>BPLQ01004692.1:0-705700 GCA_021605075.1 Caerostris darwini
CTCGTTTGACATTTTTAAAACATAAACTTTCTGAATCCAATTTTGTTAAATAAAACGGGGGCTTCTTATACAAATATCAAACAACAATCTTTATATTTTTTGCGCAAAATGTCCAATAAAAATTCTTTCAGCATTTTTATCTTTAAAATATATAAATATATATAATTCGACAAATAATATAGGATTTTTAGTAATAATTTCCAAATAAAAGTTTATATCTTTTTAATATATATATATATTTTGTCTTAAAGAAAAATATAATAAATAAATTATAAAATACATTATTAATATATCCTTAATTTTAACTGTGAATTGAATGTATAAAAATGCAGAATTAAAATTAATTTCAAAAATTAAAATAGAATTTCAATAATAATATATAATCCTTATAAATAAAACCAAAACAACTCAGATTTAGTTCTTGTAAGAATAATCGGTAAACTTGTAACGTATAACTTTATAATATTCTGTAATCTGCACTAGATTTAATGTGAATTAAAATAAATTTGATTGCTGTTCATAATTCGTATCTGAAAAAAATACCAGATTTAATACCTTAATCATAATTAATGTTAATACAACGAAAATTATTACTAATCAATAATTTAAAACAATTCTTCCCGATACATTAAGTGTACAATATGTACACAATCATACATCTATTAGTTAATAATACTAAAACTAAAAACTAACCCCAAATCAAAGTTACATTTGATGCTTTATTTTTATTTATACATCTATAGAAATCTTTTAACCATATGATTTATCCTTGAGAGGGAAAAAACGACAGGTTTAATCCCTATTATATTTATTTTAAAATGATCTTTGTTATTATATTAATTCGTTTCTAAAAGTATTTATCCATTTATTTTATTGAATAATGGAACATATCTATTATCAATAATTGAAAGCAATTTCCCAATGATTTCGAACGTGTTCCGAATACATACAAAACACGCTTCTACTAAATAATATCTTTTAAAACCATCCACAAACCCAAGCTCGAATGCACACACATCCATAGAAATTACACATCACATGCCAATCTTCAAAACGCTCTGAAAATGCAATACCCTAATTGAACCATCACCTATTGCGAACAGGCAGGGAAAAAAGCATAATACACTCTTGCATCCTCAAAGCGAGTGCAATAACTGGAGGGAAAGAAGCACAATTAGAACGAGGAATGTGTACCAAAATGTATAAATATTCAGTGCCGCCCTGTCAGTGACGCTATGAGCACCATAATCTTGGCTGCGAGCGGTGGGAGGAGTACTGTGCCCGGTAGGTATTTAATTGAGTGGACCATTGAGTCAGTGATTACATATGCACCGTGGCAATAGCGCACGGGCTTCCTGGAACTTAGCAGAAGGGGGGACGTCTATGTGTGTCACTGGCTCAATTTGGAGATGGAGCTTTAACCAGAGGGAATAGTTTGGATAAACGATTCATTGGAATAGGGCTTCAGTGAAGGGTGTCCAAATTGGGCTTACTGAGATTTAAGTATACCATAGGTAAAATAAGATAGTCATGTAAAGCACCACTTTAATATACATTTATTTTTTCTAAGCCGTTAGGGTTATTATATATTATTATCAAAGCCTTTGGAGTTATTATATATTATTTGCAAAGCCTTTATGATTATATTTGTTTTAAGGTTTAAAATGTGCTAAATTGCCTTGTTACTAATACCAGAAAACCAGATTATACAAGAAAACGCATAATTTAAGTATAGCAAAGATATCATTGGTTAGTCACGTAAAGCTAAAATTTAGTTATTTAAGTTGCAGTTATTTTCTCAAAACCTTTAGGGTTATGACATATTATTTTCAAAGCCTTTAGGACTATACTAAGCCTTTATGATTATATTTGTTTTAAGGTTAAAAACGATGTGTTAAATTGCCTTGTTACTAATAACAGAAAACCATATTAAACCAGAAAAGTTCCATTTTTCACCATTTTTCATTAAGTATAGCATAGGTATCATAAGTTCGTCATATAAAGCTCCAATTTAGTTATTTAAGGTGCATTTATTTTTTCAAAGCCTTTAGAGTTATTGTATATATTTTCAAAGCTTTCGGGGTTATTATATGTTATTTTCAAAGCCTTTACGATTATATTTGTTTTAAGGTTAACAACGTTGTGCTAAATTACCTTGTTATTTATACCACAAAACCAGATTACATTAGAAAACACATCATTTTTAATTTAGTATAGCATAAGTAACATAAACTTAGCCATGTAAAGCTTCAGTTTAGTTATTTAAGATTCAGTTATTTTTTCGAATCCTTTAGGGTTATTATATATTATTTTCAAAGTCTTTTAATAATTAACTTTTTTAATTAATACTAAGCCTTTATGATTATATTCGTTTAAAGATTAACAACGTTGTATTAAATTGCCTTGTTAATAATACCAGAAACCAGATTATACCAGAAAACATATAATTTTATTATAATTAAAGTGTAATTATAAATGAATTTTTTTTATCTTCCTGCATACACCAAACATATATATTTTTTAAAAATTCACCATAAGAAGTTATAATTCAATTTTGAAAATTATTGATAAACAAAAACAAAAAATTTTCTTATATATATATACATCAAAAGTTGAAATATATTTTATAAAGAATTTTTTATAGAGAAATGATAAGTAAAATAAATATTTTTGCTATGGAAATATTCATGTTTTTTTTTTCCAAGATGTAGTTAATTTATAACGTTATTTCATACCACCAAAGTTAAAGTTGTTTTATACCATTAACGAAACTCATATTATTTATAAATAAGCAAGTTTTAAATTATGATTGATTAAAAATAGAATCTAACACATTATAGAAATTTTTTATTGGGTTTAAAGGATTTTGAATTCTATTGAAATAGTTACATATAATAAGATCTGTACAAAACAATATTTCCAAAAAATATCAGCGGGAAATTTTATTTTCTGAATTCCTTTTGTATATTCTTGAACCATTATAGTCAACTTTATTTAAAGAAACATACCAATCTTTTACATTTTTTTTTTCTCTTTACAGCTATTTCAATTGAAGTAAAAATTTATGAGTAAGCCCCTTGCCTTTTTTTCTATTGCTATATTTTATTTTAATACACATGTTTTATTGGTAATACGATATGGGAAATGTTTTAAAAATGTGTATTTTTAGAAGAAATTTATACTAATCATAAAAAAGGAATGTGATTTTTAACAACAAAATTCTGAATAGATTTTCTTAGATAATTTTTTTAAATATTTAAAAATAACTACATCTTAAATATGAAAAAAAAAATTCAAACTCAGTAAAAAGGAGTTAATTATTATATTAGTTATAAAAATTTATACTTTCAATCAAATTATAAATTTATTCGAAGTGTAAAATTATCAAGGTTTGTTGTTAATTACATTTAATACGTATATTGTAGAAAATTTTACTAAGATGAGAAAAATATTACTTCTTATAATATAAAAGAAACTAAAGAAGGAAAAAAAATATATTAATTTTTAATTCTAAGGAAAAATATTATTTAATAAGAAGAGAAGAAAAATATAACTTATCATTCACTTAAAAAAAATAATACTTTTTAAAAGAAAAATATTTCCAAAAGAAGAATAAGAAAAATCAAGCAGAAAGATATTAAGAAACAAAAAGAGAGAAAGAAGAGACGAAAAATAAAGAAAACTTTAAGAAAAATATTACTTTTCCTTCACTTTTAATATTGGTGGATGAAAAATAAGAAAACAAAAGAAGAAATATATTACTTTAAGAAAGAAAAAGAAGAAAAATAAAAATAAAGAAACATTTAAGCAAAATAATACTTTTCCTTCACTTTTAAATATTTGTAGATTAAACGACTTTCGTTAAAGAAAAGTTCTGCTACATTACTTTTAACTTGATCCTAAAATTTCATCAACCCACGACCTCAGTACACTATAAAGAGAAGCAAAACTAATACACTTCAGCTAAAGGCAATTTGAGGAAATTTTATCACTAAATATACTTAACGATAGTTAAAGAGTTTTAGAAAACTAATTCATTCTTCATCCCACGTAAATTCCCATCCAAATTCGCAAAGATTCCCGCTTAAATCTAGAGCAGCTAATAGCTGGACGAGACATCAATGTCAAAAATAACCTTTTATTTCAGTAAACCTTCCGCTTGGGGAATTTGTGCCACTTGCGACCGCAATGACTCCAGTGAAATTCCTTTGAGAATTATCCGTTGAGGGAAATTTTGCGGGCAAATAGAGAAACTTTCCATTTGGCGTTAGACCCTTCAACCGAGACAGCATTTATATACGAAGGCTCAAACCATCCTGTAATTAAAGTTAAACCGAAAAGCCCCCAACTCTCCATACCGCAGTTGGACTGGAAGATACGCCCATAGAGAAGGCTAAGCCCTATTCACCACCTCTTAGCATAATGCTGAAGTCTGCCTGCAATGAATGGCAAAGTATTTGTTAACAAAGTTTTAATAAGGCCAAATTGCATTGGAATTGCTCTGTAATTGTTACATGTACTTCGGTGGAATGCGTGGGTCCGGCATTGTTAACACCAACTTTTGGGATTAGAAACTTTAATTCCGTCTTCATCATGTCCCGCAGTTAATTTGCGAAGAAAATTGTGACAATGATTAGTTTCGTATTCAGAAACTATTCTTTGGATGGGTAGTTATTTCCAAAGAATTGAAATTGTTGGTTTCGTGAGATTAGGTATGTGCCTCGAAATTTATTGAAGTTTTAATGAAATAAATTTAATTGAATGTATTGAAATTAATTGATGGGTCACTATCCATGAGACAAATAATTTTTGTTTACAATTAAAATACGAGATTTCGAAATGGTAAAGAACTATATTACTAAGAAGGATTACACTAATTTAGGAATTGTTTTGAAAATTAAGTTAAATGACACATAAAATGAATCTGCCAAAATGTTTAAGGAAATTATTACTATAAGAAAGACAAAAAAGAAATTTATGACAAATATTACTTTAAAAAGAAAAAGAGAGGAAAAAGAAAAATAAAATAAAGAAAAACAAGAAAGAAAAATATTATTTTAAGAAAGAAAAAAAAGAAAAATTCTACTTTAAAAAAAGAAAAAGATAGAAAGAAGATAAAGAAAAATTAAGTAAAGGAAAAATAAAAATATTGCTTTAAGAAAAAAAAGAGAGAAAGAAGAGAAAGAAAAATGAAGTAAAGAAAAAAAGAAAAATATTGCTTTAGGAAAGAAAAAGAGAGAAAGAAAAAGAAAAAGGAAAAAAGAAAAATATTACTATAAGAAAGAAAAAGAGAGACAGAAGATAAAGAAAAATAAAGTAAAGAAAAAAAGAAAACTATTGTTTTAAAAAAGAAAGAAGAGAAAGAAGATCAAGAAAAATAAATTAAAGAAAAATATTGTTTTAAGAAGGAAAGAAGAAAAAGAACATTTTAAGAAAATAATTATTTTCCTTCACGTTTAAATATTAATGAACGAAACGACTTTCTTTAAAGAAAAGTTCTGCTACATTGCTTTTAACTTGATCCTAAAATTTCACCTTACGAACTCAGTACACTTTAAAGAAAAATAAAACTAATACACTTCAGCTAATAGCAATTTGAGAAAATTTCTTCACTAAATATACTTAGCAATAGTTAAAGAGTTTTAGAAAACTAATTCACTCTTCATCCCATGTAAATTCTATCCAAATTCGCACCAAAGATCCCCGCTTTAATCTAGGCGGCTAATAGCTGGACCAGACATCAAAGTCAAAAACAACCTTTCATTTCACTAAACCTCCGCGTGGGGAATTTGTGCCACTTGTGACCGCAATGACTCCAGCGAAATCCCTTGAGAATTATCCGTTGAGGGAAATTTTGCGGACAAATGGGGAAACTCTCGATTTGGCTTTAGACCCTTCAACCGAGACTGCATTTATATACGAAGGCCCAAGCCATCCTGTAATTAAAGTTAAACCGAAAAGCCCCCAACTCTCTATACGGCAGTTGGACTGGAAGATACGCCCACAGAGAAGGCTAAGCCGTATTCACCACCTCCTAGCATAATGCTGTAGTCTGCCTGCAATGAATGGCAAAGTATTTATTCACAAATTTTTAATAAGGCCAAATTGCATTGGAATTTCTCTGTAATTGTTACATGCACCTCGGTGGAATGTGTGGGTCCGGCATTGTGAACACCAACTTTTGGGGTTAGAAACTTTAATTCCGTCTTCATAGTGTCCCGGAGTTAATTTGCGAAGAAAATTGTGACAATGATTAGTTTCGTATTCAGAAATCTGTTCTTTGGATGGGTAGTTATTTCCAAAGAATGGAATTGTTGATTTCGTGAGATTAGGTATGTACCGCGAATTTAATTGAAAATTTAATGAAATAAATTTAATTGAATGGATTTAAAATTAATTTATGGGTCACTTTCCATGAGACAAATAAATTTTTGTTCACAATTATTATATAAGATTTTAAAATTATTAATAATGATTAAAATAAATTAATTGAATTAGGATTATACTAATTTAGAGATTGTTTTGAAAATTAATTTAAATGACACATAAAATGAATCTGCTAAAATGTTTCAAGAAAATTTGAGTAAGATAATTTAATGTTACCCAATTAGTAAATTAAATATAATAAATTATTATTTATACTTTATTAAATAGTTTATTATTTTATAATATTAAAATAAAATTAATTTAATTTCCTTTACTTAAGAAGAAAAGTAATACTTTTTAAAAGAAAATTATTACGAAAAATGTTAGTTTTCCTAATATAAAAGAAAAAGAAGAATATGTCTATATAATATTTTTCTCTAATATAAGAAAAATATTATTTTTCAAGAAGAGAAGAAAAATATAACTTATCCTTCATTTAAAAAAAATAGTACTTTTTAATAGAAAAATATTACGAAAAGAAGAACAAAAAAGTACAGAAAAAAGATATTGCTTTTAATGAAAAGAAAAGAAAGAAAATTATAACATATGCTTCACTTAAAAAGAAAAAATATGCGAAAAGTAGAATAAGAAAAAAAAATGAAGTACGATGTTACATTTAAAAAAAAGGAAGAAAGAAAAATAGTACTAATAGAAAAATAATCAGAAAAATTAAAAAGAAAAGAAAAAAATATTACTTTAAGAAAAAAAAAATTAAACAAAAGAAAAATATTGCTTTAAGACAGGAGAAATAAGAGAAAGAAAAATTAAGAAAAATTTAAGAAAAATATTACTTTTCCTTCACTTTTAAATATTAGTAAACGATAAGACTTTCGTTAAAGGAAAGTTCCGCTACATTACTTTTAACCTGATCCTAAAATTTCATCAACCCATGAACTCGGTTAACTTTCAAGAAAAGCAAAAATAATACGCTTTCAGCTAATGGCAATTTGAGAAACTTTTATCACTAAATTACTTAATTCACTCTCCATCCCGTGTAAATTCCCATCAAAATTCACAAAGATCCCAGCTTTCATCCAGAGCAGCTATTAGCTGGACGAGACATCAATGTCAAAAATAACCTTTCATTTCACTAAACCTTCCGCGTGGGGAATTTGTGCCACTAGTGACCGCAATGACTCCAGCGAAATCCCTTGAGAATTATCCGTTGAGGAAAATTTTGCGGACAAATGGAGAAATTCTCAATTTGGGGTTAGACCCTTCAACCGAGACTGCATTTATATACGAAGGCCCAAACCATCCTGTAATTAAAGTTAAACCGGAAAGCCTCCAACTCTCTATACGGCAGTTGGACTGGAAGATACGCCCACAGAGAAGGCTAAGCCGTATTCACCACCTCTTAGCATAATGCTGAAGTCTGCCTGCAATGAATGGCAAAGTATTTATTCACTAATTTTTAATAAGGCCAAATTGCATTGGAATTTCTCTGTAATTGTTACATGCACCTCGGTGGAATATGTGGGTCCGGCATTGTTAACACCAACTGTTGGGATTAGAAACTTTAATTCCGTCTTCATCATGTCACGGAGTTAATTTGTGAAGAAAATTGTGACAATGATTAGTTTCGTATTCAGAAAACTATACTTTGGATGGGTAGTTATTTCCAAAGAATTGAAATTGTTGGTTTCGTGAGATTAGGTATGTGCCGCTAATTTTATTGAAGTTTTAATGAAATTAATTTAATTCAATGGATTGAAATTAATTCATGGGTTACTGTCCATGAGACAAATAATTTTTTTCACAATAAAAATACAAGATTTTAAAATTGTAAAGACCTGAATTAGGGTTATACTAATTTAGAAATTGTTTTGAAAATTAAATTAAATGACACCTAAAATGAATCTGCTAGAATGTTTTAAGAATATTTGAGTAAAATATTTTACTATTATTCGATTAATAAATTAAATATAATAAAGTATTCGTTTCTAAAATAAATAATACTAAATTCTTTATTATTTATACTTTATTAAATACTTTATTATTTTATAATAATAAAATTACTTTAATTGAATAGATTGAAATTAATTTATACATCACTGTCTATGAGAAAAACAATTTTTGCTCACAATTAAATTACAAGATTTTAATATAGTGAAGAACTGAATTAGGAAAATTCTAATTAAAAAAATATTTATAAAAATTTAGAAATTGTATAGAAAATTATAAACTGGAAAGTAGAAAAAGAAAAATAAAGAAAAGAAAAAAGAAAAATATTACTTTAAGAAAGAAAAAGAGAGAAAGAAAAATAAGAAAATAAAAGAAGAAAAATATTACTTTAAGAAAGAGATAGAAGGGAAAGAAAAATAAAGAAAACAAAAAGAGAAAAATATTACTTTAAAACAAGAAAGAAAAATAACGAAAAATTAAAAAAAAATATTACTTTTCCTTAACTTTTAAATATTTGTGGACTAAAGACTTTCGTTAAAGAAAAGTTCTGCTACATTACTTTTAACTTGATCCCAAAATTTCACCCCATGAATTCAGTTAATTTCAAAGAAAAGTAAAACTAACACACTTCAGCTAATGGCAATTTGAGAAAATTTCATCACTAAATATACTTAGCGATAGTTAAAGAGTTTTAGAAAACTAATTCACTCTCCATCCCGTGTAAATTCCCATCCAAATTCGCAAAGATCCCCACTTTAATCTAGAGCAGCTAATAGCTGGACCAGACATCAATGTCAAAAACAACCTTTCATTTCACTAAACCTCCGCGTGGGGTATTTGTGCCACTTGGGACCGCAATGACTCCAGTTGAATCCCTTGAGAATTATCCGCTGAGGGAAATTTTGCGGACAAATGGGGAAACTCTCAGTTTGGCGTTAGACCCTTCAACCGAGACTGCATTTATATACGAAGGCCCAAACCATCCTGTAATTAAAGTTAAACCGAAAAGCCCCCAACTCTCTATACCGCAGTTGGACTGGAAGATACGCCCATAGAGAAGGCTAAGCCCTATTCACCACCTCTTAGCATAATGTCGAAGTCTGCCTGCAATGAATGGCAAAGTATTTATTAACAAAGTTTTAATAAGGCCAAATTGCATTGGAATTGCTCTGTAATTGTTACATGTATCTTGGTGGAATGTGTCGGTCCGGCATTGTTAACAGCAACTTTTGGGATTAAAAACTTTAATTCCGTCTTCATCATGTTCCGGAGTTAGTTTGCGAAGAAAATTGTGACAATTATTAGTTTCGTATTCGGAAAACTATTCTTTGGATGGGTAGTTATTTCCAAGGAATGGAATTGTTGGCTTTGTGAAATTAGGTATGTGCCGAGAATTTTATTGAAGTTTTAATGAAATAAATTTAATTGAATGGATTGAAATTCATTCATATGCCACTGTCTATGAGACAAACAATTTTTGTTCACAATTAAATGACAAGATTTTAAGATGATAAAGAACTGAATTTGGGTAATACTAACTTTAAAAGATTTCTTTATAAAAGTTTAGAAATTGTTTTGCAAATTAAATTAAATGACAACTAAATTGAATCTGCTAAAATGTTTCAAGAAATTTTGAGGAAGGTAATTTACTGCTACTCTATTAGTAAATTAAATATAATAAAATATTCGTTTCTAAATATATTATGCAGAGAACCATTTAAAAGAATGTAACGAAGTTCAGTAGGAAAATTAAATAGAAAATTAAGCACTGCAATTTATGAAAAAAAAAATTTAATTAAAAAACAAAAAATGTAATCTAAATAAATAATAAAATTTTATTGTAAATAATTTTTTTAAAAATTAGAAATTTATTACAATTATCAAACGTATATAATTTTATTGATATTTTTTTAATAATAAACTATAAAAATTTATTTATTTGTAATTATAACAATTTAGTTGAATATTTACTAATAACTGAATTTTTCTCTGTAGTTGTATAAACAAATACCATACTTTGATTACAGAAAAACTTGTAGATCACGTGTTTAAATTTTAATGAATTATTTAAAATAAAAATATTATGTAATGAGTTTATTTTTATATGCAGAATTCCAAACAATTGTTTTAATACAGTTTGCTTGAACCCATATTTTGCAGTATATTTTATTTATGGGACAAAAATTTTTTTGTTCACAATTGAAATACAAGATTTTAAAATGGTAATGGTTCAACAAAATTTCAGAAAAATAATTTACTATTACTTGAATGATAAATTAAATATAATGAAAATATATATTTAGGCAAAATTTAATAGGATGTGGTTATTAAATTTGGAAGTGAACGAAGAGTACATAAAAAGAGTAACTAATTCAAAACTTTCAGCAGAAGTACGACAAAGAAACCCTTCGATAAAAAGTGTAAATTTAAGTTTACAATAACACCGTTCTAAACCAAGTTTTAAGAAAGCTAAAGTTCTCGGCTCTTTTGAAATTAAAGTGGGATTGAAAGCATTCGATTTCTTTTCGAATTCTCCAACTTCTCAGCAATTAGAACCAACAAAAGGGTTTTTAAAAACTTCTCTTTCTGTAGCAGTGCGTTTTGTATGACACCTAACTCGAGTCAAACACATACGAAACTAAACCCGTCTTTTCAGACAACAACAAAAAAAAAAAAAAATTCGCACTTTTTTCCGAGTTAGAATTATCCCACCTCTTTTTTTTTTTTATTTTTTTTTAATTCTTTAAAATGAGTTTTAAAAAAAATTCCAAGAAAAAAAAATTGCTTAAGAAGAAGTTACCGAAGTTAATGAGAAAATTTAGAAAACTGTTTTTGTTGTCTGAAGATACTTTCCACTGTAGAGACACATGTCTGGAGGGAAAAAAAAGAGTTAGGGAAATAGATGGGGAAAAACTTTGAATGAATTTACTGGATTACTCCTATATCTGTATTTTTTTTCTTTTTTCTTTTTCTACCGCATGGTAGATAAAGAAATTAAAAGAATTTGTCATTTTTGCATGTGAGAAATGAATATCATTATTGATAATCCTGCAGCACATTTAAGGGCACTCAGGAAATTGGCTGATAAGCCTTTGAAAAATGAAAAGCTAGAATTTTCACAATTCACTTAAAATGTATTTCTCTTAAGCGAAGAGGTTTTTGTACAATTTTTTCCCTATGGCTGAAAGGTAAGATGAAAGAAAACCTAGAAACATCGGAAATTTTTTCAATTTCCAGAATTGAATGGTAGCCGAACATAAAAAAAAAAAAAAAAAATTAAAAATGGGAAAATCGAACCAATTTCAATCAAAAAAAAATCATTTTTTAAATAAGTTGTATTTATGCATGAACATAGACACAATGGTATTACATAAAAATTGAATAGACTAAACTCTTCGTTATTAAACAGTATTATAAAATGCAGCCGCCAGAGGATTGAGCTTTGTCCTAATGCTCACCAGCAGCGCTTTTGTTGCTACTGAGCCACGAATCGGGCGTTTTCATTCTAAAAGGCATTAATTAACAGATTTAACATAATTGCACTACGTAAAATTTATTCAAAGAATTAATTAAATTAATTTATGCGATGGTATTATTTTATCAGTTGAACTGATATTAAGATGGTAATTTTGAAAATTGTCGTTACAGATTTGTTATTTTTTGCATACATATTGTCAAAAATATTTCATTCATTGTAAATTATTTATTAAGTATAATTCTTTTAAATTTTAAAGTATCAAAAAAGCATTTAAAGAGAACAAAACTCTGAAATCCTAAAAATATTAATTATTACCCTTCTAAACTCTTATTTATGCTATTGGTCATTACTTTCTATTAGCGGCAATATTGCTATCGTAAAAGACGATGAATAAAATTTTTAAAATTTTATAGTTATAATTTTAGGTGTCCTTAAAAATTCGTCATTTTCTAAGTAAAATAAATATTGTTTAAAAGATTCTTAAATTTTATATTATTTGTTAATTATAACTATTTTAAATTTTAAAGTGTCAGCAAAACATTTAAAAGTACCAACAAAATTTAACTAAGCAAAAAAACATAAGAAAAATCATTCTTAATTTTCTACAATCTTATATATGCTTATGTAAATTACTTTGAGTACTATCGACAATATTGCCATCGTATAGCCGATGCATAACATTTCGAAATCTTTTGATATATTATAATTATAATTTAACTAATATCCATAAATGTAATAGGATATGGTTATAAAGTTTCTTTATTGAATGAAGTATATACAAAAAGGTAAATAACCATTAAATAATTCAAAACTTTCAGCCAAAGTATCACAAAGAAACGCTTCGACAAAAAGTGTGAATTTAAGTTTACAATAATCCTGTTCTAAACCAAGTTTCGAGAAAGCTAAAGTTCTCGACTCATTCGAAATTAAAGTAGGATTCAAAACATTCGCCTTCTTTTCGAATTCCCTATCTTCTCAGCAATTAGAACCAACAAAAGAGTTTTTAAAAACTTCCCTTTCTGCAGCGGTGCGTTTTGTAAGACACCTAACTCAAGTCAACATATACGAAACTAAACTCCGTCTTTTCACACAACAACAACAGCAAAATAAAAATAAAAGAAATTCTCGCACTTTTTCCAAATTATAATTCATCGCACTCTATTTTTTTTTTCTTCAATTTTTTAAAATGAGTTTTAAAAAAATTCCAAGAAAAAAAAAATAGCTGAAGAAGAAGTTACCGAAGTTAATGCGAAAATTTAAAAACTGTTTATGTTGTCTGACGATACCTTCACTGTAGAGAAACATGTCTGGAGGGAAAAAAAGAGTTAGGGAAAAGATGGGGAAAAAGTTTGGATGAATTTGCTGGATTACTCATATATCTGTACTTTTTTCTTTTCAACATTTCTTTTTCCACCATGCATTTCTCCTTTCTGCATGCGAGAAATGAATATCATTGTTGATAATTCTGCATTGCTGCACATTTAAGCCACTCGGGAAATTTGCTGATACGCCTTTGAAAATGAAAAGCTAGAATTTTCACAATTCACTTAAAATGTATTTCTCTTAAGCGAAGAGTTTTTTGTACATTTTTTTTCTCCATAGCAGAAAGGTAAGATGAAAGAAAACCTGGAAACTTCTTGCAAAATCTTTCAATTTCTAGAATCGAAAGGAAGGAGCAAAAAATGCGAAAATCCATCGTTACAATTCCAATAAAAAAAAAATCATTTTTTAAATAAATATCAATAATATTTATGCGCGGATATAGACTAATACGATAATATTGCAAAACATTAGATTGACTTTTGAACAATTAAATTGTTCTGGTTTATTTCGAAATAAAATGAAACCTCCGGAGAAATGTCAAACTTTAATTGTATTTCATTTCTTTTCCCTTTTTTTTTTCTTTTTAGCAGATTTTTATGCATTAAAATCTGATGATAAACTTATATTGATTTTAATTTCATGAAAATATTTTTAAAGAAATTAACATCGTATCGATTTGAAATATATTGAATATTTCTTTTAGTACATTCAAACCTGTTTTTGTGATAGGAACCGTATAATCCCGGATAGGGATATAATAAAAGAAATCGCATAAAATATGTATTGAAACTGCATAAATAACTAAAACAAATATTGTTTGCAATGCATTAAAAAATATATGCATTAAATATGGACAGCACTAAAATTATCCCGCATAGAAAATCTGTAAATCTAAACCTCCTTTTGAAGCACTCACCTCACATATAATAACATTCTATGATACGAAGTTGCTGATAAAATATCAGGTGACCATCTGCCGGATATTTTTAAATTGCACGTCCAGCCATCAATTGTTAACCTTTACATTTCATTTTTTGAATTAATTTTCAAATTATTATATGCATTTGATTAAATTTTTATATCTCTCAAAAAAAAAAAGGATAAAAAATACAAAATATAAAGAATATACAGGTTTGGCTGTATATATTTGATATAATAAATATTTATTTTATTTTATTGTAATTTTTAAATAAAATTACTTTATTCCCTATTAACTGACCTCAGAAATTTAGACAAAATCAAAAACAAATAAATTGGCAAGGAAATATTATTGTGTTAATTTATATTAAAAAAATTTTAATGAAAATTAAATAGCAAACATAAAACATAATACACATCAGCATATATCGTACACAGATCTATTGTTTGTAGTAACCTGGAAGCTTAATTTATGAATGTAAGTGTGTAAAATGAAGTGTATAAATGTAAGAAAAATCAAGTAATAATTTTTCTCCTTGATTATTCTATATTTATTGCAATCATATATTCTATAATTACACTCATATGTAAAGATAATATATTTATATGTAACATGGATATGTAAAGATAAATTTACACTCGTGTGAAAATTTATATTTACATATCCAAATGTTAATGATATTCAATGAAATATTCTATCAATGAGATGAAGAATGTGTGTAAAACACGCCTAATTATCATTATCCAATCAACAGTTATCAAACTGTTTCTGAAAGCCAAATCTAGACTTACGTCATCCGACGTTGAATCAAGATCTTTGCGCAATGTGAATGTCTGAGTGAATTTCTGCAACACAGTGTTTGATTTCAGTATGTAAGGACTCAAATCAGTTTGTTATGATTTCGAAATATCATTTGAAATAATCTGTGAAGTGCTGATTCATGGGCCGTTTAGAAGCAAGTTAGCCAATCATGAAAGCAACCAGATGTTTGACTATTTCAAGAGAAACAGTTTCTACTTTATGGAAACAATTTCAAGGCGACGGAACTGTTGTAAGAAGGCCTGGACAAGATCATAAATGAAGGGCAACTGCTTCTGAAGATATATGTTAAGATATATCAAGTTATTTACATAGATCTGGCAGTAACTGCCCATAGTAACAGGAAGTCTACTGCTCATCAGTTATATTCAGAGCTTACAGCTGCCACTAAATCTGCAGTATCATGGCAAACGGAATATAAAAGGTTTAATGAAAATGCCTTTATTCCAGAAAGTTAAGGTATGTGTTTTACTGTCTTTACAACAACAGAGGAATTGCTTTAATTGGTACAAAAAACATTAGCTCTGGATGAACTCAAAGAACATCAGTTCCATTGGTCCAATGTTCTCTTTACTGATGAGTTGAGCTTTAGTTTTACAGTAATTCTAAACTTGTTTATATTTTTAGGGAATCAGGAACACAAAATTATTCCTCGAACATTATGGAAAGTGACCATTTCGGTAGCAAAATAGCATACTCCTCATAGATATAAATGCTGTGAAGACACATTAGCGGAAGAGTGGTGCTTAATTCCCCAAAAATGTATCCAACCCAAACTTAATTCCCCAAACTTTGTAATAACTTTATTGCCAGCACGAAAACATGTGATAAGTGTGTACAAGTCAGGGAAGATCACATTCCATAGTAAGGCTTCATAATTTTATGGGTTTTTCCTTTCTTTCTGAACTTTCTTTGTCACATTTTATTATCATTTTTATTGTTTGATTTTATAATTATATATCATATGTAATGATATTATTTTTTTTCCTTTGTATTTATTTGTCTCAATGTTGGGTATCATTCTCGACAAATTCATAAAAATATAATTCACAGTCTCTGAGAAAACATAGCATGTAAAGATAATTTTGGACATGAGTGTATTATTTTATGGTATATATATTTATTATATATAGTGAATAAATACCAAATTGAATTTGGAAAAACAGTATCAGACATTTATGCTAGTTCATTTTTTTTTTACCTTAATATTTTAATCTCATGAAAATTATTATGATTAAATTATAACTGTGAACAATATAACATGGTATAAACACATTAATAAACACAACTAATTATTTTCTGATTTATCTATATGCATGTTTAAGATATAATCCGAAATATTTGCCCTATTAATACATTCAAATATTAATAAATACTATTAATACATTCAAAATATCATACTTATTTAAAGCGTCAATATTTCTTAAGAGTTATATAATAGAACACTTCTTTAAAAATAAATTTTTGCTCAAAAAAGTATTCTTTAAGAAATGTAAATCTTTTTAAGTGAATCAAAATAAAACTATTATATTACATTAAACTATTATATTATATTTATTAAATTATTATATTATATTTATTAAACTATTATATTATATTTACTAAACTATTATATTATATTTATTAAAATATTATATTATATTTATTAAACTATTATATTTAATATAGAGTGTAGAATGTGAACAGATATCTAGATCGCTGTAAATGATATTTTAAACAGAAATTGATTTACCGTCATCAAATAGATACCAATGCTTTAAAATATTAGGCTACTCAAAACTACACACATAGAAATGAAAGAATTTTTTCAAAGAACATTCAAAATCGGCGAAATATATATAAATATAAAAAAACACAGACACACTGTGTATTTTTATTTTACAAATCGACCACTCAAGAAAATTTGTTAGTTTCTTCACGAGCGGTTCATGAATTTTTGGCAGCTGTAGTTGGAAATAAGGGAGGAATTCAAACTCAATTTTTCGAAGTTAAAATAGCGAAGAAATGTATACAACATGCCCGATAGCTTTTCTCATTTATTTATTTATCCGCCTACGGAACCTTCGGAGAGCCACTCTAGTGTACTCTATCGAAAAAAAAAACTAACATTTTTTTTCTAGATTTTTATTGTTCAATTTTTGTAAAGCATTGGATAGAATTTCATTTCCCGTTTTTTTAATATTCTGGTGGAGAAAAAAAAGCTATTTCTGTAATGGTATTATTATGGTGTGAAGCATGCGTAATCGGCAACTGGAATCGGAATTTCAAATTTCTGTCACTAGCACGCGTTTCGGAAATTCATTATTTAATGCGTTGTTCTTGTTGGACTGTTTTTTTTCTGTCTTACCTCTATCGGTAATGGTTAGATCTCAGAATAAAAG
This sequence comes from Caerostris darwini, assembly GCA_021605075.1. Classification (NCBI taxonomy): domain Eukaryota; kingdom Metazoa; phylum Arthropoda; class Arachnida; order Araneae; family Araneidae; genus Caerostris; species Caerostris darwini. The sequence continues at coordinate 17,252 of BPLQ01004692.1, forward strand.
CGATTTGGGGAATGCGCATATTTTTTTGAGTCTAATATTTCATGTTGAATAGAAAATGTTTTTTTTTTATGAAATTCTTTATTTTTTTACCACCATTTTTTAAATTGTGAATAATTCTTTAATTTAAACAATATGAATTATAAAAAGTATGATGTTAGATATGATACGATACGACACGATTATAAAAATACGGTGTACGGTATGATAGGATACGATACAATTATAAAAATACGATATACGATTATAAAAATACGATGTACGATTATAAAAATATGATGTACGATTATAAAAATACGTTATAGGATTATAAAAATACGTTATACGATTTTAAAAATACGATGTACAATATGTTACGATACGATTATAAAAATACGATGCACGATATGATACGATAATATTCGATAAGGTTATAAAAATATGAATATGAAATGCATAAAACGATGTTCGTACAAGTTTTAACAATTAATGGCAATTGGCTGTTAAATAACAGCTTAAAGTGGATAGCGAACCACTACAAACAAACATGGCATCGCCGGTACTAGAACCTGAAACCTAGGTAACCGAAATGAAAGAATTTTTGTAATGAAATGTAAATTTTAAGTGAATTATTTCTATAAATCATATTTTAAACAGTAATTGATTGATCATCATTACATAGACACAAATGCTTTAAAATATTAGGCTACTCAAAACTCAACAAAGAAATGAAAGAATTTTTTTTTAAAAACATTCAAAATCGGTGAAATATAAATATATATATATAAAACACAGACACACTGCGTATTTTTATCTCACAAATCGACCACTCAAGAAAATTTGTTAGTTTCTTCACGAGCGGTTCATGAATTTCTGGCAGCTGTACTTGGAAATACAGGGAGGAATTCAACTCAATTTTTCGAAGGGAAAATGGCGAAGAAATGTATACAACATGCCCGATAGCTTTTCTCATTTATTTATTTATCCGCCTACGGAGCTTTCGGAGAGCCACTCTAGTGTGCTCTATCGAAAAAAAAAAACTAAAATTTTTTTTCTATATTTTTATTATTCAATTTTTGTAAAGCATTGGATAGAATTTCATTTCCGTTTTTTTTATATTCTGGTGGAGAAAAAAAAGCTATTTTTGTAATATTATTATTATGGTGTGAAGCATATGTAATCGGCAACTAGAATCGGAATTTCAAATTTCTGTCACTAGCACGCGTTTCGGAAATTCATTATTTAATGCGTTGTTCTTGTTGGACTGGGTTTTTTTTCTTTCTTACCTCTATCGGTAATGATTAGATATCAGAATAAAAGCGATTTGGGGAATGTGCATATTTTTTTAGTCTAATATTTCATGTTGAAAAGAAAATGACATTTTTTTAAAAATCTTTTATTTTTTTTACCACAAATGTTTAAACTGAGAATAATTCTTTAATTAACACAATATTAGTTATAAACAATACTATGTTCAATACGATACGATTATAAAAATACGATGTATTACATAATACGATATTCGCACTAGTTTTGATAATTAATGGCAATTGGTGTTTAAGTAACAGATAATTGCAATTAATCTATCTGTCACTATAATGGTAATTATTATGAAATCATTATTACAACATTCTTATTCTTCATTGGAGCAACAGCCCGATTGTGGACCAAAATTCAGGTTCAAATCCTGGCGAATCCTGGGTAATGTTTGTTAGTGGTTACCTTCGTAACCACTTACAAACATCTATGCCACAGCCAGGATTTGAACCTGAAGCCTGTAGTATCAAAGGCCAGAGCGTTAACATATTGGATGTCAGACCATTCGCTGAAGAAGGAAGGAAGTGCCTTCCAGAATGACGTTTTACGGAGAACAGCCCCGCATTTGCCTATCGAATGAGAGAAAACCCGGAAAACTTCCACCAAGTATTCTACAGCATTCTGTTGGTCAATCATCCCAAACACGATCAAGTATCCTCGTTTTAGAGACATTGTCTACAACAATACCGCCAGCGGTTTTAACCTCAGCCCTAATGCTCACCAGCAGAGCACGTGACTGCCTTATCACTGAACCGCGAGTTAGGCCTTATAATAGCAATAAGTCTGCTATGCCAGATTTAGAAACTCTTCCACGTATATTTTATATATCATTCAATTTTTTAGTATGTTAAATAAAGTCTTCTAGTCTAGTTTTTAATTAAAAAATACCAATAGCTACTTTCTAAAACTGCAAATAACTCTAGAAAAATATTAGCGATTAGCAATATCTAACAGACAACTTTAATATCTCCTAACGTTTACAGATACATTCAATTCAGAAATAGAAAAACAGATAAAGTATTTATTAAGATAAAACAGATTAGAATGTACAAATTTTAAAAACACTCAATGCATTTACGTGTTTATCTTTCTTTCTAATAAATTTATGAAATATTTAAACGCTATTTTCTTTTTAAGTGAAAGACTAACTTAAATCTTAAAAAAAAAAAAAAAAATATTAAATAAAAGTATAAAAATTTTACTTCGAATCTTGTTTTAATCAAATAAACATTGAAAGTAAAACAAAACTATCAACACATATTTAGCTCGTCCAAGAAAAGCAAAACAGTTCGTTCAATTTAATATATATGCTCGTCATTGTAGCAAATCCTTTTATCTAAATAATTTCTTTTTTTTTGCAGACACGGTATTGTTAAGATACCTGAAAATGGAAGAAAAATAAAAATTTCGAACGAAATACTACAAACGAACATCTTTAATTCAAAATAATGGAATTAAGTATTATCAAGAGACGATTCTTTTCGAACACAATTTTTTTTATTTATCGTCTTGTTTGTTTCAAAACTATCGTTCATTCTTCTGAAAATTAATTTCGGTATAAATTGTATTCGAAAACGATATAATTCTTTCTATTGTTCTTTATTCTTCAAAATAAAGGAATGTGATATTGTAAGTAAAAGATTTTTTAAAAAACATGGAGGAAATCTTTTTTTTTACGTGCCATTGTTGTACTTACGACTAATTTAAAATTCTGATTTTGTAATAAAGACCACTTTTTGGTTTGCGTGTTTTAGTCCCAAATTTTAAAAAAAAGGCAATTTGCTTCAAAAAAAATATGTAAAGATTCTAAATATACAAATAAATTAAATATTTTTTATTTATCCTTTTATAGTTTTATTATTGAGTCTTTTTCATTTTTGCATTAAGTTGTCCCACTTTTTGTCATTTGGGTATATCATTATGTGTGTATAAAAAGTAATGAAAAATACTCGTTTACTGGTTATGTCTGTATTTTTTTTTTTTTTTTTTTTTTTTATGTTTTAAGGTATTTATTAAGATACTAAAAAAAATGTTTTGTAATTTTTTTAGAATTGTACATTGTTAGAAATTTAATATATAATAATATTGTTTTGGCATTCCTTTCTGGTGTTTTTTTTTTCTGCATAATTCTTTTACTCTCCAGTTGCATTTTCGTAATTCGAAAAACAGCCAAGTTGGCAGTATCAAGAAAAAAATTTATGTTTTTAAAGAATGTTATTAAAAAGTTATGATATTAAAAGAATGTTATTAAAAAGTTATCATATTAAAAGAATGTTTTTAAAAAGTCCAGTTTTTAAAAGAATGTCATTAAAAAGTCCAGTTTTTAAAAGAATGTTATTAAAAAGCGAGTCAGTTTACCAGCTGATGATAAAAAAGATGAATACCAAAAATCCATCCAATCTTACGTGTTGATAAAACCTGTAAGCAATACAAATTTTTACAATGATAATACAATGTCAAGTTTTTACAATGATAATAGAATGCCAGATCACACAATCATACTACCATGCCATATTTTATGACGATAACATCATGCCCTATTTTTACAATGATAATATCATGCTACATTTTTTTTCAATGCCATAATTTTACCATCATGACACAATTTTACAATGCTAAAATAATGGCATACTTTCCCAATGATAATAGAATGTCACATTTTTACAATGAAAAATTAAATCATTAATATAAATCATTGAAGAACCTTGTTGAATATCAGAGCCAATGATATTATAAATGAATGAAATTAAGCCATGATAACATCATGGCATAATTTTACAATGAAATTTTTCAGGCTAATTTTTTTTTTTCGTTGACAAGATGCAATAATTTTACAATGCTAAAACTATAACACAGTTTCCCAATGGTATAAGAATGCCACATTCTACAATGAAAAATTAAATCATGAATGTAAGTCATTTGAGAATTTTGTTGAATTTAAGATCTTTTTTTTTTGTTTACATTTTCTTAACCTAATATTTTCCTTGCTTTTATATAAATAAGTATTTTTTTTTCATTTTAAATTGTTGAAGAAAACAGATTGAAAGAGATTAAATGATAATATAAGCTGATTATCTTCTGTTTTCAACTACAGTATTTCACTATTATTCTTTGAACAAAGGCAAAAAAATATTTAAGATACTGGACATTAAAAATCTCGGTTAATTTGCATTTTTCTGAATCTTTAATTCCCTTTTTTACACGCCTTCAATAAACATTTTCTTTACAAGAAAACTATTATTCCTTGGAAAATAAATTCACTAGAAGTTAATACTTAGCATATTTTAATTCTTTCAGTAGACAAAAACAAATTCTTTGGATAGTAATTTTTCTATATAATGAAGTTAATTAAAATATAAGCTGCACTAATCCATATTTTTTTTGCAATTAAAATGCGTTGGACAATGTCAGCACACAAAGTTCTTGCGATATTGTTTCTTTTAATTTATGATCAATTACGACGAAATAAAGAGCACTTAATTTTGAAGCGAGGAAAATCTCTTAATAAGTGTAATTCGTTAACGATGAAAATAAATTGGAAAACTGCTATCTATTATCGAAACAAATCTTTGCTCTTTGATATATTTAAAAATGCATTTTTATTTTAAAAAAATTGCATAAAATGTTTTGATGCATACATAAAAATTACAATAGAATGCATTTTTGTTTACAAAAATTTATTTATTATTTTTATACAATTATATTTATTACGGTTTGAAATTTTTAAAACAAATCTTTCTAAATTAAATTTTATTAAATGAAAAAAATGGGCCTTCTTATTCAAATATCAAACACAATTATTTATATTTTTTGAAAAAAGGTTTTATAAAAATTCTTTCAAGATTTTTATCTGTAAAACAATTAGAAAATAAAATATAAATATTTGTAAAAAAAATATAAATATTTTTCCAAACTTTTAATAATCTTTTTGTTTTAAAGAATAAATAAATATTATGAAATAATATAATAAATAAAATAATAAGCATTATATAATAAGATGAAAAACGAATTATAATTAATATATCATTTTAACTCTACATTGCATTTATAAAAATGCAGAATTAAAATAAATATCGAAAACTAAAATAAAACTTCAATAATTGTATATAATACGAATAAAAACAAAACAAATTGGGTTTATTTCTTATATGAATATTGTTTTTTATTGCATGCAATGAGAAATAGGAACATCATTTAATAACTGAAAAATATTTTTCAAGCATGTTATAATTTTTACAAGTAGTTGTATAATGTATTTATATCTAACGTTTATTATTATGATTTATTTTATTTTTAATAAATAGCATAATAGGCACTAGATTTAATATCAATTAAAATAAATTATACTGCCGTTCATAATTCATATATATAAAAAAACAGATTTAATACCTTAATATATATGTTTATACAATGGAAGCTATAACTAATGAATATTTAAAACAATTCTTCTCGACACAACATGTATACAAACACTCCTCTATTAATTAATAGGCACAAAAACTAAAATCTAACCACACATCCAAACTACATTTAATGCTTTTATTTTTATTTATGCATCTATGGAAATCTTTTAGCCATTTGATTTATCATGAAGGAAAAGAAACCCGACAGATTTAATCCCTATTATATTTATTTTAAATTGTTCTTATTTATTATATTAATTCATTTCATTCATTTCCTTTATTGAATAATGGAACATATCTATTATCAATAATTGAAAGCAATCCCCCAATGACGTCGAACGTGTTCCGAATACATACAAAACACGCCTCTACTAAATAATGCCTTTTAAAACCATCCACAAACCCAACGCTCGAATGCACACATCCGTAGAAATTACACATCACAAGCCAATCTTAACAAAACACTCTGAAAATGCAATACCTTAATTGAACCATCACCTACGCGCACAGCCAGGGAAAAAAGCATAATACACTCTTGCATCCTCAAAGTGAGTGCAATAACTGGAGGGAAAGCAGCACAATTAGAACGAGGAATGTGCACCAACATGTATAAATATTCAGTGCCGCCCTGTCAGTGACGCTATGAGCACCATAATCTTGGCTGCGAGCGGTGGGAGGAGTACTGTGCCCGGTAGGTATTTAATTGAGTGGACCATTGAGTCCGTGATTACATATGCACCGTGGCAATAGCGCACGGGCTTCCTGGAACTTAGCAGAAGGGGGGACGTCTATGTGTGTCACTGGCTCAATTTGGAGATGGAGCTTAACCAGAGGGAATAGTTTGGATAAACGATTCATTGGAGTGGGCCTTCAGTGAAGGATGTCCAAATTGGACTTACTAAGATTTAAGTATACTATAGGTACAATAAGATAGTCTCGCTATATAGCTTCAATTCAGTTATTTAAGATACAATTATTTTTTCAAAGCTTTTAGGATTATTACATATTATTTTCAAAACGTTTATGGTTATTTTCAAACCTTTTTTCTAAGACTTTAGGATTATTACTTATTTTCAAAGCCTTTAAGATTATTACATATTATTTTTAAAGCCTTCAGGATTATTACATATTATTTACAAAGACTTTAGGATCATTAAATATTCTTTTCAAAACTTTTAGGATTATTACATATTATTTTCAAAGCCTTTAGGATTATTACATATTATTTTCAAACCCTTTAGGATTATTACATATTATTTTCAAAGCCTTTTTCTGAACCTTTACGATTATTACATATTATTTTCAAAGCCTTCAGGATTATTACATATTAATTTCAAAGCTTTCAGGATTATTACATATTATTTTCCAAGCCTTTAGGATTATTATATATTATTTTCAAAGCCTTTAGGATTATTACATATTATTTGCAAAGCCTTTCTCTAAGTCTTTATGATTATATTTGTTTTAAGGTTAACAACGTTGTGTTAAATTGTCTTGTTACTAATACCAGAAAACCAGATTATATCAGAAAACATATCATTTTAATTATAATTAAAGTGTAATTATAAATGGATGTTGTTTATCTTCCTGCACACACCAAACAAATATATGTTTAAGGAATTCAACATGAGAAGTTATAATTCATTTTTAAAAATTATTGATAAACAAAAAAAAATATTTTTTCATATATATTTATGCATCAAATTTGAAAGATTCCAAAATTCAAAAGAAATGATTCCAAGATGTAGTTAGTTTATAACGTTATTTTGTATCACCAAAGTTAACGTTGTTTTATACCACCAAAATTAACGTTGTTTTATACAATTAACAAAAATCATATTATTTATAAATAATCAAGTTTTAAATTATGATTGATTAAAAATAGAATCTAACATATTATAGAAATGTTTTATTGGGTTTAAAGGATTTTGAATTCTATTGAAATACTTACATACATTAAGATCTGTACAAAACAATATTTCCAAAAAATATCAGCTGGAAATCTTATTTTCTAAATTCCTTCTTTGTATTCTTGAACCATTATAGTCAACTTTATTTAAAGAAATATACTAATCTTTTACATTTTTTTTTCTCTTTACAGCTATTTCAATTGAAGTAAAAATTTATGAGTAAGCCCCTTGGCTTTTTTTCTATTGCTATATTTTATTATAATACACATATTTTATTGGTAATAGAATGTGGGAAATGTTTTAGAAATGTGTATTTTTAGGAGAAATTTATACCAATCATAAAAAAGGAATGTGAGTTTTAACAACAAAATTCTGAATAGATTTTCTTAGATATTTTTTTTAAATATTTAAAAATAACTACATCTTAAATACGAAAAAAAAAAATTCAACCTCAGTAAAAATGAGTTAATTATTATATTAGTTATAACAATTTATACTTTCAATCAAATTATAAATTTATTCGAAGTGTAAAATTATCAAGGTGTTTGTTAATTACATTTAATACGTATATTGTAGAAAATTTTACTAAGATGAGAAAAATATTATTCTTATAATATAAAAGAAACAAAAGAAGGAAAAAAAAGATATTAATTTTTAATTCTAAGGAAAAATATTATTTAATAAGAAGAGAAGAAAAATATAACTTATCCTTCACTTAAAAAAAATAATTCTTTTTAAAAGAAAATTATTTCCAAAAGAAGAATAAGAAAAATCAAAAAGAAAGATATTAAGAAAGAAAAATAGAGAAAGAAGAGAGGAAAAATAAAGAAAAATTTAAGAAAAATATTACTTTTCCTTCACTTTTAATATTGATGGATTAAAGGAAAAAATATATTACTTTAAGAAAGAAAAAGAGGGAAGGAAGAGAAGGAAAAATAAGCTAAATATTACTAAGAGAAAAAATATTAAGAAAGAGAAGAAACATATTACTTTAAGAAAGAAAAAAAAAAAAAGAAAAATAAAGAAACATTTAAGCAAAATAATACTTTTCCTTCACCTTTAAATATTTGTGAATGAAACGACTTTCGTTAAAGAAAAGTTCTGCTACATTACTTTTAACTTGATCCTAAAATTTCATCAACCATGAACTCGGTTAACTTTAATGGAAAGTTCAGCTAGTGGCGATTTTGGAGTTTTATCACTAAATATACTTAGCAATAGTTAAAGAGTTTTAGAAAACTAATTCAATCTCTATCCCAATGTAAATTCCCATCCAAATTCGCAGCAAAGATCGCTGCTTTAATCTAGAGCAGCTAATAGCTGGACCAGACATCAATGTCAAAAATAACCTTTCATTTCACTAAACCTTCCGCGTGGGGAATTTGTGCCACTTGTGACCGCAATGACTCCAGCGAAATCCCTTGAGAATTATCCGTTGAGGAAAATTTTGCGGACAAATGGAGAAACTCTCAATTTGGCGTTAGGCCCTTCAACCGAAGACTGCATTTATATACGAAGGCCCAAATCATCCTGTAATTAAAGTTAAACCGAAAAGCCCCCAACTCTCCATACCGCAGTTGAACTGGAAGATGCGCCCATAGAGAAGGCTAAGCCCTATTCACCACCTCTTAGCATAATGCTGAAGTCTGCCTGCAATGAATGGCAAAGTATTTATTAACAAAGTTTTAATAAGGCCAAATTGCATTGGAATTGCTCTGTAATTGTTACATGTACCTCGGTGGAATGTGTGGGTCTGGCATTGTTAACACCAACTTTTGGGATTAGAAACTTTAATTCCATCTTCATCATGTCCGGAGTTAATTTGCGAAGAAAATTGTGACAATGATTAGTTTCGTATTCAGAAAACTATTCTTTGGATGGGTAGTTATTTCCAAAGAATGGAATTGTTGGTTTCGTGAGTTTAGGTATGGACCGCGAATTTTATTTAAGTTTTAATGAAATAAATTTTAATTGAATGGATTGAAATTAATTTATGGATCACTATATATGAGACAAGTATGTTTTGTTCACAATTAAAATACAAAATTTTAAAATGGTAAAGAACTGAATTAGGATTATACTAATTTAGAAATTGTTTCGGAAATTAAATTAAATGATGACACCTAAAATAAATCTGCTAAAATGTTTCAAAAACACTTAAGTAAGATAATTTAATGTTACATAATTAGTAAATTACATATAATAAATTATTATTTATACTTTATTGAATACTTTATTATTTTATAATAATAAAATTAATTTAATTTAACTTCCTTCACTTAAGAAGAAAAATAATACTTTTTAAAAGAAAAATATTACGTAAAAAAGACTAAGAAAATAAATAAAAGAGAAAAAGATATTATTTTTTACTAATATAAAAGAAAAAAGAAAGATAAATAAGAATATTCCTATATAATATTTTTCTCTAATGTAAGAAATATATTATTTAATAAGAAGAGAAGAAAAATATAACTTATCCTTCATATAAAAAAATAATACTTTTTAAAAGAAAAGTATTTCGAAAAGAAGAATAAAAAAATAAAGAAAAAAAAATTACTTTTAAAGAAAAGAAAAGAAAGAAAATTATAACATATGCTCCACTTAAAAAGAAAAATATTACGAAAAAAAGACTAAGAAAATAAATAAAAGAGAAAAAGATATTATTTTTTACTAATATAAAAGAAAAAAGACAGAAAAATAAGAATATTCCTATATAATATTTTTCTCTAATGTAAGAAATATATTATTTAATAAGAAGAGAAGAAAAATATAACTTATCCTTCATATAAAAAAATAATACTTTTTAAAAGAAAAGTATTTCGAAAAGAAGAATAAAAAAATAAAGAAAAAAGATATTACTTTTAAAGAAAAGAAAAGAAAGAAAATTATAACATATGCTCCACTTAAAAAGAAAAATATTACGAAAAGACGAATAAGAAAAATAAAGAAGTACAATGTTACATTTTAAAAAAAAGGAAGAAAGAAAAATATTACTAATAGAAAAGTAAGAAGAAAAAGAAAAAAGAAAAGAAGAAAAATATTACTTTAAGAAGGAAAAAGAAGAGAAAGAACATTAAAGAAAAGAAAAATGTTACTTTAAAAAAGAAAAAGAGAGAAGAAAATGAAGACAAATATTACTTTTCCTTCACCTTTAAATATTAGTGGACGAAACGACTTTCCTTAAAGAAAAGTTCTGCTACATTACTTTTAACCTGATCCTAAAACTTCATCAACCCATGAACTCGGTTAAATTTTAAAGAACTGTAAAACCTAATAAACTTCAGCTAATAGCAATTTGAGAAAATTTTATCACTAAATATACTTAGCGATAGTTAAAAGAGTTTTAGAAAACTAATTCACTCTCCATCCCATGTAAATTCCCATAAAAACTCGTAGAGATCCAGCTTTAATCTAGAGCAGCTAATAGCTGGACTAGACATCAATGTCAAAAATAACCTTTCATTTCACTAAACCTTCCGCGTGGGGAATTTGTGCCACTTGTGACCGCAATGACTCCAGTGAAAATCCTTTGAGAATTATCCGCTGAGGGAAATTTTGCGGACAAATGGGGAAACTCTCAATTTGGCGTTAGACCCTTTAACCGAGACTGCATTTACATATGAAGGCCTAAACCATCCTGTAATTAAAGTTAAACCGAAAAGCCCCCAACTCTCTATACCGCAGTTGGACTGGAAGATACGCCCATAGAAAAGGCTAAGCCCTATTCACCACCTCTTAGCATAATGCTGAAGTCTGCCTGCAATGAATGGCAAAGTATTTATTAACAAAGTTTTAATAAGGCCAAATTGCATTGGAATTGCTCTGTAATTGTTACATGTACCTCGGTGGAATGTGTGGGTCCGGCATTGTTAACACCAACTTTTGGGATTAGAAACTTTAATTTAAGTTTTAATGAAATAAATTTAATTGAATGAATTGAAATTAATTCATGGGTCTCATGTGTAAGAGACAAATAAATTTTTGTACATAATTAAAATACAATATTTTAAAACGGTACAATACTGAATTAGGATTATACTAATTTAGAAATTGTTTGGAAAATTAAATTAAAGGACACCTAAAATGAATCTGCTAAATAAATTAAAATTTTATTACAATTATTAAACGTATATAATTTCATTGATCTTTTTTTAATAATAAACTATAAAAATTTATTTATGAATTGTAATTATAACAACGTTTAAAATTTAATAATAACTCAATTTTTCTCTGCATTTGTATAAACAAATATCGTACATTGATTACAGAAAAACTTGTAGATCATGATGTTTAAATTTTAATGAATGATTTAATTATAAAAATATTATGTAATAAGTTTATTTTTATATACAGTTCCATGCAGTTTGTTTTAATAAAGTTTGCTTTAACCCATATTTTGCAGTATATTTTATATATGGGTCACTTTCTAAGAAACCAATAAGTTTTTTTCACAATTTAAATTACAAGATTTTAAAATGGTAAAGAACTGAATTAGGATAATATTAATTAAAAAAATTAGAAATAGTTTTGAAAATTAAATTAAACGAGAGCTAAAATGAATCTGCTAAAATATTTCAACAAAATTTCAGCAAAATAATTTTCTATTACTCGAATAATAATTTAAATATAATGAAAATATATATTTAGGCGTAAATATAATAGGATGTGGTTATAAAATTTAGTAAGTAAAAGAAGAATACCAAAAATTCATTTTGGAATTTAAGTTTAAAATAATCCTGTTCTAAAGCAAGTTTCTAGAAAGCTAAAGTTCTCGGCTCTTTCGAAATTAAAGTGGGATTCAAAACATTCGCCTTCTTTTCGAATTCCCCATCTTCTCAGCAATTAGAGCCAACAAAAGAGTTTTTAAAAACTTCCCTTCCTGCAGCGGTGCGTTTTGTAAGACACCTAACTCAAGTCAACGCATACGAAACTAAACTCCGTCTTTTCAGACAACAACAACAGCAAAATAAAAAAAAAATTCCAGCACTTTTTCCAAGTTAGAATTCATTGCACCTCTATTTTTTTTTTTTTTTTTTTTTTTTTAAATTCTATAAAATGATTTTTAAAAGAAAATCCAAGAAAAAAAATTGCTTCAGAAGAAGTTACCGAAGTTAATGAGAAAATTTAGAAAAACTGTTTTTGTTGTCTGAAGATACCTTTCACTGTAGAGAGGCATGTCTGGAGCGAAAAAAATAGTTAGGGAAAAGATGGGGAAAACTTTGGATGAGTTTACTGGATTTCTCATATATCTGTATTTTTTTTTTCTTTTTTGCAACATTTCTTTATCCACCATGAATTTCTCCTTTCTGCATGTGAGAAATGTATATCATTGTTGATAATTCTGCATTGCTGCACATTTAAGCCACTCGGGAAATTTGCTGATACGCCTTTGAAAATGAAAAGCTAGAATTTTCACAATTCACTTAAAATTTATTTCTCTTAAGAGAAAAGTGTTTTGTACATTTTTTTTCCCTATAGCTGAAAGGTAAGATGAAAGAAGAAAAAGAAAACTTCGTAGAAACTTCGGCAAAATCTTCCAATTTCCAGAATTGAAAGGTGGGAGCAAGAAATGTGAAAATCGGTCATTCCAATTTCTATCAACATAATCATTTTTTAAATAAATATCAGTAGTATTAATGCATGAATATTGCAGAATTTTATGTATTATTCGATGATAAAGAAACATTAAGATAACTTACATTGATTTAGAATTTATAAATATATTTTTAAATGAAATTAACATCGTATTGATTTCGATATTTTTTTAGTACAATCAAACATGTATTTGTTCTGGGGATACTTCTTCCTCTTCATTGGCGCAACAGTCCCATGATAGGCCAAAGCCGTTTGCCTATTGTAAGAATCCAAAACCTGAGATGGTTTCGTTTTACAGGGTAGGGTTGTCAACTCAACTCAATAACTTCTTGTCAGACAACAAAAACAACAAAAAATTCTCTCACTTTTTCCCAGATAAAATTCATCGCATATCCATTATTTTTTTCAATTCTGCAAAATGAGTTTTAAAAACGATGATGAGTCAATGACTTTTTTTTTTTTTTTTTTTTTTTTTTTTTTTTGAGTTTCTTAAATGAGAGGACAATGTATAAAATTCTCTCATTCTGTTCAACCGATTTCCGCAAATATAATGGTATAGGTTATAAAATTTATTAAGTAAACGAAGAATACATAAAAAGAATAAATAATTCAAAACTTTCAACCAAAGTATCACAAAAAAACCCCATCGATAAATGTGAATTTAAGTTTGCAATAATCCTGTTCTAAACCAAGTTTCAAGAAATCTAAAGTTCTCGGCACTTTCGAAATTAAAGTGGGATTCAAAACATTCGCCTTCTTTTCGAATTCCCCATCTTCTCAGCAATTAGAACCAACAAAAGGGTTGTTAAGAACTTCCCTTTCTGCAGCGGTGCGTTTTGTAAGACACCTAACTCAAGTCAACACATACGAAACTAAACTCCGTCTATTCAGACAACAACAACAGCAACAAAAAAAAAAGAAATTTTCGCACTTTTTATGAGTTAGAATTCATCTCACCTCTATTTTTTTATCAATTCTTTAAAATGAGTCTTAAAAAAAATTCTAAGAAAAAAAAATTGTTTAAGAAGAAGTTACCGAAGTTAATGAGAAAATTTAGAAAACTGTTTTTGTTGTCTGAAGATACCTTTCACTGTAGACATGTCTGGAGTAAAAAAAAAAAAGAGTTACGGTAAAGATGGGGAAAAATTTGGATGAATTTAATGGATTACTCATATATCTGTACTTTACTCTTCTTTTTTTCATAATTTCTTCATCCTTGCATTTCTCCTTTCTGCTTGTGAAAAATGAATATCATTGTTGATAATTCTGCATTGCTGCACATTTAAGCCACTCGGGAAATTGGCTGATACGCCTTTGAAAATGAAAAGCTAGAAATTTCAAATTCACTTAAAATGTATTTCACTTCAGCGAAGAGGTTTTTGTACATTTTTTTTTCCTCATAGCTAAAAGGTAAGATGAAAGAAAAACCTAAATTCTTCGGCGAAATCTTTCAATTTCCAGAATTGAAAGGAAGGAGCAAAAAATGTGAAAATCGATCGTTCCAATTTCAATCAGCAAATTCATTTTTTAAATAAATACCAGTTTTATTTATGCATGAATATAAACTAACACAATATTATTTCATAAAATTCGATTGATTTTTATGCAATTAAATATTCTGCTTTGTTTTCAATGAAATGAAACACTTGAAGAAATTTCATACTTTAATTATATTTCAGTTCTTTTCTCTTTTTTTTATTTTCTTTTTATAGACTTTTATGCATCAAAATTCTATGATAAAGAATCATTAATATAACTTATATTGGTTTCGATTTCATAAAAATATTTTAAATAAATTAACATCGTATCGATTTCAATATTTCTTAACTACAGTCATACCGGTTTTTGTGCAGGGTATTCTTCTTCATAGGCGCAACAGTCCTGTGGAGAGTTAAGGTCGTCTGAATACTGGGAGATTTCGAAATATGAGATGATTTCGTTTTACAGGGTATGGTTGTCAACCCTACACCCAACAGTCATATTAGATCGGGACCTGCTATTTAAAGTGGATTTCGAACCACTACAAACATCGGACGTGAAACTTGTGTTACCTTGAGCCAATCACTCGGCCATCAGTCCGATATATATATATATATGGGGGTGTATGTGTGTAGTTAATATAGCAGCTTCTTTTTTACCACTCAGATGTATCTTTCCTACAAAGACAAAAGCTCTGCTTGGCATAACTTCTTGCGCATGCGCTTTAAAGCCAATGAGCTCTAATGATATTGTCCTCCCCAGACGCTACTAAACCTAAAAGAAATAACTTTGCTATTCATGTGATACACAATCATACTCTCGCCAGTGA
Source organism: Caerostris darwini (assembly GCA_021605075.1). NCBI lineage: Eukaryota > Metazoa > Arthropoda > Arachnida > Araneae > Araneidae > Caerostris > Caerostris darwini. Next base: position 32,761 of record BPLQ01004692.1, read on the forward strand.
CTGTGAGCTTACGTCTTTGGCGTCACAGGTCTTATTTTGAGCACTATGTGACTTTAAAGTAGTTTCTGTGGAATCAGTTAGTTAAACTTTGAGCTATTTCAGATTATTGCAATCTCCAGTTTTTAAACATGGTGAGATTTTCTTTTCTAAAATGTTTTATTTACACTTTTAATATTTTAATTAATGTGTCTATGCAAAATTTTTTCAAATAAATAAATTAATTTAATTTCTGCAACGTTATTATTTTAATAGTTAAACTAACTGATATTAAGATGGTAATTTGTTATTGCAAAAATCATCATTAATGTATTGTTTTCTAAGTAAATAAATATTGTTAAAAAATGTCATTCATTATAAATTATTTGTTAATTATAATTACAATATTTTAAATTTTAATGTCAGTAAAACATTGAAAATATTTTAAAAGACCAACACTCATAAATGCTAAAAAATTTCTTATTACTGTTTTATACTCTTCTTTATGCTATTCGACATTCTATGACTACTAGCGTCAATATTGCCATCTAAGAGTACAATGCAGAGCATTTAAAACCTTTTTGAAATATTATAGTTATAGTTTAAATGATTAGCGTAAATATAATAGGATATGGTTATAAAACTTATTAAGTGAACGAAGAATACATAAAAGAGTAAAAATTCAAAACTTTCAGTAAAGTATCACAAAGAAACCCATCGATAAAAAGTGTGAATTTAAGTTTACAATAATCCTGTTCTAAACTAAGTTTCAAGAAAGCTAAAGTTTTCAGCTCTTTCGAAATTAAAGTGGGATTCAAAACATTCGCCTTCTTTTCGAATTCCCCATCTTCTCAGCAATTAGAACCAACAAAAGAGTTTTAAAAAACTTCCCTTTCTGCAGCGGTGCGTTTTGTAAGACACCTAACTCGAGTCAACACATACGAAACTAAACTCCGACTTTTCAGACAACAACAGCAAGAAATTCTCGCACTTTTCCGAGTTAGAATTAATCTCATCTCTATTTATTTTTTTTTTTTTTTTTTCAATTCTTTAAAATAAGTTTTGAAAAAAAATTCCAAGAAAAAAAAAAAAAAAAAATGCTTAAGAAGAAGTTACCGAAGTTAATGAGAAAATTTAGAAAACTGTTTTTTGTTGTCTGAAGATACCTTTCACTGTAGAGATACATGTCTGGAGGAAAAATAAATTAGGGAAAAACATGGGGAAAAAGTTTCGATGAATTTACGGGATTACTCATATATCTGTACTTGTTTTCTTTTCTGAACATTTCTTTATCCACCATGTATTTCTCTTTGCTACATGTGAGAAATGAATATCATTGTTGATAATTCTGCATTGCTGCACATTTAAGCCATTCGGGATATTTGCTGATACGCCTTTGAAAATGAAAGCTAGAATTTTCACAATTCACTTAAAATGTATTCCTCTTAAGCGAAGAGGTTTTTGTACATTTTTTTTCTCTGTAGCTGAAAGGTAAGATGAAATAAAACCTATAAACTTCGGCAAAATCTTTCAATTTCCAAAATTCAAAGGAAGGAGCAAAAAAATGTGAAAATCGAACTTTCCAATTTCAATCAACGAAATCATTTTTTAAATAATTATCAATAAGATTTATGCGCGAATATAGACTAAGACAATAATATTGCAAAACATTAGATTGAATTTTGAACCATTAAATGCTGTGATTTGCTTACAAATAAAATGAAAAATTTGAATTTTGTATTTCACTTCTTTTTTCTTTTTTTAAAAATATTTTTACAGATTTTTATGCTTTAAAATTCGACGATAAAGAAACATTTAAATAACTTATATTTATTTCGATTTCATAAAAATATTTTTTTAGAGAAATTATCATCGTATCGAACATTTAAATATATATTGAACATTTCTTTAGTACATTCAAACCTGTTTTTGTGATAGGAACCGTCTAAATAAGGGGATATAGGAATATTATGAAAGAAATCGCATCAAAGATGTGTTGAAACTGCATAAGTAGCTTAAAATATATTGTTTGCAATGCATTAAAAAATTCATGCTGTAAACATTGACAACATTAAAAATATCCCGCATAGAAAATTTGTAAATCTAAACCTCCTTTTGAAGCACTACTTCGCATATTCGTGATAATAAGTTGATAAAATATCAGATGAACCATCTACCGGATTTTTTTTAAATTGCATGTTATTCTGACAGCCATCAGTTGTTATCTTTTTAAATTACTTATGTGAATTAATTTTGATTTATTATATGCATTTGATGAATTTTTTTTTATATCTCTAAAAAAAAAAAAGGATAAAAATACAAAAATAATAAGATGCAGGCAAAAATAATAAGATAAATACAAACATAAGAATATACAGGTTTGGCTGGGTATACTTGCTATAATAAATATTTATTTTATTTTATTGTAATTTTTAAATAAAATTATTTTATTCTATCAACTGGCTTCAGAAATATAGGACAATATCAGATAAATTGGCATGGAAATATTATTGTGTCAATTTTTATTACAAAATAAATTTTTTAATGAAAACTAAAAAACATACATAAAGCACAATGCACATCTGAATATATCGTACACATTTGAGGAACTGCATTAAAGCTACATTGATATACAGGGGCTACATTGATATATACAAATTAATGGCCAGAAGAGGCCTGAAAGTTGAAATTTTCCAGTGAAAGTTAGAAACAATTTGCAATTTAGATAGAAATAAATATAATTTATCTGTAGAATTTCAGTGTTGAACCATTTTGAATGTATTTGAATATCAGCCCTTCTGCAATTCGTAGACTATGATAAGTCAGAATTCTAGAAGATACAGACAAGGAAGAACTATGCCGTAGATTTGCACCACATGAAGCCACAGAACCGCTAAACCATTCCACTACAGATGTATTGTTTGCAATAACTGGAGGCTTGAGTTTTCGAAACCAGTGTTTAAATGTCAGAAAAATCAAGTAATAATTTTTCTCCTCTATTATTCTATATTTATTACAATCAAATCTACTATTTTTATATTTATATATCCAAAATAAAATGATATTCAATGAAATATCCAATCAATGTGATCCATTTTGCAGCGAATGTGTGTAAAACAAGCCTAATTATCATTATCTAATCAAAATTTATCACACGGCTTCTGATAGCCAAAGCTAGACTTACGTCATACGACGTTGAATCAAGCGCTTTGCGCAATGTGAATGTCAGAGTGAATTTCTGCAACGCAGCGTTTGATTTCAGTGTGTAAGGACTCAAATCGGCTTGTTATGACTTCGAAATATCATTTGGAATAATCTGTAAAATGACAACTCACAGGCCGTTTAGAAGCAATTTAACCAATCATGGAAGCAACCAGATGTCTGAATATTTCAAGAGAAGCAGTTTCTACTTCATGGAAACAATTGTAAAACTGTAATTGATGGAACTGTTGTCGAAGGCCTGGAGAAGTTCGTAAACGAATGGCAACTGCTTCTGAAGATCGATATCTGGCAGTAACTGGCCATTGTAACAGGAAGTCTACTACTCATCAGTTATATTCAGAGCTTACAGCTGCCACTAGAACTGTAGTATCATTGGCAAACGGTACATAAGAGGTTTAATGAAAATGCCTTTATTTCAGAAAGTCAAGGATATGTGTTTCACTATCTTTATAACAAAAGAGGAATTGCTTTAATTGGTACAGAAAACATCATCAAAGAACATCAGTTCCATTGGTCCAATGCTCTCTTTACTGATGAGTTGAGCTTTAGTTTTACAGGTAATTCTAAACTTGTTTACATTTTTAGGTCATCAGTAACACAAAATTATTCCTCGAACATTATGGAACATGACTGTTTCGGTAGCAAAATAGCATACTCCTCATAGATATAAGTGAAGACGCATTAGCGGAAGAGTGGTGCATAATTACCCAAACTTAATTCCCATTCCCCAGATACTCAAAACTCCACATGGAAATGAAACAATTTTTTTAAAAAACATTGAAAATCGGAGATTTATATATATAAATATAAAAAAACAGAGACACACTCTGTATTTTTATTTCAAAATCGACCACTCAAGAAAATTTGTTAGTTTCTTCACGAGCGGTTCATGAATTTTTGCAGCTGTAGTTGAAAATACAGGGAGGAATTCAACTCAATTTTTCGAGAGGAAAATAGCGAAGAAATGTATACAACATGCCCGATAGCTTTTCTCATTTATTTATTTATCCGCCTACGGAACCTTCGGGGAGCCAGGCTAGTGTGCTATACCGAAAAAAAAAGCACCATTTGTTTGTTTGTTTTTTCTATATTTTTATTGTTCAATTTTTGTAAAGCATTGGATAGAATTTCATTTCCGTTTTTTTTTATATTCCGGTGGAGAAAAAAAATCTATTTCGGTAATGGTATTATTATGGTGTGAAGCATGCGTAATCGGCAATTGGAATCGGAATTTCAAATTTCTGTCACTAGCACGCGTTTTAGAAATTCATTATTTAATGCGTTGTTCTTGTTGGATTGTTTATTTTTCATCTTATCTCTATCGGTAATGGTTAGATCTCAGAATAAAAGCGATTTGGGGAATGCGCATATTTTTTTGAGTCTAATATTTCATGTTGAAAAGAAAATGGTTTTTTTTTATGAAATTCTTTATTTTTTTACCACCATTTTTTAATTTGTGAATAATTCTTTAATTAAAACAATATGAATTATAAAAAATATGGTGTTAGATATGATACGATACGGCACGATTATAAAAATATGGTGTACGATATGATAAGATACGATAAGATCATAAAATTACAATGTACAATACGATTATAAAAATATGGTGTACGGTATGATACAATACGATACGATTATAAAAATACGTTATACGATTATAAAAATACGATGTACAATATGTTACGATACGATTATAAAAATACGATGCATGATATGATACGATACTATACGATACGATTATAAAAATAAGATGCACGATATGATACGATACTATTCGATAAGGTTATAAAAATACGATGTATTGCATAAAACGATGTTCGTACAAGTTTTAACAATTAATGGCAATTGGCTGTTAAATAACAGCTTATAGTGGATAGCGAACCACTACAAACAAACATGGCATCGCCGGTACTAGAACCAGAAACCTATGTAACCGAAATGAAAGAATTTTTGTAATGAAATGTAAATTTTGAGTGAATTATTTCTATAAATCATATTTTAAACAGTAATTGATTGATCATCATTACATAGACACAAATGCTTTAAAATATTAGGCTACTCAAAACTCAACAAAGAAATGAAAGAATTTTTTTAAAAAAACATTCAAAATCGATGAAATATAAATTTATATATATATAAAACACAGACACACTGCGTATTTTTATCTCACAAATCGACCACTCAAGAAAATTTGTTAGTTTCTTCACGAGCGGTTCATGAATTTCTGGCAGCTGTAGTTGGAAATACAGGGAGGAATTCAACTCAATTTTTCGAAGGAAAAATGGCGAAGAAATGTATACAACATGCCCGATAGCTTTTCTCATTTATTTATTTATCCGCCTACGGAACCTTTGGAGAGCCAGTCTAGTGTACTATACCGAAAAAAAAAACTCCATTTGTTTTTTCCTATATTTTTATTGTTCAATTTTTGTAAAGCATTGGATAGAATTTCATTTCCGTTTTTTTTCATATTCTGGTGGGAAAAAAAGCTATTTCTGTAATGGTATTATTGTGGTGTGAAGCATGTGTAATCGGCAACAAGAATCGGAATTTCAAATTTCTGTCACTAGCACGCGTTTTGGAAATTCATTATTTAATGCGTTGTTCTTGTTAGAGTGGTTTTTTTTCTTCTTACCTCTATCGGTAATGGTTAGATCTCAGAATAAAAGCGATTTGGGGAATGTGCATATTTTTTTTTAGTTTAATATTTCATGTTGAAAAGAAAATGACGCTTTTTTTTAAATTCTTTATTTTTTTCTAACACAATTGTTTAAACTGCGAATAATTCTTTAATTAAAACGAAATGAATTATAAAAAATACGATGTATAGTACGATATGATACGATACGACACGATTATAAAAATACGATTTACGATTATAAAAATGCGATGCATGATATGATATGATACGATACGATTAAAAATTACGATGCACGACGTGAAACGTTATAATTATAAAAATAAAATGTACGATATGATACGATACCTTACGATTATAAAAATACGATGTAGTTACGATATGATACGATCGAACACGTTTATAAAAATACGATGTACGATATGATATGATTATAAAAATAACATGTACAATATGTTACGATACGATACAATACGATTATGAAAATACGTTATTCGATTATAAATATAACATGTACAGTATGATACGATACGATACAATACGATTATGAAAATACGTTATTCGATTATAAGAATACGATGTACTGCATAATACGATGATCGGACAAGTTTAAACAATTAATGGCAATTGTTTGTTAAATAACAACTAATTATCATAGCTAGTCAACAGCTAATTATCTAAAAAATATAAATGATATGTAAATGATAAAATATGATTTCATATCGCCGTGTATGATCGCTGTAAATTTATTAAAATAGGATTTCAATATGATATATAATACCATTTAAAAATAAATATTATTAAAAAAAAATATTGATTTACCATCATAACGTAGATACCAATGCGTTAAAGTATTAGACTACTAAAAACTCCACATAGAAATGAAAGAAATTCTTAAAGAAAACATTCAAAATTGAAATATATATATAAAAACGCAGACACACTGTGTATTTTTATTTCACAAATCGACCACTCAAGAAAATTTGTTAGTTTCTTCACGAGCGGTTCATGAATTTCTGGCAGATGTAGTTGGAAATACAGGGAGGAATTCAACTCAATTTTTCGAAGGGAAAATGGCGAAGAAATGTATACAACATGCCCGATAGCTTTTCTCATTTATTTATTTATCCGCCTACGGAGCTTTCGGAGAGTCACTCTAGTGTGCTCTATCGAAAAAAAAAACTAAAATTTTTTTTCTATATTTTTATTGTTCAATTTTTGTAAAGCATTGGATAGAATTTCATTTTCGTTTTTTTTATATTCTGGTGGAGAAAAAAAATATTTCTGTAATGGTGTTATTATGGCGTGAAGCATGCGTAATCGGCAACTAGAATCGGAATTTCAAATTTCTGTCACTAGCACGCGTTTTGGAAATTCATTATTTAATGCGTTGTTCTTGTTGGACTGGGTTTTTTTTTTCTTCTTACCTCTATCGGTAATGGTTAGATCTGAGAATAAAAGTGATTTGTGGAATGTGCATATTTTTTTTAGTCTAATATTTCATGTCGAAAATAAAATGATACATTTTTGTTTAGGAATTCTTAAATTTGGTTCACAACCGTTAAAACTGTGAATAATTCTTCTGTGTAAAACAAAATGGATAATAAAAACTTATTTATTTGAATCGTAATAAATTTCGGTACAAAAAAAGGAAAATAGATGAAAAATATAAATATTAAAAACTTTATGCTATACATCTCTGCATAATATGATGTTAATGCATATTTTAACATTTAACTGCATTCGGTATTTATTTTCTCTTTCCATATAATGGTTATTATGATGAAATCATTATGCAATATTAGTGAACTAAATATTGGATCAATAACTACGTAAACATATTTTAGTTTTAAATTTAAAATATATTTATAACTTGTAAATTGTTCCTTTTTTGTACAATTTCTTTGATTATGATTTGAATATTGTAAAGTCTCTGCCTATTCTAGACTTATAACGGCTTCAAGAAGAGGGTGGTTCATTCACTTTCAGGTTCATGGGAACAGTTTAATTTTTATTAACAAGCATTATATACGTATTTATAGAACTCTATTTATAAAAAAAAATTAATGATAATAAATAGCAATAAGCAATATTTACTCAATGAAAGGGAACTTAGAGCTCTCAAGTCTACTACAAATCTAATGTATTGGTCTACAGCAGAACTTAACTTTCTGAATGCGCAATTAGAATAAAAAATTGTTTATTCAGAAGCTGATGTCTAATGCACCATACATAAAGAAATTGGCAATGGTGAAAGTCGTTTAAAGTTATTAGTCAACATCAGAAATCTCCCTTTGCCGAAAAATATAAAAATGATCCACACAGAACAAGAAATAATTGCAATGGATAATAAGAAGAAAAATTCTCCGAGAAATGAATTTTCTGATTAAACATGTGATTTCTCATGAAACATGTTTTTCTGATTGAACATGTGATTTCTCATTGAAACATGTCATCATTACGGTTCTTATACTCTATCTATTCTAAAAAGCATAAGCTCATTACTTAATGGCCCCGTGTGCTGTAATTGAAAATTCTGATACTTTATCACGATTCCTAATATGATATTCTGATTTAAAATTCGTTCAAAACACAGGATGTTATATTACTTTAAAAACTTCTTTCAAAAAATAATTCATATATTAATTTTTATTGTATGTTCATTTAGAACCACAAGGTTAATTCAAAAGTCGATGTCTAATACATCATATGCCAACAGTGGAATTTTTTAAAGTTATTATTCAACATCAGAAAACTCCGTTTGCCGAAATATATAAAGAACAAGAAAAAAAAATGCAACGGATAATATGCAAGAAAAATTCTCCGAGAAATGAATTTATTGATTGAACGCACAAGCGCAGAAACGAGACTCGTTAAGTTGAGTGAAATAAATGAAAATGTTGCTGTGGCAAGAAAGAGCAAGGTCAAAATGGTAGAACGTCGTTTATCTCTATTCGCGAAGCGTGTCATTTTACATGTTGCGCCTGCTAATAAAAGATGGCAAGAAAGGAAATTTGGCGTATCCTTTTTTTTTTTTTTTTTTTTTAATAAAGTTAAAAATAAGAACCTTTAAATTCAGCAGATTACATAATAAATTTTGCCCCCAAACTCTGTCACTAAAATATCGTTTTAATATTTCAACTTGATGCAAATTTGGATGATATAATGAACTCCGATAGTAGTAGCACTTGGGATTTTAAATGAAAAATAAAAATTTAAAAAAAATGAAGGAAAGTAAAGAATAGAAACACTAGTTTTGAAATGTTTTGACATATATGACAAGTATTTCTTATATAATAATATTAAACGAAAAATAAAGATTACGTGAATAAAATATTCTTTTAAATATGTCCTTCAATCTTATTTTGGAGAATATAACGTAAATTTATTGGTATTCTTTTTCAAACAACGTAATAAATAAAGAACATACATTTACATAAATCTTCAAATTATTTGTTATACTTTATTCATTAAATATGTTATTCACTTATAAATATTTTTTTTTAAATGTTACAATAAATTGTTATTGACATTAATAAGGTGAAATGTTGGCAATTTTTTAAAATTAGGAAAATCTCACAAGTTTTTATATATTTTTTTCTTTATTAATTAAGAAGCTCTTTTCTGCTATTTCATATACTTTTAAATTTATCCTGAAGAATATACATTCTTTTCAACTGGGAATTACAATTATCCTGTCAAAGAATATACATTGCTTTCAACTGGGAATAAAATGCCAAATATCTTCCAGTGAGAAAAAAATACTACTCCCCGCTATTGCTATCACTTTAAAAATTGTAATTCAAATGTGTTTGTTTGTTGTTTCTTATCCCACTTGGCTGGCCAAGCCCACAAGCCCATATGGACTCATGATTGAAGGGGAAGGAAGCAGCTTCTGTTGTGATGGAGCACCCGTAGGTAGAAGCCTGACTTTTGCTCCGTGACGCTCTTACAGTCATAGAAGACCGGGACCTACGGCTTAAAGTGGATTCCGAACCACTACAAACATCCATGGCACCGCCGGGATTCGAACCCGAAACCTATGACACCGAGCGCCAGAGCGCTAGACACTCGGCCATTCAGGTCCCAAATGTGTGAATGCCAACGGCACGCAGTGTTCCCAGGTGGTCACCCACCCAAGTACTGACCGCGCCCAATGATGCTTAACTTCGGTGATCTAACGAGAACCGGTATATTCAGCATGGTACGGCCGTTGGCACAATTCAAATGTAGTATATATAAGGTTATAATAAAATTAAATTAGTTATTAAAGTAGTATATATATATATGTAAAGTTAGAAAGACTTCATTTTCATTTATATAGCTTTTATATTATACTCTCATGTTAGTTATTCATATTAGTTTATCATGCATGATTTCACTCACATACATGATCATACAAAACTCAAATTGCAAGTAATATAACTACCCACAACACTGCTTGTCTGCTGTCAAATTTGAGTGCCGGGTTTATTATATATTTTTCAAATAGTTTACATTCCTCTCTCCTGGGAATAAAATGCCAAAACTCTTCTTGTGAGAAAAAAAAATGCTACAATATGCATAACAAGAAAATTAAATGAATATAAGAATAGACGTGTATAACATATTTTAAGTATGCCATAACAAAATTCTTTTAATCATTAAACAGGATGATTTTTTTTTTTCATATTTTTATTTACAAAAAGAATGATATTCTAGAAAATTTGGAGATTTCGTCAAAGTTTATGAAATTTTTTTTTTTATTTAATGTCTAAAATCTAACAAGATTTTGAGAAATATTTATTTGAATTAAAATTGATTTCATTAAATATTTATTAATAGTTCGACATATTTTTTTAAATATTCAAATTTAATGTCAAATTATTTTGCTGCCTTATAATTGTGTGTGACTCATCCTCAGTGTCCTGCTGCGTGGGACCGACAGCCCATGATTAGTCAACTCATGGATAAAAGTAAAGGGTTAGATACTGTTGTGTTGGAGTACCTGTATGTAGAAGTCTGACTTGGCTCCGAGTAGCTGAAGAAGGATTGGTTTGGGTTTGATTTGTCTCTCTACTCTCATTTTGTGGACACTGTAGTCTAATTAGACACGGACCTACAATTTAATGGGGATTCCGAACCACTAACAAACGTCCATTCTCCCGCCAGGATTCGAACCTGATCAAAGATCTGAATCCTGATCTGTCCTGTGGTATCAAAGGCAAGAGCGCTAGAATTATTACTAATCAATAATTTAAAACAATTCTTCCCGATACATTAAGTGTACAATATGTACACAATCATACATCTATTAATTAATAATACTAAAACTAAAAACTAACCCCAAAGCAAAGTTACATTTGATGCTTTATTTTTATTTATACATCTATAGAAATCTTTTAACCATATGATTCATCATTGAGAGGAAAAAAAACCGACAGGTTTAATCCCTATTATATTTATTTTAAAATGATCTTTGTTATTATATTAATTCGTTTCTAAAAGTATTTATCCATTTATTTTATTGAATAATGGAACATATCTATTATCAATAATTGAAAGCAATTTCCCAATGATTTCGAACGTGCTCCGAATACATACAAAACACGCCTCTACTAAATAATTTCTTTTAAAACCATCCACAAACCCAAGCTCGAATGCACACACGTCCGTAGAAATTACACATCACATGCCAATCTTCAAAACACTCTGAAAATGCAATACCCTAATTGAACCATCACCTATTGCGAACAGGCAGGGAAAAAAGCATAATACACTCTTGCATCTTCAAAGCGAGTGCAATAACTGGAGGGAAAGAAGCACAATTAGAACGAGGAATGTGTACCAAAATGTATAAATATTCAGTGCCTCCCTGTCAGTGACGCTATGAGCACCATAATCTTGGCTGCGAGCGTTAGGAGGAGTACTGTGCCCGGTAGGTATTTAATTGAGTGGACCATTGAGTCCGTGATTACATATGCACCGTGGCAATAACGCACGGGCTTCCTGGAACTTAGCAGAAGGGGGGACGTCTATGTGTGTCACTGGCTCAATTTGGAGATGGAGCTTTAACCAGAGGGAATAGTTTGGATAAACGATTCATTGGAATAGGGCTTCAGTGAAGGGTGTCCAAATTGGGCTTACTGAGATTTAAGTATACCATAGGTAGAATAAGATAGTCATGTAAAGCACCACTTTAATATACATTTATTTTTTCTAAGCCGTTAGGGTTATTATATATTATTATCAAAGCCTTTGGAGTTATTATATATTATTTGCAAAGCCTTTATGATTATATTTGTTTTAAGGTTTAAAATGTGCTAAATTACCTTGTTACTAATACCAGAAAACCAGATTATACAAGAAAACACATAATTTAAGTATAGCAAAGATATCATTGGTTAGTCATGTAAAGCTAAAATTTAGTTATTTAAGTTGCAGTTATTTTCTCAAAACCTTTAGGGTTATGACATATTATTTTCAAAGCCTATAGGACTATACTAAGCCTTTATGATTATATTTGTTTTAAGGTTAAAAACGATGTGTTAAATTGCCTTGTTACTAATAACAGAAAACCATATTAAACCAGAAAACACATAATTTTCATTAAGTATAGCATAGGTATCATAAGTTCGTCATATAAAGCTCCAATTTAGTTATTTAAGGTGCATTTATTTTTTCAAAGCCTTTAGAGTTATTGTATATATTTTCAAAGCTTTCGGGGTTATTATATGTTATTTTCAAAGCCTTTACTATTATATTTGTTTTAAGGTTAACAACGTTGTGCTAAATTACCTTGTTATTTATACCACAAAACCAGATTACAGTAGAAAACACATCATTTTTAATTAAGTATAGCATAAGTAACATAAACTTAGCCATGTAAAGCTTCAGTTTAGTTATTTAAGATTCAGTTATTTTTTCAAATCCTTTAGGGTTATTATATATTATTTTCAAAGTCTTTTAATAATTAACTTTTTTAATTAATACTAAGCCTTTATGATTATATTCGTTTAAAGATTAACAACGTTGTGTTAAATTGCCTTGTTACTAATACCAGAAACCAGATTATACCAGAAAACATATAATTTTATTATAATTAAAGTGTAATTATAAATGGATCTTTTTTATCTTCCTGCATACACCAAACATATATATTTTTAAAAAATTCACCATAAGAAGTTATAATTCAATTTTGAAAATTATTGATAAACAAAAAAAAATTTTTTTCATATATATTTATACATCAAAAGTTGAAATATATTTTATAAGGAATTTTTTATAGAGAAAGGATAAGTAAAATAAATATTTTTGCTATAGAAATATTCATGGTTTTTTTTCCAAGATGTAGTTAATTTATAACGTTATTTCATACCACCAAAGTTAAAGTTGTTTTATACCATTAACAAAACTCATATTATTTATAAATAAGCAAGTTTTAAATTATGATTGATTAAAAATAGAATCTAACACATTATAGAAATTTTTTATTGGGTTTAAAGGATTTTGAATTCTATTGAAATAGTTACATATATTAAGATCTGTACAAAACAATATTTCCAAAAAATATCAGCCTGAAATTTTATTTTCTAAATTCCTTCTGTGTATTCTTGAACCATTATAGTCAACTTTATTTAAAGAAACATACCAATCTTTTACATTTTTTTTTCTCTTTACAGCTATTTCAATTGAAGTAAAAATTTATGAGTAAGCCCCTTGCCTTTTTTTCTATTGCTATATTTTATTTTAATACACATGTTTTATTGGTAATACAATATGGGAAATGTTTTAGAAATGTGTATTTTTAGTAGAAATTTATACTAATCATAAAAAAAGAATGTGATTTTTAACAACAAAATTCTGAATAGATTTTCTTAGATATTTTTTTTAAATATTTAAAAATAACTACATCTTAAATACGAAAAGAAAAATTCAAACTCAGTAAAAAGGAGTTAATTATTATATTAGTTATAAAAATTTATACTTTCAATCAAATTATAAATTTATTCGAAGTGTAAAATTATCAAGGTTTCTTGTTAATTACATTTAATACGTATATTGTAGAAAATTTTACTCAGATGAGAAAAATATTACTTCTTATAATATAAAAGAAACTAAAGAAGGAAAAAAAAGATATTAATTTTTATTTCTAAAGAAAAATATTATTTAATAAGAAGAGAAGAAAAATTTAACTTATCAATCACTTAAAAAAATAATACTTTTTAAAAGAAAAATATTTCCAAAAGAAGAATAAGAAAAATAAAGCAGAAAGATATTCAGAAAGAAAAAGAGAGAAAGAAGAGAGGAAAAATAAAGAAAACTTTAAGAAAAATATTACTTTTCCTTCACATTTTATATTGGTGGATGAAAAATAAGAAAACAAAAGAAGAAATATATTACTTCAAGAAAGAAAAAGAAGAAAAATAAAAATAAAGAAACATTTAAGCAAAATAATACTTTTCCTTCACTTTTAAATATTTGTAGATTAAACGACTTTCGTTAAAGAAAAGTTCTGCTACATTACTTTTAACTTGATCCTAAAATTTCATCAACCCACGACCTCAGTACACTTTAAAGAGAAGCAAAACTAATACACTTCAGCTAAAGGCAATTCCAGAAAATTTTATCACTAAATATACTTAACGATAGTTAAAGAGTTTTAGAAAACTAATTCATTCTTCATCCCACGTAAATTCCCATCCAAATTCGCAATGATCCCAACTTTAATCTAGAGCAGCTAATAGCTGGACGAGACATCAATGTCAAAAATAACATTTCATTTCACTAATCCTTCCGCGTGGGGAATTTGTGCCACTTGTGACCGCCATGACTCCTTTGAGAATTATTCCGTTGAGGGAAATTTTGCGTACAAATGGGGAAACTCTCAATTTGGCGTTAGACCCTTCAACCGAGACTTCATTTATATACGAAGGCTCAAACTATCCTGTAATTAAAGTTAAACCGAAAAGCCCAAAACTCTCCATACCGCAGTTGGACTGGAAGATACGCCCATAGAGAAGGCTAAGCCCTATTCACCACCTCTTAGCATAATGCTGAAGTCTGCCTGCAATGAATGGCAAAGTATTTATTCACAAATTTTTAATAAGGCCAAATTGCTCTGTAATTGTTACATGCATCTCGGTGGAATGTGTGGGTCCGGCCTTGTTAACACCTACTTTTGGGATTAGAAACTTTAATTCCGTCTTCATCGTGTCCCGGAGTTAATTTGCGAAGAAAATTGTGACAATGATTAGTTTCGTATTCAGAAATATATTCTTTGGATGGGTAGTTATTTCCAAAGAATGGAAATGTTGGTTTCGTGAGATTAGCTATGTAACGCGAATTTAATTGAAAATTTAATGAAATACATTTAATTGAATGGATTTAAAATTAATTTATGGGTCACTGTCCATGAGACAAATAAATTTTTGTTCACAATTATTATATAAGATTTTAAAATTATTAATAATGATTAAAATAAATTAATTGAATTAGGATTATACTAATTTAGAGATTGTTTTGAAAATTAATTTAAATGACACATAAAATGAATCTGCTAAAATGTTTCAAGAAAATTTGAGTAAGATAATTTAATGTTACCCAATTAGTAAATTAAATATAATAAATTATTATTTATACTTTATTAAATAGTTTATTATTTTATAATAATAAAATAAATTTAATTTAATTTCCTTTACTTATGAAGAAAAGTAATACTTTTTAAAAGAAAATGATTACGAAAAATTTTAGTTTTTCTAATATAAAAGAAAAAGAAGAATATGTCTATATAATATTTTTCGCTAATATAAGAAAAATATTATTTTTCCAGAAGAGAAGAGAAATGTAGCTTATCCTTCATTTAAAAAAAAAATAATTCTTTTTAATAGAAAAATATTACGAAAAGAAGAACAAAAAAGTACAGAAAAAAGATATTACTTTTAATGAAAAGAAAAGAAAGAAAATTATAACATATGCTTCACTTAAAGAGAAAAAATATGCGAAAAGTAGAATAAGAAAAATAATGAAGTACGATGTTACATTTAAAAAAAAGGAAGAAAGAAAAATAGTACTAATAGAAAAATAACCGGAAAAATTAAAAAGAAAAAAAAATATTACTTTAAGAAAAAAAAAATTAAACAAAAGAAAAATATTGCTTTAAGACAGGAGAAATAAGAGAAAGAAAAATTAAGAAAAATTTAAGAAAAATATTACTTTTCCTTCACTTTTAAATATTAGTAAACCAAACGACTTTCGCTACAGAAAAGTTCCGCTACATTACTTTTAACCTGATCCTAAAATTCCATCAACCCATGAACTCGGTTAACTTTCAAGAAAAGTAAAAATAATACGCTTTCAGCTAATGGCAATTTGAGAAACTTTTATCACTAAATTACTTAATTCACTCTCCATCCCGTGTAAATTCCCATCCAAATTCGCAAAGATCCCAGATTTAATCCAGAGCAGCTATTAGCTGGACCAGACATCAATGTCAAAAATAACCTTTCATTTCACTAAACCTTCCGCGTGGGGAATTTGTGCCACTTGTGACCGCAATGACTCCAGCGAAATCACTTGGGAATTAATTATCCGTTGAGGGAAATTTTGCGGACAAATGGAGAAATTCTCAATTTTCTGGTTAGACCCTTCAACCGAGACTGCATTTATATACGAAGGCCCAAACCATCCTGTAATTAAAGTTAAACCGAAAAGCCTCCAACTCTCTGTACCGCAGTTGGACTGGAAGATACGCCCATAGAGAAGGCTAAGCCCTATTCACCACCTCTAAGCATAATGCTGAAGTCTGCCTGCAATGAATGGCAAAGTATTTATTAACAAAGTTTTAATAAGGCCAAATTGCATTGGAATTGCTCTGTAATTATTACATGTACCTCGGTGGAATGTGTGGGTCCGGCCTTGTTAACACCAACTTTTGGGATTAGAAACTTTAATTCCGTCTTCATCATGTCCCGGTGTTAATTTGCGAAGAAAATTGTGACAATGATTAGTTTCGTATTCAGTAAACTATTCTTTGGATGGGTAGTTATTTCCAAAGAATTGAAATTGTTGGTTTCGTGAGATTAGGTATGTGCCGCTAATTTTATTGAAGTTTTAATGAAATTAATTTAATTGCATGGATTGAAATTAATTCATGGGTCACTGTTCATGAGACAAATAATTTTTTTCACAATAAAAATACAAGATTTTAAAATTGTAAAGACCTGAATTAGGGTTATACTAATTTAGAAATTGTTTTGAAAATTAAATTAAATGACACCTAAAATGAATCTGCTAGAATGTTTCAAGAATATTTGAGTAAAAATATTTTTACTATTACCCAATTAATAAATTAAATATAATGAAGTATTCGTTTCTAAAATAAATAATACTAAATTCTTTATTATTTATACTTTATTAAATACTTTATTATTTTATAATAATAAAATAACTTTAATTGAATAGATTGAAATTAATTTATACATCACTGTCTATGAGACAAACAATTTTTGTTCACAAATAAATTACAAGATTTTAATACAGTGAAGTACTGAATTAGAAAAATTCTAATTAAAAAAATATTTATAAAAATTTAGAAATTATATAGAAAATTATAAACTGGAAAGTAGGGAAAGAAAAATAAAGAAAAGAAAAAGAAAAAATATTACTTTAAAAAGAAAAAAAAAAAGAGAATAAAAATAAAGAAAATAAAAAGAAGAAAAATATTACTTTAAGAAAGAGATAGAAGGGAAAGAAAAATAAAGAAAACAAAAACAGAAAAATATTACTTCAAAACAAGACAGAAAAATAAAGAAAAATTAAAAATATATACTTTTCCTTCACTTTTAAATATTTGCGGACTAAAGACTTTCTTTAAAGAAAAGTTCTGCTACATTACTTTTAACTTGATCCCAAAATTTCACCCCATGAATTCAGTTAATTTCAAAGAAAAGTAAAACTAACACACTTCAGCTAATGGCAATTTGAGAAAATTTCATCACTAAATATACTTAGCGATAGTTAAAGAGTTTTAGAAAACTAATTCACTCTCCATCCCGTGTAAATTCCCATCCAAATTCTCAAAGATCCCCACTTTAATCTAGAACAGCTAATAGCTGGACCAGACATCAATGTCAAAAACAGCCTTTCATTTCACTAAACCTCCGCGTGGGGAATTTGTGCCACTTGTGACCGCAATGACTCCAGTTGAATCCCTTGAGAATTATCCGCTGAGGGAAATTTTGCGGACAAATGGGGAAACTCTCAGTTTGGCGTTAGACCCTTAACCGAGACTGCATTTATATACGAAGGCCCAAACCATCCTGTAATTAAAGTTAAACCGAAAAGCCTCCAACTCTCTGTACCGCAGTTGGACTGGAAGATACGCCCATAGAGAAGGCTAAGCCCTATTCACCACCTCTTAGCATAATGCCGAAGTCTGCCTGCAATGAATGGCAAAGTATTTATTAACAAAGTTTTAATACGGCCAAATTGCATTGGAATTGCTCTGTAATTGTTACATGTACCTTGGTGGAATGTGTCGGTCCGGCATTGTTAACACCAACTTTTGGGATTAGAAACTTTAATTCCGTCTTCATCATGTTCCGGAGTTAGTTTGCCAAGAAAATTGTGACAATGATTAGTTTCGTATTCAGAAAACTATTCTTTGGATGGGTAGTTATTTCCAAGGAATGGAATTGTTGGTTTCGTGAAATTAGGTATGTGCCGCGAATTTTATTGAAGTTTTAATGAAATAAATTTAATTGAATGGATTGAAATTAATTCATATGCCACTGTCTATGAGACAAACAATTTTTGTTCACAATTAAATGACAAGATTTTAAAATGATAAAGGACTGAATTTGGATAATACTAACTTTAAAAGATTTCTTTATAAAAGTTTAGAAATTGTTTTGCAAATTAAATTAAATGACAACTAAATTGAATCTGCTAAAATGTTTCAAGAAATTTTGAGCAAGGTAATTTACTGCTACTCTATTAGTAAATTAAATATAATAAAGTATTCGTTTCTAAATATATTATGCAGAGAACCATTTAAAAGAATGTAACGAAGTTCAGTAGGAAAATTAAATAGAAAATTAAGCACTGCAATTGATGAAAAAAAAATTTTAATTAAAAAACAAAAAATGTAATCTAAATAAATAATAAACTTCTTTGTAAATAATTTTTTTTAAAATTAGAAGTTTATTACAATTATCAAACGTATATAATTTTATTGATATTTTTTTAATAATAAACTATAAAAATTTATTTATTTGTAATTATAACAATTTAGTTGAATATTTACTAATAACTGAATTTTTCTCCATAGTTGTATAGACAAATACCATACTTTGATTATAGAAAAACTTGTAGATCATGATGTTTAAATTTTAATGAATTATTTAAAATAAACATATTATGTAATGAGTTTATTTTTATATACAGAATTCCAAACAATTGTTTTAATACAGTTTGCTGTAACCCATATTTTGCAGTATATTTTATTTATGGGACAAATAATTTTTTGTTCACAATTGAAATACAAGATTTTAAAATGGTAATGGTTCAACAAAATTTCAGAAAAATAATTTACTATTACTCGAATGATAAATTAAATATAATGAAAATATATATTTAGGCATAAATAGAATAGGATGTGGTTATAAAATTTAGTAAGTGAACGAAGAATACATAAAAAGAGTAACTAATTCAAAACTTTCAGCAGGAGTACGACAAAGAAACCCTTCGATAAAAAGTGTAAATTTAAGTTTACAATAACACCGTTCTAAACCAAGTTTTAAGAAAGCTAAAGTTCTCGGCTCTTTTGAAATTAAAGTGGGATTGAAAACATTCGATTTCTTCTCGAATTCTCCAACTTCTGAGCAATTAGAACCAACAAAAGGGTTTTTAAAAACTTCTCTTTCTGCAGCGGTGCGTTTTGTAAGACACCTAACTCGAGTCAAACACATACGAAACTAAACTCCGTCTTTTCAGACAACAACAACGGCAAAAAAATCTCGCATTTTTTCCGAGTTAGAATTCATCCCACCTCTATTTTTTTTTTAATTCTTTAAAATGAGTTTTAAAAAAAATTCCAAGAAAAAAAATTGCTTAAGAAGAAGTTACCGAAGTTAATGAGAAAATTTAGAAAATTGTTTTTGTTGTCTGAAGATACCTTTCACTGTAGAGAGACATGTCTGGAGAGGGAAAAAAAGAGTTAGGGAAAAAGATGGGGGAAAAGTTTGGATGAATTTACTGGATTACTCATATATCTGTATTATTTTTTTTTTTTTAAACATTTCTTTATCTACCGCATGGTAGATAAAGAAATTAAAAGAATTTGTCTTTTTGCATGTGAGAAATGAATATCATTATTGATAATCCTGCACATTTAAGGCACCCGGGAAATTGGCTGATAAGCCTTTGAAAATGAAAAGTTAGAATTTTCACAATTCACTTAAAATGTATTTCTCTTAAGCGAAGAGGTTTTTGTACATTTTTCCCCTATAGCTGAAAGGTAAGTTGAAAGAAAACCTAGAAACATCGGAAATTTTTTCAATTTCCAGAATTGAATGGTAGGAACATAAAAAAAAAAAAATTAAAAATGGGAAAATCGAACCAATTTCAATCAGCAAAATCATTTTTTAAATATCAGTTGTATTTATGCATGAACATAGACACAATGGTATTACATAAAATTGAATTGATTCTTAAACTCTTCGTTATTAAACAGTGTCTACAACACAGCCGCCAGAGGATTGAGCTTTCGTCCTAATGCTCACCAGCAGCGCTTGTTGCTACTGAGCCACGAATCGGGCGTTTTCTATTCTAAAAGGCATTAATTACCCTACAGATATTAACATAATTAATAGCACTACGTAAAATTTATTCAAAGAATTAATTAAATTAATTTCTGCGATGGTATTATTTTATCAGTTGAACTGATATTAAGATGGTAATTTTGAAAATTGTCGTTAAAGATTTGTTATTTTTTTTGCATATATATTGTCAAAAATATTTCATTCATTGTAAATTATTTATTAAGTATAATTCTTTTAAATTTTAAAGTATCAAAAAAGCATTTAAAGAGAACAAAACTCTGAAATCCTAAAAATATTAATTATTACCCTTCTAAACTCTTATTTATGCTATTGGTCATTACTTGACTATTAGCGGCAATATTGCTATCGTAAAAGACGATGAATAAAATTTTAAAATTTTATAGTTATAATTTTAGAAATTGTCCTTAAAAATTCGTCATTTTCTAAGTAAATAAATATTGTTAAAAGATTCTTAAATTTTATATTATTTGTTAATTATAACTATTTTAAATTTTAAAGTGTCAGCAAAACATTTAAAAGTACCAACAAAATTTACTAAGCAAAAAACATAAGAAAAATCATTCTTACCTTTCTACAATCTTATATATGCTTATGTAAATTTCTTGAGTACTATCGACAAATATTGCCATCGTATAGCCAATGCATAACATTTCGAAATCTTTTGATATCTTAAAATTATAATTTAACTGATATCCATAAATGTAATAGGATATGGTTATAAAATTTCTTTATTGAATGAAGTATATATAAAAAGGTAAATAACCATTAAATAATTCAAAACTTTCAGCCAAAGTATCACAAAGAAACGCTTCGACAAAAAGTGTGAATTTAAGTTTACAATAATCCTGTTCTAAACCAAGTTTCAAGAAAGCTAAAGTTCTCGGCTCATTCGAAATTAAAGTGGGATTCAAAACATTATCCTTCTTTTCGAATTCCCTATCTTCTCAGCAATTAGAACCAACAAAAGAGTTTTTAAAAACTTCCCTTTCTGCAGCGGTGCGTTTTGTAAGACACCTAACTCAAGTCAACATATACGGTTAGAAAGTAAACTTCGTCTTTTCACACAACAACAACAGCAAAATAAAAATAAAAATAAATTCTCGCACTTTTTTCAAATTATAATTCATCGCACCTCTATTTTTTTTTCTTCAATTTTTTAAAATGAGTTTTAAAAAAAAATTCCAAGAAAAAAATAGCTGAAGAAGAAGTTACCGAAGTTAATGCGAAAATTTAAAAAACTGTTTTTGTTGTCTGAAGATACCTTCTGTAGAGAGACATGTCTGGAGGGAAAAAAAGAGTTAGGGAAAAAGATGGGGAAAAACTTTGGATGAATTTACTGGATTACTCATATATCTGTAATTTTTTTTTTTTTTTTTTTTCTTTTTTTCAACATTTCTTTATCCTCCATGCATTTCTCCTTTCTGCATGTGAGAAAGGAATATCATTGTTGATAATGCTGCATTGCTGCACATTTAAGCCACTCGGGAAATTTGCTGATACGCCTTTGAAAATGAAAAGCTAGAATTTTCATAATTCACTTAAAATGTATTTCTCTTAAGCGAAGAGTTTTTTGTACATTTTTTTTTCTCCATAGCAGAAAGGTAAGATGAAAGAAAACATGGAAACTTCTGGCAAAATCTTTCAATTTCTAGAATTGAAAGGAAGGAGCAAAAAATGGGAAAATCCATCGTTGCAATTCCAATAAAAAAAATCATTTTTTAAATAAATATCAATAATATTTATGCGCGGATATAGACTAATACGATAATATTGCAAAACATTAGATTGACTTTTGAACAATTAAATTGTTCTGGTTTATTTCGAAATAAAATGAAACCTCCGGAGAAATGTCAAACTTTAATTGTATTTCATTTCTTTTCCTTTTTTTTTTCTTTTAGCAGATTTTTATGCATTAAAATTCGATGATAAAACTTATATTGATTTTAATTTCATAAAAATATTTTTTAAAGAAATTAACATCGTATCGATTTGAATATATATTGAATATTTCTTTAGTACATTCAAACCTGTTTTTGTGATAGGAACCGTATAATCCCGGATAGGGATATAATAAAAGAAATCGCATAAAATATGTATTGAAACTGCATAAATAACTAAAAAAAATATTGTTTGCAATGCATTAAAAAATATATGCAGTAAATATCGACAGCACTAAAATTATCCCGCATAGAAAATCTGTAAATCTAAACCTCCTTTTGAAGCACTACCTCGCATATAATAACATTCGTGATACGAAGTTGATAAAATATCAGGTGGACCATCTGCCGGATATTTTTTTAAATTGCACGTCCAGCCATCAATTGTTAACTCTTTAAATTACATTTTTGAATTAATTTTCAATTGTTATATGCATTTGATTAAATTTTTTTATATCTCTCACAAAAAAAGGATAAAAATACAAATATAAGAATATACAGGTTTGGCTGTATATACTTGATATAATAAATATTTATTTTATTTTATTGTAATTTTTAAATAAAATTACTTTATTCTATTAACTGACCTCAGAAATTTAGGACAAAATCAAGACAAATAAATTGGCAAGGAAATACTATTGTGTTAGTTTATATTAAAAAAAAAAAAAAAAAAAAATTTTAATAAAAATTAAATAGCAAACATAAAACATAATACACATCAGAATATATCGTAAAAATTTGGAGAATTGCATTACAAAGCCGAGGGTAGGGGACCACATTGAAATGCATAAAGTAATGGAACAAAAAACGTCATTGGACGCATGACGAGAAAAGGCCTGGAAGTTGAAATTTCGCAGTGAAGCACATAAACAGCCTCTTTTTAAATAAAAATAAATATTCGAAAATAAATTTCAGTGTTCTGTCATTCGAAATTATTTGAATATCAGCATTTTTGCAAGTCATAGACTATGAAATACTTAAAGAAGATAATCTTCTGGAAGGTACAGACAAGGTAGAACTATGACTTACATAAACTCTATTTGCAGTAAACTACATGTAGGCAGAGAACAGTTAAATCAACCCACCACAGATCTATTGTTTGTAGTAACCTAGAAGTTTATTTTATGAAAGCCACTGTATAAATGTAAGAAAAATCAAATAATAAATTTTCTCCTCTATTATTCCATATTTATTACAATCAAATCTACTATAATTACACTTTTGTCCAAATATATCTTTACATATTCAAAAATATTCAATGAAATATCCAATCAATGTGATTCACGTATGCAGGGAATGTGTGTAAAACAAGCCTAATTATCATTATCCAATCAAAAGTTATCAAACTGTTTCTGATAGCCAAATCTAGACTTACGTCATCCGACGTTGAATCAAGCGCTTTCAGCAATGTGAATGTCTGAGTGAATTTCTGCAACACAGTGTTTCGTTTCAGTATGTAAGGACTCAAATCGGTTTGTTATGGCTTCGAAATATCATTTGGAATAATATGTGAAGTGGCGAATCATAGGTCGTTTAGAAGCAAGGCTACAAATCATGGAAGCAGCCAGGTGTCTGAATATTTCAGGACAAACAGTTTCTACTTTATGGAAACAGATTCAAGGCGACGGAACTATTGTAAGAAGGCCTTGACAAGGTCGTAAATGAATGACAACTGCTTCTGAAGATCGATATCTGGCAGTAACTGCCCATAGTAACAGGAATTCTACTGCTCATCAGTTATATTCAGAGCTTACAGCCGCCACTAGAACTGCAGTGGTATGGCAAACGGTATATAAAAAATTTAATGAAAATGCATTTATGCCAGAAAGTCAAGAATATGTGTTCCATTGCCTTTACAACAAAATAGGTATTGATTTAATTGGCACAAAAAACATCATCAAAGAACATCAGTTTTATTGGTCCGATGACCTCTTTACTGATGAGTTAAACTTTAGTTTTACAGGTAATTCTAAACTTGTTTACATTTTTAGGGAATCAGGAACACAAAATTATTCCTCGAACATTATGGAACATGATTGTTTTGTAGCAAAATAGCATACTCCTCATAGATATAAGGGAAGACGCATTAGCGGAAGAGTGGTGCTTAATTACCCAAAATGTCCCCAGCCCAAACTTAATTCCCCAAACTGTGTAATAACTTTATTGTCAGCACGAAAACATGTGATAAGTATGTACAAGTCAGGGAAGACTACATTCCATAGTAAGGCTTCATTATTTTATTTCTGACATCTCTTTGTCACATTTTATTATCATTTTTAGAGTTTGATTTTATTATTATCTATCATATGCAATGATATTAATTATTTTTCTTTTGTATTTATTTGTCTTAATGCTGTGTATCATTCCCGACAAATTCATAAAAATATAATTCACAGTCTCTGAGAAATCAGAGCATGTAAAGATAATTTTGGACATGAGTGTATTATTTTATGGTATGTAAATTTATTATATATAGTGAATTAATACCAAATTCAATTTGGAAAAAAAGTATCATACATTTATGCTAGTTCACTTTTTTTACTAATCATAATATTTTAATCTCATGAAAATTATTATTATTAAATTATAACTGTGAACAATATAATATGGTATAAACACATTAATAAACACAATTAATTATTTTCTGATTTATCTATATGCATTTTTAAGATATAATCCGAAATATTTGCACTATTAATACATTCAAATATTAATAAATACTATTAATACATTCAAAATATCATACTTATTTAAAGAGTCAATATTTTTTTAAGAGTTCTATAATAGAACACTTCTTTAAAAATAAATTTTTACACAAAAAAGTATTCTTCAAGAAATGTAAATCTTTTTAAGTGAAACAAAATAAAACTATTATATTTATTATATTATTATATTAATATTATATTTATTAAACTATTATATTTAATATCAAGTGTAGAATGTGAACATATATCTAGATCGCTGTAAATGATATTTTAAACAGAAATTGATTTACCATCATTACATAGATACCAATGCTTTAAAATATTAGGCTACTCAAACCTCCACGCAGAAATGAAGAATTTTTTTTAAAACATTCAAAATCGAAGATATAAATATATATATTTATAAAAAACACAGACACACTGTGTATTTTTATTTCACAAATCGACCACTCAAGAAAATTTGTTAGTTTCTTCACGAGCGGTTCATGAATTTTTGGCAGCTGTAGTTGGAAATACAGGGAGGAATTCAACTCAATTTTTCGAGAGGAAAATAGCGAAGAAATGTATACAACATGCCCGACAGCTTTTCTCATTTATTTATTTATCCGCCTACGGAACCTTCGGAGAGCAGTCTAGTGTGCTCTATCGAAAAAAAAAACTTGTTTTTTTTTAATATTTTTATTGTTCAATTTTTGTAAAGCATCGGATAGAATTTCATTTCCGTTTTTTTATATTCTGGTGGGTAAAAAAAAACTATTTCTGTAATGGTATTATTATGGTGTGAAGCATGCGTAATCGGCAACTGGAATCGGAATTTCAAATTTCTGTCACTAGCACGCGTTTTGGAAATTCATTATTTAATGCACTGTTCTTGTTTGAGTATTTTTTCTTTAGCTCTATCGGTAATGGTTAGATCTCAGAATAAAAGCGATTTGGGGAATGTGAATATTTTGTTTAGTCTAATATTTCATGTTGAAAAGAAAATGACATTTTTTTGAAATTCTTTATTTCTTTTTACCATAAGTGTTTAAACTGTGAATAATTCTTTAATTTAAACGTGTGACGGACAACTCGTGAGTAATCTACTCGTGGATGGAGGGAAAGAAAGCAGTTTCTGCTGTGATGAATTATTCTTAGGCAGAAGTCTGACTTGGCTCGGTGTCACTGAAGAAGCGTTTGCGTTTGGTTTGTCTCTCTTTCAGACATTTTGTGTACACTTTCAGATAATTAGATAAGGAAATGCAGTTCAAGATGGATTTCGAACTACTCACAAACATTCATGCCACCGTCAGGTTTAGAACCAGAAGCCTGCGGTATCAAAGGCCAGAGTGTTAGCACATTGGCTGTCCCGTACGCTGAAGAAGGAGGGTAGTGACTTCTAGAATGAAATTTTACTAAGAACTACCCAGCAATTGTCTATCGTATGGGAGAAAACCCAGAAAACTCCCACCAGGCATTCTGGCGGCCATCGATCACAATGCCATTGAGTATCCTCGTTTTTGAGACAGTGTCTGCAACAATGCAGCCAGTGGATTGAACCTGAGCCCGAATGCTCACCAGCTGAGCCACGAGTCGGGGCTTATAATAGAAATAAGTCTGTTATCCCAGATTTAGAAACTCTTTCACGTATTTTTTATATTTCATTCATTTTTTTTTTTTTTTTTAATATTTTAAATAAAGTCTTCTAAAAGTTTGAATTAAAAAAAAATATCAATATTACTTTTTAAAACTGCAAATAACTATATTTATATAAAAATATTAGCGATTAAAAATATCTAACAGACAACTTTAATATATTCTAACGTTTACAGACACATTCAATTCACTGTATTTATTATTATTCACTGCATTTATTAAGATAAAACAGATTAGAATGTACAAATTTTAAAAACACTCAATGCATTTACGTGTTTATCTTTCTTTCTAATAAATTTATGAAATATTTAAACGCTACTTTCATTTTAAGTAAAAGACAAATTTAAATCTAAAAAAAAAACACATTCAAATAAAAGAATAAAAACATTTACTTCGAATCTTGTTTTAATCAAATAAACATTGAAAGTAAAACAAAACTATCAACACATATTTAGCTCGTCCAAGAAAAGCAAAACAGTTCGTTCAATTTAATATATATGCTCGTCATTGTAGCAAATCCTTTTATCTAAATAATTTCTTTTTTTGCAGACACGGTTAAGATACCTGAAAACTATAAAAAATAAAAATTTCGAACGAAATACTACAAACGAACATCTTTAATTCAAAATAATGGAATTAAGTATTATCAAGAGACGATTCTTTTCGAACACAATTTTTTTTTTATTTATCATCTTGTTTGTTTCAAAACTATCGTTCATTCTTCTGAAAATTAATTTCGGTATAAATTGTATTCGAAAGCGATATAATTCTTTCTATTGTTCTTTATTCTTCAAAATAATGGAATGTGATATTGTGAGTAAAAGATTTTTTAAAAAACATGGAGGAAATCTTTTTTTTTTTTTTTTACGTGCTATTGTTGTAGTTACGACTAATTTAAAATTCTGATTTTGTAATAAAGACCACATTTTGGTTTGCGTGTTTTAGTTCCAAATTTTACAAAAAGGCAATTTGCTTCAAAAAAAATATGTAAAGATTCTAAATATACAAATAAATGAAATATTTTTTATTTATCCTTTTATTGTTTTATTACTGAGTCTTTTTCATTTTTGCATTAAGTTGTCCCACTTTTTGTCATTTGGGTATATCATTATGTGTGTATAAAAAAGTAATGAAAAATACTCGTTTACTGGTTATGTCTGTATTTTGTTTTTTTTTTTTTAATTTTTATGTTTTAAAGTATTTATTAAGATACTAAAAAAAAATGTTTTGTAATTTTTTTTACAATTGTACATTGTTAGAAATTTAATATATAATAATATTGCTTTGGCATTCCTTTCTGGTGGTTTTTTTTTTCTGCATAATTCTTTTACTCTCCAGTTGCATTTTCGTAATTCGAAAAACAGCCAAGTTGGCAGTATCAAGAAAACATTTTATGTTATTAAAAAGTTATGACATTAAAAGAATGTTTTTAAAAAGTTATGATAGTAAATGAATGTTATTAAAAAGTTATGATATTAAAAGAATGTTTATAAAAATGTTTATAAAAGTTATGATATTAAAAGCCCAGTTTTTAAAAGAATGTCATTAAAAAGTCCATTTTTTTAGAGAATGTTATTAAAAAGCGAATCAGTTTACCAGCTGATGATAAAAAAGATGAATACCAAAAATCCATCCAAAATTACGTGTTGATAAAACCTGTAAGCAATACAAATTTTTACAATGATAATACAATGTCAAGTTTTTACAATGATAATAGAATGCCAGATCTCACAATCATAATACCATGCCATATTTTATGGCGATAACATCATGCCCTATTTTTACAATGAGAATGTCATGCTACATTTTTTTTCAATGCCATAATATTACCATCATGACACAATTTTACAATGCTAAAATAATGGCATTGTTTCCCAATGATAATAGAATGTCACATTTTTACAATGAAAAATTAAATCATTAATATAAATCATTGAAGAACCTTGTTGAATATCAGAGCCAATGATATTATAAATGAATGAAATTAAGCCATGATAAATAACATCATGGCATAATTTTACAATGAAATTTTCAGGCTAATTTTTTTTTCCTTGACACGATGCAATAATTTTACAATGCTTAAAACTATAACACAGTTTCCCAATGGTATAAGAATGCCACATTTTTACAATGAAAAATTAAATCATAAATGTAAATCTTTTGAGAATTTTGTTGAATTTGAGATCTTTTTTGTGCTGTTTACATTTTATTAACCTAATATTTTCCTTGCTTTTATATAAATAATCTTTTTTTAGTTGTTTTTCATTTTAAATTGTTAAAGAAAACAGAGTAAAAGATATTAAATGATAATATAAGCTGATTATCTTCTGTTTTCAACTACAGTATTTCATTATTATTCTTTGAACAAAGGCAAAAAAATATTTAAGACAATAAAAATCTCGGTTAATTTGCATTTTTCTGAATCTTTAATTCCCTTTTTTACACGCCTTAAATAAACATTTTCTTTAGAAGAAAGCTATTATTCCTTGGTAAATAAATTCACTAGAAGTTAATACATAGCATATTTCAATTCTTTCAGTAGACAAAAATAAATTCTTTGGATCGTAATTTTTCTATATAATGAAGTTAATTAAAATATAAGCTGCACTAATCCATATTTTTTTGCAATTAAAATACGTTGGACAACGTCAGCGCACAAAGTTCTTGCGATATTGTTTCTTTTAATTTATGATCAATTACGACGAAATAAAGAGCACTTAATCTTGAAGCGAGGAAAATCTCTTAATAAGTGTAATTCGTTAACGATGAGAATAAATTGGAAAACTGCTATCTATTATCGAAACAAATCTTTGCTCTTTGATATATTTAAAAAGAATTTTTATTTTAAAAATTGCTAAAAATGTTAGATGTATCTATAAAAATTACAACAGAATATATTTTTGTATATATGTATATATTTTGAATACATATTTTGTACATAAATAAATTCATTTTTTTTACAATTATATTTATTATTCTTTTCAGATTTTTAAAACAAATCTTTCTAAATTAAATTTTATTGAAGGAAAAAAAGGGGCCTCCTTGTTCAAACATGAAATATAAATCTTTATATGTTTTGTATAAAATGTCCAATAAAAATTCTTTCAATTCGAAAATTCGTTTTTATCTTAAAAAAATATAAATATGTATAATTACAAAAATAATATATTATTTTAAGTAATATTTATAATGAGTTCCAAATAAAAATATATATCTTTTAAAAAATTTGTACAAAATGTTAGATGAATATATAAAAATTACAATAGAATATAATTTTGCTTACAAAAATAATTTTATTTCTTTTTTTACAATTATATTTATTAGTCTTTTGAAATTTTTAAAACAAACTTTCTAAATCAAATCTTATAAAAGAAATAAATGTAGCCTCCTTATTCAAATGTAAAACATACCTCTTTATATTTTTTGCATAAATTGTTCAATAACAATTTAATATTTTTATCTTTATATATTATAAATAATTACAAAATAATATATAGTTTTCAATAATATTTGTAATATATTCCAAATAAAAATATATCTTTTGAACCTATATTTTTCCAAACTTTTTAAGTTTATTTCTATCTTTTGTTTTAAAGAATAAAATGATAAACATATTATAAAGCAAAATAAAATAATAATAAATGAATGTTATAAAATAATATAATAAATAAAATAATAAAATATTATATAACAATATAAAAAACATATTATAAATTAGTATATCATTTTAACACTTCATTGCATTGTATAAAAAGGCAGAATTAAAACTAAATTCAAAAATTAGAATATAATATAAATAATTATGTGTAATTCTTGTGAATAAATTCAAAGCAAGTTGGGTATATTCCTTGTTTGATTAATATTTTTATTGCATATAATGAAGAACAGTAACGATGTTTAAAAATTAATGAATATTTTCCAAGTATATTATAGTTTTACAAATAGATGAGTAATATATTCATATCTAACTTTTATTGTTATCATTTGTTTTATTTTTTTAAATAGCGTAACTCTGCACTAGATTTATTGTAAAATAACATAAATTATACTACTGATCATTATTATTATCTATAAAAAACCAGATTTAATGCCTTAATGTATCTGTTAATACAATGGAAATTATTATTATTCAATGATTTAAAACAATTTTCCCCGATAAAATAAGTATACAATATGTATACAAACATACCTCTATGAATTAATAACAAAACTAAAAACTAACCACACATCTAAGCTAAATTTAATGCTTTTATTTTTATTTATACATCTACAGAAATCTATTATTCATATGATTTATCATTTTTGAGAGAAATCCAGATTCCATATTATATAAATTTTAAAATACTCTTAGTTATTATATAAATTCATTTCTAAAAGTATTTATCCATTTATTTTATTGAATAATGAAACATATATATTATCAATAATTGAAAGCAGTCTCCCAATGATTTCGAACGTGTTCCGAATACATACAAAACACGCCTCTACTAAATAATATCTTTTAAAACCGTCCACAAACCCAAGCTCGAATGCACACATCCGTAGAAATTACACATCACAAGCCAATCTGCAAAACACTCTGAAAATGCAATACCCTAATTGAACCATCACCTATTGCGAACAGGCAGGGAAAAAAGCATAATACACTCTTGCATCCTCAAAGAGAGTGCAATAACTGGAGGGAAAGAAGCACAATTAGAACGAGGAATGTGCACCAAAATGTATAAATATTCAGTGCCGCCCTGTCAGTGGCGCTATGAGCACCATAATCTTGGCTGCGAGCGGTGGGAGGAGTACTGTGCCCGGTAGGTATTTAATTGAGTGGACCATTGAGTCCGTGATTACATATGCACCGTGGCAATAGCGCACGGGCTTCCTGGAACTTAGCAGAAGGGGGGACGTCTATGTGTGTCGCTGGCTCAATTTGGACATGGAGCTTTAACCAGAGGGAATAGTTTGGATAAACGATTCATTGGAGTGGGCCTTCAGTGAAGGGTGTCCAAATTGGGCTTACTGAGATTTAAGTATACTATAGGTAGAATAAGATAGTCATGCTATAAAGCTTCAATTTAGTTATTTAAGATACATTTATTTTTTTAAAACTTCTAAGGTTATACTTAGACTTTATGATTATAGTTGTTTTATGGTTAACGAAGTTGTGTTAAATTGTCTTGTTACTAATACCAGAAAACACATCATTTTAATTAAATATAACATAAGTAGTATAAGATAGTCATGTAAAGTTTCAGTTTAGTTAGTTAAGAAACAGTTATTTTTTCAAAGCCTTTGGAAATGTATATATATATATATTATTTTCAAAAGCCTTTTGCTTATACTAAGCCTTTATGATTATATTCGTTTTAAGATTAACAACATAGTGTTAAATTGCCTTGTAACTAATACCAGAAAACCAGATTATATCATTTTAATTATAATTAAATTTTAATTATAAATGGATGTTGTTTATCTTCCTGCAAACACCAAACAAATATATTTTTAATGAATTCACTTTGAGAAGTTATAATTCAATTTTGAAAATTATTGATAAACAAAAAATCTTTTCAATATATTTCAAAAAAACAATTTTTTCATATATATTTATACATCCAAAATTGAAATATATTTTATAAAGATTTTTTTATAAAGAAATGATAAGTAAAATAAATATTTTTGCAATAGAAATATTCATGATTTTTTTCCAAAATGTAGTTAATTTATAACGTTATTTTATACCACTAACGTTAACGTTGTTTTATACCATTAACAAAAATCATATTATTTATAAATAAGCAAGTTTTAAATTATGATTGTTTACAAATGGAACGTAACATATTATACAAATTTTTTATCGGGTTAAAACGATTTTGAATTCTTTTGAAGTGTCTACATACATTAGGATCTATTCAAAACAATATTTTCAGAAATACAAACTGGAAATTTTATTTTCTAAATTCATTCTGTATATTCTTGAACCATTATAGTACAACTTTATTTAAAGAAATGTACCAATCTTTTATATTTTTGTCTCTTTGCAGAGATTTCAATTACATTAACATTTTAAGAGTAAGCCCCCTCTTTTTTTCTATTGCTATATTTTATTTTAATACATATATTTTAATGGTAATACAATATTGAAATTTATACTAATCAATAAAAAGGAAAACGCATTTTTAACAACAAAATTATAAATAGATTTTCTTACACATCTTTTCAAATATTTATATGAAACTTCATCTTAATTATAAAAAAAATAATTCAAAATCAGTAAAAATGAGTTAATTATTATATTAGTTACAAAATTTTATATTTTCAATCAAATTATAAATTTATTCGAAGTGTAAAATTATATTGGTTTTTTGTTAATTACATATATTACGTATGTTATCGAAAATTTTACTAAGAAAAATTGGATAAGAAAAATATTATTTTATATAATATAAAAGAAAACAGAATGAAAAAGGAGACTATTACTTTTTTATAATAAAGAAAAATATTATTTAATAAGAAGAGAAGAAATATATAAATTATCCTTCACTTAAAAAGAAAAAATAATATTTTTAAAAGAAAAATACTACGAAGAGAAGAATAAGAAAAATAAAGAATAAAGTTATCACTTTTAAAGAAAAGAAAGAAAAATATCACTAAGAGCAAAATATTAAAAAAATAAGAAAAGAAAAGAAAGAAAAAGAGAGAAAGACGGGAAAGAAAAAGAAGAATATTTCTTTTTAATATTAATTAATAAGAAGAGAAGAAAAATATAACTTATCCTTCACCTAAAAAAATTCCTTTTAAACAGAAAAATATTACGAAAAGAAGAATAAGAAAAATAAAGAAGTAAGATATTACTTTTAAAGAAAAGAAAGAAAGGAAAAAAAAAAACCAAGAAAAATATTACTAAGAGAAAAATATTAAGAAAAATAATAAAAGAAAAGAAGAAAAATATTACTTTAAAGAAGAAAAAAGGAGAAATAAGAGACGGAAAAATAAATAAAAGTATTACTAAGTGAAAAATAATAACGAAAGAAAAGAAGAAAAATATAACTTTAAGAAAGAAAAGGAGAGAGAGAAGAGAAGGAAAAATAAAGAAGAATATTACTAAGAGAAAAAATATTAAGAAAAAGAAAAAAGAAGAAACATATTACTTTAAGAAAGAAAAAGAAGAAAAATAAAGAAACATTTAAGCAAAATAATACTTTTCCTTCACTTTTAAATACTGTGGATTAAACAACTTTCGTTAAAGAAAAGTTCTGCTACATTACTTTTAACTTGATCCTAAAATTTCATCAACACAGGAACTCGGTTAACTTTAAAGGAAAGTTCAGCTAATGGCGATTTTGGAATTTTATCATTAAATATACTTAGCGATAGTTAAAATAGTTTTAGAAAACTAATTCACTCTCCATCCCATGTAAATTCTCATCCAAATTCGTAAAGACCCGCTTTAATCTAGAGCAGCTAATAGCTGGACCAGACATCAATGTCAAAAATAACCTTTCATTTCACTAAACCTTCCACGTGGGGAAATTGTGCCACTTGTGACCGCAATGACTCCAGCGAAATCCCTTGAGAATTATCCGTTGAGGGAAATTTTGCGGATAAATGGGGAAACTCACAATTTGGCGTTAGACCCTTTAACCGAGACTGCATTTATATACGAAAGCCCAAACCATCCTGTAATTAAAGTTAAACCGAAAAGTCCCCAACTCTCTATACCGCTGTTGGACTGAAAGATACGCCCATAGAGAGGACTAAACCCTATTCACCACCTCTTAGTATAATGCTGAAGTCTGCCTGCAATGAATGGCAAAGTATTTATTAACAAAGTTTTAATAAGGCCAAATTGCATTGGAATTGCTCTGTAATTGTTACATGCACCTCTGTGGAATGTGTGGGTCCGGTATTGTTAACACCAACTTTTGGGATTATAAACTTTAATTTCTTCATCACGTCCTGGAGTTAATTTGCGAAGAAAATTGTGACATTGATTAAATTACGTATTCAGAAAACTATTCTTTGGATGGGTAGTTATTTCCAAATAATTGAAATAGTTGGTTTCGTGAGATTAGGTATGGCAGGGAATTTTATTGAAGTTTTAATGAAATAAATTTAATTGAATGGATTTAAATTAATTTATGGGTCACTGTCCAAGAGATAAATAATTTTTGTTCACAATTTAAATACAAGATTTTAAGACGGTAAAGGATTGAAATCAGGATTATGTTACTTTAAAGTATTATTTATAAAATTTTAAAAATATTTGTGCAAATTAATTTAATGACAGTTAAAATGAATCTGCTAAAATGTTTCAAGACTGCTTATATTATCGAAAATTTTACTATGAAAATAAGATAAGAAAAATATTACTTTTTATAATATAAAAAAAAGAAAGAAAAATAAGAATATTATTTTTTAATAATAAAGAAAATATTATTTAATAAGAAAAGAAGAAAAATATAACTTATCCTTTACTTAAAAAAAAAAATAATACTTTTTAAAAGAAAAATATTATGAAAAGAAGAATAAGAAAAATAAAGAAGAAAGTTACTTTTAATGAAAAAAAAAAAAGAAGAAGAAAACAAAGAATAATTTTATTAAGAAAAAAATATTAAGAAAAATAATAAAATAAAAAAGAAACATATTACTTTAAGAAAGAAAAAAGAATAAAAATAAAGGAAAAAAAAGAAAAATACATTAAGTAAGAAAAACAGCGAAAGAAAAGAAAGTAAAATAAAGAAAAAAAGAAAAATATTACTTCAAGAAAGAAAAAGAGAGAAAGAAGAAAGAGAAAAATAACGAAAAGAAAAAAAAATATTACGTTAAGAAAGAAAACTAGAGAAGGAAGAGAAAGAAAAAAAAAAAAAAATTAAGAAAAATATTACTTTAAGAAAGAAAGAAAAGAGTGTAAAATAAAGAAAAAAAGAAAAATATTACTTTAAGAAAGAAAAATGGCGAAAGAAAAATAAAAAAAATTAAGAAATATATTACTTTTCCTTCAAGTTTAAATATTAGTGGACGGAATCACTTTCTTTAAAGAAATGTTCTGCTACATTACTTTTAACTTGTTCCGAAAATTTCACTCCACGAACTCAGTACACTTCAGAGAAAAGTAAAACTAATACACTTCATCTATTGGCAATTTGAGAAAATTTCATCACTAAATATACTTAGCGATAGTTAAAAGAGGTTTAGAAAACTTATTCACTCTACATCCCATGTAAATTCCCATCGAAATTCGTAAAGATCCCGACTTTAATCTAGAGCAGCTAATAGCTGGACCAGACATCAATGTCAAAAATAACCTTTCATTTCACTAAACCTTCCGTGTGGGGAATTTGTGCCACTTGTGACCGCAATGACTGCAGTGAAATCCCTTGAGAATTATCAGTTGAGGGAAATTTTGCAGCAAATGGGGAAACTCTCAATTTGGCGTTAGACCCTTCAACCAAAACGGCATTTATATACGAAGGCCCAAACCATCCTGTAATTAAAGTTAAACCGAAAAGCCCCCAACTCTCTGTACCGCTGTTGGACTGGAAGATACGCCCATAGAGAAGGCTAAGCCCTATTCGCCCCCTCTTAGCATAATGTCGAAGTCTGCTTGCGATGAATGGCAAAGTATTTATTAACAAATATTTAATAATGCCAAATTGCATTGGAATTGCTCTGTAATTGTTACATGTACTTCGGTGGAATGTGTGGGTCTGGCATTGTTAACACCAACTTTTGGGATGAGAAACTTTAATTCCGTCTTCATCATGTCCCGGAGTTAATTTGCGAAGAAAATTGTGACAATGATTAGTTTCGTATTCAGAAACTATTCTTTGGATGGGTCTGTTCCAAATAATTGAAATTGTTGGTTTCTAGAGATTAGGTATGTGCTGCGAATTTTATTGAAGTTTTAATGAAATAAATTTAATTGAATGGATTGAAATTAATTTATGGGTCACTGTCCATGAGACAAACAATTTTTGTTCACAATTAAAATACAAGTTTTTAAAATGGTAAAGAACTGAATTAGAATTATACTAATTTCGAAATTGATCTTAAAATTAAATTAAGTGACACATAAAATGAATCTCCTAAAATGTTTCAAGAAAATTATTACTACAAGAAAGAAAGAAAAGAAATTTTAGAAAAATATTACTTTAAGAAAGAAAAAGAGAGGAAGAAGAAAAAGAAAAGACAAAAATAGAAAAATATTACTTTAAGAAAGAAAAAGAGAGAAAGAAGAGAAAGAAAAATAAAGAATAGAAAAGAACAGAAAAATATTACTTTAAGAAAGAAAAAGAGAGAAAGACAAAAAAAGAAAAGAAAAATATTTATTTTCCTTCACTTTTAAATATTGTGTGGATGAAACGACTTTCGTTAAAGGAAAGTTCTGCTACATTACTTTTAACCTGATCCTAAAATTTCATCAATCCACGAACTCAGTACACTTTAAAGAAAAGTAAAACTAATACACTTCAGATAATTGCAATTTGAGAAAATTTTATCACTAACTATACTTATCGATAGTTAAAGAGTTTTAGAAAATTAATTCACTCTCCATCCCATGTAAATTCCCATCCAAATTCGTAAAGATCCCCTCATTAATCTAGAGCAGCTAATAGCTGGACGAGACATCAATGTCAAAAATAACCTTTCATTTCACTAAACCTTCCGCGTGGGGAATTTGTGCCACTTGTGACCACAATGACTCCAGCGAAATCCCTTGAGAATTATCCACTGAGGGAAATTTTGCGGACAAATGGGGAAACTCTCAATTTGGCGTTAGACCCTTCAACCGAGACTGCATTTATATACGAAGGCACAAACCATCCTGTAATTAAAGTTAAACCAAAAGCCCCCAACTCTCCATACCGCAGTTGGACTGGAAGATACGCCCATAGTGAAGGCTAAGCCGTATTCACCACCTCTTAGCATAATGCTGAAGTCTGCCTGCAAATGAATGGCAAAGTATTTATTAACAAAGTTTTAATAAGGCCAAATTGCATTGGAATTGCTCTGTAATTGTTACATGTACCT
Organism: Caerostris darwini; assembly: GCA_021605075.1. NCBI lineage: Eukaryota > Metazoa > Arthropoda > Arachnida > Araneae > Araneidae > Caerostris > Caerostris darwini. The sequence goes on from BPLQ01004692.1 coordinate 70,724, forward strand.
CGGTGGAATGTGTGGGTCCGGCATTATTAAACACCAACTTTTGGGATTAGAAACTTTAATTCCGTTTTCATCATGTCCCGGAGTTAATTTGCGAAGAAAATTGTGACAATGATTAGTTTCGTATTCAGAAACTATTCTTTGGATGGGTAGTTATTTCCAAGAAATTAAAATTGTTGGTTTCGTGAGATTAGGTATTTTTAACTGGTTATTAAATTTTATTGAACTTTTAATGAAATAAATTTAATTGAATGGATCAAAATTAATTCATGGGTATCATGTATAGGAGACAAATAATTTTTGTTCACAATTAAAATACAAAATTTTAAAATGGTTAAGAACTGAATTAGGATTATACTAATTTAGAACTTATTTTGAAATTTAAATTAAATGGCACCTAAAAGTATCTGCTAAAATGTTTCAAGAAAATGTGAGTAAGAAAATTTAAAGCTACACAATTAGTAAATTAAATATAATATATTATTATTTATACTTTATTAAATACTTTATTATTTTATAATAATAAAATTAATTTAATTTAATTTCCTTCACTTAAGAAGAAAAGTAATACATTTTAAAAGAAAAATATTACGAAAAAAAGAATAAAAAAATAAAGAAAAAAGATATTACTTTTAAAGAAAAGAAGAGAAAGAAGAAGAAAAGAAAGAAAATTATAACATACACTCTACGTAAAAAGAAAAATATTACAAAAAGAAGAATTAAAAAAATGAAGGAGTACGATGTTGCATTTAAAAAAAAGAAGAAAAAAATAGTACTAATGAAAAATAATCAGAAAAATTAATAGGAAAAGAAGAAAAATATTACTTTAAGAAACAAAAGGAAGAGAAAGAAAATTAAAGAAAAGAAAAAAAGACAAATATGGCTTTAAGAAAGAGAAAGAAGACAAAAAAAATTGAGAAAAATTTAAGAAAAACATTACTTTTCCTTCACTTTGAAATATTGTTGAACGAAACGACTTTCGTCAAAGAAAATTCTGCTACATTACTTTTAACCTAATCCTAAAATTTCATTCCGCAAAGTCGTGCACTTTAAAGAAAAGTAAAACTAAAACACTTCAGCTAATGACAATTTGAGAAAATGTTATCACTAAATATACTTAACGATAGTTAAAAAGTTTTAGAAAACTAATTCACTCTTCATCCCATTTAAATTCCCATCCAAATTCGCAAAGATTCCCGCTTTAATGTAGAGCAGCTAATAGCTGGACGAGACATCAATGTCAAAAATAACCTTTTATTTCAGTAAACCTTCCGCTTGGGGAATTTGTGCCACTTGTGGCCGCAATGACACCAGTGAAAATCCTTTGAGAATTATACGTTGAGGGAAATTTTGCGGAAAAATGGGGAAACTCTCAAGTTGCGTTAGACCCTTCAACCGAGACTGCATTTATATACGAAGGCCCAAACCATCCTGTAATTAAAGTTAAACCGAAAAGCCCCCAACTCTGTATACCGCAGTTGAACTGGAAGATACGCCCATAGAGAAGGCTAAGCCCTATCCACCACCTCTTATCATAATGCTGAAGTCTGCCTGCAATGAATGGCAAAGTATTTATTAACAAAGATTTAATAAGGCCGAATTGCATTGGAATTGCTGTGTAATTGTTACATGTACCTCGGCGGAATGTGTGTGTCCGGCATTGTTAACACCGACTTTTGGGATTAGAAACTTTAATTCCGTCTTCATCACGTCCCGGAGTTAATTTGCGAAGAAAATTGTGACAATGATTAGTTCCGTATTTATAAAACTATTCTTTGGATGGGTAATTATTTCCAAAGATTGGAATTGTTGGTTTCATGAGATTTGGTATGTGCCGTGGAATTTTATTGAAGTTTTAATGAAATAAATTTAATTGAATGGATTGAAATTAATTTATAGCTCACTTTCCATGAGACAAATAAATTTTAGATTTTAAAATGGTAAAGAACTGATTTATGATGATACTAATTTTAAAATAAAGTAAAGAAAATATTACTTTAAGAAAGAAAGAGAGAGAAAGAAGAGGAAGAAGAAAAATAAAGAAAAAATACTTTACTTTTAAAGAAAGGAAAGAAAAATATTGCTAAGATAAATATTTAGAAAAGGAAAAAAAGAGAAAGAAGAGAACGAAAAACAAAGAAAAGTATAATATTACTTTAAGATAAAAAAAAAAGAGAGAAAGAAGAGAAGGAAAAATATTACTTTAAGAAAGAAAAGATAGAAAGAAGATAAAAAAAAATAAAGAAAAGAAAAAAGAAAATATTACTTTAAGAAAGAAAAATGGAGAAAGAAGAAAAAATAAATAAAAATTTAAGAAAATATTACTTTTCCTTCACTTTTAAATATTAGTGGACGAAACGATTTTAGTTAAAGAATGTTCTGCAACATTACTTTTAACCTGATCCTAAAATTTCATTCCACGAACTCGGTAAAAAAAGAAAAGTCAGTTTCTTAAAGTTTTACTTAAAGAAAAGTAAAACTAATACACTTCAGCTAATGGCAATTTGAGAAAAGTTTATCACTAAATATACTTAGCAATAGTTAAAGTGTTTTAGAAAACTAATTCACTCTCCATCCCATGTAAATTCCCATCCAAATTCGCAAAGATCCCAGTTTTAATCTAGAGCAGCTAATAGCCGGACCTTACCCATGTCAAAAATAACCTTTCATTTCACGAAACCTTACGCGTGGGAATTTTTGCCACTTGTGACCGCAATGACTCCAGCGAAATTCCCTTGAGAATTATCCGTTGAGGGAAATTTTGCGGGCAAATGGGGAAACTCTCCATTTGGCGTTAGACCCTTCAACCGAAACTGCATTTATATACGAAGGCCCAAACCATCCTGTAATTAAAGTTAAACCGAAAAGCCCCCAACTCTCTGTACCGCAGTTGGACTGGAAGATACGCCCATAGAGAAGATTAAGCCCTATTCACCCCCTCTTAGCTTAATGTCGAAGTCTGCCTGCGATGAATGGCAAAGTATTTATTAACAAAGATTTAATAATGCCAAATTGCATTGGAATTGCTCTGTAATTGTTACATGCACCTCAGTGGAATGTGTGGGTCCGGCATTGTTAACACCGACTTTTGGGGTTGGAAACTTTAATCCCGTCTTCTCATGTCCCGGAGTTAATTTGCGAAGAAAATTGTGACAATGATTACTTTCGTATTCAGAAACTATTCTTTGGATGGGTTTGTTATTTCCAAAGATTGGAATTGTTGGTTTCGTGAGATTAGGTATTGGCCGTGGAATTGTATTGAAGTTTTAAAGAAATAAATTTAATTGAATTGATTTGTAATTAATTTATGGGTCACTGTCCACGAGACAAACAATTTTTGCTCACAATTCAATGACAGATTTTAAAATGGTAAATGATTGAAATCAGAATTATATTAATTTAAAAATTTTGTTTAGAAAATTAAATTAAACGACACCTAAAATGAATCTGGAAAAAAACCAGAATTTAAAAATGGTAAAGAACTGAATTAAGGTTATACTAATTTAGAAATTGTTTTACAAATTAAATTAAAGGACATTTAAAATGAATCTGCTAAAATGTTTCAAGAAATTTGGAGCAGGATAATTTACTGTTACTCAATTAGTAAATTAAATATAATACAGTGTTAGTTTCTAAAATAAATAATATTACTAAATTCTTTATTATTTTTCCTTTATTAAATACTTTATTGTTTCCTTTATTTTATTTTATTAATTTATAAATCACTAACTGTGAGACAAAAAAATTTTTTTTCACAATTAAAATACAAAACTGTAAAGAATTGAATTAGGATAATATTAATTTAAAAAATTATATTTATAAAAATTTAAAAATTTTTAGAAAATTAAATTAAAGGAAACGTAAAATGAATCTCCTAAAATGATTCAACAAAATTTCAGCTAGACATTTTACTATTACTCGATTAGTAAATTAAATATAATTAACTATTCGTTTCTAAAATAAATAATATTACTAAATACTTTATCATTTTATAATAATAAAATAAATTGAATTGAACTGATTGAAAATTTATGTATAATTAACTATGAGACAAATAAATATTTTTCACAAGTTAAATGTAAGATTTTATGATGGTAAATCACTAAATTAGGGTAATATTAATTTTAAAATAAATATTTATACAAATTTAAAATCTGTTTTGAAAATTAAATTCAACGACTAAAATGATTCTGCTAAAATGTTTCAAGAAAATTTCAGCTAGACAATTTTTTGCAAGATAATTTCGTTGAGTAAATTAAATAAACTCATGTTTGGGAAAATTGCAACACCATGAAGGGATCGTCATAATTGAATGAAATTTAATACACAGTTGAGTGGTAGTGGTACAAATAAATGATTAAATGTTCAAAGCAAACAAACAATAACAAGAGATTCGAATCAGTATTTTGTGTAGCCACCACGCGCCGCAATAAGTGCTGCTACACGACGTGGCATGGAGTCAAACAAATTTTGAATGTCTGCCTGAGGAAGAGCATTCCATATTGTTTGTATGTGCACCCAAAGTTCGTCTGCAGAAGCAACAGGACGAGGATCACAAGCGAGACGCCGACCAACGAAATCCCACACATGTTCAATCGGTGACATATCCGGGGAATACGCAGGCCAAGGAAGAAGCTGTACCTGTCGCGTTGCAAAGAAGGATTGAACAGTCCTAGCGATATGAGGGCGGGCATTGTCCTGTTGAAATACAGCGCCTGGCAAGCTTTGAAGGAAAGGAACAGCTTGGGGCTGTAGAACTTCACTGATGTACCAGTTGCTGTTCAGATTGCCCACAATTCTTAGCAATTGAGATCGTCCATGATATGCTATGGCACCCCAGACCATAACTCCGGCTGTTCGTCCACTGTGGCGTTCGATAATGCACTCCGGAAGGTGGCGTTCACCGGTATAGCGTCTGACACGAATGCGGCCATCATGGTACCACAAATTAAAGCGGGATTCGTCAGAAAACACGACATGCTGCCTATCAGCACGCCAGTCTCTATGCTGAGCTGCCTATTGTAGCCGCAGGCGGCGATGGTTTAGCGTGAGAGGGATATTGTATAAAGGAGTCCTTGCACGCTGTCCACGCTGCAGCAGACGCCTACGAATTGATGAAGCACACAATGAAACACCTGTAGCTATTGACCACTGTGCTGCCAATTGTCTAGAGGAAGCTGTACGGTCCGTCAGCGCCATGCGGACTAGGTGTCTATCATCGTGAGCTGACGTCACATTTCGGGGTCCACTCCCGGATTTCCGAGTTGTCCGACACTCGTTCGTCCGCTGCTTCCAAAGACGCATCACTGTGCTGCTGTTACGCTGCACACGAGCGGCTACTGCACGATAAGACAATCCAGCTTCACGAAGGCCTATGATTCCCCCCCGTTTAAACTCTGTAAGTTGTTCAAATCTCGCTCTCTTTCGTCGAAGAGGCATAAGTAACGATTGAGCTAACGTTTACCACTAGCAGATAACCACCGATAACCATACACGCCTCGCTACAGCCGTCTATTTATTCAGATCCCTCCGCCGTTCGGAGGGCGCTGCTCAGAATACTCGTGCGCTACGGTTTTGAAATTCTAATCATTAGCATATCATGCGCTAATTTGCATTTCCTGAAAATTTCAGCTCACTCGCGTAAGTCCTTCATGGTGTTGCAATTTTCACAAACATGAGTATATAATAAATTACTCGTTTTTAAAATAAATAAAAATAATTGAAATTTCCTATTGAACTCCTTTACGTTCTTTTGAATAGTTCTCTAATGTAAAGGAGTTCAAGAGGAAAGTAAAAATAATATATTTAAGTATACAACTGATGTTAAATAATTTTAAAAAATCAAAAAATATAATCTAAATAAATAATAAAAACTTTTTTTTTTGTTAATGAGTTTTAAACAAATTCCTACAAAAAGTTTATTTATGAATGATAATTATGAAAACATTGTTCAAAATTTAATAATAATTGAATTTTTTTCTGCATTCCTATAAACTAATGTCATACATTGTAATTATTTTGATTACAGAAAGACTTTTAGATCATGATATTTAAATTTTAATGAATGATTTAATATAAAAATATTATGTATTTAGTTTATTTTTATATGCAGAATTCCATATAGTTTGTTTTAATACAGTTTACTTTAATCCGTATTTTGTAGTATATGTTATTTATGGGTCACTATCTATGAGACAAATAATATTTGTTCACAATTAAAAGACAAGATTACAAAATAGTAAAGGATTGAAATCAGGATTATATTAATTTAAAAATTTATTTATAAAAGTTTAGAAATTGTTTTTGCAAATTAAATTCAATTAAATTTTTTTGTCCTAATGCAGCTGACAGACACTTAGACAATTGTTTTTAATGCCTTAAGGCAGGAGCTGCACCGACGTTACTCATTTAGCCCCACCCAGGAGGTGCGTGTAGCTTGAAGATAAGCTAAGAACGCGGAGTAACAATACCTCCGCAACCCCTGCCATCATATTAGATCGGGACCTACGGTTTAAAGGGGATTCCGAACCACTACAAACATCCATATCAATACCGGGAATGACAATTATATTGAAGTATAATTAAAACAGCATATTTACTGAATGATAATTATAACATCCTATTTAATGAATGATAATTATATCAACATGTTTAATAAATGGCAATTATATTGAATGATAATTAAACAGCATATTTACTGAAGGATAATTATAATAGCATATTTAATGAAAGATAATTATATCAGCATGTTTAATGAATGACATTTATATTGAATGATAATTAAAACAACATATTTACTGAATGACAGTTATATTGAATCATAATTAAAACAACATATTTACTGAATGATAATTTTAATAACATATTTATTGAATGACAATTATATTGAATGATAATTAAAATAGCATATTTAACGAATAATAATGATATTGAACGATAATTATAGCATCATATTTAATGAGTGATAATTATATTGAATAATAATTATAACAACATATTTAACAATATAAAAATAATTGAATTTTTCTTAAAATCTCTGCTTTCATATAAACAAATATCATACATTGTAATTATTTTTAATTACAGACAAATGTGTAGATCATGATGTTTAAATTTTAATGAATAATTTAGTATAAAATATTATGTAATGATATTATTTTTACATACAAAATCGCATACAGCTTGCTTTAATACTGGTATGAAATATAACATAAATTTTGCAGTGTATTTTAAGGAGAATTGATAATTGAATTCTTAAAACCTCTTCTTCACATTGTCACTTTACCAGATTGCATGCAAAATTATTTTATTAGAATGTTCTCAATTCAATTGTGCTATGAAGAATAAAACTTCAACTCCTATGGGTTTCAAACATCCTTCCAGAAAATTTTAAACTGCCAAACTAGGATGAAACATTATTAAATATGTTCTCCTCCTTTGTAACATTGTACTAGTCGCTTTTGCATCCCATGCAATATCTGCTGCGTGAAAAGAATATTTGACAATTTTGGAGAAGGAGCGATTTTTATTATCTGCCAAAGTAAGCTTCTTTTTTGACATATTGTAATTTTCACTCGAAAAGGAAAATAGAAAGAAATTTTAAATTCAATAGGGTTCGAATAACTAAAAAGGAAATATTTCAAAGGAAGCTCTTACTATTCAGTTGTTTAGCTCTTGCTTTATTATAGAAATGGACTGCAGATATTATTTCGTTCAGAGATATGCATATCGAATTTTTATTACAATATTTCAATGTTTATTATTAAAATGCTGCCTTCTAGAAAGACTGTATTTCAAAATATGTTATTAAAAAAATCACCTTATATAAATATATTAATGTTTATTATTAAAAAATGCCTTCTAAAAAATGTATTTCAATGTATATTACTAAAATACTGCCTTCTAAAAAGACTGTATTTCAAAGTATATTATTAATGATACTGCCTAAAAAGTATTTCTAGAAAAATGCCTTCTAGAAAAATTGTATTTCAATGTATATTATAAAAAATTGCCTTCTATGAAAGATTGTATTTCAATGTATATTAAAATTAAAAATAATGTATGTATATTATTATGTTTATTATTTATGTATGTATGTCTATGTATATTCTTCAATGTATATTATTAAAAAATTACTTTCTAGAAAGAATGTATCTCAATGTATATTATTAAAAAATAGCCTTCTAGAAAGACTGTATTTCAAAGTATATTATTAAAAAAATCACCTTATATAAATATATTAATGTATATTATTAAAAAATGCCTTCTAAAAAATGTATTTCAATGTATGTTACTAAAATACTGCCTTCTAAAAAGACTGTATTTCAAAGTATATTATTAAGATACTGCCTTCTAGAAAAATTGTATTTCAATGTATATTATAAAAAAATTGCCTACTAGAAAGATTGTATTTCAAAGTATATTATTAAAAAAATTGCCTCATAGAAATAATGTATGTATATTATTATGTTTATTATTTATGTATGTATATGTATATTTATGTATATAATGTAAAAATGTATATGAAAGACTGCATTTCAATGTATATTATTAAAAAAATTGCTGTCTAGTAAGACTGAATTTCAATGTATATTATTAAAAAATTTACCTTATAGAAAGACAGTATTTCAATGTATATTATTAAAAAAATGTCTTCTAAAAATGTATTTCAATGTATATTACTAAAATACTACCTTCTAAAAAGACTGTATTTCAATGTAAATTATTAAAATACTGCCTTCTAGAAAGACTGTATTTCAATGTAAATTATTAAAATAATGCCTTCTAGAAATTTTTTTATTCATAGAAATTATTCCCTACAGCTGAAGCCGACTTCTTAGTGACTTTATTGGGGTACACTTGAAATTTCATAGCCCAGGTGTCTGTAAAGTGGGGCCCAAGGTAAAATTTGTATGCGATTTTATTTTTATCAGCTCATGGACCCATCACGATGGAACAATTCATGGTGTAGTCCATATTCCATCTGTAATTTGTTCCACTTATGAAGGTCGCCCAGACAATCGCTAATCTTATGAGGCCTCATTATCTATAACACATTACTGGCTGTCAGATTTGAGTAAACAGCTTGTTCTCATTAGTACAAAACACTAATTGCATGTAATATAACAACTCACAACTTGTCTGCTGTAAAATTTGATTGATGGATTGTTATTGTGTACTCGTCAAAGAATACGCATTCTTCTATCCTTGGAATAAAATGTAAAACTCTTCCCTTGAGAAAAAATGCTACCATATAAATGCAATTGTCGAATTGTCAGCCAAAACAGTAACCAAATTAATTGAACCAATTTTAGATTATTTAGAAACCCAATTATCAATTTATATGATTTTTTTTGTTACAATTTGATTTGTCAATGGACATTGTGGACATAATTCAGTTGGAGTTGGCGATTTACATAAAAAATAGCATTCTATGATTTTTCTACAAAAGAAGAATTGCTTATAATACTTCCACTAAAGAGGTGCACTCTAGGAGAAGATATATTTATTGCATTTAAAATTTTTGCAAAGACCAATAAATTGCCACTGCAGAAGTTAACTTCCATTACTTCAGATGCGCATGTTCGAAGACTAGTAAGGACATTGGATTTATTGTTTTATGCAAAAAAGATTCTTCATTTCCAAAATTTGTGTCATACATCAGGATGACTAACGGGCGAAAACTATTGGTTTTAAGGATTTAATGTTTCTTGTAATAAAAGTATCAATTATATAAGATCACGAGAAATGCAACTGATATTATTTAAATTACTTTTGGTAGAGAAACGTAATGAATGAATTTGGGATTCTTAACTGATGTTTTTGGCCAAGTTAAATTAATTAATCATAAAGATGCAAGGAAAAAAACGGCATTTTGTTGATATTCTTAATGCAGGAGATGCTTTTAAAACGAAATTAGTATTACTGAATTTAAATTTAATAAAAATTTCGTTAACGTATTTTATAAATGTGAAACGCATTATTAAAAATTTGGTTCACAAAACGTTTACTGCTACAACAGAAATAAAAAGTAAGGGAAATTTTTCTGAATTTTTTTTTCCCGATTTACGGAATTTATAAAATTAGTATAGGTGGTAATTTATTTTTGCTAAATCGATTGGTTTGTAAAGATTTGGCTTACAGGAAGAAGCTGATTACCTACTGCTTAAAGTGGATTCCGAACCCATACAAACATGCATGGCACCCCCGGGACAGAAACTCGAAACCTGTGGCCCGAGGGCCAGATCACGGAGCGCCAGAGTCACGCAACCATCAGGCATCCTTTTATTAATTTTAAATAATACCGATGCACTTCGAAAATATCCTTTATTTTAAATAGGATAAATGGAACAGATTCCAGACACATTACAATGACATTTATTAATCATCATTTTCTTTCTATTCAATTTATAACGATTCATCTCTTTTTAGAAGAATCACTTTTTAATATCCCTGTGAATCTTCTTATCTTCTTGTTCATTCCAGTTATCCCTGTAATCTAAAGAAAGGAAGTTTTTTTCACTTTTTACCCATCGAACAATAACACATTCTAGAGGGAGGGGGAAGAAATGAGATAAGGTCACTTAATTAGAAAAAAAATTGAATTATACAAGTCATCACTTTTTTTCTATGCACAAAAATCACGCATTAAATTAACAAATTTACTGCAACTCAATTTAACAAATGAATCTGCTTCAGACAGAAAAATCGATGAAACAGCTTATATCATTCTGCGTCAATGAAAAAATAATCTTTATTATTTTAATTATTCGACTAATCGTTGAATATTATCCGTACTTTTATTATAACATGATGCCATTGACTATTTACGAGTTTCAGTTATAATTGACTACAATTATTACCAGTTTTTGTTATTAAAAAAATATTGTTAAAGTATTAAAGTTTTGTACGAAAGTGGAAACTGTAAAATTAAAATGTTTTTAAATTATTATTAATTTTTTAATTCTAATAATGTAAAGGGTCCTGATGGCCAAGTGACTAGCGCTCGGTGCCACAGGTTTCATGTTCGAGTCCCACAGGGCCATGGGATGTTTGTAGTGGTTCGGAGTCCTTTTTAAAACTGTAGGTCCCGGTCTAATATGACTGTATTGACCAGCCATGAGGCTGTTGAGTCACTGATGAATATGAATAACTTAAAGTTTAAATTAATTTTAAATAAAGTAATGTTTAAATTATTTTAGTTTTAACAATTTTAGGAAATTAATAAGGCCAGATATATTTTTAAGCAATTACAAAAATATATGCATTGATTGTTTTGCATATTATTTTTCGCCCTACTCGTTAGAGAGCATTAGGGCTGGGGTTAAATCCGCTGGTGGCTTTACTGTGGACCTTGTTTTAAAATACTAAGAGGCTCGATGGCGTTTGTGATGTTATCAGTATCTTGCCTCGTTATTTGGTGTACCTGTTGGTAGTTTTCCGGGTTTTCTCCCATACGATACACAAATGCGTAGTAATTCCTTCTAAAGTCTTCCTGGAAGGCACTGCCCTCCTTCTTCAGCGACATGGAACCAAGTTTAGACTTCTACCGATAGGTGTTCCATCACAACAGAAGCTGTCACTTTCCTTCCATTTATGAGCAAATTACTCATTTGATGTCCGTAGCACACTGCAGGATAACTGAGAAATAGACACAACAACAACAACATATACTAGTTAGATAAAAAAAGTACATTTATTTTAATAATTTAAAACCTCATTTTTTTAAATTTAATGGCTTTATGATTTATTATATTTAAGCAATAATGTCTACATGTTAAAAAAAAAGTTATCTAAAATTTATATGATTTTAGTTATTCTCTCGACATGTCATTTCAGCATATAAACTGATAGAAAAATAAATTTTTAAAAAAGAAAGAATGATGAAGTAATAAATATGCAATGCAATACCCAGTCCCAATCTAAATTATGTGATATTTTCTTTTGTAATTCTTCAATTCTAATTATTAACACTTAAAATTTTGAAATACAATACTTCATTTTTAAGTTGGAATAAAGAATAGATTTATAAAAAAATGTAAATAAATTACATTCTAAATTTTAAATATTTTAAGAATTACAAGAATTTTATACTTTGAAAAAAAACATTATTTAATATTTAAATGATTATTTCTAAAATTTAATATTTAAATAGTACCATCGTCTTCATGAATAACGGTTCACAAAAAGATGAATAATTTCAGTTAAATATTTATTTACTTGAAGTATCTAAATAATAAATGCATGAATAAAAGGCTTTAGTCACATATTAAATTTTATATGATGCTGTATAAATGATTTTAAAGCTAGCAAAATTATATCTTATTTTTCTAATTCTGCTAAAATTTCAGTTAAAATGTATTTCTGTTGAACATGGTAGAATAAAATTATGGATAGTTAAACTATTTTCACTAAACTTTGTTGTATACATAGAATTTTACAGTAAATTAAGAATTTATTTCTCGTAATCAATTTCTAAAAAAGGAACTAACAAAATGTTGAAAGACTTAGTAAATCATGTATGATAAACTAATATTAATAACTAACATGAAAGTATAATATTAAAGCAGCTAAATTAACATGAATGTATTAATATAAAAGCTATATAAGTGAAAATAAAATTTTTATCACTTTATACATTTATATAAACAACAACTGGAACTTTTCTCACTGGCAGAGATTTGGCATTTCATTCCCACGTGGTAGGAATGTTTATTCTTTGACAAGTACATAACAACCCAGCACTCAAATTTGATAGCAGATAAGCAGCGTTGTGGGTAGTTATATTACATGCGATTAGTGTTTTGTACTAATAAGAACAACCTGTCACTCAAATCTGACAGCAGATAGTCAGTGTCATGGATAATGAGACAACATGAAATTAGATAATGTCTGTTCGCATGCTCCTGAGCATGCGCGCAGGCAGAAACATTTACGGTATGATTGACACAGGCAGAATATTGAATATCCAATTGATATACCATGAGTTGTTCCATCGTGATCTGACATAGACCACGAATTGCGAAAGATCTACTTCAATATTAAATGAAGGAATCTGACCCCCTCCTCTTGATGGACGATTAGAATTGAAGATCTTGAAGACGATTAGAGACGATAAGAGAAAGTTCTGCAATGAGTCGACCAGAAGTGTTGTTTTTTTCCTTGTTTTTCTGCGAAGTTACTGAATAGGCCGGAGTATCCGCTTGCTTACAAAGTGGACCCCCAAAGTCGGCCCGTGGTTTCCTGTATCACGCAGTGTGGTAATTAAGATCTGCTGCAGACCATGTGTTTAGTTTGGTCGTATACTCGAGAACTCTTAAGATCTCCATCCTTGGAGGAAAATGCACTTGTGAATCAAATTTAAACTTTAATTTTTCCATTTTTTAAAATTCGTACTATTAGTTCACACTCTCCCTATATAAAAATATATTGTTTAAATTTTTAATCGTTAATAAAATACTTTTTATTCATCCACTCAAGTTCAAATACATTTTTTGAACTTGTAGTGGATGACACTTGATGTGTATACAGTTTTTTAAAATATTAATTCCTTCATTAAAACTAATTAATTAATTTTTTTTTTAGATTTAAATTGCATGTATTCAATAATAGATGGCGTAGATAATATATAACATCCAATTATAGATGTAAGAGGAAAATTTCTTTATTTGTAAAGTGTAATATAGTGAAAAAAAGTAGGAATTGATTTTAAATTTTGTTTTTATTTTACTTATTTATAAAAAATTTCGTATTAACCCAAAATTTTGTATATAATATATATATATATATATATATATAATATATATATATATATAATGCTTATAAATAAAAATTAAAGTGTTCCCATGAACCTGAAAGTAGCGCTCTTCTTGAAGCCGTTATAGGTCTAGAATAGGCCGAGACGTTACAGGATAAATTTAAAGGCATATGAAACAACAGGAAAGAGATTCTTAATTAATAAAGCATAAAGATATAAAAACTTGAATGATTTTCATAATTTTAAAAATCTGCTAACATTTCATTTTATTAATGTGAATAACGATTTATTTTAACATTCTTTAGAAACATTTGATGTAATGAATAATGTATAACAAATAATTTGAAGATTTATAATTGTATTTGAAAAACAATCCAATAAATTTCAGTTATACCATCCAAAATAACGTTAAAAGACAAATTTTAAAGAATATTTTGTTCACGTAATCTTCATTTCAGTTTAATAATATTATATAAGAAACACTTGTCATATATGTCAAAACATTTTAAAACTAGTGTTTCTGTACTTTACTTTCTTTCATATTTTTATTTTTATTTTTCATTTAAAACCCCAAGTGCTACTACTATCGGAGTTTATTATATCATCCAAATTTGCATCAAGTTGATATATTAAAATGATATTTTAGTGTCAGAGTTTGGGGGGAAAATTTATTATGTAATCTGCTGAATTTAAAGGTTCTTATTTTTAACTTTATTAAAAATGAAAAAAAAAATGAGCAAGGATACGCCAAATTTCCTTTCTTGGCATCTTTTATTAGCAGGCGCAACATGTAAATGACACGCTTCGCGAATAGAGATAAACGACGTTCTACCATTTTGACCTTGCTCTTTCTTGCCACAGCAACATTTTCATTTATTTCACTCAACTTAACGAGTCTGCGCTTGTGCGTTCAATCAGAAAATACATTTCTCCGAGAATTTTTCTTGAATATTATCCATTGCATTTTTTTCTTATTCTTTATGAATCATTTTTATATGTTTCGGCAAAGGGAGATTCCTGATGTTGAATAATAACTTTAAAACACTTCAACCTTGCCCCAATTTCTTAATGTGTGTTGTGTTAGACATCGAATTTTGAATTAACCTTTTTGTTTTTTAATTCCTACTATTAGGTCATACTGTCCCTTATATATATCTTGTTCAAATTTTTAATCTTTCATAAAATACTTTTTATTTGTCATTCAAGTACAAATACAATTTTTTGTACTTGTAGTGGAGGACACTTGATGTTAATAGAGTTTTTTCAAATATTAGTTCATTAATTAAACTTAATTAATTAATTTTAGTTTTTTTTTTTTTTTTTTTTTTGGATTTAAGCTGTATGCATCTAACAATAGATGGCTCTAGATGTAAGAGGAAAATTCCAGCTTTATTTGTAAAGGACTTTTTTTTAATATAGTGGAAAAAAAGTAGTCATTGATATAATTTTTTTTATATATTAGTTGTTTGTAATATGTCTGTTTATATTACAAAATAATCTAATTGCATGTGTTTTGAAAGCATTTTAAGTGAGAATGTCGTATTAGCACTCTTGGCAAAATGTCAGAATTTTCAATTAAGGAGGCCAATGTTATTAAGTAATGAGTTTATACAGATAAAGTATAAGAGCCTTAATGATGACATATTTCATATCCATTGCTTTTTTCTTGTTCTTGTAAATAGTTTTTAAATATATTTCGGCAAAGGGAGATTTCTGATGTTGAATAATAACTTTAAAAGACTTCACCATTACCAATTTCTTTATGGTATGATGTATTAGACATCGACTTTTGAATCAACCCTTTTTTGTTAGAATTGTGCTTTCAATAAATTATTTTTAAAATCAATTTGGAATTCTTTTTGAAATAAATTATTTTTGAAAGAAGCTTTTAAAGTAATCTAACTTCATGTGTTTTGAACGAATTTTAAGTGAGAATGTCATATTAGGAATCTTGGCAAAATATCAGAATTTTCAATTACGGAGACAGACGCCATAAATTAATGAATTTATGCTTTATAGAATAAATAAAGAATAAGAACCTTAATGATGACATGTTTCAATCAGAAATTACATGTACAATCAGAAAAACATGTTTCATCAGACATTACATGTTCAATCAGAAAAAACACGTTTCATCGGAAATCAAATGTTCAATTAGAAAAACACGTTTCATCAGATATTACATGTTCAATCAGAAAAACATGTTTCACCAGAAATCAAATGTTCAATCAGAAAATCTGTTTCCTCGGAGAATTTTTCTTTCATATTATCCATTGCATTTTTTCTTGTTCTTTGTAAATCATTTTTATATATTTTGTCAAAGGGAGTTTTCTGATGTTGAATAATAACTTTAAAAGATTTCATCATTGCCAATTTCTTTATGTATGATGTCTTTAGACATCGACCTTTGAATTAACCTTTTTTTTTTTCTGATTGTGAATTCAATAAAGATAAATATATGAATTATTTTTGAAAGAAGTTTTTTAAGTAAACATGTGTTTTGAACGAATTTTAAGAGAGAATGTCATATTAGGAATATTGACAAAATATAAGAATTTTTAATTACGGCGATCGAGGCAATTAAGAAATGAGTTTATTCTTTTTAGAATAGATAAAGTATAAGAACCTTAACGATGACATGTTTCAATTACGTGCGATCAGAAAAGGACATGTTTCAAGAAATGAGTTTATTCTTTTAGAATAGAAAAATGTTTCATAAGAACCATGTTCAATCAGAAAGACATGTTTCATCAGAAATCCCATGTTCAATCAGAAAACATGTTCAATCAGAAAATCCATTTATCAGAGAATTTTTCTTGCCTATTATTGATTGCATTTTTTCTTGTTCTTTGTAAATCATTTTTATATTTTTCGACAAAGGGAAATTGCTGATGTTGAATAATATGTATGGTGTATTAGACATCGAGTTTTGAATTAACCTTTTTGCATTTAATAAAAGTAAGTTAAGCCCCGCATTTAATAAAAGTAAATATATGAAATATTACGGAAAGAAGTTTTTATGTAATCTAACCAGAAGTGTTTTGAACGAATTTTAAGTGAGAATGTCATATTAGCTTTCTTGGCAAAATATCAGAATTTTCAATTACGGAATCTGTGGCCATTAGGTAATGAATTTGTGCTTTTTAGAATAGATAAATTATAAGAACTTTAAAGATGACATGTTTCTGATTTAGTTGAACATAAAAATTAATAAAAATAATTCAGCAATCACTGGATGAAATGGCTTATCGAATTTATTTTTACTGATAGTAATATTATGATGTTTAGCGACGTATGTATCATTAAAAGACATTTTTCTGGATATTACGCAATTGAAGTTGAAGGAATATGAAAAATAGCTTAGCCCACTGATAGAATTTTGCTATCAGCGGGCTACGTTAGTAGCATTTTACGTATATAAAGATTTGCATAAAATTATAAATCTTATAACTATCACTTTAGTAATAACGTATAAAGCATAAAATAAAGCAATAATAATAATTAAGCACTAAATCATGTAAAACTTATAAGTAATATAATTAGGTACCTTTATATATAATTAAGAACTAACTATACATATCTAAAGTCCTTATTCTTGTTCAGCGCTAAATCCACGGTCATTACGGGACATGCTATTAATGGCTGTAAACAAATATATAAGTATATTAATTAATATAATTAGATATTGTTTTTGTTTTCGAAGTTTAGCAACTTAACATGGTGGCATAGATTTTACCAGCTAGCGGATGACACAAGAAGAAAAATTGTATCAGGATTTATCAATATTTAAAAAGTGGAGAACACTAAAATAAATATTTCGACCCTATATAAAATACATTTCTCAGGATTTTTGTATATTGACATAGGTAACCAATTCATTTGTATAAATTATACTGAACGTTAGGCAAACCAATAGCAAACAATCATAGTGTCGGTGACATAACCAGTTAAACCATACCTTAAAATACATTATCTTAAACTATACATAGCATTAGCTTAAAAATTCATCTTTTCTAACATGCATGGATTCAATAAAGAGTTACAAACAGATACAACTTCAGCTAAACATAATGATTCATATTAGAACATTGTTGTTATGGAATCATCATTATCTTACACACAGCCATGTTAAAGACAGAGGTATTCATCCTTAAAGGGTCACGTCAAATCCCTATTAACACTTCGAATCATTTGAAACAATATCTCATCTGGCTTTGTTTTACCAGACATCTAGAGTCCAATTAATGTGTTAACTAGCCCAAAATAGGACCTACTCTCACAGGTATTCCATTAATTAAATCACTCAACTCGAACTTGTGCTGAAGTATTCCATCAATCCTAAATTTCGCTGTACTGACCTTCCAGTTACATCACGTGGATGCTATTTCACGAATTGCTGTTCGTCTGTTGGCTCGAAAGATTCTGTTCAGACATAGCTAAATCCACGGTCATTAGCGGGACATGCTATTCATGGTGGGAAGTAATGGCTGTAAGCAAATACTTTCGATAGATTCCTGACATCGTGTCATGTTAAATGTTTTACCCATTTGAGAAATGTCATGTCTATACTACAGTTCTTCGATCAGATTAATAATCTCCTCGTATAGTCTGTATTACGTTTTACAAAAAATCAATTGAAATCACAGATGTATAATATAATCTCTGTATATAATTCACATAACGCTGTTGCTACTGTAATATTCGTATGCTGCTTGAACACTCTTCAAATATTAGAAAAAATAAATTAATTATATATATTTTTTTAATGTAAACTATAAAATAAGAAATTTTGTCAACAATATGCTAACCTAAATATAAGATTTCAATATGTTATATTTCTTATTTATTTATTTATGTATATATTTGTTAAAAAATAAACTTTATAGAGGTTCCGAAGCATGCTCCATTTTAAATAGCAGAAAACTATTTCTAGTTGCTATTAAATAATGTATTAAAGAAGACTGTCTGGAATTCAAACTTGTTAAGCGTGTATTTAAAAAACCCAAATACAAACATTTTGAGCTTGATTATTACAAAAATTGTATCAAATATTTAAATAATTATAATATCATACGTTAAACATTTGTTTATTTTTATTATAATATGTTTTTATTATGTTTTTTTACCTTTCACGAAAATTGAATAAGGTTATACATATATGATGTATTTTTGTATAATTTATATGTTTTGTTTACTTGTGGTCAAGTTACAGTATTCATCTCTGATAACATTGTATTGCAAATGTTTTCAAGAATACAGTAATTGAATGAATTCCAAAAGTTAAAGTTATTAATATATAAGGAAAAGTTCTACTATTTAAATCTCTAGAAGGAAATCAAAAAGAAAGCCACTTAAAATATTAAGTTTTAGTGAAACCTTTCACGTAAAGGTAAAATGCAATTGGAATAATTGCGAAATGTAACATTATTTTTATCAAAATAATTTTAAATTATTTTTAGAAATATCTTATAAATATGCTACATAGCAACAGAGAACAAATAAATGCTACATAATTTTTTTTTCCAACGACTACGTATTAATAGAAGTCATTTCATTGTAAAGTGAGATATGAAAAGAATTGGTAGTTAATTGAAAATAATGATGATCACAATTTCCGATTCCAAAATGCTAAACTTTTTAGAAACATGAGAACAAATTTAAAGTAAATAAAAAATAATCTTTTATCGACGACGAATTATTTATTTTCAATAAATGTGGCGCAATTTAACTTTCTGAAAATACACTTTAATTAAAATAACAAAAGTTTTTTTGATAACTTGTTTTATTCTAAAACAATATTTATTAACTTAATTAATAAAAATTGCTTTGCATTATTTTTAGTAATGATCAGTTTCCTTTAAAAATGCTTTCTTTTAAAAGTATTTGAGAAGTTATCCCCAATTAAATGAAATGAAAACAAATTGTTTTTAAAAGGAATATTAGCAAATCTAAATTGCACAAAACATTACTTCAGAAAATAGTTTAGATAAAGTAACAAATTAAGTAAAACTACTTTTAACTTTAATGTTTCTTTTGAACGTTTTTTTTTCTAAAATAAAATCAAGAAGAAAGGAATTAATTATTTGTATCATTTGTTATCTTCTGTAACAAATGAAATGAAACTCCCTGAAATTTTTGATTGAAGAAAATATCGCGCGAATTTTATGTATGTTAATGATTGCACGGAGTTCGACAGTACCCAAACTAAAATTGAGATAAAAGCAATTGAAAAAATCTTTTATGATTTTTCAATGATCAGATACTTCATGATTTTCTTTCAGTGTGGTATATTTAGCTGAACATCAGTTTAGTTTCTGTTGAAATATGTTTATTAACTACACTGCAGTACTGTTTATTAAGTACACTGTAGATTAGTAAAATTGCTACAGCACCTGCAATTGCAACAGAAACTAAATACTGACTTTCTTGCACATGCAATGCTTGGGAAAATTGCAGGTGATGTAGAATTTATTTCCCTTCTGTTTTTCTTTTGGAGTTTTAATTAGTATCATTTTCCTGTGAATATTTTATTGGTTTTAAGAAACTATTGAAACTCAACTATTCAGCAATATGTTATAAATTCACAGGTAATTTGGATGTACAGAGAATTGCAGAAATAATTACTATAGATGGTACCCTCTTGCAGCAATAATAGTTTTAATCACCTTGTAGTCAACTAAAAAACACAGTTGACCTTGTAGTCAATTGTGTTTTAATGATAGTCGCGTATACAGAACTACGTATATACAGTTTTAACTCTGTTCCAGAGTTCATTACTCGTATAAGCTGGTGAATAGTGGTCTGTAAGTCTATAGACAACTGTTGAACAAACGTTTTGAAGACCTTACTGGTAGCAGTCAAATAGACTCTTTCATGTTCGTCGTTGAAAGTAACATTAAGGCCTTGTCAGAGAAGTTTTTTTTGTTACCTTCAACATGAAGTACAACACCATTGTCGTTTGTTGTTCACATATCCAACTTTTATCCTCCATAACTTAACTGCCTAAAGCATTTATCGTCCATTTCACGGGAACCAATGCAGACAGAACGATTTGAGGTTACAAGACATTTTTCTCACCCAAACAAGTTCTCATGTCTTGCATAAAGTAAATATATGGTTTGAGAAGCAACGCAAGTTTTCTTCACAATAAAGGTAACAAAATAAGATCATGTGATATGCAGCATTGGTCATAGCACTGACAGTCACGTTGTCGTTGTACAGTCTATGTTGACACTTGATTTCGTTTACGTTTACTATCTGACATAAGTATGTGAAATGCTATATGATTTATGCCCACGCCGATATGTCATTTGAGATATTATTGACTGAAATCTGCTAGGTTCTTGTTTAGTTTTCCAGGAATCAAGATTCAATATTCCCATGGCAATCATGGGATCCCGATCAGTCTCAGTAGCAATATCGGAAAACGATTAACCACGTTGGCACCTTTCCTCCCACAATCAAAATCCGACTTGTGATCATATACATACATAAATATAATTTACCTCTCACCTTACATAAGGAATCAATGTGGGGATGCGATTACGATATAGGGAAAACAGCTTTGCAATCTTCCCTTTCGTACAGATTGTAGATGGCGTTACTGCTGCCTGCTTTGCGAGAATTGCCTCATAGTGATATTTTGCATATTCAGCATGTTGTAACAATTGTTTATCTACTTTTGTTGCATGTTGCCTTCATAGTGTTGTAATAGTTGTGGCATAAGTTATACGATTATATTATTGAGCTTAGTTAATATTTTGTTTTCCTTCAAAATAAATTAAAAGTAATAAAGAACAGGAGGTAGAAATAAGAAAATTCAAATTCTGTTACATAGAAATTAAAACTTATGAGCATTGTTTGATGTTGATTGTGATACATCCATTTGAATCAGAAAAGGTTGAAAACTTGAGCTTATTTAAAAAGACTAGCAATTATTCTTCCAATGAAGAAAAGAAGGAAATGGATTTTGAGATATCTAAGATATTTTGTAATATTTCTAAAATATCTTAGCAAAAGATCTAAGGCAAGGGAGAACTTGAAGAGTTTGACAGGAAACATTTTAAACTATTGCATTATCTGCCTTACAAAACTTTAAAGGTGATAAAAATATACGTTACGCTTTTTTGTATAAAATAGGTTTCCTTAAAAGGTAATGTTTATTTATTTATTTATAATATAAATATTGCCCGACTCTTTTATAATGTGTGCAGGCTGGTATACAAGAAAGATAAAGTTTAAATGTTCCAGCGGCATACCTTACAGACATGTCTTTCAGACTGGTAAAATCTGATGGCAATTATGATGATCTATCGAAAGGACGTGCAATCCACTTCTCTTGCAAAATGCAAATGTGTAGCACTTGAACATGGAATGCCTCTTATCTTACTCTTATGGTTTTCATGGGCTACTGGTAAACTATGCAATATATGGTTATCTATGCAAAAATAAAAAGTTAATTTAATTACATTTATTTTTCGCCTGCATATATGTATGTTACTAAAAGAATTTTGAAAACACCGAATACAATCTAACAATGGCCATACAATGGCAGCACAATGCAACAATCTTATCGCTCTTCCAGTCAATTCTAAGAGAAAAAAAAAACAAATAAATATGTTTA
The DNA here is from genome assembly GCA_021605075.1 of Caerostris darwini. Classification (NCBI taxonomy): domain Eukaryota; kingdom Metazoa; phylum Arthropoda; class Arachnida; order Araneae; family Araneidae; genus Caerostris; species Caerostris darwini. The sequence goes on from BPLQ01004692.1 coordinate 93,100, forward strand.
TTTCCTTCTTAATCAAAACAAAGGAACTACTAACAAAGAAACCTTTCTTTTAAGAAAGTAAATAGAGGTATATATTGTATACGATAAAGATATGAATATTTTGCTTGAGAAGCTAATCTTAAACAAGATTTAAATTTCTTAAAAGATAAACAGAAATCTTAAAAGTATGGTAAATATAATATTTACAGTCATAAGCATATTTCAAGCAGCTATATATATAATAAGGAAACCTTTCATTATGTGTATTTATAATATATAATCATACCTTAACATTGCAATATCTTCATGTTTCTTATACATAATCAGAAATCTTAAAAGTATTGTATTCTTCAAAATTTGCAATAGTAAGCATTTTGCAAATACATTCTATAGTCAGGAAGCCTTTCTTAACCTGTATGCATGTTATTTTTGTATATTTTTGTTGTTATTATATGTCTTCTACATGGTATAAGTTCATGTCTTCATGATAAGCTATCGTTTTCTTGGTTTCAATTTTAATGTCATCTTCATATAAGCAAATTATCCACAATACAATTGTACAGATCATAAAGAACATTTATATGTCATCGCGTAATTAGATTACATTGACATGAAAAGTTAAATATTTTAAATACGTAATACATTGCCACTAAAACATTCATTATTTCCAAAATTTGATTTTCTTGCATACACAAATTATTTAAGGTATGGTGTTTACAAATCTTGTTACTTAAATTATATAATTATTTGAAATAAAGTATATTATAACCAATTGTTTTGTGAATTTTTAAATAAATACTGAATTCTAATTAACCCATGTTTTTTGTCATTATTTATACAAATTAGTTATTTATTATAAAAAAATGTTTTAGTTTCTTAGAAAAAATAATTAATCCTTGTATTATTTTGTAATGTCATAATTTTACCATGTTTGTATATTAATGTCATTTATGTTTTTGTTAATTATGCTTGTCAAATAATGTCATTTCTGATAATATCCTAATATTGCCAAGTTTGTATAATGATGTCATTTATGTTTTTGTTAATCATACTTTTCAAATAATGTCAATTTTTAAAATATCTTAATATTACCAATTTAATAAATATAGAAATATTGAATGCTGGTGAGCTGATTTAGTGAATATCTTAACGTCTATCTAAATGAAATTTGGTGACGCTTCAAGAAATTTCATTAATATTATAGAAGAACTTTTTTTTGTAATACTCAATTTTATCTTAGGTATAACACAGAGAACTTGATGATTTTTGCAGCTGTTCTTACTTATTAGTTTATACATTATTATTTCTATGTATATTTGTAATGATGTTGTAAAATATAATATTTAACCTTTGTTAACTGTAACCTAGAGGTAAATAAAAATATTTTTTAAACGAATTGGATCTTTTTATTTGTCTAAAGTTGAACACAATAAATTTTATTCCTCTTAAAACATATAGTGCCAAAAATGAAGCTTATCAATAAATAAGGTGAGTACTAAATCCTAAACCGAAACGGTCAGAAAACCAATAATGATGAAGAATTTCTCCTTATTTGTTCTCTAAGCAAAACAAAAAAAAATTTATTACTTTCTCTAGGTCAAATGAGAAAACAGGAATTAGAGAGAAGATTCGAGAAATTTAAGACTTGTTTGCTTTCTCAATAGCTTGGTTAAAAAATAAAACCCAAGTCAAATTTAAAAAAGACTTTTATTGCTGAAATAACAAAGAAGAACCTCAGATTAAAGGAAGATAAAGAAGAAAATATAACGGGAAGAAAGTTAATGAGAAATTATAAGTGAAAGAGACTGTTGAAAAAAGATATACACGATAACATCAAAAATATGAAAAATTAGATTAGCTTGTTATCAGCAAGACTGTAAGCAAGAGAGAAGTTGCTACATCGAAAAACAAATTGCTTGTGTACAAAAGATAATCCGGTCTGATCTATTTTTGCAATTCAGTTTTGAAAGGTTTCTCGTGAGAAACACTAGAATACACTGACGAAGACTCAATTTTTCTTTATATGGAAATGTTTCACAACATAATCTCTTGTGCGTATCCTTATGCAAGCATTAACTGATCCATGAATAAAATATGACTCCCCTAATGCTTTTGAAATTCGCTTTGAAGAAAGTGATCTGAAACATTGTTCTTGTTTGCAATTAAACACCCAATTGATAAAAGAAAAATTAAAGACTATCGGCCAGGAATTAGTCACTAATATCGAACCATATATCTTTTTGCTTATACTCTATTCAGAATATTTAAATGCTTGCAATATTGCAAGGTTTAGTGGACTTTTTCAATGCTTCAAGTGAAAATTTTAAAAAAGTATGTCTGAATGTAAGAAATTAAAAAATATACCCGTTGCTTATAAAAATGAAATCCACGTAAATTGTATATAGTTGAATGATAAGTGATTGAATAATCAAAGCAAATGAATGATACCTTCTCCCAACTAATGAAACAGCTGGAAATTGATGTAGAAAGTTTGATACTATTTTAAAATAAAAATAAAAAATAAACAAGTTGCTTATAAAAATGAAGTATATATAAATTGCATGCAGTTGAAAGAGAATGCATAATCATAGAAAACTAATGTCTTCTACCAACTACTGAAACAACGAGAATATGATGTAGAAAGTTTGATACAATTTTAAAATAAAAACAAAAATTAAAAAATAAACAAATTTTTTTTAAAAATGAAATCGATATAAATTGTATGCATTTGAACGAACATGATAACTGAATGCGTAATCATAAAAAATTAATGTCGACTGCAACTACTGAAATAACGAGAATATGATGTAGAAAGTTTGATACAATTTTAAAATAAGAACAAAAATTTTAAAAATAACCACATTGTTTATAAAAATGAACTTCACATGAATTGTATGTAGTTGAATGAACATTTTTTCTTTCTAATGCAGCTGGCGAACACTTAGACAGCTTGGTCTTGGATGCCTTAAGGCAAGAGCTGCACAGACGTTACTCACTTTGCATTACCCAAGGGGCGCGTGTAACTTGAAGATAAGCCACGAACGCGGAGTAACAATGCCCCCGCAACGCTCTACGATCCTATTAGAACGGGACCTACAGATTAAAGTGGATTCCGAACCACTACACACATCCATGGCACCGCCGGGACACGAACCCGAAACCTGTGGTACCGAGAGCCAGAGCGCTAACCACTCGGCCATTCAGGCCCCCAGTTGAATGAACATGATAAGTGAATACGTAAGCGAAGAAAATGAATGTATTCTTCCAGCTACTAAAACATCTGGAAAATGATATAGAAAGTTTCATACAATTTTTAAATAAAAATAAAAAATAAACACGTTGTATGTTATACAAATTAAATTCACATAATCTGTAGGCAATTGAATGAACATAAGCGAATAATAATCAAAGAAAATAAACGATGTTTTCTTTTAACTATTGAAACAGCGAGAAAATGATGTAAGATGTTTGATACAAATTTAAAGTTAAAATAAATATTAAAAATAAAACATTGCTTATAAAAATGAAATTCACATAAATTGTATGCAGTTGAATGTGCATGATAAGTGAATACATAATAATAAAAAATAAAAAAATTTAAAAAAAAAACAATAATAATGATGTTTTCTTCCAATTATTGAAACAACGGAAAATGGTGTAGAAAATTTGATACAATTTAAAAATAAACAAATAAAATCACTCAATGCTGAAAGGATAGCAAAAAAAGATAATTTACAGATACTCTCTTTGCTCGTAGACGAAAAAAGTCAATTTAAAATTATCAAGTCTCTCCTAAAATGTACGAGGTAAAGAAAGTCGTTTAGATGTCCTACTTAATGAATATTTAATTTCGAATCAACATAAAGGACAAAAAAAAAATTGTAGTCGAAGAAGAAATTAAAGACATTTCGTATATTATTGAAGCTTCAATTCATATCACTGGCATGGAGACGGATATCAATAATTTTTTAAACATTAGTTTTAACTGTGTCTCGGCGAATAGTAAGAGGACAAAATATTCATTGATTTATTATTTATTTATCAAACAAAATATTCATTTAAATTATTTCTCACGAACATAAATTGATATGAGTATTATTGAATTTGACTTCAAAGGAACAAAATAAAGAATTCTGTATATCAAAGGAATACAGTAATCTGTTTACTGCCAGGAAAGGGTCATAGAATGTTCGTTACCTTCGTAGAATGTTCTTTATTAAAATTATCAATTTTTCTTACGGAAAACTTCTTGCAATCTAAATTGAAATAGAATCCTCAAAGAGGTCGACAAAGACGAAAAGAGACTGAATTTGTGTACTACTTTCTCTATAAATGGTGCATTTGCTGTTATTAATTGTTACACTAATTGATCTTTTACCACCAAAAGATGAAACAGTTTACGAAATGAATGGAACAGAAAATCAAAACAAAAAGATAAATAAAGATACCGTCATTTAATAAAAATGCTTGAACAAATTTGCCATATTCGATCAACCATTCATTTTATAACAAAAATTCTGTAAGTAAGGGTTGTTGTAAAACTTGACTCCATGTTTTATTTTTTTTTTTGCAAACTTGATGTTGACTTTAAAATTGTTGCAAATAGTCAATCAAACATTCATTTTATAACAAAAATTCATTAAGAAATGGTTGTTGTCAAACTTGATGTTGACCTCAAAATGTTTGACGCTATTCAATCAATCATTAATTTTATAACAAAAGTTCTTTAAGAAATAATTGTTGTAAAGCTTCACTCCATGCTGTTGTCAAAACTGATGTTGACTCAAAATGTTTGCCAATAATCAATGAACTATTCATTTTATAGCAAAAATTTTGTAAGAAATTGTAAAAGAATATTTTTTATATTTGTAAATATGCGTGTGAATATTTAACTTCATATATAAATTATATTATAACATATTTATCACAAAATATAAATTATAACATATTTATATTTTGTTATATTCATTAAAGTGGTGTCATCATGTTTCATTTATTAATTAAATTAATAGTCTGATAATTGATATCTTACTATATTTCTTTATCCATATTTATAGAGCCTTACCTTTTTTGATTAAATGCTTTATTAGTTCAGTTTACTAATTAATAAAGATACTAATTAATAATTTCAGATAATTTTAAAAGTGCTACTTTTAAAAATTTATTTCTCTCGGGTTTTATTTTTTTATTCTTTATTTCTTTCTTTTTTTATTTGCGATTTAATAACTGAATAATATAGTTATGCCATCCTCCTAAAGGAAATTTATCAGACTCAAATTAATAAAGCACAGAATACTTGACAATATGGTACTAATTCTTAAAAATTACGCGATCTAATAATTAAATATATATATATATATCACGCGATTTAATAATTAAATATTCCAGTTATTCCATCCACCTAAGCGAAATTTATCAAACTTTAATTTTTCTCAAAAACGCTGAAGACTGAAATTAATAAAGAATATATTTCTCGATTAAATTCTTAAAAATTACGCGATCTAATAATTAAATATATATATATATATATATCACGCGATTCAATAATTAAATATTCCAGTTATTCCATCCACCTAAGCGAAATTTATCAAACTTTAATTTTTCTCAAAAACGCTGAAGACTGAAATTAATAAAGAATATATTTCTCGATTAAATTCTTAAAAATTACGCGATCTAATAATTAAATATATATATATATATCACGCGATTTAATAATTAAATATTCCAGTTATTCCATCCACCTAAGCGAAATTTATCAAACTTTAATTTTTCTCAAAAACGCTGAAGACTGAAATTAATAAAGAATATATTTCTCGATTAAATTCTTAAAAATTACGCGATCTAATAATTAAATATATATATATATATCACGCGATTTAATAATTAAATATTCCAGTTATTCCATCCACCTAAGCGAAATTTATCAAACTTTAATTTTTTTCTCAAAAACGCTGAAGACTGAAATTAATAAAGAATATATTTCTCGATTAAATTCTTAAAAATTACGCGATCTAATAATTAAATATATATATATATATCACGCGATTTAATAATTAAATATTCCAGTTATTCCATCCACCTAAGCGAAATTTATCAAACTTTAATTTTTCTCAAAAACGCTGAAGACTGAAATTAATAAAGAATATATTTCTCGATTAAATTCTTAAAAATTACGCGATCTAATAATTAAATATATATATATATATCACGCGATTTAATAATTAAATATTCCAGTTATTCCATCCACCTAAGCGAAATTTATCAAACTTTAATTTTCTCAAAAACGCTGAAGACTGAAATTAATAAAGAATATATTTCTCGATTAAATTCTTAAAAATTACGCGATCTAATAATTAAATATATATATATATATCACGCGATTCAATAATTAAATATTCCAGTTATTCCATCCACCTAAGCGAAATTTATCAAACTTTAATTTTCTCAAAAACGCTGAAGACTGAAATTAATAAAGAATATATTTCTCGATTAAATTCTTAAAAATTACGCGATCTAATAATTAAAATATATATATATATCACGCGATTTAATAATTAAATATTCCAGTTATTCCATCCACCTAAGCGAAATTTATCAAACTTTAATTTTTTCTCAAAAACGCTGAAGACTGAAATTAATAAAGAATATATTTCTCGATTAAATTCTTAAAAATTACGCGATCTAATAATTAAATATATATATATATATCACGCGATTTAATAATTAAATATTCCAGTTATTCCATCCACCTAAGCGAAATTTATCAAACTTTAATTTTCTCAAAAACGCTGAAGACTGAAATTAATAAAGAATATATTTCTCGATTAAATTCTTAAAAATTACGCGATCTAATAGTTAAATATATATATATATATATCACGCGATTTAATAAATAAATATTCCAGTTATTCCATCCACCTAAGCGAAATTTATCAAATTTTAATTTTTCTCAAAAACGCTGAAGACTGAAATTAATAAAGAATATATTTCTCGATTAAATTCTTAAAAATCACGCGATCTAATAATTAAATATATATATATATATATCACGCGATTTAATAATTAAATATTCCAGTTATTCCATCCACCTAAGCGAAATTTATCAAACTTTAATTTTTCTCAAAAACGCTGAAGACTGAAATTAATAAAGAATATATTTCTCGATTAAATTCTTAAAAATTACGCGATCTAATAATTAAATATGTATAATATATATAATATCACATGCGATTTAATAATTAAATATTCTAGTTATTCCATTCTCCTGCAGGAAATTTATCAAACTTTAATTTTTCTCAAAAACGCTGAAGTCTCGAATTAATAAAGCATAGATTTCTGATAATATGATACTCATTCTAAAAAATTATGAGATATAATAATTAAATATATATAATATCCCACGCGATTTAATAATTAAATATTCTAGTTATTTCGTCCTCCTAAACGAAGTTTATCACACTTTTATTTTTCTCAAAAACGCTGAAGACTCAAATTAATAAAGCATAGAATTCTTGATTGAATTCTTAAATATTACGCGATCTTATACTTATATATATATAATATCAAACGCGATTTAATAATTAAATATTCTAGTTATTCCATCCTCCTAAAGCAAATTTATTAAACCTTAATTTTTCTTAAAAATGCCGGTGGCTCAAATTAATAAAGCATAGAATTCTTGATAATATGATACTCCTTCTTAAAAATTACGCGATCTAATAATTAAATATATATAATATCCCTCGAGATTTAATAATTAAATATTGTAGTTCCAAAAGGAAATTTATCAAACTTTAGTTTTTTAAAAAACGCCGAAGACTGAAATTAATAAAGCATAGAATTCTTGATAATATACTTATTCTTAAAAATTACGCGATCTAATAATTAAATATATATAATATCCCACGCGATTTAATAATTAAATATTCTAGTTCCAAAAGGAAATTTATCAAACTTTTTTTTTTAAAAAACGCTGAAGACTTAATTTAATAAAGTACAGAATTCTTGGTAATGTGATACTCATTCTTAAAAAGCTCCTTCCATTGCAAACTAAAAAATATTCGAATTTCAAACCAAGACAATGGCAAAAATCCACACTAAAAACAAAATTGAAGGTTTTGACATTTTTGTTCAGGAAAAATCAAACTCCAAGATAAGCGATTTAAAATCCATCATGTGTCAAATCCTCCAAGCTTGTTGAACATAAGTCAGGAAAATCAATTTTCGAAAAAGGTATTCGTTTCGATAAAAATCAGTCTGAAACAGCGGGTATTGCTTTCAAACGCTTAAACCTTATGGTGCTATAGAAAATGTTCCTATGCAAGAAGAAAATTACATGTGGAAGTTTAAATCGCATTTACTTTGAAAGAGAACAAAGGATAGATTTAAAATAGTCCAGAGTCATTTAGTATACTAGCGCCATCTATCGGAAGTAAAAGAACGTGGTTAAGAAATCCAAAAGATTGAATGACAGAATTGTTTATCAAAAAAATACACAACTCAAATAATTTTCATGAAATAAAAATTGACAAATTAACATAATAAATAACAACAAATTGCACACAAGAAAATTAACATTTTCATAAGGCATGAAGAAATTTTACCATAATTTTAATTTAAACTACTTTTTAAAAATTTTAGTTTTTGAGAAAAATTAAAGTTTGATAAATTTCCTTTAGGAGGATGGAATAAATAGAATATTTAATTATTAAATCGCGTGTGATATTATATATATATTTAATTAATATATCGCGTAAGTTTTAAGAATGAGTATCATATTACAAGAAATCTATGCTTTATTAATTTTTTACTATTAATATTTAAAATATTCCCAAGTCATTTAGTATATTAGCGCCAGCTATCGGAAGTAAAAAAATATGGTTAAGAAATCCCAAATATTCAGTGACATAATTGTTTATCAAAAAATAAGATTTTAAAAATAACATAAAGTAATAGCAATGCAAATAATTTTCATAAAATAAAAATTAACAAATAAACGTAATAAATAACAACAAATTACACACAATAAAATTAATATTTTCATAAGGCATTAACAAATTTTACCATAATTTTAATTTAAACAACTTTTAAAAATATTACCATTAATATTTAAAGTAGTCCCAAGTCATTTAGTATACTCACGCCATCTATCGGAGGTAAAAGGATACATGATCAAGAAATCCAAAAGTTTCAATGGCAGAATTGTTTATTAAAAAATAAGATTTTAAAAATAATACCATGTAATCACAGTGCAAGTAATTTTTGTGAAAGAAAAATTAACAAATAAACGTAATAAATAACAACAAATTACACACAATAAAATTAATATTTTCATAAGGCATTAGGAAATTTTACCATAATTTTAATTTAAACAACTTTTTAAAAATTTTACCATTAACATTTAAAATAGTCCCAAGTCATTTAGTATATCAGCGCTATCTATCGGAGGTAAAAGAATATATGATCAAGAAATTCAAAAGTTTCAGTGGCAAAATTTTTTATCAAAAAATAAGATTTTAAAAAGAACATCAAGTAATTACAACGCAAATAGTTTTCATAAATTAAAATTAACAAATTAATATAAATAACAATAAATTAAACACAAGAAAATTACTTTTTCATAAGGCATTAACAAATTTTACCATAATTTTAATTTAATTACTTTTAAAAAATTTTGCCATTAATTTTTCCTTTCCTAAAAATTAAAAAAAAATATATATTTCATGTAAATATATTTATTTATATATATTTCTATGTTATGCTATATATTATTTTTAATTAAATATATTATTTTATTATATTTATTTTATAAATATATTTAATTATTTATAATATATTTTAAAATATATATATTTTTATATAACTATTCCAATGTTATCACACACGGAAGTATAGCCACTTTAAATTTGATTTTTAAATACAAACAAAGAATAAAATAATTTTCATAAAATAAAAATTAACAAATTAATTTAAGAAATAATAATGAATTGCACACAAGAAAATTAATATTTCATAAGTTTTTTTCTTTCATGGCAAAATTTTTTTAAAAATGTATTATATATATTTATGTATAATATATTTTTAAACTATGTGTATTATATATTATAAAAATATTTTTTTATAAAATATTTATAACCATTCCAATGTTATCACATACGAAGTATAACCACTTTAAATTTGATTTTTAAATTCAAAAGAGGAATAAAAATAATTTTCATAAAACAAAAATTAACATAATAAATAGCAATAAATTACACACAACAAAAATTAACATTTTCATAAGTCATTAAGATATTTTACAATAATTTTAATTTAAATTACTTTTTAAAAATTTTACCATTATATTTGTCTTTTCGAAAAATTAAAAAAAAAAATATTTTACATAAATATATTTATTTATATATATTTCTATATTATGTTATAAATTATTTTTGGTTAAATATATTATATTATTATAATTATATTAAAAATATGTTTAATTATTTATAATATATTTCTAAAAATATATTTTTATATATTATGTATAACTATTCCAATACTACCACACACGGAAGTATAACCACTTTAAATTTGATTTTTAAATTCAAATGAAGAATAAAAATAATTTTCATAAAATAAAAATTAACATAATAAATAGCAACAAATTAAACACAATAAAATGAACATTTTCATGAGGAATTAAAAAATTTTACCATGATTTTTTCTTTCATGGCAAAAATTTTTAAATAAGGCATTATGAATAAATATATTTAAAAATATATTCATACATAATATATTTTTAAAAATATATTCTAAAAAAATACGTATTATATATTATAAAAATTTATTTTTGTATAACTATTCCAATGTTACACCATACGGCAGTATAGTCACTTTAAATTTGAATTTTTAAATTCAAATGTAGAATAAAAAGAGCTCAAGATGTCTTTGGTTGCTTGTTTACTTATTTATTTTTTTTCATAAAAACACATTTTTAATAAAAAAATTTATAAATAAATAAATTATTATAGAATTTAAATTTACATTATTTCAGGAATAACAAGAAAATATCTAAAATTACTTTCACTTTATCCGAATGAGAATAACTGTTAAAATTGGAAATTCATGCCTCATTTGATTTTTAGCTATGCCAAATTTTAAACAATATGATGACATAATAGAAACAGGAAAATTAATTCATTTGTTAATTAAACCACAGTTTAACAAATCAAATAAAAGCAATTTTTTACTTATTATGCAGCATCTAAGAATGGTCCTAAATTATTTCTTTTTAGCATAAATTTCAATTACTATGTTAAATTCATTTAATATTAAGACTTCATCTAAAACTACTGTTAAAATATTTTTATTTTTATTTTTGACAAACAATATTATGAACTAAATCTTTGTTTATGTGTTATTCGATTCCCCCGATTTAAGATAAAATTGCCTTCATAGAATAAATTAGTTTAACCATAGAGCGATTAATTAATTCGATACTTTTGTTGTAAAATAAATAATAGTATTAAACATGTACTATTGCACTAGTATTAACTAAATTATGCTTCATCAAATAAAAGAACCGGAAAAACATTTTTGCTGACATTTCATTTATTTTGTTGCATCTCATTGTCTATAGAAGAAAGTGTTTATAATCAAAATACTACCGTGTCCAAAAAGTAAAACCAATTTTCAATTTAAAATTCCCGGGGCTTATAGAATATAATTTTTTTTTTCTTCTCTTTTAGGTTGCTAGCACTGACCTTGACAATTGGGTGAAATTTTCATTAGTGTTTGAGTTACGCTTGGCTTTGTGAGACACTAAAACTGATTCCGGTGATTTTTGAAATGTCTGAATTAACCGAGCAAAGTACTTGCATTAAATTTTGTTTGCGGAAACATATAGAATGATGCCGAAATCATTCTGTGATCATTCCTATATCGGAAAGAAATGTTTAGAAGAGGTATAAACAGCTCAAAGAAGGCAGAGAACGCGTTGAAAATGAAGAGCCCTTTGGTCGACCCTCAAACTCAATCGACGAAGCTCGCGTCCGAAAAATTAAAGATTTGTTGCTTGCTAGCTGTCAATTTACAATTAGAGACCATGCTGCTGATGTTGGAATTTCTAAAGGATGGGTCAGTTCCAGTTTAAAAGATGTTCTGTGCCACAAATGCGTCAAATCTTGATTAGTACCGAAAACATTGAAAGCGCCAGTTCACACTGCATTGATTCTTCGCGAATTTTTCGCCAAAAATGAAATTCATATCGTTCCGCAACCACTGTCACACCGAGCGACTTTTTGAGTCGATTGAAGAGATTCAATGTGAATCGCCGCGCGCTTTGAATGCCATCCCGGCCAATGATTTTTCAGCATGTATTGCGGATTGAAAAAAACGTTGGCATAAGTGCATTGTGTCCGGATGGGATATGGACACAGTACTACACTATAGAATCAATACACTATGATATCTGCCTGGAACTTTATGAGTTATTTAATATTAATGAAAATTATTTTTTAGACTTTTAAAAGATGTAATTTTTTAAGTTCAATATTTTTTTTTTTATTCTGAAAATATTAATAAAGGCTTACAGTGATAATGTAGCTTATTGAATTGTTTTTCTAGTATATTTCTGAAAAATTAAATAGTTAAAATGAAAAAGATATTGAATATATAAAAATACAGTTTTTTAATTTTCTTTTTTGAATCGTACAAATAGTAAATTGAAATTTTTAAAATATTTTTTCCAGCCTTGTATTGTAAAATTTTTGTACTTTCTTAGCTTTTATGTATATATTACTAAGTTAATATAATCCCCTGATTTGATGAAGAATAATCCTATCATGAATACTGAAATACTTTGAACTCATTTATTACATATCAAAAGTTTCTGTACTCGTATACGAGATAAAAGAGTAAAATATGAAATTTCGTAGATTGAATTTTAAACCACTGAAATGAATATAAAGGAATTTATAAACGAAAAATAAAAGAAAAAGAGCAAGTAAAATGGTAATATAATACACTGGTTTTCAAAGATAAAGAGAAATTTCCATTTATACGGCAAAAAAATAAATTTCTTAAAAGTTATGCAGTATTACTGTGTGGAAAAAGTAAGTCCAATTTTCAATTTAAAATTCCCGGGGCTTATGGAATTTCATTTTTTTTTAAGTTGCTGGCACTGTCCTTGACATCTGTGTGAAATTTGACGCCAAAATATTCATTAGAGTTTGAATTAAGCTGGGCTTTGTGAGAAGCTAAAACGGATTCCGGCAATTTTTGAAATGAATAAATTAATTGAGCAAAGAACTTGCATTAAATTTTGTTTTGCGGAAATGTTGCAGAAGGCATTCGGTGAGTATTCCTATATCGGAAAGAAATGTTTAGAAGTGGTAAAAACACTTCAAAGAAGGCAGAGAACACGTTGAAGATGAAGAGCCCTCTGGACGACCCTCAGCCTCAACCGGCGAAGCTCACGTCTAAAAAAAATTAAAGATTTGATGCTTGCAAACCGTCGATTTACATTTAAAGACTTCACTGATGATATTGAAATTTCAAAAGGATCAGTCAATTCCATTTTGGGCCTCCAACTCGTCAAATCTCGATTGGTACCAAAAACACTGAATGCGCCACCTCACACTGCATTGATTCTTCATGAATTTTTCGCCAAAAATGAAACCTAAACCTAGGCTATTTCCTAAAATCAAAAGACCACTCCGGGAACACCGTTTTCAGTCGTTCCAAGAGATTTAACATGAATCGACGCGCGCTTTGAAGGCCGTCCCTGGCGATGACTTTTAGCATGCATTGAGGATTGGAAAATAAAGTTGGCATAAATGCATTGTGTCAGAAGGGGATTACTTTGAAGGCGATGGAATAAATTGGGAAGAATAAATAATTCTGTTTAATTTCATTTCAAAATCATAAACTTATTTCAATATTCTCCTTCAACGTAACATATTACTTCCAAAAAATAAGTGATGTACCTATAGTAAGTGCACTTAAATATAAAGTATCGCTCGCTATGATTTAGTCTTTGGTTGCTATGAAATTTACGATCACACTCCATAAAGTAGCTAAAGCAAAATTTTTTTCTTTTATGATTACATCTAGTGCATTTGTAACACAAATAATAAAAATAAGCATAATATATTTGAACATATTTTTCCAATAATATATTTTCCTATATATGTTTCTGCATAATATATTTTTCCTTTTGTAGTGAATTTTTTTTTCAATTTGTTTAAAGGTTATTTATGCTGGATTTTTTTTTTTTTAAATCTAATGAAAATAAATTTTACAATCATAATTTTTCTGATTTTTTGCTCAATTTTTATATATCCGTGTTACACACACACAAAGTTGGAACATTTGCATTATTTTGTCATTTAAGTACTGAGTATAATTTAGTGCAACATTTATTCTGTCCTTTGTAAATTTAATGGGAAATGCAGAGTTATCTAATTTATTATACAACAGCAAAAAAAATATTTTTTTTAAATAATTTTATATAAATTTTAAATAAAACTAAAACCCTTTTTAAAGTTTAGAAATCCCAGTTTTTTCAGGCATAAAAAGAGATAAATTACATTACCTCGGTGCACATTGTCTTCTATATGCAAAGTGTTCTAAAAGGAACAGAAAAAAAAAAAAAAAAAGAATACTCTATCTTTTTGCGACACACTTAATTCTGCTGTCAAAAAACTTTAAAATTACTTTTATGCTAACGGCACTCATGTTCTAAAACTCACTAGTAGGTGTTTGCACGAGAGTGTACAAAAATTATAATAAATATAACAAGAGGCACTTATACACGTTGAATCAGCAAAAAGAATCCGATTTCTTTTGCTATCTAGATGTGTAATTAATCTCACACTTCTCTCTCTCTCTTAAAGACTAAAAATTTTAACTGTTTTTTTTTCCCCTTACTTTTGGAAAGCTTTTGTCGCACATTTACAGCAATGCAGTGAAAATTGTCGCATACGTTTGTACCATAAGGCTGCTAATGGAAAACTGTTTTCGTGTTTTCTTTTTTGTTTCTCTGTGCAATATATCATTTTTATTCGTTTCACAGCTAGCTACCGTTCGCAGAAATTTGAATATAATTATGAAGAAATTTTAAAGCTACCAAAATATTTTTAGAAAAGGAAAAGGAAAAAAAAAGCGTTATACGTGTTTTCTTAGTGAGGTAATTACTTTAGGAGATGAATACCTTTTGAAGAAAATATTCGTGCTGTTGTTAAAGGTGCTATAAATATTGATTTGACGAAAAAAAATGTAAGAAACAAATTTTGCTGTGTAATATAAGATCTCGAGAGGGATTTTTATTCGACGATTTTCTAAAAGCACTACACTTGGAAAGATATAATAATGCTTTTTCTCTGTAAAAGCATCTTGATTAAAAGGGACAAAAAAATGTGTATTTTTTTTAATATCATTAAAATATCAAAACTTAAAAAAAAAAAAAAAAAAATCAAGTTAGAATAGCAAAGTAATGTAAACACATAAGTGTCTCTTTTTCAGTCCCTTCAAACATAAAAAAAAGGAAAATTTCCATTAATCTTTTTTTCTAAGTTGAAATAATATTCTTGTTGAAATTGTTATTTTAAAAATGAATCTTTCAAGACGTTTTCTCTTGGAAGTGGTTTCGATAAATTAGAAATGCTGCTTTTTCATGTCTATGATTGGATGGCTTATTATATCGAGTATAAATTGGATTTTTCGAAAACTCGGAGTGTAGTGGAATATTTATCAAATATATGGAATTTTACACAAAAATGATATTTTACAAAATATTTTTCACCTGCTAAAGAAGATGGTGCGTAAGATGTCTAAGCTTCGCTGACAATACGCAATGCTGCGATTGTATTCAAAATGAGGATACTCGATGGTTATTGTAACTGCGTGTCTGAACGTCTGGCATCGACACTCAGAATACACAGTGAAAGTATTCCAGGCTTTCTGCCACACAGACACACTGCCGCTTTGAATTACTCTCAAATTTTCGTTTAGGAAGTAGCCGGATTCCGGGCTTTCTCCCATACTAGGTAGATTACTCTAAAAAAAAAGTTTAAAATATGTTCTATGTTTTAATTAATTTAATTTGTATTCATGTTTAATTCATGTTCTAATCCAGGAATCTCCAAATTTTTTAGCTTAAGATTCACACTGACTCCTTCATCTAGTCCTAAGGGCAAGACCTAGCTAGCTCATGACACAGACACACTGCCGTTTTAAATTACTCTCAAATTTCCGTTTCGGAAGTAGCCGGATTCCAGGCTTTCTCCCATATTAGGTAGATTACTGTGAAAGCATATTTTGCTGTACTTCAAAGAAACATAAAAACTGTTAAGAATTATTTAAGGCTTTACCGAAAGGGAAGTTGCCCTATATTGCTTTCATACATGTATGTGTTTGTTTGAATATTTGGATGTAGAACTAAAGAACCAATCGTAAGAGTAGAGAAAATTCTGTGACAAGACTGGATTAGAGTGATTGCATATAAATGACAAAAAGGGTCTGTGATCCTTCGTACTACTTTTGCATCTGAAGTAGAAGCTGTGTTACATAAATTGTACTTAAAGGTCTGTATTACGTTAGTAATGAAATACTGCAATTTCGAACGAACATAAAAAGATGTAAAATGTAGGATGTAGTGTGATTGAAAAAAAAAGTGATGTAGAGAAAGATGTAGTGTGATTATTCTCCTGGGAATAATTCCCGAGAATAATCACAAATTCCGATTAAGAACTAAGAATTTCCGATCTACGTATTTATCGCACCAATCATCGACAAATCTTAAGAACTTTTATCTAAACAAGATTGAGTAGATTGTTTTTCAATCTTAGCTCACGCAATTCAAAAGATTAACTAGCTAACTCTCAGGGTTCAAAGGCTGTAATTCTTCTAAATTTACAGCAGATGCAGCGCTACATATATTTCACTTAGATATCTCCATTACGTTAGTATGATATACTGTAATTTCAAACAAACCTTCTCAAATATAACACCTGGAGATACTCATTCTACTACTGTGCCCAAAAAGTAAGATAATTTTTTTTCAAAAACTATTTATTTATTCTACCAAATTTATTTCATCGTCTTCAAAGCAATCATCTGCGGACACAATGCACTTATGTCAACGTTTTTTAAAATCCAAAAGTCATTGGTAAGGATGGATTTCAAAGCTCGCGACGATTCAAGTTGAATCTCTTCAATCAACGGTGTCCCCGGAGTGGTCTTTTGAGTTTAGGAAATAACCTAGGTTTAGGTTTCATTTTTGGCAACAACGTCACGAGGAATCAATGCAGTATGAGCTGACGCATTCAGTGTTTTCGGTACCAATCGAGATTTGATGCGTTTGAGGCCCAAAATGGAATTGACTGATCCTTTTGAAATTTCAACATCATCAGCAAGGTTCTAATTGTAAATCGACGGCACCAAATCTTTAATTTTTTTGGACGTGACCTTCGTCGGTTTAGGTTTATGGTCGTCCTCTCTCGTATGGCTCTTCGTCTTCAACGCGTTTTCTGCGTTCTTTGAACTGTTTATACCACTTGTAAACATTTCTTTCCGATATAGCAATGCTCACCGAATGTCTTCTGCAACATTCTATACGTTTCCGCAAACAAAATTGAATGCAAATTCTTTGCTCAATTCATTCAGACATTTCAAAAATCGCCGGAATCAATTTTAGCATCGCACAAAGCCAAGTGTAACTCAAACACTAATGAATATTTTGACGTTCGAATTTCACACAGATGTGAAGGACAGGGCCAGTAACCTAAAAAAGAAAATATATTGAAATTCCATAAGCCCCGGGAATTTTAAATTGAACATTGGTCTTACTTTTTGGACACAGTAGTATGCAACTCAATTTGAACTTGCAAATCAAGCATACAGTATCTGAGTGTATGACAGCCTCAGTTGGCAGACCGAAGGAGCACATCAAAGGAGATTAGAATTTCCGCTAATCCAAGAGTAAGCATCAAATTAGTTCCGAAGTACCTCTTGGAGCCTTGGATAATATTCATGAGCCCCATTACCAAAATTATACTTGTCACGTTAGCAAGATAAGGGATGCTTTCCTATAGTACTGTATACACAATTACGAGGTGATGTGAAGTTTACAGGAGTGTACAAAAAGTATAAATTATAAAAATTCATGGGCAATATTATTGAACTGGTTTTATTCATATTTTAAATATATATATTTATAATTGAATTACTTATAAATTCATTTGTTTCATTTGAAGTAAATATATATTCATTCTTTCAAAGATTACTGGGATTAATAGTTTAAATCTCGCAACCAACAAAAAATTATGAATAATTATTAAATGTTTATCTATTTTATTACGAAATATGAA
Source organism: Caerostris darwini (assembly GCA_021605075.1). Classification (NCBI taxonomy): domain Eukaryota; kingdom Metazoa; phylum Arthropoda; class Arachnida; order Araneae; family Araneidae; genus Caerostris; species Caerostris darwini. The sequence goes on from BPLQ01004692.1 coordinate 111,426, forward strand.
AAAAAAATACTATGACTCATTATTTGCTCTTTCTTTAAAAAATTGGGCTTGAAAAATTTTTTTAAAATAAAATGGTCCAATTATTTTATTATAATTTAAGTGAAAGATTTATACTTAAAAAAAAAAATTACTCTAAAAATCTTATTTTATATCAAATTATTAATATAAAGATTAAAAAATGCATATTTTAATAAATCATGTATTCGCATACTTAATGGTCAAAACGAATTTACATCTACCACTAAGATAATTCAAACTGAAACTTAAATCTCCCAAGAGCAGTGATGGGTGTACTGTGATAAATCCACAATGTAAGGATGCAAAAGTTTATGGTCATATGCAACTCATTTTGAACTTGCAAATCAAGCATACAACATCTGAGTATATGATGGACTCAGTTGGCAGACCAAAGGAGCACATCAAAGCAGATTAGAATTTCCGCTAATCCAAGAGTAAGCATCAAATTAGTTCCAAAGTACCTCTTGGAGTCTTGGATAATATTCATGAGCCCCATTACCAAGATTATCCCCGTCAAGTTAGCAAAACAAGGGATGCTTTCCAATAGTACTGAATACACAAATACGAGGGGATTTGAAGTTTACAGGAGTGTACAAAAATTATGAATTATGAAAATGCATGGGCAAAATTATTGAACAGATTTTTTTCATGTCTTAAATAAACATATATAATGGAATTTGGATTACTTATAAATGTTGTTTGTTTCATTTGAAGTAAATATGTATTCATTTCTTCAAAGATTTAGATTAATAGTTTAAATTTAAGAACAGAAAAAAATTATGAATATAATTTAAATGTTTAACGATTTTATAATGAAACAGGTAAAAAAAAAATAATATTATGGCTCACTACTTGCTCATTTAAAAAAAAAGTTGGAATTAAAACGGTTTTTTGACAAAAGAATTAAGTTGATATATATAATAATTTAAAACGTAAGTGAAAAATTTATATTTAATAAAAAATTACTTTTAAAATCTTATTTTATTTCATATTAATAATATATTATAATGAAAAAAAATGTTTAATAAGATTTTTTTAATAGATTTTATTTTAATATCATTAATTTAATTAAAAAAATTTTTGAAAATTTAGGTAGTTAAAAAAAACTGATAGTTTTGTACCTTTCTAGTTGTTTCATTTGAAATAAATAGATAATTCTTCAAATGAAACAACAGAATGATACAACTTTATAATAATACAATAGATAATATTTCAATATATAATGAGTAATAATAAATACTCATACTTACAAAGGGTTTTTAGATTTTTTTGTTTAAATCTAACAATATAAAAAAATATGAAAATATTTAAAATGTTTAACTATTTTATTATGAAATATAAAAAAAAAAAAAATACTGTGTCTCATTATTTGTTAATTTTTTTTAAAAAAATTATGCCCAAAGAGTTTTTAAATAAAATGATTTAATTATTGTTTATAATAATTAAAACATAAGAGAAAAATTTATACTTAATACAAAAATTACTCTTAAAATCTTATTTTTTAAAATTATTAATATATAAATAAAAAGTGCTTTAATATAAGCTTCAAGTTTATTTTAATATCATTAACTTAATTTAAAATTGTTTTTAAAAATTAAAGTAGTTAAAAAAAACGACTGACAACAATAAACCATTCTAGAATGTATAGAAACGTATTTTTTATTTTAGAAAACCAAAAAAATCCAAATTTTCTTTAAAATGAAAAAATGCTTTAATACAAGTTTCAAATGGAGTTTATTTTAATATCATTAATTTAATTTAAAACTTTTTTTAAAAATTAAAATAGTTAAAAAAAACCGATAAGAATGTATCATTCTAGACAGTATAGAAATACTTTGCATTTAAAAAAACCCCAAAAAATCTGAATTTTCTTTGCAGTTTATAAAAAATCGTTCCATGGAAATGCAAACTACTACGAAAGCAGCAAAAAATTAAGTTCCTATAAACTATAACTCCATTTTTATTCAATTTTTTGTATATTCCACTTAAAAAAATAGCAACACTTTTGATATCTTTGAATCTGAACAATATTTTGAATATCAAATGTACGTGAATGTGTATTCTTTCAAATTTTATGTAAATAGGGGGAATAGGATTTTGCTATTTATGCAAGTGTATACATATATTTTATAGTTTGAAGCTTGGATTTTTTTCAAAACCTGAATCTTCACATGCATATATTCGCAAACTATATATTCAAACTCTAAAATATTGAATAAATGCATGCTAGTCAATCCTATTTATTCTAAAAATATTTTAAGTTGCGTTGGTCGCAAAAACTTAATTTATAAATAAATATATGTAATCATTTAAAGTTATAACTTTGTCCTTTCTTTGTTTATCCCTTTAACGGGCACAAGCCGTTTTCTTTCAAAATTTACATTTTACGCTCTAATTAGAGAAAAGAAGCTCATTCATGACCAAAAAAAAGTATTTTTAAATTTTGTTGTTGTGGCTGTTATATATAACAGGGGTGGTAACATATTTACCACCGCCCTATACAAGCAATGACATTTTACTGATTTATTCAATAGAAAAAAGATGAAATATAAATAATTTCGCAAATAAATATGCATTTTGTCAAACTATTTATTACTAATTATTACCCTGTGTAAACCTCAAATTGACACAGAAACCCACTGGATGCGTCTGACCTAGCCCAAATCTTATATCCTCTTTTTATAGGCTTTCCTAACATATCTTGCTTCATGGTGGACAGCTTATTCGGCGGTTAGACTTATTTTTTCCGATGCTTCTATCTAAAATATTATTCAATACATTGAGTTACTTTCTTTTTTTTTAAATCACTTGAAAAATCTTGTAAAAATATTACTTTTATTACATTCCATTTCGAATTATTAGTTCTAAATATTTATGTAATACAAAAAAAAAAAAAAAAAAAAAAATCGCTAAAGTATGCTCAATAACATTAGTAATAATAAATTTTATAAATAAATGGTGTATATATATATATATAAACATAAATATAAACATATAAATCAAGTACTAAGCCAAACGAAATCCATTCCTGAACAGAAATAAATCAGTTGCAAACCAGGCGGTGGTAAATTATTTACCACCTCTAAAATCGCTAAGCAGGCGGTGGTAAATATGTTACCACCAATTATAAATGCGTACAAATAAAAATATTTAGCATTAATTTTCAAAATACATAATGAAATCTAGCTATTATATCTTCAAGATACACAAAATACCATTAAATAACTTCTAACGTATTTTTATTCATAATTATACTGGGAGATAGAAAAAAACACGTGCATATCTTCGCCGTTTTGCTTGAAAACTGACAAAAAGAGGAAATTTGGCAGTTTACGAGGCCCCCAACTGCGATCTACCGGTTGAAACGTGAAACGCTGATTCTGAATGTCGTTTTCTGCTAAGGGGCGATAGTAAATAATTTACCACCTGGTGCTGGGAATCAAATCGCGTGGTGGTAATATATTTACCACCGCCTTATAAAGGGTTATCTTGTGTGTTTATATTAGTTTAATGTTTCATTTCATCATCATTAATTTAATTTGTTTGCATGTGACCAATGTAACTAAATGAATGTAAAAAATAGTATTATTTGAAATGACTGTTATACTTCAAAATAAATGAAACAAAATTAAGATTAATTAAGGAAGCAAACAGATAATTAGCAACCAAATGAGATATTGCTTTATACTGACTTTACCTAATATTATCAAATCGAGAAACTAAATGAAGTCAAATTGATCAAGACCCAACTGACACAATTTATACAGATGTGTTCACAATTATATATTTATATACAATGTATAAATATACAGCTAAATGAAAAGATTCAAGGTTGATAGATCTTTCTTTCAAGCACGTGTTGACCACTATGATAGACCTTCGTCTTTGCATGTTTTTTTAACCGTTCGACCTTGGAACCCAGGACGGACATTTGAGTGAAGATTTCCAGGTAGTGCGAAGGGTAACAAAGACCCTTAAACGAACTTGCTTTTAAGATGAATTTGTAAATATTTGTTATATAATTATTTGTTTTGTGTGTTATGTGTTGCAGTTGAGCAATGCTGTCTTTGCAATTTGAATAAATATGGCAGCTAAATATCGAGTTATTATTTTAAGAAATAACTTAGTTTCTACCATGAAACAACACTGAATCAAGATCACATGTATATGAGGCCCTAATTTGTACTGAAAAGTAATTCAAATTCAAATTCCAGAAATGAAAAAAAAAATTAATACCTTGAAACAATTGAATGGGATAAAATTGGTCCATCAAATTAGTAAAGTAAACTTCTTGTGCATAAATATATACTCGAATTACTTTACTGAACATATAATTACATACATTACAAATGATACATTTTCGTCTGTTAAAAATATAAATTTAACAGACAATAGAAGAAGAAAAAATTAAAAGACAGAATAATTTTCGCAAAATTATAAAAAAAATCAAACTATTAAAAGATATTTCATCTTATGTTTGAATTGTTTGTTTGTTGTCACATGAGTTTAATTAGTTAGTTCTTAATTTAGTTTTTTTGTTTTAATTAATTACTATTTGGGAAGACATTTCATTTCTAATACATATTTAAAATCAATCTTAGCATTCTAAAGTTAAAAAAAATATATAAATGTGAGAAAAATCAGATTAATAGTTCAGGAAACAAGTTAGCATTATACGTGGTTAAAAAAAAGTTTCACATATTTTAAGTTTTTCAAAATATAGCTTTTAAAATAATTATTGGTAAATATTTGACTAAAGTGTCCCTATATTAAAATTAGAAATGTGATTTATGATATTATTAATTTAGTATTAATTATAATTATTTGAAACATATTATCCATTAGATGTCACTACCGTTATAATTTATTTATATGAACTTTTAATGAAAACTTATCAATGAAATAATAATTTAGATTTTAAAAAATGATTTTCACTTCTTTTTATTTTAATGTAAACTAATTGGCTTAAATTTAAGTATATTTAAAATTATATTCCTTGATTCATTGCTTTACTTAACATATTTAATATACATTTTAGCACTAGATGGCAGCACCAAATAAGGATTTTAAATCGTTGATATACTTAAATTATCTATAGCAATGAGCAAATACAGAAATATAAATTTCTAATTTTTTTTTATTGTCTTCAGTTTTGAAATAACATGATCAAAAAAATTATTTTTATTATAATTTAGATCACATAATTTTAATTTAAATAGTAATAAATCGTGCGATGTAATTAAATATTTTTTACTTATAAAAAATTAAATCAAAATAGAAATAAAAACATGCACCATAAAAATAAATTCTTAAGACTATGGATAATTAGGGAGATTCTTAGACTATGGATAATTATTAAAAATTCAAATCTGTTTCAGTAATTTAAAGGGTTTATTTTTAAAAATATATTTTATTGTGTATCAAAAAAATTATTTTCCAGTTCATTTCCAGTTGATTTCATTTCCCAGACAGCAAGTAACAGCTTATAAATACTAGCCTAATCATCAGATGTCACTCAATAAAATTTAAATGTTTTCTCAATAAAATAAAAAAATCACATGGAGGTCTGACTCTGAAGTAGCTGATTACACTTGTTCAGCGTTTGTCTTATATTCTTAACTATTGCAATAGATCATACTAGACTATAAATAATAGTACAGGTATCTGAAGTCGAAATTCCATGAAATAATCATTTTATTAAAAGTTTTTATATATTACACTCATTAAAAGTTTTTATATTACACGTACATAAAAAAAGAACATTAAAACTCAGAAATATTGCACAAAAAAATTTGAAAAAATTAATTTCTAAAAAAATTGACATAAACAGTTTATAAATTAAAAATCAACCTACTTTTCTCTTCTGTCAGCTCCTCAATTACATCATTTATGTCAACTTTAATATTTCACTAGACAGTCAATAATACTAAACGAGAAAAAAGCCGGCTCAATCGACACATTCAGGCGAAATAAAAAAATTGGCACATATGAGAACAACACTGATTCATTGAAATACTAATTGCACAAAACAATTTGTCCCGATTGGGAAATGAACTTACATTTGAACATGTGCACGCATTTCACTTATGGGCTTGGAGAGAGGCTAAAGTCCGACAGCCCATTAGTATGTCCATTAGTATACCGAAAGTGGTAATTATATTTTAAGCTTGATATGACTCGTAAACCAGTTTACTCATGAAAAAACCTATATTAACCGAATATAAATGTCATCAGATCGTAAGATTAGGACATTCGTGACAGGTTTCTCATAACACATTGAATTGCGCTTTTGTTATTTACTACTTTATTTGTAATGATACAACTTTTTATAGTAAACTTTATAGTATGGTTTTTATTTAAATCCAAAAGCAATATTAAACTATGTTTGTAAATTCCTAATTCCTTTTCGATGTTAATAATATAATATTTAATAACCGTAAAATTAATTATGTAACTTTCAATTACCAATTCAACTGTAAAAAATAATTATTATTATGAAATTTTAAGTTTTAAATCTAACAAAATTCTTTACAATAGGAATACACATAATTAGTTATATTTTAGACAAAGTATATACGCCTAAATGTTTGGACACAGCCATGACCAAAAGCGTTATTCATGAAATTGTATTATTAAAGATGTAATGTATGTTAAATAACTACCAATATTCTTTTTTAATTAAAAATATTTAATCTATTATTCTTTTGTTGAAAAAAGGGATTAATAATCAAGACATGTCAATATGCGCAAGAACTATTTAAAACTCAAAATCGAATCATTTTTATGTTCGACAAACGATTTTAGAACTAAAAATGAACAAAATGAAATGATTTTTCTATTTATTGTTGTAGGGACTATGGGTTTACGGATGGTTGGAAGCCAGACTATTTTTCTATCTTTTCAGAGAACGCACATGAATAAAATTTGGAATAGAGAAGGACTGTTCGATGTGGAGAAGTCAATTAGCCACCATGTTAGATTTGTACATTCTCGTTTCTTCTGTAGTGAACATCTGAATGCTTTATATACAAAATATCATTCAAGTTTGTTAAGTTTTTTTTTTTTTGTTTGTTGGTTAAGTTGATCAATCTAGTTTGTTATAGTATTTTTGTTTGTTAAGGTTTTTCATCCATGTAGTTTATCAAGATAAAAGGTTTTCTAAGGTTGTTAATCAATCTGTTTGTTAAGGTTTTTAATCAATCCGGTTTTTAAGGTAAAAATTGTTAATCAGTCTAGTTTGTTAAGAAATTTTTGTTTGTTAAGGTACTTTTGTTTGTTAATCAGTATCATTTGTTAAAGAATTTTTATTTGTTAAGGTACTTTTGTTTGTTAAGGTTATTAATCAATCTAATTTGTTAAGGAATTTTTGTTTGTTAAGGTTGTTAATCAATTTAGTTTGTTAAGGTATTTTTTTTTGTTAAGGTTAGAATTTATTAAGGTATTTTTGTTTTTAAGGTTGCAAATCAATCTAGTTTGTTAAGATTTGTAATCATATCTAGTTTGTTAAGGAATTTTTGTTTGTTAAGGTTTTTAATCAATCTAGTTTGTTAAGGTTTTTGATCAATCTAGTTTGTTAAGATTTTTAATCATATCTAATTTGCTAAGGAATTTTTGTTTGTTAAGATTTTTAATCAATCTAGTTTGTTAAAGAATTTTTTGTTTGTTAAGGTAAAGATTTGTTAAGGTTATTAATCAATCTAGTTTGTTAAGATTTTAACCAATCTAGTTTGTTAATGTAAGTATTGTAATGCCAAGAATTTTGATTCTTTGCTTCAGCAGTTCTAGAATTGCTTAAAAGGTTTGGCGTCCATTTGCTCTTCCAAAATAATCGCTAAACCTTGTATTGACGCTTTAATCTATACATCCCTGAACTTAATCTTACTTTTGGGCTTTTATTTTTGTAGTAAACCAATATAAAATCATAATTTTAAAAATATAGAGCAATTTATAAGCTTATGCCATTGTATTTACAGACTGATTTATTAGTCTTTGGCTTCGAATGGCCGCCAATTAGAAGCGATAATTCGCCATTCATGATGTCGTCACAGCAAGGCAATTAACGTTTATGTAATATTTACTGCAAAATAATTTTCTCTGTAATATCTTTTGAGTCAATTGGTTTCTTCTTAGTGAGACCTTTTTTTTTCCCTGACTCGACCTGTCAGTCAACTCGGAATTCATGACGATGTGACATTTTTTTTTTCCGGTTGTTGTTTATTTGTGACTACGATTTCGTTATCTGTCATTCTGGAGTTGGAAGAAATCTATCTAGTGACCTAGTAACATGGCCTTTGGTCCAGAAATAAATGAGAGAAAGCGTTAGAAATAAAACAAAGTTAAACGTGGAACGATATTTCTTTTTTTATTCTTGAAGTAAAAAAGAAATATCGCATTCGTCTTAAAAAAAAAAAAAAAAAGATTTAGAATGATCTATGAAATATTTTATTTATTTTAAAGAAAGCTGGACATAGAAGGTCTCTTTGCTGTCTTAGACACTGCAATATATACTACATAATGACTGTTATAATCTAACAAACACAAAAAAAAAAAAAAAACATTAATTAATTATTTTCTGTAGGAACTTGTGAACGTGGAAAGACTTGGTGAATATAGCGTTGGGGTTTCGAACTGAAGGAAGTACAGTTTGAAACCTGTACAAGCGAAGCGAATCGATTAACTGCTGAAGAGAGGCCCAATCTATATTTAGCCTTGAGTAAATCTTTATTTAGCCTTGAGTAAATGCGAGGAAGTTGCGAACCATCTTATAGACCACGAGGGGACAACCTAAGTGGTCTTGCGGGCCACTTTAAAATGCATCATAACTCCGCTTATAAAATTATACATCCCCATATTAGATTTCGACATTTTTTGGAGTGAAAAACTAAAACACAGCCAGTTATTAAAATTGTGTTTACTATTAATCTTATATGTAAACATAGATAATTATGATACTAAACGTACATTATAAAGAAATATATAACACTAAAAATTAAATAAAAAAAATATATAAACGTAAACAAAATAAAAAATAAAATCATTAAAAAATATTTATTTTACTAGTACGATATTTGTTTCTTCACTCTTTCACTTAGCTTTTGCAAATAGATTTTAATTTGGGTATTTGCCATCATAATTGGTATTAGTCCGTTATGTTTCAGCGTGTTTTGTATTTGGTCAATTTTATTTTCGAAAAAAAAATTATTCGCAGGAGCTAGTTGAACCAAAAGCGCTGACAACTTGAACTAAAAATCTAGTTTGCTCTGCTAACAACAATCATCTAGGGATGATCATTTAAAGTGAAACATAGAACCTGTTTGTTATATTAGATGTTCCAATACGCGTGCTGATATTGAGTTCGCAGAATATAATTTACATATTCAGTGAATTCATGACTGTAAACTCATAAGTAAAACAGGCAATATCTGTCCTATATTCGCAAGAATATTATTTTAAAATCAAAGTTAATATTTCTTATAATTTCGAAAACTAATTTTTGAATATAGGGATGCACACTTACTATATATTTTTAATACATTGATTTTCACTACTTCGGTCATTATAAAATAATAATATTTTTAAAAGTGTGATAATTCCCACGGACCGGAAAAAATATTCAAGGCAGGCCGTGGGTTGGCCACTTCTGCTATGGATGTTACGTTACCAGGAGTGCTCATGCCATACCACTAATGCAAAATAAATGTGCTGTATAATAGCCCTTCCTTCCACGTGGTAATGCTGAATCCTATACATATGTATCATTCAAGTGGTGAATAATTTCAGATAAAAGTCATCGAGATTTAAAAAGGATGTATACTATTCTTTTGAAATATTCATCATTATAGATCAGGAATTTTCAATTAACTCCCGCGGGATAAGATTGGTTTACAATGATCATAAGTAAGTCCTTCGGCAATATACCAGACATGCTTTGGATCCATTTCGGTATGCTTCATGCATATATATATGCATATCATGTACATATGCATATTCATGCTATATATATGCATATCATATATATATGCATATTCATACTATATATATGCATATCGTCTGCATATTGTTTTTAAAAATAAAAAATAATATTTTTTTTTTAGATGAAATAGCAATCAAAGTATTAATGTGTTGTTGTAATTATAAATAGAAAATATTGAGAGAATAATTTCATACATTTATTCAAAGTGTTTTTTGTTGTTGTGGTTTTTTTTTTTTTTTTTTTTTTTTTTTTTTTTTTTGTCATTTAAGATTCGCTCACATAAAATTTCAAAGTGTAATTTTAGCAAATGCTATTCATAAAAAAGTGAAATTAAGAAGATCACGGGAAGAATTTCAAATTATTAGAAAGGCATCGCTCAATTAAAACTCTCATTTATAATAATATATGCGGATTTAGATATGTAAAAATAATTTATTCTATCATTAAAAGTAACATTTAAAAAAATTCATTAAAAATAAAATATTACTTACCAATAAATAAATGAATCATACACTTCATAAACTTCACAATTGTAGATAATAATCATGTGCTTATTTTTTGCTGAAAATTTGATACATATTTTCGGTTTTAAAAGTTGATAAGTTCTTTTATATATAAGCATCTACGTTTGTCAAAAATTCGCTAAAGATCATTGGAAATCTTAAAGGATGTCAAATTTATTAATCGCGTATCTAAAAAAGGCATTGTAATAGCTAACGATTGTACATAATTGTACATAATAATTCTAAACACAAATATGTTCATTAACTTTAAAAATGTATATTTGCACATATTTTCTTAACTTTTGAAATTATAGATAAATATTACATAGATTCAATATTGCAATAAATAACATAGTTGCACTGAGAACTCACAATATATTTTCCGTTTTTAAAATTGGTAAACCCATTTATAAATAGGTATCTACGTTTTTAAGAATTAACTAAAGATAATTGAAAATCTTAACCGATGTCTAATTTATTAATCATGTATCTTAAAATAAGGCATTATAATCAATGGCATTAACATTGGCATTGTTAATCAATAGGTAAATAGGTTTCCATATATATATATACAGAGAGAGAGAGACAACAATTTCTGGTAAACCTTATGAGATTTCTGGTTGCCCATATCGCGATTCGGTTTAATCATCTGCCATATATTAATGAAAAGTTCAATTAAATATGGCCTACCTGATGTCATGGGATATGAAATCAAATCCCTCAATAGATCAATGGAGATAGATAAACAGAATATAAGCGCATACAATTATGCTTCGATACCCAAGGCAATAGAATAATATTCTGACATTTATCCGGCATAGTTTAGACAATGCCAAACTATCTAGATGAGGCTTAAATTTAGGGCATTAGAATCAGTTTATTGCATCCAAGGGGAGGATTTCTGAAATAATTTCTATTTGTGTTTTATAACAAGGAAATTATTAGACAAAGAAAAACTAAGAAACAAACTCAAGCAATGACATAATCAAAAATTTGTTTCAGGTACTGAAAAATAAACTTAGTATAATTTCGAGATCTTACAATTTTCTAAAATGATTTTCTGTCTCATGAAAATTTATATATTTTTTTTTCAATATTAACAAAATTATTTTATAAACGCATTTTTTGTTATGGTCAATTCAAATCAGTAAATAGTTATTTATTAAGATGTATAGAATATTTTGATGTATATAATTATAAGCATTATAATTATTTAATCACAGGAAATAAATGCTTGAAATAAATGACATTTCGTGTTTATTTCATATAATTAGATAATGCATCCTCCATACTTTGAAACTTTTGGATATTTTTAAATTGGCAATGAATTTTATATATTTTGAATATTGAATTGTTATTTTTTTTAAAACGGGCTTTTGTAAAAGCAAGTTAATTAAATTATTAGATTATTTTAATGAATAATACAATTTGATTTTATAAATATATTTAAAATTAAAAATAAAACAAAAATAATAAAAAAAGAAAGTTAAAAAAAAAAGAAATAGAAATACTTAACGATCAAAACTTGGATACTTTAGAACTTTAAACTTTAGATTTAAAACTTGGAAAAAGACCGTTAAAAACGGTTAATTTACTAAATTTATTCAAAAGAATGATGCATTCATCAAATATGTCATTTATATCTTCATATATGTATTTCTTCTATACATGTGTTTGTCACTGAACTCCTCCAAACGGCTAGACCGATTTTGATGAAATTTTTTGTTTGTATTTGACAAAACATTAAGAATTTTTTATGCTATCCCCTTTGTTGCAAATTGCCACCAGAGGGTGCTGCAGTTTAACAACTTCTATACCATTCAACCAATAGCTATGAAAATTGATAATAATATGTATTCGAGTATGGAAAATAGGTTCGCTCTATCCACTTTTTTGTTACTTGCCACTAGATGGTGCTGCAGCATTTCATCTTATATACCGTTCAAACGATATCCATGACAATTAGTACGCACATATATTGGAACACGGAGAATATATAATCGATAGGTACTTTTCTTTTTTGGTAGGACAATGTATGCCGGATTGTACTAGCAGGATAATTTCTTTCTGTTCCAGTTTAAAAAGCTACTGATCTTGAATATGTACAAGTAAAACAGAAGAAAACAGAACTAAACTAACAGTTCTGTTTTCTTTGAGACATGCATAAAATTGCATTTAGAACCGGACAACATTGAAATGTAGATGCTTTTGAAGTTTATTTTTCTTAAATTATAGGAGATAAACATATTTTGATAATGATGGCTTAAATGATCTGATGGTTGGTGCTTACAAATTGCGTGAACCAGTCAGGCATCAGGCAATTTTTTAAAACTGCGTCAGGGATGAGCACAGTAAATATCAGCTAGAAAATTTCTGCATAAGTTTTGATGAGGTTTGGTTTGTCATACTACGATCTTTTTTGGGTGCTTTAGGCTAATTAGACAAGGACCTATATTTTAACGTGGATTCTAAACCACTAACAGACATCCATGCCAACGCCAGAATTCAAAGCTGAAGCCTGTAGTACCAAAGACCACAGCGCTAACCAATTGGCCATCAGGCCTCTGGTTTTGAGGAGGAAGTTGCGAAATATCCATGGTTATGCTAAGCATGAAAGGAGTGGGATCCAAAATACTGAAGCACAAGAAAGCCAATCCATTTGAAGCTGTGGCAACCTTTTTTTCATGATGATTTGGATTCAGATAATCAAGAGATCGCAAAATCTGAAAATAGTAATGTGTAAAAAAATTGTAGTATTTAAAGAAAACTTTTTCCGATCAATTTTATATTTATTTAAATAACCATCGAATATAAATAAATAATTTATATTCATTGAAATAATCATCGAATATAAATAAATAATTTTATATTCTTCGAACTTCAAAATCTGAAAATTTTTTATTTTAAAATATTTTAAACATATCCTTAAATTCCCATCCTTATTATTTTATTTTTACTTTACCACCAGTATCTTCTCAAAATTTGTAAAAAAAATTTTCTGCCATATCCTGATAAAACATGCGTAATCTTAAATCTGAAGGAAAACAAATGACTTCGAAACACAAAATAAACCATCCGCGATTTCTGTGTTGAACCTGAAACAAGATCTGCCCAATATTTTGAAAAGAATTAGGCAGATAGCACGCAAACAAAAATGCAGTTTTTCTTCAGGAATTACAACATAACTTTCGTTATCATGTAAATTGGGGAGCAGACAAATATTATCTCTCTCCTGGTATGTTATTCTACCCCCCCCCCCCCCGTCCCTCACTCAACAAGAGGTGATAGCGAAAGTGGAGGGGTGGCCAAAACTATATCCCCCCTTTCCGTCGAAGACTTTATTTTCACCTGTAATGTAGAAGCATTATTATTTGTTTCGTTTTTTTATCAGTTTTTGGATATGTGATTTCGAATAAATATTTTCTTAGGGCAGGAACATGACAAAGCTATTTATCGTTTGGTTTTGTTGTTATAAATAACTTGTTATAAATAAATTTCAACACACTTATATAATTTGGGTGATACATAATGATTTATTTTAGAATTATAAGAGAATATTATTCAATGTGTTATGTAATGTGTCAAAAAGATATTGAGTATTGCAATTTATTATCTTAAAAAAATGAATATTTTAGATTAATGTATTAATGTTACTTTTCAAGAATTCTGAAGTAGCAAATAACTCAGTACAAATTAAATTTTTTCCTTCACTTACTTGAAAATTCCTTTTAAAGGAAATTTTTCTCTAGTAAATATTAAAGTTTGCGGATTTATTCTGAATTTCTTCACAGCTTTAAGATTTTTTGGTATAATTTCGACATAATACAATTGTTATTTTTGTATTAAATAATTTTAGTCGAACAATATAAACTGAAAATTGTATAGAGTTTATTTTAAACTGTAGAATTGAAAAATCATATCATAAATGTATATAACTTAATTTCAGAATAACTCGTATTAGAAAATCCTCATATAAAATTCAAGGAACACAAAAATCTCGTATAAATTATAAACAGTAAAAAATATTTTAACTTATGTGGGCTAATTACTCTTCAATGCAATTTATACGTCAACAATTTTGCCATATTTTTTATAAATTATTTTGTAATTCATTTAGATAATGGCAATATCACGCCCAATTTGAAATTAGTTACATCGCTTGGGAAAATTTGATAAATAATCCAATCTTGCCTTTTTTCAGTTACAAAAACGTATTGCACAGTATACTGAATTGGTGTGATAGTAGATCCACAGTCAACAGTTCAAGAAATTGCAACATTTTCCCATATTTAAAGGTGGTTAAAGTACATATAAACTCATTTCAAGCTAGAAATTACAAATATTTATAAAAACTATTTTAGCACGATGATTTCAATTTAAGTATATCAATTTTTGTTTTAAAAATATCACTTTATCTTAAAAAGAACCTCTTTAGTTAAGTTTTTTTCATGTGGAAATACGTTTCTATCAATTTATATTTACTGCATACTACATCATATTGTGTACATGTTCAGGTAGTTGTTTCTCGTAATTGTTTCCAAGTTGTAGTTGTCTGGTTTATACTGTCTAGCTGGTATGAATTAATATAATTTGTATCTGGTCTTTCAGAAATAAAAAAAATCCTTGTACTATTTTTACTTTTCTATACTAAATCCTTATTCTTTAAATAACACGAATGATCCTTAAGAAGGTTTTTTTTTTTAATTTTTTTTTTATGCCGTAAGGGCTGCACCGAAGTTACTCACTTTGCATTACCCAGGGGGTGCATGTAACTTGAAGATAAGCCACGAACGCGGAGTAACAATGCCCCCGCAGCACTCTACGATCCTATTAGGACCGGGACCTACGGTTTATAGTGGATTCCGAACCACTACAAACATCCATGGCAAAGCCGGAATTTGAACTTGATACCTGTGGGACCGAGGGCCAGAGCGCTAGCCACTCGGCCATCAGGCCCTCCTTATGAATTTAAATGTATATTTTAGCAGCAATCACCACATGAGATGAGTAGTGCGTAGGAATTGTATTATTAAAATAAATCTGTAGAACTTCTAAAAAAAATTATTGTAGACATGCAAGAAATAGACATAAAACAAACTTTTCAGATCCGTTGTAGTTGTCTGGTACATACTATCAAGCTGGTATGAATTATTATAATGTGTATCTGGTCTTTCAGAATAAAAAAAAAATCTTTGTACTATTTTTAACTTTCCTATACTACATCCTCATTCTTTAAATAACACGAACGATCCTTATGAAGTTAATTGCATATTTCAGCAGCAATCGCCAAATGAGACGAGTAGTGCGTATGAATCTTATTAAGCTGCAGCGTAAAGTGAATAATAAAAAGAAATTTTCTACTCGCTCATTCATCTTTATTCTGTGAATGTCACTTAAAGAGGAAGGCATGACATCATGTTAATACTTGCTGGGGACAACAATGACGCGCTAAGATGAGTGTCTTCGAGACATTTGTCGCACGAGGTGAGAATTTCAATGGCAGCTGATTCATCAATGTCGTGCTTGTTCCATTTTCAAAACAGCAGATGTTCAGCAAAGTTCTTTTACTCGGAACTCTGTTATACAAATGAGGGATTGAATGCTGACGTCGTAATTTCGCGATCCGTTGCAACTAACTCGGTGTGTCGAATTAAGTGTATTAAAAGTAAAGAACTATCTTGTTTGCGAATTGTTTTGATTTTAGTGCATGTAATTTGACACAATGAATCTATTTCAACGGGACACGAAATAATGTTAACTTTAGATTTAAGAATTGAGTTGATTTTTAATTTGAACATCAATGATTTAGATCAGACATGCATATACTTTCGAAGGTGAAGATTTCCATGTACTGAATGGAACTTGACGGCGATTTATGAAAATGGAACATAACATTTATGTATCATAATTTTTTTGTATAAATATCTATACAAAATACAAAACAGCATGATGAAAAAATGTTACTATAGAATATTCAATGCACTTTATATATATTCTTTAATATATATCATAATATTTGATCCGATTTTTATAGTACCCTAACTAAATATTTATTAAACCAGCAGCCTATATTTTTCTGTGGCCTGATGGCCAGTTAGTAGCTTCTTTAGTACCACAGGCTTCATATTCAAATCCTGGGGGTAGCATGGATGTTGGTTAGTGCTTCGGAATCCACGTTAAACTATAAGTCCTGGTCTAATTAGCCCAAAGTGTGCACAAAATGACAGTAGAGCGACAACCCGAACTATAATTTTCGATCTGATAATATTGCAGATGTTTGTTTGCCAATATGTGTTGATCCAAGAAATTTTTATGGATTTTCGGGCAACTTTGATAATTATTTTGTTCGATGCAATTGTTATACTATTTATTTAATATGTTACAATATTTGATACGATTTTTATAGTAACCTAACAAATATTTATTAATCCAATGGCCTATAATTTTCGATCTGGTAATATTGTGTAGATTTGTTCGCAAATATGTGTTGATTCAAGAAATTTTTATGGATTTTCTGGCAATTATGATAATTATTTTGTTGGGAGTAATTGTTGCAGCATTTTAATATGTTAATATGCTATAATATTTGATCCGATTTTTTAGTAACTAATAAATATGTATTAATCCAATAGCCTATAATTTTCGATCTGGTAATATTGAAGATATTTGTTTGCCAATATGTGTTAATCCAATAATTTTTTATGGGTTTTCTAGCAACTATGGTAGTTATTTTGTTGGGTGCAATTCCTATAATATTTATTTAATATGTTATAATATTTGATCCAATTTGTATAGTAATTGTTTATTATCAACTATGACAATTATTTTGTTGGATGCAATTTTTATCATATCTGTTTAATATGTTATAATATTTGATCAATTTTTATAGAAATATATGTTCGAAAATATATGTTGTTCCAAGGAATTTTTATGGATTTTCTGGCGACTATGATAACTATATTGTCGAGTTCAATTTTAAAATCGAACATAACTTTGATTATCCTCTTCTTCTTCATTGGCGCAACATCCTCACGGTGGGCCAAAGTCATATGCATACTGGCAGATTTCAAGGCAGAAGAAGATTTTATTTTTAAAAGGTAGGATTGTCACTACTAAGTGCAGCACTCTACAGTCATATTAGACAATGACCTATAGTTTAAAGTGGACTCCGAAAACCACTACAAACATCCATCGCACGGCTAGACACGAAACTTTGGTTTCATATATACCACATAATACATAACGCTTTATTGAAAAGAACATTTACTGGTGCCTGATTAATTGAATACAGATTCGTGTAGGAGAATAATAAGTAAAATTATTTACGTAGAAGTTTTCTTTCAGACTGACAGAAGTACTTATGCATGAATTTGAGATACTAAATCATAAAACCTGTTTTTCTAATATTTAAGTGTTTATTTTTTTTACTAAACTAGGTATCATGTTCCATATTCTTCTCTGAGTATTTTAAAATAGCCTAATGTAAGTAGTTTTAAAGTGAAAATTGACATATTGATGACTGCCCACGATCTGACCACCCCTAATCAAATTTAGAACGCACTTGTCGAGGGAAAATCCCATATTTATTCCTTCCCACGGTTAATAAAGAATAACCCACTGTTATATCTCTGTAGATTTCATTATTTTTAATATTGAAAATCGAAAATAAACATTATATTTTTCTAGATACATTATCAAAAGATATATTTATAATATTGAAGATACTATCAGTATGAAAATTAATATGAAAATAAGTTATCCACTTAAATTTACTTCCTATTTTTAACATTGAACTCATTATTCTGTTATTTTTTCGAACGGAAATTCCCATATTTGCTTCCGTTGTGCAACGTAATGTTATTTTCTATTTCCTTGATATGTTTATCTTTAACATATTATTTTAACTCATAAAAATTAATTTGCCTATCAAGTCGACAAAAAAGTTAATTCATCATGATTAATTTATTGCGTTTTAACCAAATTTAAAATTTCAAAATGTTTACTATTATTCAACTTTTTTACACATAAATCAGTGATGGTTGTAAAGATAAATCTAGTTTTATATTCTCCTAAAACTCACTGTTTGAATTTTCTTACAAGCTAATCATTTGCAGAATGTTTTTTTTTTCATTTATAGGAAATATTTTGACTATTTTAAAATAGTTTCTTTTAATTCAAATAATGTTTCATTTTTTAAAATTATTATTATATTTAGAGTGGGATTGCATTAAAATGTGAAAAATAGCAGAACAAATAAAAAGCATTATACATTGTTCAATCATTTAATTTTAAAAACTTTTGAAAGTTGCAGAAAAATTGGAAAGAATTATACACTGTTCAATTATTTACTTTTAAAAAAAAACTTTTGAAATTCGTAGAAAAATTAAAAAAGAATTATACTTTGTTAAATCATTATTTACTTTTAAAAAAGTTGTAGAAAAATAAAAAGAATTATACCTTCTTCAATTATTTTCTTTAAAAAAAACTCTTGGAAATCGTAGAAAAAAGTAAAAAATAATGTAAAATAAGCTTGCTTTCCTTTTCAAATTTAAAGACCTTAAAGCTGTACAAAAAATAACATGGCAAGTATGAAAAGTTGTTAACTTTAACATACGAAGTAAAACCATTATCAAACGTGTAGTAAAAAATCCAGCTGTAACTCTAGTTGTGGTAAACTTTGTGTTTCTCCGAACTAAATCCGCAAAAAGAATCCTTTGTTAAACTATTTGTTAATGATTCATTTATATTTGACTCATTAGTAAACTGATATCTTCAAGAGTCTTTGAAGTAACT
This sequence comes from Caerostris darwini, assembly GCA_021605075.1. Lineage (NCBI taxonomy): Eukaryota > Metazoa > Arthropoda > Arachnida > Araneae > Araneidae > Caerostris > Caerostris darwini. The sequence continues at coordinate 130,713 of BPLQ01004692.1, forward strand.
AATTTAAGAATTTACGTCATGTTCTTGATTATTACGTAGAAAAGAATTGCGCTCACAATTCTTTAATAATTTTTTTAAGATTAAGAAAAGATATTTTAGCAGGTGTAAAAGTCTCAAAATAACTCTTTAATCTCATTAAACAACCAAAATTTGTACAAAAAATAATCTCTTTAATAACAGCTAAGTAATAAAGAAATAATATATTCAAAACTGTTAATTGTGTATCGTAATAATTGTTAATTGTGCATCGCTATAATTGTTTATGTAATTGTTAATGATAATAGTTAATAAGTGTTAATTGTTAATCGTAATAGTTGTTGTGTACCATAATATTGTTAATGTTAATTGAAACATTTTTATTCTATTCTTCTTGAATTTTTTTAAACATTAGTTTTAATTTAATTTTTTTATTATTTAACAATTTTTTTTTACTATTCTATTAAAATTTTTTTAATTATGTTATTTTATGAAAAATTATAGTTTAAATTATTGATCGCTTTGATCATTTTTATGTTGAAGTAATATTTCATACAATATAAATATTATTCAAGCAATTACCAGAACATAACTTCTATTACATATCCAAATTTTGCCAAATCACTAATATGTAGAGCAATTTAGTATTTGTAATATAGTAATTTCAGCAAAATTTATTTATTCAGTGTTTTTTTAATAGTTTTAGCTTATTCTTTGAATCTTGGTAAAATTTAAGTAATTTTTCTTGATCCATTTGATTATAACCTTTTAATTAGCTTGACTTTACTATGACATTTGAATGTCCCATAGTAGATTATTCGAATTAAATTTAATAATTTATGACTTAAGAGATTGAATCGGTGATCATATTTTCACATAACGTAATTATTATTGCCCATGTAAAAACTCTTATTATTCTCATAATCAATATTTTAAATTGCGCTAGTGGTAAGCAATATTGAAACATTTATATTTTATAAAAACTGTTGTATAATACCACAACCCACAACTGACCTTTAATGCCCCTGTGAACTATTTAGTATATCATTTTCAAAAATTATTGAGCGTCAAAAGACGACGTTGTGTAATATTACTTTGTTGCCCAACTACTATAGCGTTTGAATGTCCCATGAAAGATTATTCGAAAATAAAATGATTAATTTTATGTCTTAAATTACTGAATGGTGACAATATTTTCACATAACACAACTACTATTTCTAATGTAAGAAATTCTTATCATCACCATAAACAGTATTTTAAATTACGCCAGTGGTAAGTAATATAATTGTTTTAACATTGGTAACACAAAGGGTATTGTAAGTCAGTAATGGGTTGTGGTATTAGACAACAGTTCTTATAAAATAACAGTTTTTATAAAAACTGTTGTGTATTACCAGAACCCATTACCGACCTACAATACCCTTCTGAACTACCTACTAACTCATCAAAAATTATTAAGCGTCAAGGTGGAAGTTGTGAATTATTGCGTTGTTGGCCAACTACTATGGCTTTTGAATGCTCCGTAGTAGATTATTCGAATTGAAATGATTAACTTATGCTTCTTAAATTACTGAATCGGTGATTATATTTTCACATAACGTAATTACTATTGCTCATGTAAAAAACAGTAATCATCTCCATAATAAATATTTTAAATTACGTTAGTATTAGCAATATTAAAACAATTATATTTTATAAAAACTGTCGTGTAATACCACAACCTACAAATGACCAGTAATGCCCTTGTGAACTATCTACTATCTCATTATCAAAAATTAAATTCATTTTAAGCGCCTAACGGTGAAGTTGTGCATTATTATTTTGTTGCTTATTAACTGAAATACCTGTTTGCTCTTTTGATTTAGTTAACAGATTTTAATGTAATTGATAAAAATAATTTTACCAATTTAAAAATTATATTCGAAAAGTGGTATGTGATCTGTTCACTTTATTGTGGTAGAAATCAATGGAATACAAAAAGTAAACAGCCCCTTAGATGAAGAATCAGGAATTCATTTCAAATATGTTGATTTTTTGAAGATACTTTCAAAATTTTAATCTATGTACTAAAGAAATGTAATATATAGAATGTCTTTATGATTATAGATAATGAATTCGATTTAAAGTGATATATGTTATGATATACAAAACAGATTTGATCTTATTTTATCTATATGCAATTTATTAAACAAGATGGTAATGGATAAATGGCTGAAACTGGAATGATTTTAATTATAATATTGCTATATAATGATTGTAATGATTATGATTATAGTATATGATTAATTCAAATTGAAAAGATTTGCATAAAAATAAACCTGGCTGAACCCCTGGCTGAAGTCATCTCCCGGACATTTGTTTCACCATACAACAGTGAAACATGCTGAGTATCAAATTATCAAATGATCATGATTTCTCCATCCAATGAGGATCGTTTTAGTTTCAGTCTGAACTTTGGCTTACTGCAAGCTTGGTGTAGTCTAGCTGTTGTCGCTCTGAGCATGTCGAAACGTGACGATTTTTTTAAATGTATAGCAAAAAATTGTTAATAGATGTGAATTATATTACTATTGTGTGTTGTTTTCCAATGTGATTGCTTTAGTGTAAATAAATTGTCATTAGTAGAACAGAAATTCAGGCTGGCTTCTTACAGGAACTACGTTGTTCCAGAATGACATCCCGATTCTTGTTGAAATAATCATCTTAACTCTGAACATCGGCATAAAGTAATTTGAACCAAGAATAAACCTGGGTCCCTAAATTACCATCCTGAAATTATTTACATTAACGGTATTTATGGAAATATTGTCTTGAAAAGTGGAAAGACATATGTTTATAAACAAGAATCAGAAAAAAAAAATTTAAGTCGGAAAACATCACACAAGACCACTGTTGCAGAAAGTCCTGCATAAATAATTTTCATTCTTTTTTTTTTAAGTTTAGCTGGCGCCATCTATTGGTAGATATATGCAACTTAAATCTAAAAAAATAAAATTAGTTAATTTAATTTAATTAATGAATTAATATTTGAAAAAACTGTATTAACATGAAAGTCGTCACCGGTAGCTGAACAAGTTCAAAAATGTATTTGAACTTGATGCTGGATGAATCATAAGTATTTTTTAACGATTGAAAAGTAGCTGCTAAATACCGGTCCTCATTCGGAGAATTGAGCTAATAGGGGGCGACCTGTACTGTAACATCTACACACATTACCATTGGAATCGTTGCCAAAGCCTGGAGATGACACTCTGTTCGATTCCAAGTTCCTTGGATACTTCCAGCTGGGTACATCCACATTCCAGTCGTCCGATAATTCTACCACGTAAAAAATCATCCAAATCTTCTTTTGCCATAACTATGCGGTTATTGCACTGAAAGGCTTTTAAAGCGCTTGTGAACAATTTTACTTCTTTGCCACCATTCCTTATATACCCCTCTCTTACACTCTCGTCATTGTGACGTACTATCCGCGCCATCTGGTGGTTTCCTGTAATTTGCATATTCTTCTTCAAGATATGTGTGATAATTCTACAGGTGAAATTTTTATGTTAGAGTTCAATTTCTGTGTGATTCTGAATCATCCTTAATTTATGGACATGAGTGTATATAGAATAGATATTTTATGATATATAGATTACGGTGAATGTGATTTATCGGTGATATATGTTATCATATACAGATCGGTATTTTATCTATAATTATCTATATGCAATTCGCTTTATTATATACTGATGGTAATGGATAAATGGCTGAAACTGGAATGGTTTTAATTATAATATTTCTATATAACGATTATAATGATTATCTTTGTAGTATATGATTCCTACAAATTGAAAAGATTTTTATCGCATTTGCATAAAAATAAACATGGCTGAACCCCTGGCTGAAGTCATCCTAAAACATTTGCTTACCGTAAAGCAGTGAAACGTAATACGTAATAGGAAAGTAATGCATCCTGAATTCTCCATCCAATGAGGATCGTTTTAGTTTCAGTCTGAACTTTGGCTTCCTGCAAGCTTGGTGTAGTCTAGCTTTTGTCGATCAGAGCATGTCGAAACGTAACGTTTTTTTTTTAAATGTATAGCAACAAGTTGTTAATAGATGTGAATTATATTACTATTATGTGTTGTGTTCCTGTGATTATCTTTAGTGTAAATAAATATTAATTAGTAGAACTTCAGGCTTCTTCTTACAAGAACTGCGTTCTTATGTAGTATCTGACGTTCTTGTTGAAATAATCATCTTAATCTTCTCTCGGCATAAAGTAATTTGAACTAACCGGGGGACGTGGGTGCTATAAGTACTTTTATTAGAAATTATTTATTTTTGCATTAATATTTATGGAAATATTGTCTGAAAAGTTGAAAGACATATGTTTATAAACAAGTAATATAAAAAAAAATTAAAATCAATTCCTAGTTTCTTTTTTTTTTCATTCTATTGCAGAAAGTCCTTCATAAATAATTTTCATTCTTTTTTAAGTTTATCTGGCGGCATCTATTGGTAGATATATGCAACTTAAATCTAAAAAAAAGTAAAATTAGTTAATTTAATTTAATTAACGAATTAATATTTGAAAAATCTGTATTAACATCAAGTGTCATCCACTACAAGTTCAAAAAATGTATTTGAACTTAATTGGATGAATCAAAAGTATTTTATTAACGATTGAAAATTTGAACAAGATATATATAAGGAGAATGTGAGCTAATAGAAGGAATTGAAAAAAAAAAAAAAAACACAAGTTCTAACAATATTTAGGTTGCGTGAAACAAGCTACTGAGATTTGTAACGAGTATATTTTTCTCGAATTTATGTACTCTGATCTCTTTAATAGATAAACATCAAAGTGGTAGAAAAAATTTTTAAGTTTCCACTACAATCTTGAATTCTTCATTTCAAAGTTGAACAACAGATTAAAGAGCATTATTCTCATTAATAAATATAAATAAAAAAATAGCATTTTAAAACGTTGTTTTGACTAATTTATGCTGTGATGTTTTTGAGTGTATAAAGGATGCCGCTTAGTTTTCCAATGCCTGTGTAAAATAAATCTCAGATTTGACACATGATAGTTGCAATAGCCAGCTGATAAATATCACACTACAACATATGAAAAATAAACCCATTTTTTTTAAGTTTGATTATTTTGTAATAGTATAGGTTTTCTCTGAGCACAAATTAATAATTAATTTTGAATTATTAATATATACTAATCTGATATATTCATAGAGATATTTTATTTGATAAATAAATATTAAATAAAGAACATTTGGCTACATTAAAAAGAGGTTTAGATTATAGCATAATTTGGATTGATAAAATTTTAATGGCACCTGTGGAAAATAAATTATAAACCTTGTAAGAAAGTTAAATAAGTGTAAATTGCATCAGAAAACGTTTACAAAATTTATTTAGGCTCAAAAATATTTTTTTAAATTTTTTAAAAATTTATAAAATATTATGATTATTAATGAAACCATATGAGTTAGAATAAATGGAAATTTCCAATTATTAGATTTATTACGATTTTATAAAAGAATCTGATAAATTATCTACGGTTCTGTAAATGAATCTTAAAAATTATCTACGGTTATGTAAATGAATCTGAAAAATTATCTACGGTTATGTAAATGAATCTGATAAATACTCCGACAATGAATTATTTTAGACATAAAAGCATCATTAAAAATATTAATTATTAGACTAATGTCAAACATTTAATTTCTATGATCAAATGTATTGAAGAAAAATAAAATATTATTAGAAACTTTTAAGAAGGACACGCAAAAAACTCCGATATTATTATTATTATTATTATTATATTTTTTTTGACGAGATTAAATTAAAGAGGGAATCACACATATACAAAAATTCTTTGGAGACGATGTAGTAAAAATGTTAAATGATTTAGAGAATCAACATCGCAAAATGTTGGAATTATTATTTTTTAACAACAGAAAATCTTACCACATGTATACTAAAAAAAATATTCAAATAAAGCAGCCAAGTAAATAACTTGAACAAGAAAACTACACCATTTTTATTTACAAGTTGGACGATAAGCGAAATATAACTCGTATCAAAAAATGATAAAACGCAGCTTTTTATTTTTATAGGGAATTGTAGGAAACTAACAATGTGCATTTTATTGATACTTGTTATAAGATTAAGTTAAGTTCAGTAGGATTTGTAATCTGTAACAATTTTTTTTTCTGTTTATTCCCTGATTTCTCCCTACTTGCTTACATATCTTCCCAGATGGGTGGTCCATAAAATCTCAATGACGCAACAAGTTTACGATCCAATTCTTCAAGTAATTTCCTGTCAAGTTTTTTTTACATCAAAAACAACAATATAAAACAGGTTTATGTTTATTTTTATCTACAGTTACGTAAATGAATATGATAAATACTTTGACATTGAATTATTTTAAACATAAAATCAACAATAAAAATATGAATTATTAGGCTGATGGCAAACATTTAATTTTTATGGTCAAATATTTTACAAAACTAAAATATTATTTGAAACTTTTAGGAGAACATATAAAAAAAACTTTGATATTGATATTATCAAAACAATGTATTAATCAGAAAAAGCACTTTTGTTCAAAGAATAATTTTGAATATCTTATAATGATGGATTAATTGTTTCTTAAGTAGGTGTTATAAAGTTTTATTCATATTTATTCGTATTAATACAGAACAGTTTATAGTGCCTTACCGTATGAATTGGATTGGCTTTGAAATAATTTATAAATTTAAAAAAGAAAATTGGCGAATCTAATTTGATAACGAAACTTTAAAAGAATGAAAGAGTATTGAGATTTACGAAGTTGTAGATCATTATGGAATTATGTAGAATCACCACAGAGAAATTTGTGATTATTCTTTAAACCACAACCGATATCAAGGTTGATAGTATTAACAATTGCGAAATGACGGTCTACATTTAAGTCATTCAACAGAAGAATTTTATACAATTTTTGTCATTTCTTATAAAATAATTGAACAGAAAGGACTATCTACATTTAAGTCCTTCAACAAACGAATTTTATACAATTTTTGTCATTTGATATAATATAATTGAACAGACTGATATATTTTTAATATTGGAAAATATTTAGGATTACCTTATAAAAATTTGAAATTAACGACAAGATATTTTTATTATATTTAAAAATGTTTTACATGGTTTAACGAACAACATGGCCTGAAAGTTTTTATGATTATTACGGTTTAACAATAGTTCAAAAAAATCGAAGGAACTTACAAACATAAAAAAATAATTACTAATTTAGGATAAATTTAACATTTAACAGAGAGGAAGTCCATATTGAAACATGAGGAAGTCCATATTTGATGTCCTTTTTGTTCCATTAATATTTGTTAAAGTCAAGTTTATTATTGTTCTATGGAGTGTTATTAAATTGTATGTTCTTGGGCCTTATTAATTGTTATTGTAAATTAGGGATTTTAATTTTTATGAGGAAATTTTTGAATCCATTTTTTCTCTTTTGATGATATGAAATCTAAAATATCAAAAAACATTTTATTGTAATGAAACATCTCCAAAATTACTTCTATATCATATTAAAGATTCTTTTCAATACCTATTACTACCAGTTTATGGATATAGAGAAAATTTTGGAGATATTTCCATTACAATTGTATTGTAATATTTGATATTTCAATTACAATTAATGTTTAGGATTTATAATAATAATTTTTTGCTTTGTTTTTCTCTATATTAATTTCGTTATAGAAAGATGCATTGGAGAAGTTTTTATCAATGATTTTGATAATATCTCATGGAAAATATAAAGGATAATAATAATTTATGATTAATTTTAAATTATAATTCATGATAATTATAAATTTATTTTCAATTATGCGATCTAACGTAAATTAACAAAAATTATTTATTATTTAAAAAATATATATATAATAAATATCATAGAAAATTATTTATTAATATTTTTAAAAATATTTATTAAATATTATTTTTCATTGACTTCAATTTGTCATTCTTTAAATGAATCTTTATGAAAAGTAGGATTACTTAAGAACTTTATTCTGATCATTAAATAAATTATGCTGTTTAATTTGTTTGCCTATGAATTTGTAACAAAATTTATTATTTCTCTATAATAAATTTTGTTACAAATGCAAATGCAAAGTTTTTATAAATGATTTTGATGATATTTAATATAATAATAGTTTATGATTTATTATAAAAAAATATAATTCATGATCATTATAAATTTTTTTGCAATTATGTGATCTAACATAAATTAAGAAAAAAAAAATCTATTATTTTAAAAAATTATTATAAATATTATAAAAAATTAGTTATTGTTATCTTAAAAAATATTTATTACTATTTTAAAGAATATTTATTATTATTTAAAAAATATTTATTATTATTTTTAAAAATATTTAATAAATATTATTTTTCAATTTGTCTTCATTTAAATTAATCTTTATGAAAAAATGGATGCGTATTTAAAATCCTTATTCAGTTCATTAAATAAATTGAACAAGGCTCTTAATTGCTAAATCATGTAATGCAATAATGCCTATAATAATACCTATAATACCTAACACAATAATGTCATATATATATATATGCAGAAATTATTACTACACATGTAAAAATCGACATTATTGTATTAACAAGATTTAACAAATTAAACTGCATAATTCATTCAATGAACTGAATACGGCTTTTAAGTTTCGTGTCTTACTTTTCATAAAGATTAATTTAATGTGCTTTTGGATGGTATATTGTGTATTTTTATAAAATTTAGACGCTACAAGAAATGTAGCCTGCTTAAAGATATCCTGGAACAAGTGATATTTTGTTTACTTTATGCTCTGTCTTCTGCGTGTGGATAACAGTTAACATGGGGTCACCCATAAATCCAACTAAATTTGGACTTATAAATGTGCTTTCAAGAATGAAGCACCTCCTAGTTTCCGAAGCAATGACCTCCAAAGAAAATGAAACAGAGACTAAAGGAAGATGTATAACTATCCATATTATCCGTCTGCAATATTCTTAAATATAGAAGTAATATAGGGCCTCTCTAGTCCCTGAACCGTGTAAAATCGCATTTCTGGAGTATCCCATAAAATAAGAACCTTCTCGTCACCAACATAAACACCAGTAAATGGTAAAAGCGTGTGGTGTAGTATTATTTGCGGCATCTCATCTTGCCCAACCTTATCGGCAAAGGATCACCATATGGCCCGAGTCTAATCCGTTATGAATTGGGCCTAAGCCAGATAATTCCCCGATGTCATAGTATGCTGGTTACGTCACAGATAAGGTAGAACTCCAGTTCTTGCCCAACTATCCCCGATAATGGTGGATTTGTCTAGCGTGAGATGCGATGTATCTTTTTGCATTCCTGAGGTTAATAGGCTCGTAAAATTGTGAAGTTCTCGGGCCTTTCTTTTTTTGTCTCTGTGGTAATTGTCTTGCTTCAGGTAAAATGTTCATATTTTAGTGAGAACATATTTGTGTTTATCTAAACTGTTTCATATTGTGCAGGAAATCCTATATTTAATAATTTTAAGGTTCACTTATGTTGTAGAAAACTGCATTGCAGAATATTTTATTTTTGATAAGCATTCTTTACATAGTTAATTAACTGGGGAGCCATTTCTAATTAAAAAGGAATTTTTACTTGAATAAAATTATACGTAATATATTACTGTTCTCTTGGTGTTTATAATTCAATAAATTTTGGCATTTCGAAATAATTGTAAGGGAAATAATAGACGCAACAAATTTAAGCTGGGCTATTACCACCGATCCACAAGCTATCGTGAATGATCGGCAAAGGACCAATCCAAACACTGTATTCATTGCTATTGTATATTGGGGATTTTAATTGTTATTGTGGGATTTTTGAATCTATTTTTTTTGATGTTATGAAATTTACAATTTAATATAATAAATTGTAATTGAAATATTGTATTGAATTGTACAATATTATTGTAATAAATTTATAATTATCATGAATTATAATATAAAGTTAATCATAAATTATTATTATCCTTTATATTTTCCATGAGATATTATCAAAATCATTTATAAAAACTTCTCCAATGCATCTATCTTTAATGAAATTAATATAAAGAGAAACAAAGCAAACAATTATTATTATAAATCCTAAACATTAAGTCTATGTATTTTTGATAGCATAAATCGGATTACTCTTATAAATTAATATTTTCCCAAGTTAAAAAATTATTCATCCTATCAAAAATATTATGTAAACGATATGTAATGGGTTTCATCTAATAAAATAAGAATTATTTCACTCTGTGGTCTTACTTTCTTAAATATTTTCAAAAAATGCTACATTGGTTATTAAATGTACTGGATTTAAAGTTTCAAATATAATAAATAAGTAATTTTTAAAAAATACCTATTCGACTGAAAATGCATACGAGATGTAAACAACTTTTAAAAAGATTTAATCCATTAAACAATTAACATACTTATTTTTTCATCCTGATTCTACAAAATTAATTTTGGTTATTAAAACATTAAATTTCAAAATTCGCATGTTTTTAAAAATGAAATTAATTTTTAACTTTATTTAATTTAAAAATTAAGTTTATTAAAACAATTCATTTATTTAACAATTACAAATTAACAATTTAATTTAGTTTTAGTTTGTTGTTGTTTTTTTCATGCTGATTCTACTATATGAATTTTAGTTATTGAAACATTAAATTTCACAATAAGCATTAAGTTTCACATAAGCAAAAGGTAAATTTTTCTTAATGAATTATCAAAAGAATACATTCATATTTGAGTAGTATTTAATTCAAAATTTTAAAAGTTATTATGAATGTAACAAATTAGGAAAAAAACATGTAGGATTATTTTTTTTTTTTTAAATTTCATTTTCAGCAAATTAATTTTCTCTAACATTTCAATTGGTATTTCAAAATTATATTCTAATATTTAAGTAAATTTTGAATTTATCAGTTATAAAATAATAAATGCAGCTTAGCATCAAGAGTATAAATTAAAAATTCAAATTACAAAGCAGGTTAATAATTATCCAAAGTGTAATGAATTTAATTTTTAATAGTTCTTAACATTTAACTTTACTTACACTAACTAATTAACAAATTAACTAATTAAATTCTAATTCTAATTAACTAACTAATTAATTTAACTTTTGAATTCATTTTATAGTTCTTAACGTCTAATGTAATAGAAAGAAATGAAAGCAACCAAATAAAAAAGCTTCAAAGGTATTCAATGTATACACTGTATAAGTATTCCCAGTATAGCACATAATCTCCAATGAAAACAGAAAAAAAAAAAAAAAGAAAATAGTCAATTATCCTTAGTGCATCTTTAGCAGAGTAAACACACTATTCATAAAGCAATTGTTCTTAAACGAGTTTTTCGGCAAATACTAGGACTTCTTGAAATCAAGTATCAATAAATCCTTTCTATCCACTATTTCAGTAAGTACCTAAAATATTTACTGACAGATTAAAGATCAACCATTTTGCAATCTAATCATATCTGTGTTCTTGGGTGGTCTATTAAAAATACATTAAGCATGAAGACAATACAGAATTTTCCAGTGATTTATTTCATCAATCTCATACTGTTTTCCAACTCTTTGTTGAAAAAAAAAATGTCACTTAAAACATTTCAACTTGAAGAAGCAGGAAGTAGGAAAGGGAGGAAAGATTTTTAAAGTTCTTTTTTCTGAAAATGTGTGGGGGAATGAATGACTAGCCCCTCCCACCATTGTTTACTTTAACTTTTTGCTGAGCTTAAGATGGATGAGGTACATTGACATGCATGATACTGGCTGTCTGCTTGATAAAGCTGTCTAATGCTCCATGCCAGAAGCAGGTTGTCTGTCTTAAGTGTGTCTGTGTCGACGAACATAATCTGCACTTGACCCTACAATCTCATTTACGATTCCAAAATTAGATAGTGATCTCATAAAAAAAGTTCCATAAATAATTTTCTACATAGGAAATGCCATTGAATTTGTTGGTGTGGTTTCTCATATTCCATTAAATGTTGCGATATTAGATGGTATCACATTAAAAAGACAGTTGGAATTATGCCCCTGATTAACTCTAAGAATTTACACAATGATGAAGTAAACAGTAACTTAATTTGTACGGTACTGTTGGACTTTTAAACTGAATATATTAAAGAATCTCCTAAACTTAAAAATAATGTAATAAAATTAAGTTGCATATAGTTTAGAAAGATAATTTTCTGTCTTCGAATTTTTATCATGATTTCAGGAGCAATATTATTATTAGTACAATTTTTTTGTTATGGAATTTTTATTAAGATTCTATAATATATTCCTGAAGTTTTTTATGTGGTTTCTGATAGTCCATTAAATATTACGATAATAGATGGTATCGCATCAAAAAGACCGATGGAGTTATGGCACTGATTAACTCTAAGGATTTGTACTAAGATGAAGTAAAAATTTATGAGTTTGGTTGTACGATACTGTTGGACTTTTAAGCTGTAAATAAACTGATAAACTTAAAATGAATGTAATAACATTAACTTGTATATAGTTTTAACAATTTTATTTCTTGGAATTTTTCATGATTTCTGGAGCAATATATTAAAATAGTGCAATTTTCCTTTTATTATGGAATTTTTATTAAGATTCTATAATATATTCCTGAATTTGTGTGATTTATATTCCATTAAATGTTAAGATATTAGATGGTAAGGATTTATACTAAGATGGTGTAAAATTTATTTTGGTTGTACAATACTGTTGGACTTTTTAGCTATATAAACTATATGTTTAAACTGCTGCTGTATTAAATAATCTGATAAACTTAAAAATGATATAAAAATATTAACTTGTATATAGTTTAAATAATTTTGTTTCTTGAAATTTTTACCATCATTTCTGGAGCAATATATTAAAATAGTACAAATTTTCTTTTATTGCGGAATTTTTATTAAGATTCTGTAATATATTCTTGAATTTGATGATATGTTTTCTAATATTCCATTAAATGTTGAGATATTGGATGGCATCGCATCAAAAAGGCCGGTGGATTTATGATACTGATTGATTCTTATACTAAAGATACTGTATACTAAAGATAGGGTGTACGATACTGTTGAACTTTTAAACTGTACATATTAAACAATCTGATAAGCGTAAAAATGATATAATAATATAATAATAATAATAATAATAATAATAAATAATAATAATAAATAATATAATATAAATAATATAATATAATGTAAATAATATAATGTAATTTAAATAATTTACTTTCTTGGAATTTTTATCATCATTTCAGGAACAATATATTAAAATAATATATTATACAATTTTTTTTTGTTGCGAAATTTTTATTAAGATTCTATAATATATTCTTGAATTTTTTGATGTTGTTTCAGATAGTCCATTACATATTACGATATTAAATGGTATCGCATCAAAAAGACCGATGGAGTTATGGCACTGATTAACTCTAAGGTTTCATACTAAGATGAAGTAAAAAGTTATGAGTTTCGTTGTACGATACTTTAAGCTGTATATATTAAATAACCTGATAAACTTAAAAAAGAATGTAATAAAATTAACTTCTACATAGTTTAGACAAATATTTTCTTTGAATTTTTACCATCATTTCAGGGGCAATATATTAAAATAGTACAATTTTTTCTTTTATTGCGGAATTTTTATTCAGATTCTATAATATATTCCTGAATTTGTTGGTGGTCTAATATTTTATTAAATACTAAGATATTAGATGATATCGCTAGAGATACAATACTAATAGACATGGAGTTATGTCCCTAATTAATTCTTATACAACGATGAAGTAAAAAGTTACGAATTTGGATGTTGATACTGTTGAACTTTTATGTATTTATATTAAATAATCTACAAAACTTAAAAATAATGTACAAATATTAACTTGTATATAGTTTAGATAATTTTCTTTCTTCTAATTTTTATCATGATTTCAGAAGCAATATATTGAAATAGTACAATTTTTTTTTTATTACAGAATTTTAATTAAGATTATATAATATGTTCTTAAAAAAATTAAAGACATAAGAAGAATGTTCATTTCTAATTTATCAGTTTGTCCCTAAGATAAATTATTGTGAAATGATAAAATATTTCTAGGCTATAAGTATTTCTTCAAGTCACTCTCATCAACTCTATAATACCAAATTTCACTTTATACTAAAGGGGAAATGTTTGAAGGTAAAAGTAAGTAATTAACTTTACTTCACTCATGTTTTCTGGAATCAACCAAATTTACTTCTGGAGATTTCAGAGAAAAGCAAATTTATTTTATTTTTAGTGCAGTGTCTTCTCTTCTGTCATACATATTCATAGACTAACCAACGTGCCTTGGAGATATGTGTCACAAAAACATTCTGGCATTTCTTTTCCATTCTTTTACAAAAACTGTCATCTTACACGACTGCACAATTTATCTTTTGCACTGTGAAGAAGATTAATTATCATTTGAAGATTCACTAACTTTAATTTAAAATTAAAATCTTATGCCTTTTTTTAATGATTTGTCAAAAATGGGTTGCAAAACCTATCGTCTAAGTAGTATTTTAAAATATAAAAATAATATAATGGGAAATTTTTTGTAACCTATATTTAATATCGACGAATATTATTCAAGGTATGTGATCTATCACTTTTTAACTGGATTAAGTTTACTAAATAAATTATAATGATTCATCATTAAAAAGTATAAAACGTGATTACTTGCTTTAAGACTGGTTTTTTATTTTTATTATTAAACAAAAAAGAAAAATTATGTGTTCTGAAGTCATTGGATTCTTGTTTTATTTACAAACACCAATATTTCAGTAGTAAGTTTTTATTTAAAATTTGTGAATAAGAATTATGTGTTCTGAAATCCAAAGTAAATAATAGGCATTTAATTTCATAAGGTGAAAATAATTACATATTTAAATGTAATGGGTGGCCAGTTTTATTTTTTGTTTCAAATCATTATACTCTTTAATTTTTAAGAAATGTTACTTGGATATTAATAGAAGTCAAAATACAAGTTCACTTTTGTTGTCAATAAAACAATTTATTGTGTTTGAAATTGCCATACTTTCATTCCTTTCATTTTAAGAAATAATAATTAACATTTGAATTTTTAATATGATTTATCATAACTTAATATATGTAGAAGCAGAATTTATCCCATAGTTAAGTTCCACTGTCCTGATTTAATAAAGATTATCGTCATCAATAGTCTTTAAATAATCGCCAAAGACAATTTATACTACTTTTTTTTATTGTTCGAAACTTGACAATGTTATTAATAGCAGCCAAAGTACAAGTTCTCTTTTGTTGCGAATAAAGCAATTTAATGCTTTTGGAATGACCATCTTTTCATTTCTTTCATTCTGAGAAAAAGTAATCAACATTTGAATTTTTGATATGATTTACCATTACTTAATATATATATAGAAGAAGAATTTATCTCACAGTTACGTTCCACTGTCATGATTTAATGAAGATTATCGTCATCAGTATTCTTTAAATAATCATCAAATACAATTAATATCACATTTTTACTGTTCGAAATTTGATAAAATTATTACAGTTCTTTTCCAAAAGTCCAGACCGCTGCAAACCTTCCGATGTAGTAAAAAAATGTTAAAACAAACGCCAAATACTGTGTTAACCGTTTTTAATTTCCAGGTGAGATTATCGTCATCAGTATTCATTAAATAATTATCAAAGACAATTTATACTACTTTTTTTTCTGTTCGGAACGAGATAGTTATTACAATTCTTTTTTAAAGTTTCAGACCAACGTAAACGTTCCAATGTAGTTCTAACGTTCCATTGTATGTTCCAAAAAACTCTTAAAACAACCTCTAAATATTATATGTTAACCGTTTTTAACTTACAGATGAGATTAGCATGTTCTGTCCTGTTAGATTTTCTGTTCGGACCGTGATAGTTATTACAATTCTTTTCTGAAAATTCAATGTAGTTCAATGACGGTCAATGTAGTAAGTGTTCCAATGTAGAAAAATGTATTAAAACAACCGCAAAATACTATGTTAATTGTTCTTAATTTCCAGATGAGATTATCGTCATAAGTATTCTTTAAAAAATTATCAAAGACAATTGACAGTTATTACAGTTCTTTTTCGAAGGTTCAGACCAATGTAAACCTATCAATATAGTAAAAAACTGTTAAAACAACAGCCAAATACAGCATCCATTTTAGTAAGCCAAAAAAAAAAAACAGAATTAGAGTGAAACTGAGTCAACAACAAGCGGACTCTTTTACCACCAAACCATTCTAATATTACGCTCGTCGAACGCTTACTGTATAATTGGCCTGTTGGAAGTCAAGATCACAAGAAACCGTTTTTAATTTCTAGATGAGCCGTTATCACGATTTTTACTCGTGTCTCATACAAGATAGCTTCCGACTGTCTAAATTAGGAAAGATGACTCACCATGGGGTTGATTCAGATCAACATCATTTAAATATTCACCGACTTAAATAAGTTCCTGGTTTAGGCCTCCATGATATGAATAAGTTAAAAAGAATTTAAGCATGAGCTTGTAAAAGAATATCTTAAGGTTGTTTTTATTATTTTTATTTTAATAACTGGTGTAGAATGTCTACTAATCAAATAACTTTTGGTATGACAAGTTATGTTAAATTGAACGGATACAAGCAGCTAATTGCGTTAATGATCGTGGAAAAATTATGGGTCACAGAAAATATGTGGCAGTGTAAAATGATATTACGCTAATTTAATGTTAAATCTTATTTCTTAAATGAGTTTTTGATGAAAGAAATTTATGTGAATCACTAAACAAATTGGTTTTATTGCTAATAATAATTTAATTTAAAATTATGTTCAATTTTATTTATGTAAAAAGAATCCATTTTATTTATATAAAAAAAAATAAGCAAATGTATTTTTTTAAACTTTTCCATATTATAATGTCTAAATCTTTAATTCTTACATTTATTTTTGCAATAATTAACGAAATTCTTTATTAAAAGACATATTGAATTAAAATTTTCTACAAAAGTGAGGAATTAAATGTAAAATGTAATTTAATTTAATATTAAAAAAAACATAAAAATCATGGCGTAAAATATTAAGGTTCAATCAGTTATCTGTTTTCCTAACTAACTCAATCAGTTAGTTAGGAAAACATTTTCAATTTACAATTTGTGCATTATGAACATAGTAAAGAATCCTAAAAAGTATTTGTATTGTTTCAATTTTTCAAAAATAAGAATGTATACCATAAATGAATACCATGAATTACTATTCAAAAGTTATAGTTAGGGCGGTTCATGTATAGAATAGAACTCATTTGGATAAAAATAATGCATGCTACTACATATATATACTCTAAAGTTTTTATCTTATACTTCATTTAAAGGTTATAATAAAAATATTAATACTAATGATTAAGTTAACAACTGATAAGTATTTTTAGTTTAATTTACTGAAACATTTTTTTAAAAATCTCACAAAATAGAAAAAAAAAAACCTCATTTGGATAAAAACAATACATGCTACTACATACATAACTATCTTTCCAATTTTATATCACACTTCATTAAAAGTTTATAACTAAAAGATTAATGCTACTGATTATTTTACCATATAAGTACTTTTAGTTTAATTTACTGGAAAATTTTTTTTTAAAAAAGCATTAAAATTTTATTTGATTAGTAATCCTTACCTCCCAGCTGTCCTCTCTAACTTTTTTTTTTTTTTAATTAGAAGCTTCTGTTTGTGGTTTGTTTTATTTCTTCGTACACTTTTAAAGCAACTATGACACGGGGTGCAACTGAAACATATACGGAAGACTCATGCTTGAGGTTGCATCAATTTTCAGTAATTCCATCAGAAAGAAATCGGATTAAAATTTCTGACAAACCGTTTAGTAAAGTGTGCCACAAACAGCTGCATTATGGTGCGGTTAACTTTGGTGACTACATTATTGTGTGGTTCATCTATATTTTCAATTCAAGTCTTGTGGTATGAATTTCAAAATTAAAAGTGCTTAGTGATTGATTGGACAAAGTATTTGAGAGCTGACAAAACTTGTTTCTTCTAATATTCATACTCTTATTTGGCAGAATCATTTAAATGGATTTTATTCTAAGCAACATACATATATTTTTAAGGAAGGACAATGTCAAAAAGACAAAATTTAAGTATTACTTATTTGCGCAAGCTTCAAAAGCAAATACGAATAATTAATTATGAAATGAATATGAATTATTATGAGTGAATATAATTATTAATTATTAATTTATGAAATATTATTTATAATATTTTGTCTTTAAGCAAACTATGTTGAAAATACGATGATTTAGAGTAATAATGATTATGATCGTTTTGAGGTCAATTTCATGATCATTTTATGATGATTTTGAATAATTCGTCCAATCATTTTAGACAATTATTGTAAACTCTTTTTTAAGTAATCCCGCTGGAAAGAAATAAAATGTATAATAAGTAACGATGTATGATAAATAGCTTATATGTATACATGATAGTAGTTTAAATGTCAATAATTAAGATCATTAATGATTAATCAATATTCATTAAGCGAGTTTTACTATCACCATGCAGAGAATAATACTATAATAATAAAATCATATTAATTAATTAATTAATCCTTAATTATTGATATTCTTAGAATATTATTATCTGCATAGTGATAGTAATACTCCCTCAATTTATATTTATTTGAAAATGAAAGATATATTTTTAAGTAATATGATACATTTAAACCATTGACATATATACATATCCACTACTTATCATATATCATTATTTGTCATATATTTTATTTCGTTCCAATAAGGCTACTTAAGAAAGAGTTTACGATAATTGTCTAAAAACAGTGGACGAATTACTCAAAATCATCATGAATGAAGTTGGAATATCTTGTATGGAACATGTATTCAACAAATAATATCACATAATATGGTGTCACATGTTCAAAGGTATTTGAAAGAACACAAATAAAATTTCTGCCATTTATTTTGATAAAATTAATCTACGAAAATGAATAATATAATGATAACATTACAGCGAATGTTGTGATTTCTTAAAAAATCACAACATGCGTTAAAAAAAATCACAATTTTGAATAAATTAAATGGCGATAGCTTAAATGGATCACATGAAAAAAATCTGCCAGTAACTATTACATTAGAAACGTTTAACTCTTCCGAAAAAACAAAAGATATCAATCCATCTCCATTGAATTCTTGCATAACATCTTAAATAAATGAGGCAGAATAATCCAATAATTTAACAAATTAAATTAGAAGCATTTAATTTCAGTGCAGCATCAAGATAGCAGCGAACTCTCCAGTCAGTCTTATCAAAACGCCATCGGGACTTAAAAAAAGGGGTAAAAATATAATAAACAAGCAGAATGTTCTGAAGAAACCTTATCTTATAGTGACATAAAATGAATCCTCTTGACCTTGAAAAAGGATACCCTGGTTATTCCCCGCATTTTCAGAAACGTTAATTAGTTGCAGTAGGACGAAAGCTGTTATTATAAGAAGATTTGTTATTTTGAGATGGACTGTCTTGGAAAGCGATACTCAATGGTCGTTTTTGCGTCTAGATATCGTCGTCAAAAGAAATTTCGACGACGATATCTAGATTTTAAATCTATCTTTTGGGAAATTTTGTAATTTTGTTTATCTTTAATTGAAAGATCGTGAATTAATTTTATTTGTAGTATTTCTGTCTGGTTTTGGGACATTTTGAATTGATTTATGACCAAAAACTACTTGATGGCAAGTACAAAATGCAATCATTTTGATATTTAATTAAGAATAGTGAAAGATTTAAGTTGAATAAATCCATACATAAACTTATTTATATTAATGAATCAAATTGATGTTGATTTCCCACACTAATTACAGTCGTTTTTAACAAAGTCCACACAAAAGGTCTTCTAATGAATAAATCCGTTCAAAAAGAAAATTTAATCATGTTAATGAAAAAAGACGGTGATTTTACATATTAATTTCATTCGTTTTCAATAAAGTCTACAAAAAAAAGGTCTTTTAATGAATTTTGTATTCATGAATTGTGCAATCAAGAATTGCAGCTGATAATAAATTATTTGTGAGTTTTATCAAAAATTAAAATCTGCAGTTTTATAATATGGATTTGGATAGCAGCTATGACAACAGGTAATCTAATATGGATTTGTATAACGAGAAATTTAGAATAAGGATAGCCAAAAACTATTTGATGGAAAGTAAAAATTGCAATCATTTTGATATTTCATTAAGAACAGTGAAAGATTTAAGTTCAATAAATCTATAACAAAAACTTATTCATATTAATGAATCAAAACAATGGGATTTCCATACTAATTTCATTCGTTTTCAAGAAAATCCATTTATAGAAAAAAGTTCTTCAAATGAATTTTGTATTCATGAATTATGCAATCAAGAATTGCAGCTAATAATAAATTATTTTGAAGTTAATTAAAAAATTAAAATCTGTAAATCCAGCTATTACAATGTAGATTTGTAAAGCGAGAATCTTAGAATGTGGTTACAGTAATGTGTAAAATTGAGGACTTGATCCGATTGATGCAATCTTTGAATTGAATGAGGCGGTGGAGAAAACATCTTCGATTTTTTTTCTCGCCAATATCTAACTCTCACCCACTAAGGGATAAATAAGACAGTTTGAATAGAAGGTGAATGCGAAAATTTAAATTAAAAGAAAAATACTTTGTTATTTATCTTATGTCAAAGTTGAATAAGAAATTGAAAGTACTTAGCATAAAAGTAAAAATAACCTATTCGTAGTATTTTTTGGGTGTATTTGGAAATATCCAACTTTCTTTAAATGACTCCTCCGTCTTTCTGAAAACAATCAGTGTCTTCCAGTAGTTTTACGGTTGTGCGGTTTGATTTCAGTTGGCGAGCAAAAAAGTTAACAAATAATATCAGTATCTCATAAGGAAGAAACCCCGATACTGGTAATAAACCCCAACTTTTATCTTTAATTTGCAATTTCCATTTTCTGCCTCACCTTTTTTTCTATGTCATATACATTAATTAAAAACCTAACCACTGAAACTTCGATTTTATTTATTCATGATTTAACTTTTGTGCTCAATCTAGGTCATGGACTGAAGAAATATAATTTGGCTAGGACATCTAGTTGACTTTAAATTGCTATGTTAATCCATTGTAATTAAATCTATTGAACTAAATATCTTCTTGATATTTGTATGTTTGTCTTCTCTTCTTATCTGTTTATTAGACGGTAATTTAAAAAACTAACAATAAAGGTGGTTGGTCAGTTACATAATTTCAAACTAACTAACTCCCAAGCAGTACAGTGCATATTGGCCATGATCGTCTGCCTGCTGGCAGATTTCGAAACAGGAGAAGTTACCTTTTTATTAGGAGGGGTTGTCAGCTCTACGCTTAAAATCATATTAGACCGGGAACTACGGTTTAAAGTGTTTTCCGAACCATTACAAACATCCTGAACTGGAACCCGAAACCTGTGCCGTCAAACGCCAGAGTGCTAGTCACTCGGCCATCAGGCCATATAATTTCAACTATAGTTGAATTTATAACTGTAGAAATGCAACTCATTCGTATTCAAACAAATATTTTTCTTATTTTATCTCTACGTACTACTTCTTTACATTTTATCATGTTTAAGGTAATTATTATTAATAAAATGACATAATTTGATATTAATTAAATGCTATAATTCGCAGAATATTTGCATAAAGTTGTATTTTAAGTAACTTATAGAGTAAAATCCTTTTGTATTTAAACAGAGCTATGGCTGGTGTTTTTTATATTCCATTTTCGTTGTTTGTATATTTGTCTTCTATATCTCAAATTACTTTTTAGATATCTTCATAACATATCGATTGAGTTCTATTGCATGAACTTTATTAACAATATACTTATTTAAAAGTTAACTAAAGCTTTAATAAGTCATATCTGAAATGAAACGATTTACGCCTGCTGTGTCAGAAATCCATATTATAGGTTGAAAGTGGATTCTTCAAACTAAGTCACTGGAACTTGAAAATTTCTATGTATATTTTCTCATGTTGGATTCCGGTATAATATAAAGATAAACAAAGCCGTTGTTCGACACATTGTTACTCACAGAGCACCATGGCAATGCTGTATACTTCGTCAACTTATTCTAATGTAATTTTTGGAAGATAACCTATAGATTTTATGTACTCCTTCAAGCTTTGTTATTCGAATTCCAAATTGTCCCCCCACCGAAATACACCTAATCAACAGGTCCTTTCACCCATTGTATCATTTTACTATATAGTACTTAACTTTATAATCGTTCACAGCAGTTTGTCATTAATTTTTTTTTCTCCTAGATTATGTAATTCGATATTCGATAATGCATTTCGAGCAGTAATTATCAAATTGTTGTGCGATAATATCTGCTTGGCTATTCTGTTGTTGTTGCAAAAATTTTCAATTTCAGTATCATTTATGATCTCGGTATTTGATTCGAATAATATTTTTTAGAATAATTTGAATATATGTAGGGTTACTTTATTATGACTTTTATTATCTTCTGAAATTCCGTTTGACAAGAGCAAATTAACAAAATTAGAAATCCTCTTCATTGTGCTACTACCTCCTCTTTTTTGCGAAATCCTACTTTCACATTCTTTCTAATCCTCCTCTTTGCGTAAAAGACATTCCATGAAAATAATCCACGGATTACATTGGCAGGTATTGTGCCATGCTGCTAGATATTTTCATAAATTAAAGATGATAAAAATTGAAAATATTCTTTGTTAAATTTTACTAGATTGTGAAATTGGATATTAAAAGAAAATTCTTGTCAATTTTTTAAAATTTAGTTATTAAAATTTAATTTTGAAACAAAAACCTCATTATTCTATGGTACATAAAAGTGTAACGCAAAGAAAAAAAATCTATTTTGAATTAAGTTCGTGGATAAATGGTAAATTTACTTGATATAAAGATTATTGTAAATGAAAAATGCGTGCACAAATATTCATTGCAATTTGCTTAAAAACGTTGAAGGCTAAAATATTTCTTAGTAAGGTAGTATTCCTTAGTAGTTATTAAATTGTATTCTTTATTTAATTTTCCATCTGTTTAATATTACAAAACAATACTTAAAATCATTTCATTTTAAAAATTGCGCATGAATACATCACTAGTTATTTTTTAATTTATGGCATTCTTCCCAAAACCGGTCGTACAGTGAAAAAAAATGACTCTAAAGTTACTGTCAATATTCAACAATATAGATTAGAAGACTATTATCACTTATTTTAACATTTCGTGCAGATTACTGCAAAGCTCATGAAAAAATTTGAAAAATTCATATCATTGTATAGAATTATCTTGTTTGGTTTTAAAATATTATTCCATTATAGATATGGAAAAGTTGCTTTATTTTAATCTGGATTATTGTAAGGTATGTGAGATATTTTATCAAGCTAATGATGAAACATTGACCATTTGTTTCTACATATAGGAGAGTGAGAAATTCTTTAAAAGGAGAAAAGTAATCAGTTTTAAATTTCATATTATTCCATTGTAAAATTTTGGCATCCCAATTTAACCTATCTTTTAAAAAAAAAAAGTTTTTCAAAATGTATTACAATTATTATTATTGTATTACAATTTTATTATTTTCTAATATATACAGCGTACATTTTAAACAACTATAATAAGTATGATTGACTGTTAATAAAATCTATATTTTAATCTATAAATTGTCTATATAAAATTTTTAATCGATAATTTATCTATAAAAAAATTTAATTTATATATTGTCTAAAAAAAATTTTAATCTATAAATTTTCTATAAAAATTTTTAATTTATAAATTGTATATATTTTTTTTAAATCTATAAATAATGCATATTTTTAATCTGTATTTAAATCTTAGTTTATTTTATATTAAAATCTATATTTTAAGCAAGATAGATTGTAAGTCATTATTCAAAAAATTTCATTTCACACAGATTTATACTTTTTTAAAACACTGATTATACATAATTTAAAATAAGTAACAATAATTATTTCAAGCATTTTTTATGACGGATATTTCTAATAAGTCAGTTATACATAAATTATACAATAATTAGATATTATTAACAGTATGAAATCAACACTGAAAAAATCTTTCAAATCACATTTGGCTTTGTTGAGCTCTATATTTATGCAAATATTTTCCAAAAACATTGAGCAAATAAATCTCCGTTATTTATTAAAGTATATTATGCAATCGACAGAAATTATTATACTTTTATTTTATTAAAATAATAAAAATTAATAACGCATTTTAAAATCAAACAATAAAAAACACTTTTAAATGGTCATAGAAATACAATTTAATCGACAGAAAATATAATAAATTGAACTTTCAAACGTTAATTTAACATTGATACAAATTTATAAATAAATCTTTTTTCTTGTAGACAATTGAATTTCCTACGAAATTCACTATTTTTTTGTAATAATCTTTAAAAGATTATTTAAAATAGTGGAATGGTCTACTACTTTACAATCACTTTCAGTATCGAGCTAGCTGACAGCTGACCCAGATTTCTCTCAGGGCACGAAAATGTAGGTCCTTGAAAAATCCTTCAACCCTCACCCCTCTCTAAAAGGGGGAGGAGGAGATTTAATTCAATATACTTTCTGATATCAGTTTTCTGCTGACGAGTGGAGTGAGTAACCCAACCCTAAGGGCAATCAACACCTTTGAATTATGGTCACATGACCCTTATAAATGTTTTCACGGTAAACCACCCCTGAGAAAAAAAAAAAGGAACTGCAAGATATTAGCAATGACATAATACTTTGTCTGCGTATGTAAAAAAAAAATGCTAACATACTTTTTTTTTGTATGTAAAGTGCATTTGTCAATTTGACGTCAGAAACAAATAATCAGAAAATTTATCAAACAGCACATATTGATGATTCGATATTTCATATGGAAAATTTGATTTACCGCAGTCAATCTATGTTTTATTTATGCTTGCAATTTTTTTTAATTTAATACATCATGCATTAGAATAAATGATAAATATGTTTAAAAATAATAAATATTACTTCAATACGGTTTTAGTGTGGATTATTTGAAGTTGCACAGTAAAAAAGAAACGTTCAGTCATGCACAGATATTGAACAACCTTTTCAGTTTTATGCTAAATATTTATGAAGTGTTAAAATGATATCTAGAAATTAAAACAACTAACAGTGTCTTTTAGGTACTATTCAAAGTAGATTTGCATAATAATAAAAAAACTTTTTTTCCCAAGGAATACAAATTAATATAAATCACAATACAGAACCTCTTTTATGAATGCAACTTTACTATCAATTAATATTAACAAAAAGTTTATGAATGTATTAATCTTAATATTTCCTCTTGAAAAAATAGCATTAAATATATTTGTGACATTTCTGTTAAGTATTTCATTTATATGATCTGTTTTTACGGTATTATAAGGTTATTTGCCTATTGTTTTACTATACTTTTATTTTAAATATGAGTATGTATTATTTTCTTACATTCTGTATACATTGAAATTCAATGTTTCATTTTGAATAACATGATGAAGGCAAGCAATCATATTAAAATAACATATGTGTATTTGAAATTCTTAAGTATTTCTTATTTGTTATAAATGTTGAACAAATTGATAAAATACCATTATAGTTTATATTTGTAGTATTTATGTAAAGTCTTAGTATGATCTATTTTACGGTATTTCAAGATTACCTGCCTATTGTTCTATAATTCTTTCATCTTAATTTTGCGTATGTAGTATTTTTTCACATTTTGTACACATTGAATTTCAATCAGTTTCATTTTGAATAACATGATAAATGCAAGCAATCATGTTAAAAGTAACGTGTGTGTATGAAATTCTTAAGCATTTCTTGTTTGCTATAAGTGTAATTAAAAGATGCAATCTACAATGCTGCAACAGCTCTATGGTGTGTTAAGGTCATTTGCCTGATGGCAGATTCTGATACCTGAGATGCTTTCATTTTACGGGATAAAGTTGTCAACCCTACGTTCAAAGCTCTACAATCATATTAGGCATGGACCTATGGTTTGAAGTGGATTTCGAATAATTACAGATATTCATGGTGGCCGCCGGGACTCGAATCCGAAACCAGCCAGATCACTAATCGCCAGACCATCAGGTCTCTAAAGGATATACTATAAGATGAATTTTTCAGAAAATATAAAGAATGATTTTTCCCTATATCAAACTGTAGCGATATCCGCCATACACTCTAGCACCCAATACAATTTAGTCTTGGTAAAGTTGTCAGAGATAAAAGTCATAAAATTAAGTGAAGTGCACGTTGCCAATTGTAAAAATCCCTGGCTCCACCTAACTTGGACTACACATCATTAGTAGCCACACCAATGCCAAATTATTAAGAACATCATGTTCTGTCGAGAGTCGGAAATTTGCTGTAAAAACGGCACGGGGCAACTCCATTGGGATGGGTGATGAAACAAGTATATTAAACATTTTATCAGTTGAAAGGAGTTTGTAAGTTTGTTTTAAGGGTCTGTCTATTTTCTTCTTTACTTCAAAACTAAAAAGAAACTGTAGCTGTAATAACTTACAACCATGTTTGTCCAAGAAGTCGGACTTTCCATTTCCAGGCGCCCCGCAATGGCTGGGAATCCACTGAAAAACGATCTCCCAGCCAGAAGCAATTGCATTAAACAGATTTATCTTAGCTTCTTCAACAAGGAAGCAGTCACTAGGTGTATAGGTGACAGTTGCCAAGAGTGCAGTTTGGGAGTCAATAAAAATAATTGCTTTATTAAGATTAGTAGTTAGTTCAAGAAGTTTTAAAATTGAATTCCTTAAGGAAAAATCTCATCAAAATTGGAGGCATTAAGACTAACTGCATATAACTGATAAAGAATAATTGGCACAATTTATTTTTCAGTTAGTCTTACCGTAAATGGCGTTATATTTAAACGTTATATTTATGGTGTTACAGACAGTAATTAAAATGTATGTACATCTTTAAAAATTAAATTTAAAATAATTTAAGACTTAAATAAGAGGCTTTGTGCAAGTAACATGACACTTTCGACTACTATTAGCAAATTCCTCTGATTATAGCGGTCCCTTCCAAAGTCTTAAGGAACTTACTTTAATAGACGATTGAAAAAAAAATCCCGCATTTCCTTATTCTCATATCTTTGGATCTGTTTGTCTGCACTTATTTCACAAATGACTGCTTCCAGGTATTGTTCTTCAAGAATATATATATGTCAGCCCTAAGTCCAACGCTCTGCAGTCATATTAAGCAGGACCTACGGTTTAAAGTGGATTCCGAACAACTACAAACATCAATGCCACTTCCACGACTCGAATCCTGAAACATGTGGCACCATGTCCCAGACAGCTAGTCACTCGGCCATCAAGCCTCAAAAAGATGAATTTTGCAGAAAAGATGAAGAATGATTGGCACCATTCATTTTTCAGTTCGTCTTACCTTAAATGGCATTGCATTTAAACCAACAGACGAAAATTAAAATTTATGTACATCTTTAAAAATTAAATTTAAAATAATTTAAGACTTAAATAGGAGGCTTTATGCAAGTAACACGAAACTTTCGACCACTATTAGCGAATTCCTTTGAATATAAGGGTGCCTTCCACAGTGTTAAGGAACTTAATTTTATAGACGATTGAAAAAAAAAATTCCGCCTTTCCTTATTCTCATATCTTTGGATCAGCACTTTCTTGTTTTGTTTTGATGAATGGATGTTACGCATTCTCAACAGTGCTGGTAAGTGGGCACTTCTTTTTTTTTCTGTTCAGGGTATAAAGTTTCCTGACGCCTCAATTCCATTTTCGATTGCACATTAATTGTCCTGATTAAGCTATTAATTTGAAACATTACCCTTCTCGGAACACGCATGTTATGAGTTCAAGGTTGCTTTGCCATAACCGTGAAGTCGCCGGACAGATGGACGACGCTGCTGCTCCAAATGAAAAACAAAATGCCGATTTTTTTTTTTTTTTTTAATTTACTACAGCTGGATCTAAAGTTGGGAGAACCGATTTTAAATCTGATTTATGGATATTATAAACGCTTTGGTGAATTAGAGCATTAAAATTTTATGTATATCTTTTTGGTTTCACGGCTATTCGAAGTATTAGGTTCTGAATATGAATTCTGGAATAGTGAAAGAGTTACATAGTATAAACGAAATTTTTAGTATCTATAATTTACCACATAATTGCAAAAGGTACAAAAGGTTCCCCTTGGTGCACCATAGATGCCGCTGAGTCTTATTGATAATAACATATAGTAAATGGTTTCAGATCAAAGTACTCAGCATTCAAAAATATATTATCTTCATTATTGTAAAGTGAATCCTTAATTTTTTTGTTCCATTTTGACATTTTAAAATGGGTAAAAATAGTAAAAAAAAAATTCTAGACCTCGCAGTTCTTTCGATGAAGGATGGTGTGAATGTTTTAATTCTCATCATCTCCTTCCTAAAAAAATAAAATAATATTTAATAATAAAATAATAAAATCATTCTAATAATAAATAATTATTAAATAATTTTGGGGTGTTCGTTCCAAACTGTAGAATAACATTGCGAATGCAATTTAGCAAGTTCCTCGTGATGCACCATAAGTAGCGCTGAATCTTAATGATAATAGAGAGTTTTTGCATACCGTACGTTAGTTGCCGTAGGACGTCCGTTAGCTTTTTGTCCCTAGCGCGCATGCTCATAGGAAACATAATTGTCTATGAGCATGCGCGCTAGGGACAAAAAGCTAACGGACGTCCTACGGCAACTAACGTACGGTATGCAAAAACTCTCTATTAACATATAAAATCTCTAGGCCTAGAAGTGTTTCCGCTGAATGGTGTTTCAGATGGACGACGACTTCTCGAAATGAAAAACAAAATGCCGATTTTTTTTTTAATTTACTACTGCTGGATCTAAAGCTGGAAGAACCGATTTTAAATCTGATTTATGGATATTATAAACGCTTTGCTGAATTCGAGCATTCAAATTATATGTACAACTGTTTTACTTAATGGCTATTCCAAGGTATTAGGTTCTGAAGATTAATTCTAGAATAGTGGAAAAATTACATATTATAAGAGAAATTATTATTATCGATAACTTACGCTTCTGTAATTCTCGGTTTTTTTTAAGCACTATTGCTTTATTTTATTTCACATCTCACCCGTGAATCCAGGGTTATGCAACTCCCCACCAGTTTAAAAGGGGTAGAGGTGGTAAAAAATCTCTAGGTTAGTAAGTTCTTTCGATGAATGATGGTGTGAATGATTTCATTCTGATCATCTCCTTCCTACAAAAATAAAATAATTATGATAATAAATAATTATTAAATAATTTTGGGGTGTTCGTTCCAAACAGTAGAATCACATTACAAATGCAATTTATTTGTACCCTCGTGGTGCACTATAAATATCGCTGAGTCTTAATGGTAATAACATGTTGTAACGGAGGAGGGTGTGAATGATTTATTTCTCATCATCCCCTTCCTACAAAAATATAAGCACTAATTAATAAGAAAATAATTAAATTATTATAATAATAAATAATAATTAAATAATTATTATTAAATAATTTTGGGGTGTTCGTTCCAAACAGTAGAATCACATTACAAATGCAATTTATTTGTACCCTCGTGGTGCACTATAAATATCGCTGAGTCTTAATGGTAATAACATGCTGTAACGGAGGATGGCGTGAATGATTTATTTCTCATCATCCCCTTCTTACAAAAAATAAGCACTAATTAATAAGAAAATAATTAAATTATTATAATAATAAATAATAATTAAATAATTATTATTAAATAATTTTGGGGTGTTCGTTCCAAACAGTAGAATCACATTACAAAGGCAATTTATTTGTACCCTCGTGGTGCACTATAAATATCGCTGAGTCTTAATGGTAATAATATGCTGTAACGGAGGATGGTGTGAATGATTTATTTCTCATCATCCCCTTCCTACAAAAGATAAGCACTAATTAATAAGAAAATAATTAAATTATTATAATAATAAATAATAATTAAATAATTATTATTAAATAATTTTGGGGTGTTCGTTCCAAACTGCAGAATCCCGTTTCGAATGAAATTTAGCAGTTTCCTCGTGGTGCACTATAAATATCGCTGAGTCTTAATCGTAATAACATGCTGTAACGGAGGATGGCGTGAATGATTTATTTCTCATCATCCCCTTCCTACAAAAAATAAGCACTAATTAATAAGAAAATAATTAAATTATTATAATAATAAATAATAATTAAATAATTGTTATTAAATAATTTTGGGGTGTTCGTTCCAAACTGCAGAATCCCGTTTCGAATGAAATTTAGCAGTTTCCTCGTGGTGCACTATAAATATCGCTGAGTCTTAATCGTAATAACATGCTGTAACGGAGGATGGCGTGAATGATTTATTTCTCATCATCCCCTTCCTACAAAAAATAAGCACTAATTAATAAGAAAATAATTAAATTATTATAATAATAAATAATAATTAAATAATTATTATTAATAATTTTGAGGTGTTCGTTCCAAACTGCAGAATCCCATTTCGAATGAAATTTAGCAGTTTCCTCGTGGTGCACTATAAATATCACTGAGTCCTAATGATAATAACATATTGAAAATGGATTTGGATCAAAATACTCAGCGTTCATAAATATTTTTCTTCATTATTTTAAAGTGAATCTTTAATTTTTTTTTTTTCATTTATTAGGATGTTTTTATTTCATTTTGTCAGTTTAAAATGGGTAAAAAGGGGTAAAGGTGGTAAAAAAATATCTAGGCCTAGAAGTTATTTCGTTTAATATTGTTTCACATGCAGGTCGGCAGTTCGAAAAGAAAAACAAAATGCAGTTTTTTTAATTTACTACAGCTGGATCTAAAGCTGGGAGAACCGATTTTAAATCTAATTTATGGATAGTATAAACGCTTTGCTGAATTCCAGCATTAAAATTTTATGTATCATTTTTTTGCTCAATGGCTATTCCAAGGTATTAAGGTTGTGAAGATAAATTCTGGAATAGTGCAAAAGTTACATAGAATAAACGAAATGTTTAGTATCTAAAATTTAAGATATAATTACAATTCATATGGTAAGCAATTTCATATTCACATTGGTATTGGAATGAATTCAATTTCATATTGGTATTGGAATCATTGCAATTTAGCAGGTCCCTCGTGGTGCACTATTGATATCGCTGAGTCTTCATGATAATAACCTATAGTAAATGGTTTCAGATCAAAATATTCAGCATTCAAAAATATATTCTCTTCATTATTATTGTCAATAGTTGTTCTTCTTTATTATAAGCACTTTTGCTTTATTTCATTCCACACAGCCCCATTACAGTTTAAAATGGGTAAAAAGGGGTAAAAGTGTTAAAAACATTTCTAGGCCAGGAAGTTGTTTCGCTGAATGGCAGAAGGATAGTGTGAATGATTTAATTCTTCACATCTCCTTCCTATAAAAATAAAATATTAATTAGTTATAAAATAATTTAATAATAATAATAATAATAAATGATAACAAATAATTATAATAATAATAACAAATAATAGTCAAATTATTATAATAACAAATAATAATTAAATAATTATTATTAAATAATTTTGGAGTCTTCGTTCCAGACCGTAGAATAACATTTTGAATGCAATTTAGCAGGTCCCTCGTGGTGCACTATAGATATCGCTGAATCTTAATGATAATAACACGTAGTAACTTTCTCAGAACTTGTAGAGGATGGTGTGAAGGATTTATTTCTCATCATTCCTTTCCTACAAAAATAAGCTAATAACTAATAATTAAATAAGTATAATAATAAATGACGATTAAATCATTATAATAATTAAATAATTATTATTAAATAATTTTGAGACGTTCTTTCCTAATTGTAGAATCCCATTTCGAAAGCAATTTAGTAGGTTCCTCGTGTTGCACTCTAGTTATCGCTGAGTCTTAATGAATGATAATAACATATAGTAAATGGTTTAAATAACATAAAAGTATATAGTATTTTGATTTAAATACTCAGCATAAAAAATATATTATCTTCATTATTGTTGTTAATAGTTGCTTCTTCTTTATTATAAGTACTTTTGCTTTTTTTCATTCCATACAGTTCCCTACCAGTTTAAAATGAGTAAAAAGGGTCTAGTAAAAAAAAAAAACTCTAAGACAGGAAGTTCTTTTGCTGAACAGGTGGAGGCTGGTAAGAATGATTTAATTCTTAACATCCCCTTCCTACAAAAATAAAATAATAATTAATTATAAAATAATTTAATAATAATAATAATAATAATAAATAATAACCAAATTATTATAATAATAAATAATAATTAAATAATCCTTATTAATAATACAGTGCTTCCCTATTATATTGTATCTTACATATCCAATATAAGGGAACACTGTATATGAAAATTATTCTTTTCTAAAATATGTAAGTAAATAACTGTAGAAAAGAATTAATATATGCTGAATATATAATAGAATTAAATATATAAAGAAAAAATATGAATCCAATTTAAGGGAGCACTGTATATGAAAAGTATTCTTTTCTAAAATATCTAAGTAAATAACTTTAAAAAAGAATTAATATATGCTGAATATATAATAGAATTAAATATATAAAGAAAAAATATGAATCCAATTTAAGGGAGCACTGTATATGAAAGTATTCTTTTCTAAAATATCTAAGTAAATAGCTGTACAAAAGAATTAATGTATGTTGAATATATAATAGAATTAAATATATAAAGAAAAATATGAATCCAATTTAAGGGAGCACTGTATATGAAAAGTATTCTTTTCTAAAATATCGAAGTAAATAACTGTACAAAAGAATTAATATATGCTGAATATATAATAGAATTAAATATATAAAGAAAAAATATGAATCCAATTTAAGGGAGCACTGTATATGAAAGTATTCTTTTCTAAAATATCTAAGTAAATGGCTGTACAAAACAATTAATGTATGTTGAATATATAATAGAATTAAATATATAAAGAAAAAATATGAATCCAATTTAAGGGAGCACTGTATATGAAAAGTATTCTTTTCTAAAATATCGAAGTAAATAACTGTACAAAAGAATTAATATATGCTGAATATATAATAGAATTAAATATATAAAGAAAAAATATTTTAAAGTCATCTTAGAAAAGTATGTAGAGAAAACAGTGTAACAAGATTCCATTTGAAATTAAAACAAAATATGTAAAAGTTAATTTCTAATATGGAAAACTAATGATAGAATTAATAGTAATAAATATTATTGGAAATAAAA
This sequence comes from Caerostris darwini, assembly GCA_021605075.1. NCBI lineage: Eukaryota > Metazoa > Arthropoda > Arachnida > Araneae > Araneidae > Caerostris > Caerostris darwini. The sequence continues at coordinate 164,151 of BPLQ01004692.1, forward strand.
TTAATAATCTTTTTCAGCAATTTAATAAGAAAAAAATTCCTTAAATATTTAGCCTACATTTAAAGTTATTTTTAGATATATTATTTTTTTAAATTATTTTTAGATACATTATTTTTAGAAACATACCTGTCACTTGACTTAAAAATAAACCGGAAAAAAAAAAATAATGATTTTTCGAAGAGTAATTTTCTTCAAATCAAAATCAGTAGAAATCCTTCAAGCCGAAATCAATTCTTTCTTTTTTAATTTTTATAAACTCGCAGAACCATCAATCAGTCGAGCGTAAAATTAGAAAAGTTAAGACGCGGCAAACATCTGAAGCGAAATCGATATATATTAATGAATGTTTCGCAAGAACACGAGAAATACTGATTCCTTGTCACTTTTTTTTTTCCAGTTCCAATCTGAGATAAGGTTCATTCGCTGAAATTGTATTTTTTTAAAAGTTCTGTTACTTTCGCAATGTTGCATTTGCGGATAATTTAGGAATTTGTACACTCTAGACTAACATCAGAAATCAAATTACTTTTTCTCGAAAACGTTTAGCAAGCTTTAAAAGTTTTATAACTTATAAATTGTTTCATAAGTTCATTAATATACTTTTTTACCGCTTTCTAAGCGAAATACATTAGTTGAGCTACAATTAAATTGGTGTTAAATTACATTATATGCGCAATATCTTTAATGATCTATCTTTATATATGGTACCAAAAACCAAAGCGCTAACCAACTGGCCATCAGGCAGTGCCTGAATTGAGGTAAAATATGCTTTTTACTATATGTACATAATATTTATGCAATAAGATTCCGTTAGTTTTCCTAACTGTTGGATGGCTTCTACCTACGAATGCTCCATCACAATAGAAGCTGCCCCTTTTTCCTACATCCCATTACTCATTAGATGTCCATCCGTGCTGCAGAAAACTGAGGATTAGATACAACAACAATTTTTAAAAATACGACTTCATTTTTTTTGTATTTGAACTTAAAGAAATAAAATTAGCATTAAATTACAAATTATGGGGGCCTGATTGCCGAGTGGCTAGCCCTCTGGCGCTCGGTGCCACAGGTTTCGGGTTCGAAACCTGGCGGGGCCATGGATGTTTGTAGTGGATCGGAATCCACTTTAATCCGGAGATCCCGGTCCGGGTACTGCTACTCCGCGTCCGTAACTTATCTTCAAGTTACAAGCACCTCCTGGGTAGTGCTAAGTGAGTGATGTCGATGCAACGCTTGCTTTAAGGCATCAGACAACTTCCTACGTGTTTGTCAGCTGCATTAGATAAAAAAAATTACAAATTATTTGTCAATTGTGTTGTGCAGCAGGAGTAGGAAAAAGGAAACAAAAAAATATTGTAATTTTTTTCTTTGATGTGGAAATAAGTATTAGTATAAAAATAATAAAAGGAGAAAAACAAATCGTTTATTGCAAAATAAAATCTGTATCATAACTCTGATTAAAATATTAAACATCTAATTATTTATTTAATCAATGATTTAAATAATTTATTATCACATAAAATAAACAGCAAAAAAGCCTTACAATATTGCATTTATCTTTAAAAAATTTTAAATATAAATTTAATTGATGGTTCAACTACTAATATAATTTATCTGATTATTATAATACATCCTAATTTTATTTTTCAAGGGATATTCTTAACTCATGGCTATTAAGTGCCTTTGATCAGAAGATATAAAACTTGGATTTGTTGGAATTCAGCATTTGTAAACGTATTATTTCATAATAATCATTGACATAAGAATGTGTCTTAACATTGGATGAAACAGTTTTCTTTAAAAAAAATATATTTTGTAACTTATAAGGAAATTCTTTTTATTTTCACGTGGAAGAGGCATTAAGATTATCGATTATAAAGGGAAAATTATACTTTTTTTTCCAATTTTTATTAAATAATTCAGCAATTGAATCACGCATCTCGAAAAGTGCTCATCTCGAAATATTTTAAAAGTCGTCTTCTATCTATCTATCTTTTTTTTTATACATACTTAGACGACCAATGTTTTACGAGCGTAAAGAATTCGTATATGTTTTTTATAAGGGGGTAAAAAAACCATGTCTTTCTGAAATGAAAAGATCGAATCAGACTTTTTTCAAAATATAATGATGACATCTAGCTTATGCAACCTCATCAATCTATTGATATCTGTCAAGGAGTGGGGTTCTTTCCTTGATTTTTTAATTAAATTGTTTGTCTTAATTTTATTTTGATTCTGAAAAGTTTTTTTTATAATAGAGAAACATCCAATTTTTCGGTTTCTCCATACACTTTTTTTTTTTTCAAATGTTATTAAGAAAGTATTCCACTAAAGCGTAAAAAATATTACGCTTAAAAGAAATACTTTCTTAGTATTATTTTAAATGAGAAAGTAAAAATAATATAAAGAAAGTATACGATTAAAACGTAATAAATAGTTCGCTTTAATAGCATACATTTTTAATATTATTTTAAAAATAATATTAAGAAGGTAATTAATTAAAGCGTAATGATTAAAATAATATTAAGAAAATATTCTATTAAAACGTAATAAATATTACGCTTTATGGCATACTTTCTTAATATTATTTTACATAAAATATTAAGAAACTATTTCATCAAAGCGTAGTAAATATTAGCTTTAATGTCATACTTTTTAGTATTATTTTAAATATAATTAAGAAAGTAATCAATTAAAGCATAATATTTAAAATAATATTTTTAAAAAATTTCTATTAAAACGTAATAAATATTACGCTTTATGGCATACTTTCTTAGTATTATTTTACATAAAATATTAAGAAAATATTCCATCAAAGCATAGTAAATATTACGCTTTAATGGCATATTTTTTTAGTATTATTTTAAATATAATTAAGAAAGTAATCAATTAAAGAATAATATTTAAAATAACATTAAGAAAATAATCCATTGAAGTGTAATAAATTACGCTTTAATGTTATACTTTCTTAATATTATTTTAAATATAATATTAAGAACTAAATTAATATTATTTTAAATATAATATTAAGAAATAAATTAATATTATTTTAAATATAATATTAAGAAACTAAAAATAATAGTAAGAAAGTAGTAATAGATAAAAGCAATATTTAAAATAATACTAAGAGTAATATTTAAAATAATATTAAGAAAATATTCCATTAAAGCCTAATAAATATTACTCTTAAATGGCATACTTTCTTAGTATTATTTTAAATATAATATTAAAAACATAAGCGATTAAAGCGCAATATTTAAAATAATATTGAGAAAATATTCCACTAAAGCGTAATATTTACAATAATTAAAAGAAAATATTCCATTAAAGTGTAATTAAAATATTTGTGAACATGCTGATTTGATAGTGTTAAAACATCAACAAAATAACATCACAACAGAGGGATTTATTGAATAAAATGTTGCCATTAAAATATCCAAAACTTAATATCGAATCAATACTTATTACGCTTTATTGTATTTATTATTGATATGGTTATATTATTAAATTTATTACGTTTGTTACCTTATTATAAATTCACTTCCTGATTGATAAGACTTATTAAAATAAACCGAGACACTTATTCAATAAGCATCCACAATAGCCACAGCAAAGCAACGCGACACCAAAAAATATTTCATAATCTAAACCTGACAATGAAAGGCCAGAATAATTAATTGGAGTGTTAATTAATTTAAATGAACTTTCTTTCGTGATTATTTCTAATTAAGTTCAGGGACGGTCATTAAAGGTGTTTCTAATGAGCGTCGAATAACCATTAAAATATCAAATCCTCATTAGCGAATCGAATACTCCTCTTTAATGCGTTTACACCATTAATTATTTTTAAAGTGTCCTCACTCTGGTTTTATGTGACGCAGACATCAACAAATCATTACGCTACAAGCGATAGAGGGGACCGTCCACTAAGTGCATTGCGCGCAATAAAGAATCATAATCAGAAGAAATCGTTTAATGGTTTATTGAATCTGGAAATAGATCCAAAGAAATATATTCAGATAAAACAACAATGCTCAAACTGTGCAGCATGAATGTAGTTGAAAATGTAAAAGTTTCAAATATATTTAAAAAGTTAATAAAATTATGTACAGTACAAGCTCAAAAATAGATTTTAAATGTAATTTCTTGATAGGCATGTTTTAGATTACATCATTTATTTGAAGAATTGCGACGACAAACAATTGAATGAATAGATGAGACTTAAGTAGAAAAATGGTTGAAAGTTGATTCTGTTCATCATATGTTGTGGAATACATTTAATTAAATACAGAATTAACTTCAAAAAAGCACATCCGAGAAAGACATACGTATACATATGCCATATATGTCCGCTATATCCAGATAACTGCAAGGAAAAATACAACTATTAAACCAATTTTTTTGAAATAATCTTTCATAGCAGCCATTGGAAGGCTGGTAACTAAATCAAATCTGCACAAAACCTTTACAATTACTACCGTGCCCAAAAAGAAAGACCAAATATTATTATTTTTTTTTAAACTCTATATTTATTCTTCCAAATTTATTTCATCGCCTTCAGAGTAATCCCCTCCGGACACAATATACTTTTGCCAACTATTTTTTCCAATCCTCATTGCATGCTAAAATGTCATCGGCCTTTAAAGTGTGCGGCGATTCACATTGAATCTCTTCAGTCGACTCAAAGCGGGGTCCCCAGATTGGTCTTTTTGAGTTTAGAGAACAACCAAAATTCGCACGGTGTGAATACGGTGGTTGTGGAACGATATGGGTTTCATTTTTGGCAAAAATGCCACGAAGAATCAATGCAGTGTGAGCTGGAGCATTCAGTGTTTTCGGTACCAATCGAGATTTGACGCTTTTGAGGCCCAAAATGGAACTGACAGATCCTTTTGAAATTCTACCATCATCAGCAAAAAGTCTCTAATTGCAAACCGACGGTTTGCAAGCACCAAATACTTTGTCCAAATCTTTAATCTTTTAATTGTCCAAATAGTCCAAATCTTTAATTGCTTGGACGTGAGCTTCGTCGGTTGAGGTTGATGGTCGACCAGAGGGCTCTTCATCTTCAAAACGTTCTCTTCCTTCTTTGAACTGTTTATGCCACTTCTAAACATTTCTTTCCGATATAGGAATGCTCACCAAATGCCTTCTTCAACATTTTATACGTTTCCGCAAACAAAATGTAATGCAAGTTCTTTGCTCAGTTAATTCAGACATTTCAAAAATCGCCGAAATCAGTTTTAGCGTCTTACAAAACCAAGCGTAACTCAAACACTAATAAATATTTTGACGTCAAATTCCACACACAGATGTCGGGACAGTGCCAGCAACCTAAAAAAGAAAAAAAAATTGCAAGCCCCGGAATTTTTAAATTGAAAATTTGTCTTACTTTTTGGATACAGTATATATTACAGCTCTATAACCTGAAATAAAGTTTATACATTAGTTTTCAAATATAAAAGAAAAATTGAAAATATTTGGATTACACGAATAAAAATAAATCTTCAATACATCAATTATTGGGAGTTTAATTTTATACGTCCGTTGTAACGTTAACTGGACATTGAACATTAAATAAAAATAAAATCAATAAATAATTAGAACATTAACTGATTCCCCATGCTACAGAAGTTTATTTCGAGCCACACCTACGTTAAGTGGAGTGCAAGACAATGGAGGTCTGCACTTTTATTGATGAAGACAGATTTTGTTTGCAAATGGCTCAAGATATTAAGACTTCTTCCTCAAGGGGCCAAGAACTCATTAATATCCCAGTCACTAAAAAAGATAAATTTGGTGGGGGCAGCGTATGTGTCTTGAAAGTATCTTGATAAAATTTATTCATCTGCATATCTTTCCAACAGGCATCATTACTATTCAGTTATATGATTTCATTATTCTTCCTTATGCAAATGCAGTAAGTGCCACCTCCATTCCACAAGATGTTTAATGAGCTTATAAACTGGTTACAAATGTTTTGAACTGAGAATATTTGGGAACATTTAGAAATATTATTGGTATTTGAACTGTCATGATAAATGGGCTTTTCTCCACTGAGTTAATAAATATCATATTGAACATAAACGTCGTTTGCCAACGGCCGTAATTATGCTGAAATATACCGGTTCTCGTTAGATCACCGAATAAGCATCATTGGGCGCGGTCAGTACTTGGGTGGGTGACCACCTGGGAAAACGTGCCGTTGGCAAATTTGGGACCGCATGTCTGGCGCTCTGGCGCTCGGTGCCACAGGTTTCGGGTTAACCCGGCGGTGCCATGGATGTTGTAGTGGTTCGAATCCACTTTAAGCCGTAGGTCCCGGTCTCTATGACTGTAAGAGCGTCACGGAGCAAAAGTCAGGCTTCTACCTACGGGTGCTCCATCACAACAGAAGCTGCTTCCTTCCCCTTCAATCATGAGTACGTATGGGCTCGTGGGCTTGGCCAGCCTGGGATAAGAAACAACAACAACAAACGCCGTTTTCGTGACTCTATTACTTGTTGACGCTGATCTCATATAGAACTCAGATACTATGTATTTAGGTAAGACCGAAAATAAGCCTTTTTTGTTACCTAAACTGTATAACACTTTTAGCAAATATTATTTTTTACATTGATTATATTAATTAAATTTTCATTAAATAAATTTCACATTCATATTTTTTCTATTTTCCTTAATTTTTGAAAACTGATACACATAGCAAATATAATTATAATTAAAATTAAAGCTATACAAATTAGTTTCATGGCACAACAATTTTCATCAATTTAAATGAAACAATTTCAATATTAACTATTTAAAAATTCTAATTAAAAATTAAGTTTAATTACTAAAATGCAAATTACTGTCATAATATAACGTATGAAAAAAGGGGCGAAATAGTAAATAAATACATATATTCACTATGAGTCTGCTGCTACGTACCTGCTACGTACCATGCTGAATATACCGGTTCTCGTTAGCTCACCGAAGTCAAGCATTATTGGGCGCGGTCAGTACTTGGGTGGGTGACCACCTGGGAACACCGCGTGCCGTTGGCACAGTTGGGACCTGAATGGCCGAGTGTCTAGCGCTCTGGCGCTCGGTGCCACAGGTTTCGGGTTCGAACCCGGCGGTGCCATGGATGTTTGTAGTGGTTCGGAATCCACTTTAAGCCGTAGGTCCCGGTCTCCTATGACTGTAAGAGCGTCACGGAGCAAAAGTCAGGCTTCTACCTACGGGTGCTCCATCACAACAGAAGCTGCTTCCTTCCCCTTCAATCATGAGCACGTATGGGCTCGTGGGCTTGGCCAGCCAAGTGGGATAAGAAACAACAACATGAGTCTAAAAATATTGTTTTCTTATATATTTATTATAAGAAAATTAAATTAATTATCTTTTTAATTTTTATTGTTATTATAATTATAATTTTGAATAGCATTCAAAATGGGAAAAAATTAAGTCTTCAAGTAATATTTTAACTTCAATTAACAATTAATATTTATTTTTCATATACGTAAGAAATAACCCTACTACATTTGGCAATATATCGCTTGCGCCCAGCTAATGGAAGAGTAGTATTTTGCGAGATTAACGCGGATCCGTATATAAGCCGACATAATTTAGCTTTAAAAATGTTCCAAATATTCTCGGCTTTTACGTATATAAGGTACATATTTTAAGACTTAAGAAGTATAGTGGTAGAGTGGCTAGCTCTCTGGCGTTCGGTACCACAGATTTCTGGTTCGAATCCCGGGGGTTCCAAGAATGTTTGTAGTGGATGTGCGAATAAAAAAAAAATGACAGTAGAGTGATAAACAAAATCTCATCTAAAAGCATCCACTCTGTTGTTCTAGTTAACTTAACTTAAGATCAATCACTTCATCAAAACCAATCAATTCTGAAACCATGATCTTTTACAAATTGTTTCACATTTCTGTCATCTCATATAAGGACAAAGCGAGAAAAAGTAAGTCGATGAATAGTGTTATGATATATACGTCACAACTTTTCTGAATACAAGTCCTTTCAACATACATGAATATTTTAACGAATATCATGATCCAAGTTGTGCTTGTATCACAGTGAGTTTTCTCTCCCAGCAACATCTGTGATACAAAAATCACCGGATATCCCATTTGGATTTCTCGTTAATAACCAATTGTTTTAAATGGTGCATTTACTGTATTCTTTTAAGAAAACATACGATTTTATTTTATTTTATTTTTATGATTGTAGAAATAATTATAGCAAGAAAACTAATTTATGTAATTAAAAGGTTACAAATAGAATGCATTTAAAGGAAACGCACAGTAAGACGAAGAACTGGAGAATTTCTATACCCTTATTGAATGTTAGAAAAAAAATCCCATTCAGTTTTTAAATGCATTAAAAATGATAATTTGTATCTCAATTTAAAATTAATACTGCTCAATTTAAAACTAATTTAATTAGCTCAAAAATTGTCTACTTTGATTTGTGTTTGACTAATATTATTAATTGGTATACATTTTAAATAATAAAATAAATTATATTTAATTGAATACAATTTGATCGATTATTTTTTTTTCATTATTTAGCATTATTTGTTTTTTATTTTATCGATCTATTTTAATTTGTTTTTAAAAAGTTTCAGTTTGAATTACTTATTTACTTTTTTCTTATACTGAAATTGTGGCATCAAATCGTTCAATGTCATATTTGTTTCTAAATTAAATTTATTTTTTATGAAGAATCACGAATTAAAATATAGAATCAAGAATGCAAATTTATATAGAATGACAAAAATAAATTTATTGTCTCTCAATGCCTTTGAAGAGCTAGTTTTTAACTTTCTTTTATTTTTATTACTGAATTTTTACAAATTTTAAAAGAATTTCTGGTGAAAGTGAAAAAAAATAGTAAAAGTGAACAAAAATAGTGAAAGTGAATTTTTATAATTATTTTTTTTAATTTTATTTGTATAAAAACGAAAATAATTATTAACTAACCTATTATAAATAAGAATTTCCCATTTTGAAACGGTTACAGTTTAATTTGAAATAAAAACTTAAACTGAATCACAACTACTGGATCTATTATTTCCCTTTGCGAATATTGCGGAATAACCACAAAAATATTAATCACCATAATAAAGAAAAACCATTAGTATTCAGTATTAATACTACTAATTAATGATATAAATAATTATATTCCATTTCTTTTTTTTACTCATAAAGTTTGATTAATTAATTTTATTATGATAATTAAAATATTTTGTGGACGGAGATCAACTAATTAATTTAAAACAGGAATATTTTTCTAGAAATATTTCAAAACCTGTCAATATCAATCGGACATTGGAATGCCAATTAGCATTTAATACCCAGCGAAAAAAATGAAAATATCGCCAAGTGAAATACTTCCCACCGCCTAACTAAACTTGGCAACCCTACCAGAAGCCGACGATCAAAACTACTATCGTTCACTTATTTATCATTTTTTTTACCCTGCCACCAACCTCACTTGCCAAGATGCAATCCTTGCGGCATGAACGAGTCTTTCAGTATCCGGCCTAGAAATAGGTGAGTGCTACTTCACTCTCGCTCCTGATGCGGTGCCGGACTCTACCGAACAGTTGCCGCGAATTTTGCCGGATTTTATGGCCGGAACATTGATTCCTCTTTCTGTATGGAATGGTGCCGGATGTTTGCCCTGAAGATCTTTGTGTTCCTTGTGCTCCTGGGATGCGGTCTGTCCTTTGTGATGCCGGACATCGAGCAGGACAGTATGAAACTAGAACTTGTGTCCAAGCGGGATCAGAAGAGATTAGATTTATTGAAATCGCTGGAGGAATTTTCTTCCGAAGTTCATCAAGTTATACCTACTGTAAAGGTAGGGTATCCCATATTCAAATTTGTGTTACAATTTATGCATGTAAAAAAATTATGATAAAAGTATAAAAAATTTCAATAATATATTATTTTAAAAAATTAAGAAATAATATATTCCATATCATATATATTATTTAAAAGAATATAAAAAATTGCAATAATATATTCCATATCATATATATTATAAAAGAATATAAAAATTGCAGTAATATATTATTAAAAAAATTAAGGAATAATATATTTCATATCACATAAATTATTTTATTTCATCTACAAAAAAATTGTAATATATCCTTCACATTATATTCACACAATTATATAGATATAAATTATAACTTTATACAGTTGAATCTAATTTCCTTACAAAAGTTTGTCATACAATTTCTAATAGAAAAAAATTATTTTCACAAAATAAATAATGAATAAGATAATTATCTTTATATAAAGATAATTATCTTTATATAAAGATAATTATCTTTATTTAATTTTTGAAATTTTCAGTGAATATTAACTTAAAAATAAAATTAGTTATCAAATCAAATTTGTAATAACTTTTTCAGTATTTATTCATAACATTTAAGAGTACTTTGAATATAATATCATAACTTAAAATAAATAACGGATAAAAATTTTAATTTTGCATAAAATAAATTTTTGTTATTAAAATATTATCAATGTTTAACATTTTATAAAATTTTTATCGTTGTTAAAAAATTTCATATTTTTTTTTTGTCTTTTAATTGGATTAAATAATTTTTCATTATTTCTCAGTTATATATCGAAAGTCAGATAAATAATTTTAATAATTATTTACAAGTGTATTTTAATTAAATAAGGAATATTGCATTATATTGGTCACCAACTAATTGATGGAATTTTTATTTATTGAGAAATAAAATAGAAATAAATATTCAAATATAACAGCTTAAAATGTCAATAAAAAAATACCAGAAAAAAATTAATTAAATGAAAATTAGAAACAAAATTAATTGGAATCACCAATATCAAAGTTTATCTCTTCCAGTTAATGAATACAAGACATATATGAGTTATCAGTAGTATCAGTGCTGTAGTCTAAATTAGGAATTTGTCAGCGATTTCAGTCATTATCTAAGTCAAATCAGAATTGTTAAAAAGCCTTAGAGATTTTCTTGCCACAGATTGGTGATTTTATCACCTATGCTAAAAAAGGAATTTAATCTTTAATCTTTTAAAAATATATTATCTTGTTAAAATATTATTTTTTTAAAAATTAATCTTTTTAAAAAATATTTAAAAGTAAGTTTTTTTATAATTAAATAACAATCAATTATCAATTAAACACGATTTTAAAAAATGAGCTCTCTAACAAGAGAAAAAAAAAATTTGCTTCCAGTTTTTCATTGACAAAAATCTTATGTTATATTAATACTTACAAAATGTCAATTTCTTAAGTATTGTAATTAATTCTTAATTAAATTTTATATATAATATGTATAGATATATTTGAAGTAGTTTTCTTTTAATTTAAGTTATACAATATGTTAAATCATTTGATGCTGTGCAAAATGCATTACAGAAAATCGTTTCAATGTTATTATTGTATTACAAAAATGGAAACACATGTCTTAAATAAATTTAAAAATCAACCAAGCTTTATTACTACGTATTACTTTTTAATAAAATTAGGATAACCAATTAAATGTGAAATATATTTACAAAACTGTATAATTTATATATTTTAAAGATCCAAATTTATTGATATAATTGAAATTTAATTTCTTTACAAAAAATTCAAACTTAATTGCTTATATTTCTATTTCTGTAATATATTAATTACTCAAAATTTTTAATATAAATATTACACTGCATGTTTGATATGTTTTGAGAACTTAAATAAAAACCCATTTTAATAAATAAACTCATGCACTTTTATGTTTTAATCGTCTATATGAATAAATCTTATTAAAGATACATTTACATAATTTTCTCCTTCATAAAAATCAGAACTTGCCACTTTTAATCAGACATTTTTGTAGCACATTATACGTAAAAAACCGTTTTTAGGAAGCACTATTGAATTTTTAAAAAATACTACAAAATATTTCTAATAAAAAAAAGCTCCAAAGTACGTAATCTTTTACATTAATAAAGCTTATTATAGATACATTTACATAATTTTCTCCTTCATAAAAATCAGAACTTGACAATTTTAATCAGACATTTTGTAGCACTTTATACCTAAAAATATTTTTAGGAAGCACTATTAGATTTTTAGAAAATTCTACTAAATATATTTCTAATAAAACAAGCTTCAAAGTACGTTATCTTTTGCATTAATAACGCTTATTAAAGATACATTCACATATTTTTCTCCTTTATAAAAATCAGAATTTGGCAATTTAAATTAGACGTTTTTGTAACACATCATACATATAAATGTTTTTAGAAAGTACTATTGGATTTTTAAAAAATACTAATAAATATTTGTAGTAAAAAAAACTTCAAAGTACGACATAACAAACGTATCCATTTTTATTTAAAAATAAAATACCTCACTCTTGTAGAAAAACATTTTAGTCTTCTGTATGTATTTTAGTCTTCTGTATGTTCTTGTAGTATAACATTTCAGTTAAAACATTCCTTAGATTTTTTACCATTTAACCATATATTAACCATTTACTACACGCTTTTTACTATATATTCATTTTGAATAAAATTGGAATAAACAATTAAATGTGAAATATATTTACGAAATTGCATAATTTGTATATTTTAAAGATCCAAATAAATTTAATTTATAATTTAAATTTGATTTCTTTACAAAAACCTTTAAACTTAATTGTATTGTATTTCTTATTGTATTTAATTAATTTTATTTCTATTTCGATAATAAATTAATTTAAAAAATTTTTTAATATAAGTATTAAACTGCATGTCTTGAAAGCACATAAATAAAAATCCATTTTGATAAATAAACTCATTCACTTTTTTATGTTTTAATCTTTTATAATGATAAATCTTATTAAAGATACATTTGCGTAATTTTCTCTTTTATAAAAATCAGAATTTGAAATTTCAATTAGATATTTTTGTAACACATTGTATGAAAAAAAAATTAGGAATCAGTTGGATTTTTAAAAAATACTACAAAATATTTATAGTAAAAAAGAGCTTCAAAGTACGACAGACACAACAAACTTATCTATTTTTATTTAAAAATATAATCCCCCACTCTTGTAGAAAAACATTTTAGTATTCTTTATGTTTAAAACAACATTTCAATTAAAAGCTACCTTAGATGTTTTACCATCTAACTCTTTCAAAGAGAAAATGATTCCGCAAACCAATAAAAAGTAAAAAGAACGAAAATGGTCTCATCCGAGCAATCATTTATCACAAAACCTTGTTGTACCACTTCTTATTTTGTCTTTGAATTTCAGAGCTGTCAATATGGACAGGTTTGTCTGGCTTTTTGAATGTGTTTCTGATGACCTGCTGAGATAATTGCTACTTTAAACAGCAGAAGAAGGATTCCAATACAAATAATATTCCAACTTCCGTTTTTGGTTGTGCTCTTTTTAACGTCTGCACTTAGATTGATTACGACATACTTAATTATTTTTAATAGATGATGACTAGTGTTTTAATAGTATAGCTATTATAACAAGATCGGTTTCAATGACATTGATATATTAATATTTAAATACTATATACAGACAACTTTAATGAAAAACAAAATATTTTTAAGCTAAATCAAATACATAAAACATTTTAATCACCTCAATGTTATATTACGCCTCTAGAATTTTAAATCATTGCATATTACAATCAATATTTTTCTTTAAAGAAAAAATAATTTTTTTTGCATAATATAAATTGCTGAAAAAATATTTTCATAAAATTATAAATATTTAAAAATCCAAGAAATTTTCTGTACATTTTGCAAAGATTTAAATTTCGATAGTTTCCCGTTTTTGAAAATTAAAAAATAAACGAAAGCATAATGATTGTTGAAGCAGTGAATTGATTCAATCTAATTCTTTAAAATAGGTATAAAAAATAATTCTTAACTTTTTCTTGAGCGTTCTTTAATTTTTTCAAATTTAGTTTATTACATTTTATATTATTTTATATAAGTCATGAAAAAATATTTTCATATACTTATAAATATGTTTATGCAGGTCTTAATATTTAAAAATCCAAGAAACTTCCTTTAAATTTTTAAATGATTTAAATTTCGATAAGTTTCACGTTTTTGAAAATTACAAAATAAATAAAAGCGTAACGATTGTCGAAACGTTGAATTGCTTCAACAAAATTGTTTAAAATAAGTATGAAATATAATTCTTAATTTTTTCTTGACAGTACTTTAATTTTTTTAATGTACTTCAATTTTTTAAAATTGAATTTATTACTTTTTATATTATTCATGAAAAAATATTTTCATAAATTTATAATTATGTTCATGCATGTTCTTTTAAAAATTTTATTACATTTTATATTATTTTTATTTTTTATCATAAGTTTATTTTGAAATATAGTTGCCAGATGAAAAAATATAATTCTCCATTAGAATTTTATATTAATAATGATATAATATAATTCACTTTCAGAATATTATTTATTAGAATTTTATATGATTAACATTTTTAAGTAATTTATAATATAATTTCAATTGTAAATGAAAAATAATGTTTATTTATTACAGAATATAAGAAAAACATATTATTCCGTAATGCTTTGATTAATAAAATAATAATAAAGTGCATCTTTGTGATCAGTTAAGAGTTATTTTTTTGAAAATTTACGGAGCAATGTAAATAATATTCAATAGCATTTATACATACATATCTCATTTAAAGCTATTTTAAAAATATGTTCTCCAGGTAAAAATGTATTTAAATATTAATTATAATTTGAATAAAGTTCACAAAAAATTTAAAAGTTAAATATATTTAAAAAAAACATAGACATACAAATATAGCTTACGTTAAAATAGATATTAAATAATTATTTAATAAAATTAATAATATTTATTTATTTAAATATTTATTTAAAATTAAAATTAAAATATTTATTTAAAATTAAAATTAAAATATTTATTTAAAATACTTCGATATATTATTATATATATTTATAATTCCAAAATCTTTCATTTTCTCAGAAAAATAACTCAATAACGTATTATTGCTGTACTATGTAAATTCGCTGAATATTCTCATTTAATTTTAATATTAAATATTACAAAAATAAATTTCCTTTTCGCATAATGCTAAAATTATATTAACTAGGAATGTAGAGAGACTATTTGATTGTTTGTTTTAAAAGACCTTTAAAAGATAGTAAATATGCAAGAAAATACAATGGGAGTCGAACATGAGACGTAACTAGCCTTCTTATTAATGCGTATTAAGTTTGGCTCTAGGCCAGTAAGGCTTGGTTTAAATATCACTTTGACTGATTGCTTTGAAAATTTTCCAAAAGCATCCATTGTTAAGACGTTTCCTTTACATATTGTGAATTAAACAAATTTCAGGAAGTCTCAACACAAAAGTAAAACCTTGCGCTGTAGCAAAACTGAACTTCTGCCAGAAATTCTATTTTATAAATTTATTTATGATAAATCATTACGAAAAAAGTGCTGCATCAAATAATTATAGCATACTGGCAATAATAACGGCTGCATCAAATAGTCAGACATAATTTAACATGCAAAAGTGATTTTTGCTGTGGATATTATATTTCGCCAATATATATTAATTTGGCCATATTATAATCATAGCATAGTAGACATAATCATGACTGTATCAAATAATCATGGCATAGTCTATCATGAAATAGTAATTCTAGTTTTGGATATTATTTTTCACTAATATGTATTCATAGGGCCATATCATAATAATAATTATAATAATCATGACTGTATCAAATAATCATAGCGTAGTCTAACAAGAAACGGTTATTATTGTTTTGGATATTATATTTCACCAATATATATTCATGGGGCCATATCATAATCATAGCATAGTGGCAATAATCATGGCATAGTCTAACCTGAAATAGTGTTTCTTGTTTTGGATTGTATAATTCATCCATTTATATTCATGGAGCCTGATAGCCGAATGACCGAGTTTCGGCGCCACAGGTTTAGGATTCGAGTAATGGCGATGTCGTGGATGTTTGCCATGGTTCGCAATCCATTTTAAACCGTTGGTTCTGGTCTAATATGACTTTAGGGCTTAGGGTTGACAATCCTACCCCCTAAAAAGAAAACATCTTATGCCTTGAAATCTGCCAGCAGGCAGATGGCCATGGTCCAACATGGGGCTGTTGAGCCAATGAAGAAAATTATAGTCTGCTTCATATGATTATTCTATTTCAAATTAATTCTATAACACAAAAAAGAACTGAAATAATTTATGCAAAAAATATTTAGACTCATTATAGTGCCAACAACAACTTTTGTAAAAGACGTTGAAAATGGTGTCATTTTATAGCGAAATGTTAAATATATTTATATAATCGAAATTGATGCTGGATTACCACCAACAGAAGTTCTAATTCTATATTAAATCATTTTAGGCCTCAAGTGATTTAAATTTCAATTAGACGATGGGAATTGTTTTGAAATATTTTGATAGATACATATGCTAAATATGTACATAACAAAGCCATCAAATAACAAACTTTAATATAACCATAGGAGCCTGATGGCCAAGTACCTAGCGATCTGGCTCTTGGTACCACAGGTTTCGAATGGCGGCAGTGCCATGGATCCTTCTAGTGGTTCAGAATCCACTTTAAACTGTAGACTCCGGTCTAATATGGATGTTGGGCTTAGGTCTGTTATACCTACCGTAAAAGTGGGAAAATATCTCATGTTTCGCAATCTGCCAGTAGGCAAACTGTCGTAATCCAACATGAGCTGTAATGCCACGGAGTTAATTAATTAATACAGAACACTCACAAATTCCTACGATTTGATTTCGCACTTTTATTACGCACTATTAATATACTAAACCCTAGTGGATAAAAATAGCAGAATACCTTAGAATATAAAAAATTAACATTAAATCGAAATAGCAGCTGAAATATGTGTTCATGGAGATTCATATGTACATGATATGCAATTTTTCTTATATACTAAAAATTTCTCAATAGGCCTTTATGTATTCAACAATAACGTAAGAAACCAATCAAAGATAATTCATTCAAAATCATAAAAAATTAAAAAAATAAATTAATATTACAACAATAAGAACTTATGACAAATATATGAAATTATATTTATTCATAAATCTTCACATATTTCAAAATTTTTATTTAAATTCTGGAAAATTATTAAAAAATTCTGGCTATTAATTCCACTCGCTCACATTTTACACTTTTACAAATGGGCAATTCAACACTATGCAAATAATAGCGATTTTTGTATTTCATGCATTAGTTAAATATATTGTAATTCAGTTGAAATTCGTAAGTCTACACTACTTGCAGAATGTTTTTCTTCTCTTTGTGTTAAAGAAGCAGAGAGAATAGCTATTTAGTATGGACTTGAAACACCTTTCAATTACCACCTCCAGGCTCATACTTTTGACGCCAAATATTGACGTCAATCAAAAGCAACGGTCAAGGTTCGGTGTCTGAGAACCTTGGAGAAGAACTAAAACAAAACTGTGTGAAAATTTATTCGAAAATTATACCCATCCGTCTATATTAGGCTATCCAGTTTCTTCTTCCCAGCTTAACATATAAATCAGTTCCTGAATTTCTAGATCCAGACCTTCAGCTTGTAGAAAAAAAAGTTACTTTTTTTTTTATTATTTTGCATTATAATAAACCTTTTAATCACACTTAAAAATATTAATAGAACAGAATAATTGGTATTGCATAATCAATCGAATTCTTTAATTTTTTATATATAATTTTAATAATAAATCTTTTCTAATAACTACTTATTTACAACAAACATATGCATACATATTTAACATCATACATATACATAAGTATGTATGTATATGCATTCTGTAACAAGATGTACAAACTATACAAACGTACACAATTGTATATAACAACATACTACATATTATTATCTACATACATATTTAACTACGTTGGGAGCAGATTGTCGAGTGACTAGAATTCTGACGCTTGATGTCACGAAGTTCGAGTATCGGTGTTGCCATGGGTGTTTGTAGTGGATCGGAATCCACTTTAAACCGTAGGTCCCGGTCTAATATGACTGTAGAGCGTTGAGCGTAGGCTGACAACTCTACTACGTAAAAATAAGTCATCGTCTGTCTCGAAGGCTGCCAGTAGGCAAACGGCCTTGGCCCACTATGGGCGGTAGTGACAATGTAAAAGAAGATATTTAACTGCATATTAACTAGTATTTTTAAAAATATTTTCCCAGTAAATTTATAAAGTGGTACCATGGAATCCACTTTAAGCCGTAGGTTCTGGTCTCATATGACTGTAAGAGTGTCACGGAGCCCAATCAGACTTATCTCACCCACATCATTCCCAATCTGTATAGAGGCGACTCAGCTCTAAGGACAGTGATGAGGTGAGGTATGATGTAGTAGTAGTAAATTTATAAATCGGTTTATTAAAATAATCTTTATACGTTGCATATATTTAAAATCACAAATAGTTCATTCATTCTTTTAAATTCTGGTAATCAAGTTTTTACTAATAATTGATTATAATTTTGTCCTTGAAATATCTTCCTTGTGTATCTTTTCTCTACTAATATTTATAAGAAATTATTTTCCCATATACAGAAATTACATTATATACAGTAACCTCTATACCGTAACATAATATAACAATAATAACATAAATAACAATAATATAATCCTTTTCTTAATCCGGAATTCGATAGTTCGGTACATTATATAATCCGGCACCGATGAAGCCTTCGCTTTCATATTTTTTCGTATGGATTCGGACATTTAAAGGTTTTTATAGTTAAATTTCGACTCAATGCTGCTCGCATTTGTCAGATATTTATATTGTCGACACTGGTTTAGAATATACGTAAACATATAAATATGTGCATGCTTTAAACGTTTAAAATTTTTTCTAGAATGCTTTATCTTTAATATCCCTCTTAAAACTATATTGAAGCTCAATAATCCGGTATCATCTATCTTAATCTATCAATATATATTATTTCTGTTTATAAATGAATTTGTTTAATGTTTCCCTCCTTTTAGTATTATAACCACTTTAAAAGTGATTTAGTTATTTTTTTATAGGATTTATAGTTTCCCTATTGTTTTAGATCGGTTTTCTATTTCTCAGTGTTTTCGTCTTTAATTTATTTATTGCATAAAAATGTTTTTAACAAATTCAAATCTGTTTCCTTAGAAACTTCATCTAAACAGATCATACATATAATATAGTAATTTATTTTTTACTTAAATAAGCTTCGTATGAAACGTGTCGTCATGTCGAAATGAAAATTTGGTGTGTATGACGAGACTAAGCACTGTAAGTCTGTAAATCTATAATTTCTGTAAGAAATTCCTACCATTGGGCCCCAGAAGTTACCAAAGATGTAACATGACTTAATAACGTAATGATAATATAAAGAATTAATGCTGAGATTTGTTATTTCTAATCGTGTTGGCATAATATGGGTTTGATGTTGCAGTCATTTGTCATGTTGCATCCTTACTAACGCTAAATTTGTAGCATTTATGTCATTTTATTAACGAATATCTTCAAGTCAAAGTGTACAGTATTCGAGAAAAACATTTTCATATATTGTAAAAAAGTAACAAATAGCGAAAGGTTAGTATGAAGATCCTTTATAATATAATGCTCTGCGTTTTCAAAATCTACGTTGTTGAAACTTTGTATTCAATGCGACGTGATAATAATGAGAATGACAGCATTACATGAAAAACTGCGTAAACAAACCTCTTTTTCATTTGTACGAAGAGGAAAGAAACAGTTTCATACAGACTGATTAAGTATAATAAAGAGACAGTTGAAACGCAACTCAATTTATCACTTTAAATTTAAGGAAATTACGCAAGAGGACTGAGAATTACTGAGTTCTGTTTGTGACTTCATCCTCTGTAATGATGTCAAACTCAAGTTAGACATCAGTTCCATCTACTGAGGCAACGAAGAAATAAATGCAAGCAAATATTTTCGCCTCTGAAACATGGCTGCCTTTTGGCCAATTGGCTAGTGCTCTGGCCTTTGGTACCACAGGCTTCAGATTAAAATCCTGGCGGTCGTGGATGTTTGTAAGTGGTTCGGATTCCACTTTAAACTGTACGTCCTGGTCTAACTAGCCTAAAGTGTGCACAAACTGACCGTAGAGCAACAAACCTCTAAAACATGTACCAATACATTAAAGAGAAAATTTATTATTGTTTTTTTTTCCAATTTCTTTAATAAACATTTTAATAAATTAAACATTTATCTTTTTAATAATAATAAAAAATATATATATAAAATAAACATCCCCCCGTAATAATAAAACGGTTAAATAAAAGTTTCCCTGTTATAAACGTCATTTAGCACCTAAAAATATCAGGTACTATTGTAACACTTCTTTTAAATAGCATAAAGTGATGTAATAGATGTAATACTTAATAACTAGAGGTTTTATTAATTTCTATCCTTATATTATAAAAATTTAAATAATTTATATTAAAACATACAGAAGTTTAAATTATTATAAATGTTCATTTGATATTTTTTAAATTATAGATTTAGTTAAGATGCACAAACAATCCGATTACTATTAGGCACATTACCAAATTATGTAAAAAAACTAGAAGGAAATTAAAGCATAGAGTACTGGAATCTAAAACGTAGGAAAATTAGAAGAAGGTCAAGTTATGCATGATTTCGTGATATGTTTTAACACGCTTTTGAAGAGTTTTGAAATTATAAATGGATAACTCTTCACATTTAACTTCGTTGGATTTCATGTTGTTGTTCATTCGTTGGATTTGTCATGACGGTGAGACGTCTGGCTATTTGGGGAAAGGCATACTGTACTACCCTTAAACAAGCAGGCGTCTAATGCTAATTTGCAAGAACTGAAAGAGCTAATCACTTATAAGATATTATTAAATAATTTTTCAAAATTAACTGTTGCCAATAAACGATATGACATAAGTCAGTACAAAAAATAACCAAAAGATTTTACATCGTAATTTTTGTAATTGTATTGTTAGTAAAAATAGTTTATTATTGTTTTTATATAATTTTGTAATAAATATAATGATTATTGGACACACTATACACAAGACACTTTTCATGCTAATTATCAGAAAGGTTTATACAAAAGAATTTTAATTAATAAATAACACATTTTTTACATACACACGTTTTTTACATAATTTTGTAATAAATGTAATGATTATTGAACAATATACAATACACTTTTCATGCTAATTATCAGAATGATTTAGATAAGAATGTTTTTATTTAAAAAGGGTTTGCCATGAATGGATATAAAATTTAAACCTCTTAAAAGCAACATAAATTCATTGGTATTTATTTTACAGCTTCATAATGTGATCTGCTAAACAAACAGGAAACAGTTATTCAGGGGAAATGAAATTTTGCCTATCAAACGCCTACTGAACTTTGGAAACTATTTTATATCAACCTAATGCTTACATATTGAACCGTTACAATAAATCAAAATGTTGTTGTTTTTTTAATTTTATATTCATTTAACGATGTGGTAAGCAAATTTTTATGAGAAATGAAACTGCTACTTTTAAAAAACTCTCATTTCATGGGTGAAATAGAACAAGACATAACCGGTCGTGATAATACAAGCCAATTATCCAGAACTTTATGTTGAGTCTCTTGTTAGTAATGTCATCACGTAATTTGATAAAAAGTACTTGAAGGTGCTCGCCATAACTTAGAATTCTTATCACAGCGTGGTTTAAGTAATGAGTTTTTAATATCAACGGAAAATTATTGCTGCCCTTTTTTTCTAAGCTGACATCTTCGTGAAGTTTCGTAAAAATATGGTGATGATTTAAAAAGATCATTCCATTTTAATGGGCTCCAAAATTGCCAAATTTAATCAGCATGTTTAAGTCTTTGGGGAAAATTAACAACTTCTGACACAAAACATGTTTCATTTCAAATTTATCTTCATTAGCAATGAAAACATGGAAATCATTTAGCAGTGTTTATTATTATTTAAATAAATAAAGGCGATATCGGGATACATACATTAAAAGGAGATAGGCACATGTTATATACAATTAGCTAATCTTTACTTGGAATTTTATATTCATATTGCACTGGAAAATGATTCACTGGTTTAAATGAAAAACAGCAACTGTCTTTTTTCTACGTGATGTCCAAAGAATAAGCTGGAATATCTTTTCAAATTTTTTTATAACACATTTGTGTATGTTTAAGATAATTAAAACAGTTGTAGAATTTTGAATTAAAAACATTTTCAAACCAACCATGTAAATATATGATTATTAGATTGCATAGGGTAATAGACTCAAAGGAAGTTTTAGCAGAAGTTAATTATTACTTTATAATAAACTAAAAAAAATATATTAACTGTATTATTGAATATATATTTAAGTTTCTTTAACTGCTATCAAAATAGCCAAAACAGATAAAATGTAAATTAGGTTGATTTGTAAAATGTAATAAAGAAGTAAATTACGTAAAATGTAACTTCCGTTTCAATTATTATATTTTGAATATAATTATACATATAATATAAATAAATATAATAATTTAATATAATAAATATAATAATTTAATGTAATAAATATAATATAAATATACTAGCTTTATTATTGAGTATATATTTAAATTTCTTTAACTATTGTAAAAATAGCCAAAAGAGTTAAAATGTAGAATAGGTTGTTAAGGGAAATGTAATAAAAAGTTAGGTTACGTAAAATGCAACTTCCATTTCAATACGCCATTTTAAATCCAACTATTTCTTCTTTTACGTTTCTTTTCATTAAGACAGATGCGTAAACGACTTTTCTTAAGTTTAAAATAGTAAAAAATATTAAATTGTTATAATCACTTTGAAAATGCTGCTTTAGAATTTCCCAACATTTCCAGAATCAAGCATACATAATATATCGATTTTCAGAATCTTGACAAAATTTTTTGTGTTGATGATATAAACAAATTTTAATACGCAAAATAGTAGATGTGCAACTATATGAATTTTTATGTTGGTGGAAAAGGAAAACAAACCTTCCTACAAGTAGAAAAAAAAACAAATTCACAAATACATTATTCATAACATTTATTTAAATTAAAAGGAGTTGATTTATTTAAATTATAGGCAATTAACTTTTATAATTTAATGCATTTAACATATCTTTATACAAACAGTTGTCATCAACTCATAATAAAAACCAACATATTATTTCTGGAATAAACATACGGCGTTCAAAATAGCAAAAGCGTATCAATTAAAAGTATCCAATAAAAATTTTATAACAAATGGCAACGGATAATAAGTTGAACCTATTGTCCTATCAGATAACCTATAGAATACAAACGAACGTTTTGCATGTTACATATTAATTATAATGAACAGTTTTATTTACAGTTAACATTCATCAAAGTAACTCTTTTCTCTCCAAGCTGAATGTCTTCGTACGAAATCATCAAGTTATAGCCTTCATTAATTTCAAAAAATTTTCACCAATATATAAAAAACCTTATAAGAGCGATGGTTAAAATAATTGTAGTCGGTCTATTTTGATGCTGGTGGTGGCGTTCACACCAGTCTTGTTGATTTTCGTCGTAAGTATTCTTTCATTCTCGAAGGTATAGACTCTCTCATAAGTATATAGAGATTATCGCTGCCATATCACAATTCCTTCTCGCTAATTACTTTAAGATTCATTCACTTTGTCTTCTCTTTAAATTTCCCAATCAATCTCTTGATTTTTGTTCGCACCATTTTAAACTATCGTTGATTTTTAATAATTGTTCAGCACTTTCATGTAAAGAACGCCTCTCGGCCATCATTAGTTTTGGGAGACCCTTTCTCTCGTCCCACAGGACTGACTGATCCCCCTTCCTTACTTCACTTAATCCTTCAATATTATGTCTTCACCCCTCACTGGAGAAGGTCTTTGAAGAGGATCAAAGGTTGTTTAAGCTGAGTCACAGATGGTCTATTTTTCAAAATCAATTAATTATCTTTTAATTGAAAAGTATAAGGACACATATTGTCACAAACACACATTTCTAGACATAACTCTATGTCTGCAATGCGCCATTAAATAAATCTTCACCATAAAAGGAGAAGATGCAGCACAAAACACCCTCAACGTCCTCAGAATGATAATTTAGTTCATTCCCAAGAAAATTCCAACACGCATTATCTTCTGCGGAAAAACAGCATACGAGCAGATGTCCTGCACTGGATTCGTTCATTCTTATTTATTATTATTATTCCTTCGTAAATTATTACCTTTAAATTTATAACCATTGTCAATTTTACCAGGATGGAGAGGTGAAGAGTTTAACAAACACTCAACAGGAAAGCAAGTTATATATATATATATATATATATATATATATATATGTGCGTGTGTGTGTGTGTGTGTGTGTGTGTGTGTGTTTGCGTGTGTGTGTGTACAAAATTAAACACATATGTACCAATATTAAACACATATGGTTTATTACATATTAAAACGTATATTAGACTAAATAAAAATTTAAGTCTACTTGATAGTAGCATATGTCGCATGTTTTTGTTGCAAACATATGCGTTATGTTTTTTAACAAAATATTTAAAAAAGCCATAATTAATGATTAATTAATGAAATACGTTCACATCTTTAAACTATGCAAAGAAAATATTTATAGTGATATAACTGATATTTTAATTAAATGCAAATCTCCTGCATTTGTAATAAATATAAAATATATGAACATTCCAAATGTCAAATTAAAAAAAAAACATTATATAAATTATTACATCTCAGATAAACCAAATTGGTTAAAATGAATAATTAAATTTTCGTAATTTTAATAAAACTTTTTCATATAATCAATGATTAATTATAAAAAAAATTATTACAAATTCATTCGTTAAAAAAAATTCATTATTGTTCATTCGTTCATTACTATTTATTATTATTATTCATTCGTTCATTCTTATTTATTATTATTATTCCTTCGTTAATTATTATTTTTTATTATTATTAATTCATTATATAAAAATGTCAAAATACTATTTATTTATTAACAGAAAAATATAAATCTTATCAATCTTTTTACTATTAAATTCTTCTCTTTAATTATTTTATTACATCTTTTAAGTCCATTCTGAAAAAAAAACCATTAAATTAGTACATAGTATCAATTAAATTACGTTATATAAATTATTACATGTCAGATAAACCAAATTAGTTAAAATGAATAATTAAACTTTCATAATTTTAACAAAACTTTTTTCAAATGGATTAAATATAAAAAAAAAATATTACAAATTCATTCATTAAAAAAATTCATTATTATTCATTCGTTCATTATTATTTATTATTATTATTATTCATTCGTTCATTATTATTTATTATTATTATTCATTCGTTCATTATTATTTATTATTATTATTCATTCGTTCATTATTATTTTTTATTATTATTCATCCGTTCATTATTATTTATTATTATTATTAATTCATTCGTTTTATAAAAAATTCAAAATGCTATTTACTTATTAACAGGAAAAATATAAATTTTACCAATCTTTTTACTATTAAATTCTTCTCTTTAATTATTTTGTTACGTCAATTCTTAAAAACATTATTATAAATATGTACATTGCATGGATGAAATTAATAAAATAAATTTTTATTTAAATTAAAATACATCATAAATTATCAGTTACATCATTTTCTTTCTTTGCCAAGAAGTTTCATGAATTAATCTAGCGTAACGAAACATCATAAGAACAAAAAAAAAAAGCAAACAAATTTCACTCAATTGAAATAAATGACAGCAGATAAAACATGACACAGCACTGCCAACAATGCTATCTTGGCGCGTTTGGCGACAGGTGACTTTCTGAGGCGATAAAATTTTAGCACGCGCTTACAATGTCAGAGGTGTCGTAGAAAACAGATTACTTACTAGTATGTGGTATTGAAAATGAGTGCCCCCTGCTAACTTTAGCGTATACATGTCGCAATGTGAGGTCTTGTTGAGAAGATTAAATGATTCCAGACTCACCAAACTATACATCATGGAACGTTTTTTTTCGTTATCCTTTTACAGGGTATTCCTCTCATGTCTTTGCCACTTAGCGATGATATTTCTCAATGGGCCCTGGCAAAAAAAAGTTGAAATATTGTTCCGTTTTCGTCACTGGGATTAAAGTAGACTAAATATATATCCACCCACATGTGGGTACAGATAGTAACATGATATATTACGGTTCCTTTAAGTTAGGGGGCAGAGGTGGTTAAAGTGCATATAACGTCTTGTGCTTCGAATTTTGATATCGACTGTATACGTGGTGCCATTTTAATGGAAACACAAAAATACTTCCTTAGCCCATGTTACATGTTGTGGTTATGACGTAATTCTATACATTTATCATATAAACATACATTATACATATAAACTGTAATTATATAATATTTTGTATTGTTGTAATTATAACTGTAATTGTATAATTGTAACGGTAAAACATACAATGTAATTTGATTTTGATAATATTAGCTAACTGTAGAAAAAGTGTTCATTTTGACATATATTTATTAGTATTTTTAGTTTTATATATTAATTAATATTTCTAAAGTAAAAAAAAAATCCGTTGATTAATTTATTATGTGCAGTTTTCATTAAAACAAAAAATTAATTTAAATAAATTAAAACAAATTAAATGAAAAATTTAAACAAAAATTCCAATAAATAATTTACATATGTAAATTGCATTGTAAAGATAAACTAATAAACATGTTTTGTGTAGCTAATATTTTAAGTTAATATATTAATCAGTAATTAATGCTATATATTGCACCTTTAATTTGTATACGGGAGTTTATCAATATTTTATGCTTTTTTGCATGAATTATCCAAGCTGTTTTTATGTCAGTTTTTTAATTAAAAAAATAAAAGTGCTAAAATCTTAGTTACAACGTGCATTTTTTTAATTCGTGGTGACAAATTTATTTTCCCCATAAACTATAATATAGTTCAAGAGTATCGTGATAAAAATAATCTTTTCAAAGTGGAATTCCAAGAAATTAAGATACTAGAAAATGAAGTATATTGCATCAATTCAGTTGCATAACATTCTCCAATTAATATAGATATCTACATATTACTTTATTTAAAATATTATGAAGTACTTTTTTAGTAAATTCACAAATACCTAATTAAAAGTAGAGGGAAAAAGTTGGAAAAATTAAAAAAATATATATATATATATATAGTAGTCTGTTGGTTATAGTATATCTAGGTATTTTTAATTTTAATATATATGTAACAAATCTATATGTATTTAACAACAATCGCTCTACGGTCATTTTATGCACGCGTTGGGCTATTTAGAGCGGGACCCACAGTTGAATGTGGAATCCTAATCACTCACAAATATTCATGCCACAGTAAGGATTTGAATCTAAAGCCTGAGGTACCAAAGGCCAGAGCGCTAGCCAATAGGTCATCAGATCGCCATCTCGCAATGAAAACAAAATTTATTTTTTAAAACATTATACAATTGATTGATTGTATATTGATTGTAAATTCTAATAATGGATACTTTACATATAATGATTGTAATATAATCTTTACATATAACGATTGATAATTTACGTATAATAATTGTAATTTACTGATTATATAGTATATTGTAAATTTTATTGTTTTTGGTACTTTATAGGGTGTGTACCTATCCTTTTGAAAGTGAATAGAAAAATGCAATACATTATGTATTGCATTTTTCCAAACAAAAATGCAATACATAGTGCATTTTTGCATATTTTATCTTATTCTTATAATTTATATGAATTAAATTAATATTTTTAAAATTAATATATTTAATTAATTTAATTTTAATTAATATTTTCTTATTATTATTTATTAGAAATTTAATTTTTCTTTTCTAGTTTATGTTTCAGATAGATAAATACTACATTTAATTATGCATTGACTAATTTATGAGGTATCTGTTTACAACATATTTTACAATAAGTAAAATATGTATATATTTTATTGCAATAAGTAAAATATGTGGCTTTGTGGCGTACAATACGCAAAATATGTAGATTAATCTGACTTTTACTTATATATATATATATATATATATATATATATGTATGTATGTATATATGTATGTATTCTTTACTTTCTATAGTCTTCTATTTCAAGAAAAAAATATCACCGAGTTTCCAAGAACCGAAGCCGCATTGCGTAATTATCAATCCAAGTTAATGACCTCATAATTATTTACTTAATTAAAAGAGTTGATGTGATAGTGGCGTCAATAGATGGAGTATGTTGCCATAATCTACGATTGACTTTCCGCGAATGGTGAATGAGGCTTTTCATTACGTTTCCGTTTTGTGGCAGATACGTGCGTTCCTGCCAATTGACGGTTACTGACCCAAAGTTTGTTTCCAGTGGCCGATAGTGATCTGATCCCGGTGTTAATGATCCAAGCAGATGCGGAGCGGTCAATTCGATTAGTGCTTTCGTTAAGACGTGGGAAAACTACATCTACAGAAATGATATCGCGTATGGGAAGATTTCTTTCATCTCCCCCATCTGCTAATAAAGAAATGCATGTATTTTGAATCGCAAAATTGTAAGAAGGAAAAGAACTATATATATATATACATGCACACAACATTTATACAATCCGTTAGAAACCGAACATGAGTATGAGTGTAGTAACATTTTGATAGCATCAAGGAGTATAGTTAGCACATAGCATAATCAGGTTGGCAGATGGCGCCACGAGCTAAGTATTTAATAAAAAAAAGTTTTAGTCTAATTAAAAAAATTTCAAGAATTTTCTGACGGTCTTTGTTTTCATCAGCACCAGATAAAAATAATATTAAATCTAAGGAAAAATAATTGGACGTCTTAACAGTATTACTTTCAATTTATGCTGGTCCACACACAGACATACACTCAAGAGCCAAAACGTTATGACAACCCCTACATTTTGCAATGAACTCGCCTGGATGACGTGGAAGGCACGTGATAAGGTGGAAGTGGTATTTAACTGCTGCTGGAGAGTCTGAAGAATCATTCTTTCACTTACTTCTGCGTGTAATGGGAAAGGCTGCGGATCTAACCGACTTTGATAGAGGGCAGATTGTAATGGCTCGAAGGCTCGGAACAAGTATTTCCGAAATTGCACGACTCATGGGTTGTTCGAGATCTACAGTTGTTAGTACTTATGCAAAGTGGATGAATGACGGTGAAACCAGCAGTAGACGACATGGTGTTGGACGTCCACACGCTATCAAAGAAAAAGGTCGTCGGAGACTGTCTCGCATGGTGAAGCAAAACCGGAGCCAGACAGTGGCTCAGATGACAGCCCAATACAATGCAGGGCCAAGTAGAATAGTATAGGAGCACACTATTCAGCGGACACTGTTGCATTTGGGGCTACGCAGCAAACGTCCCAATCGTGTGCCTTTGCTGACCAAGCGTCATCGCCAACTGCGCCTGCGCTGGGCCCGGGAACATCGTGACTGGTCCATGGATCAGTGGGAGAGAGTTGCCTGGTCAGATGAATCACGGTTTGTCATTCATCACGCCGATGACCGTGTCAGAATGCGGCGTCTTCCAGGCGAACAGTTGCTCCCTCAATGTGCAGTAGGTCCTACACAGGCCGGTGGTGGCGGTATTATGCTTTGGGGGACGTTCTCTTGGGTGTCTCTGGGACCCGTGGTTGTGGTAGAGCAGACCATGAATGCTACAGGGTATCTGAACATCATTGTGGACCAGTTGCACCCTTACATGACCTCTGTTTTTCCAGCTGGAAATGGAATG
The DNA here is from genome assembly GCA_021605075.1 of Caerostris darwini. Classification (NCBI taxonomy): domain Eukaryota; kingdom Metazoa; phylum Arthropoda; class Arachnida; order Araneae; family Araneidae; genus Caerostris; species Caerostris darwini. The sequence continues at coordinate 193,996 of BPLQ01004692.1, forward strand.
TTCCAACAGGACAACGCCCCTTGACACAAGGCTAAAATTGTGTTGGAGTGGTTCCAGGAACATGATGCTGAATTCCGGTTAATTTCCTAGCCGCCTAACTCACCGGATATCAATCCGATAGAACACATTTGGGATGTCCTGGGACGGCAGCTCAGAGTTCAAAGACGACCAATTCGCAATATCTCAGATGTGCGTGACCATTGCTGAAACATCTGGTAAAATCTGTCTCCGGCTATCTACCATGGACTTGTGGCATCCATGCCAAGGCGGGTTGAAGCTGTGTTGCGCGCCAAAGGTGGGCCAACTCGTTATTGACAGGTGGTCATAATGTTTTGGCTCTTGAATGTACATTTATACACACACACACACATATATATATATATATATATTTATATATGTGTTTGTGGTTTTTTTTAGAAAATTTTTCGCACTCAAAAAACACTAAAATAAATTAAATATATAGTCTTAAATAATCTTAAAAAAATTTTTTTAAATGATCTCAAATTGGAAGGATATTAATAAAAAAAAGTATTGATAAAAAATAAATAATGTAGTGACCGAGAATTAAGAAATCATGAATACTGACAGTAAATTAAAATTTCTTTTTTAATTATTATGTACTCATAGAATCGTTTAGATCTTTTTTACCGTGAAAATATTTTGAGCGTTAAAAACAAAACAGTAAAAGAAAACTGTAAGGAAAATGAACATTTAGACAAGAGCACTAAGCTAGCGGGTGGCAGTCTTGTCAAATAAAATATCAAGAACCGTGTAACACCCGGTTTGCGTAAGTCGATATAATATTGTACTTAAAGAAATATTATGTAAATATTAAATACATAACATGCACATAATATTTCTTTATTTAAAGAACGATTTTTAGATTGTGTACTGTTAGAATTGTTTAGGTTGTTTCTACAGTGAAAATATTCTGAGAACTAAAAACAAAATAGTGACAGAAAATTGTAAGGAAAATGAGCACTCAGACATGAAAAACATTTAAGACAGCGGGTTGCAGTTTTTGCCAAACTAAATATCAAGAACCGTGTAATTCCAGGTTCACGTATGTCGGTGTAATATTATACTTAAAATAAAAAAAAGTATTATGCACATACACTGAAGTGACAAAAGTCATGGGATAGCAATATGCAAATTTTCAGATGGCAGTAGCATCGCGTAGAACAGGTATAAATGCGCAGGGCTTTCATTTCTGTTCAAGTTATTCGTGTGAAGAGGTTTTGACGTGATGATGACCGCACGACGGGAATTAACAGACTTTGAACGCGGAATGATAGTTGGAGCTAGACGCATGGGTCATGCCATTTCGGAAATCGTTAGGGAATTCAACATTCCCAGATCCACTGTGTCAAGAGTGTGCCGAGAGTATGAAATTTCAGGCATAACATCCCACCATGGACAGCGCAGTGGTCGACCGCCTGCACTTAACTACCGAGACCGGCGACGTCTGCAAAGAGTCGTAAATTCTAACAGACAAGCAGCACTGCGTCATATAACCCCAGAAATCAATGTGGGACGTACAAGGGACTTGTCTGTTAGAACTGTGCTGAGAAATTTGGCTTTCTTGGGCTATTCCAGCAGAAGACCGACTCGAGTGCCTTTACTGACAGAACGACATCGCTTGCAGCGACTCTCGTGGGCACGTGAGCATATCGGTTGGTCCCTAGATGAATGGAAAACCGTGACCTGGTCCGATGAGTCACGATTTCAGTTGGTAAGAGCTGATGGTAGGGTTCGAGTGTGGCGCAGACCCCATGAAGCCATGGACCCAAACTGTCAGCAAGGCACTGTTCAAGCTGGTGGTGGCTCCGTAATGGTGTGGGCTGTTTTTTCATGGCATGGACTTGGTCCTATGGTGCGACTGGACCGAACATTGACTGGAAATGCTTATGTTCAGCTACTTGGAGATCACTTGCAGCCATTCATGGACTTCATGTACCCAAACAACGATGGGATTTTTATGGATGACAATGCGCCATGTCACTGGGCCACAACTGTTCGCGATTGGTTTGAAGAACATTCTGGACAATTCCAACGAATGATCTGGCCACCTAGATCGCCCGGCATGAATCCCATCGAGTATTTATGGGACATCATCGAGAGGTCTGTTCGTGCCCAAAATCCTGCACCGTCAACGCTTTCACAATTATGGACGTCTATCGAGACAACATGGCTCAATATTCCTGCAGAAGACTTCCAACGACTTGTTGAGTCCATGCCACGTCGAGTTGCTGCACTTCGCCGGGCGAAAGGAGGGCCGACACGATATTAAGAGGTATCCCATGACTTTTGTCACTTCAGTGTATTATGTAAATATTAAATACAAAATATGCATATAATATTTCTTTAGTTTAAGTACGATTTTTAGATTGCATATTCTTAGAATCGTTTAGGTCGTTTCTACAGTGAAAATATTTTGAGCACTAAAGACAAAACAGTAAAAGTAAACTGTAAGGAAAATGAACACTTAGACAAGATAGCAGATGGCAGTTTTGCCAAATAAAAAATTCAAGAACCGTATAACACCATGTTCACCTAAGTCTGTATAATACTGTACTTAAAATAAAGAAACCAATTTAAAAAGTTTGCGATAAATTAATAAGATGAAATAGCCCACTAGAAATCCAGTTGGATTTCACAATTCAGACTCGGTATGTATTCCAAGAAGCTGTATTCCCCAGTGCACATTGGCTATTATACTGGTCCATGATAAATGTGTTAATAAATCTGTTAACCCGTAATTTTTCTCTTAGGATTTAAGTATGAGATAAGTTGAGATCCTCTACATGCTGTCATCTTGTTCTATTTCTCAAATAGCAGAGTAGTAGGTTCTCCATGGTGTAGTTAATTTAAACTATTATTATATGTATAATAATAGTTTAATCACTGTTAGTTACATCTGGTACTTCTGCTAAGCCATATCAGCTATTCTAGTGGAAAATCTGCTATTCTGATAATCTGCATCTGCTATTCTAAGTGGCAATTAAACTCAGGTTAAAGTGCTGGCATTTGAAAATATTACAATAATATATTAAATAAATGATTGCAAATTGTTTTAGCTTTAATAAAAAGTAATTACTATAACAATTTATTAAATAAGTTTAACAATTCGTTAAGTAAATTTTATTTATACTTTTCAGAAATAAATTCATTTATTATTAAACACACAATATCAATGAATTTATTGTGAATTTAACAAAAAGATATTTGAATTGATAATTTAATATCGAATTGAAATATTTGAATTCACAAAAATATTTGAATTGATAATTGAATATCGAATTGAAATATTTGAATTCAAAAAAATATTTGAATTGATAATTGAATATTGAATTGAAATATTTTAATTGATAAAAATATTTGAATTGATAATTGAATACTGAATTGAAATACTTTAATTGATAAAAATATTTGAATTGATAATTGAATATTGAATTGAAATATTTGAATTAAGAAAAATATATATTTTAATTGATTATGTAAGTTGTAAACTTCAATAAAGAATGCTATCTGTTATCTATGCAGACAATTAGTATTTACAATTTCTCATTTTATGAAATATTTTGTACCTAAAATTACTACATTGTACATAAATATTATTATTTGTCATACATATTTATAGATTATGTTATTTATGTAAGAAAGTTTAAACAGTTATCTATGTTAATCTTCAGAAACATTTTTAAATAAAAATAAAATAATCGTTCCTTTTAAAAACACATTTGTTTTACAAAACTTATTTTTTGTATATTATTTCCTTTTATTCTTTATTCATTTTCAGTTGAAAAACAAAAATACGCCTTTCTAAATAATAGTGAACCGACATGATTTGCATATAAACAGTACATAGAGAATAAAATAAAAACTACTTGTCAAAAAGTTAAAACATATTTATACTGAATGCAGAGGTTATATATCTTCAGAAACGATTTTTGAATAAGTAACCCATTTCAGATATATATGTTTTAGAAAATAAATCCTTACAGTATTGTGTCTAGAAATTTTATTTAATGAATATGAAATTTATATGCAATATTTTATACCTAAAATTGCTATATTGTATATAAATATTACTACCTGTTATACATATTCATAGATTATTTTACTTATGTAAAAGTTTAAAGAGTCACCTGTTTTAATGTTCAGAAACGTTTTTAAACGTTTTATAAAAACATTATTTCATGTATTATTTATTTTTTTTAAATTCATTTAGAGTAGAAAAACAAAAAAATACGCCTTTTTAAAAAATAGCCAACTGAGATCATTTGCATATAAATTGTTCATAGAGAATTAAATAAAAACCACTTGTCAAAGTTAAAACATATTTATGCTGAATGTATGGATAATATATCTTCAGAAACGATTTTTGAATAAGTAACCCATTTCAGATAAATATGTTTTAGGAAATAAATAGCTACAGTATTGTGTCTACGAAATTTATATTCTATCCCAAACATTTTCGTTTAAAATCCTTTTAAGATCTTCAGAATAATGAGCAAAATAAATCGCAGCGTGTGATTTATTCGAGCACATTGTAGTAAAATTTCCGCTTAACCTTGGAAGATTTTAACGAAACACGATTTGCGACCTTGTAACTGGGGTAATTAAATTCCTGGTAGCGAATAAGTCAGCACTTCCCGCCAAAAACGCCTTTGTGTTTGTTCTCAGTGCTTTCGTTGTTGGGAATATAAATATTCATGAAGGACCTACGCATGGTGTCTTTGCCATTCAAACACTTGTCTGGGAATCTCACTTTCGACGTTTTTGAATGACAATAAAAGAAATCCTTTCTTAATTTAGAAGCCAAACGCACGAGGGAGGTTTTCATTATCTGTTTTCAGTTTTGTCACTTTACGATGCTGGGTTTGTTTCGGTGTAACTTTAAACTTTTTTTATTGTTCAAACAACAATCAAAAATAACTTCCGCATTAAGAATTTACAATTACATAAAAACTGGAAACTGTGTTTTTTCCTTCTGTATTTAAATAATAATTTTTTGGAGTGATATATAAGTCTATAATAAATTATTCAAACAATACAGATTCGACGAAATTCTTCCAAAAGACTAAAGACTTATTCTTTCAAAAGACTTTTTGAGACTTCACTATTTGCGCTATGAAATTTCTGAGAAAATAAATTTTATGAAGTATTCTATTTCAATTTATACTATTTTCAAATGTTCAAGGAAGTAAATATACAAGGAAAATAAATTTGTGTTATAAATTTTTATTTATAAATCAACGAATAATATTTTCATTTGCAGTATGTTTTATTATTTTAATTTGTAAATGAAACAAACGAGTATTTAAAAGTATGATTGTTTTCAATGTTTTCGTTGTTGGGAATATATGTAAATATTCATGAAGGACCTATGCATGCCATTCAAACACTTGTCTTAAGAGTTTACAATAACTTCAAAACTGGAAACTGTTGTTTTATTTGTCATTCCGTATTTAAATAACTTTTTTGGAGTGATCTATCGTCTACAATAAATCATTCAAACAACATAAATTTGACGAAATTCTATCAAAATATTTAAAGTAGATCATCTGCTCCTTTAAGTAACATGGAGTTACGAAATTTCTGAAAAATACGTTTTATGAAGTATTCTATTTTAATTTATTCTCTTTATTCTATTTTAAAATGTTTAAGGAATAATATATAATAGGAAAATAAACTTTTATCATTAAATATTTATAAATCAACGAATATTATTTCCTTTTCCAGTATGCAGTATGTTTTATTATTTTAATTTGTAAATGAAACAAGTGAGAATTTAAAAGTAGTGTGATTGTTTTCAGTGATTTCGTTGTCGGGAATATAAATATTCATGAAGGACCTACGCATGGTGTCTTTGCTATTCAAACACTTGTCTGGGAATCTCACTTTCTCGACGTTTTTAAATGAATAAAAGAAATCCTTTCTTAATTTAGAAGCCAAACGCACGAGGTGAGATGAGAGGTTTTCATTAACTGCTTTCAGTTCTGTTTCGTGTAGTTTTAAACCTCTTTCATTGTTGTTTAAAATATGTGGTGCGACGTATAACTTCCGCATAAAGCGTTTACAATAACTTCAAAACCGGAAACTGTTGTTTTATTTGTCATTCTGTATTTAAATAACTTTTTTGGAGTGATATATCGTCTACAGTAAATCATTCAAACAATACAAATTAGACGAAATTCTATCAAAAGACTTAAAGTAGATCATTTGCTCCTTTAAGTAACATGGAGTTACGAAATTTCTGAAAAATACATTTTATGAAGTATTCTATTTTAATTTATTCTCTTTATTCTATTTTAAAATGTTTAAGGAATAATATATAATAGGAAAATAAACTTTTATCATTAAATATTTATAAATCAACGAATATTATTTCCTTTTGCAGTATGTTTTATTATTTTAATTTGTAAATGAAACAAGTGAGAATTTAAAAGTAGTGTGATTGTTTTCAGTGATTTCGCTGTTGGGAATATAAATATTCATGAAGGTTCTACGCATGGTGTCTTTGCCATTCAAACACTTGTCTGGGAATCTCACTTTCTCGACGTTTTTAAATGACAATAAAGAAATCTTTTCTTAATTTAGAAGCCAAACGCACGAGGTGAGATGGGAGGTTTTTATTATCTGCTTTCACTTCTGTCAATTCACCATGCTGCTGGGTTTGTTTCGGTGTAACTTTAAACCTTTTTGATTGTTGTTTGATATATAACTTCCGCATTAAGAGTTTACTGGAAACTTCAAAACTGGAAACTTGGAATGTTTTATTTTTCCTTCTGTATTTAAATAACTTTTTTTGGAATACAAACTACAATAAATTATTCAAACAATACAGATTCGACAAAATTCTTTCAAAAGACGTAAGGGAGATTATTTGCGCTACAGACTTTCTGATAAATAAATTTTATGAAGTATTCTATTTTAATTTACTATCTTTATTCTATTTTAAAATGTTTTAGGAATAAAATATAAATGGAAAATAAATTTTTATCAAAAAATTTTATTTATAAATCAACGAATAATATTTTTATTTTGCTGCAAGTTTTATTATTTTAATTCTTAAATGAAACAATTAAGAATTTAAAAGTATGATTTTTTTCTTATTAATTGTAGCACAAAATACTTGTGTATTTCAAAATCGTTTATTTATCGAATATGCATATTGAATATTTAAAACTATTCTGTGAATACGATAATTTATTAATTCAAATTCTTCTTGTTTGTTAAACTAAGTAAAGTAGCATGAAATTGATAAATTACGCTTCCTCCTACGCATTGGCGAGATCGCCCCCTGTGGCGTTCAGGAGAAATGGTCTGTTGGCTTACAAACTCTCACGCGGAGAGGATGTATATTTCGCTCTATTTGGTTTTCGCTTTCTGGTATCTGGTTTTCAGCTTAAAAGGTGAATGCTTTCACGAATCTATAATTATATGTCTTTAGCTGTGTTAAATATTGTGTGGTGTTTGTGCGTGTGTCGATAAAGCTGTGAGTTCTCAAACTTATGCCTCAAGTCTCAACCCAATCACACTCAGTTACAATCCAGCTGTACAACCTGCACACTACAATACAAGATAATGCTTTGTGTTGTGTAAATATTTTCCATGCTCACGATTAAAAAATTTTTAATTAAATAATTTCTATTCTATCGAATTAAATCCGACACTTTAGCTTTTATTATTACTTTTTAATACACAAGAAGGTTTTGCTTTCCGCTTTCAAATTACGATCAATATGTCAATACATCATTAGTGTCATTAAGAACAATGCTATTTTTTAATAGTTATCGGTGATGATTAACAGTGTCTAATTTTTGAAGTCTTCAATGCTAAACAATCATTTAATGTTAAACAATCATTTTTTAAAATATTTATCGGCGACGATTGACAGTGTATAATTTTCGAAGTCTTCAATGTTAAACAATATTTTTTTTTAAATATTTATCGACGATGATTGACAGTGTCTAATGTTTGAAATCTTTAATGTTAAACAATAATTTTTTTTTAAATATTTATCAGCGATGATTGACAGTGTCTAATTTTCGAAGTCTTCAGTGTTAAACAATATTTTTTTTTTTTAAATATTTATCGGCGATGATTTACAATGTCTAATTTTTGAGGTTTTCAAGGTTAAGCAATCATTTAATGCTAAACAATCTTTTTTTAATATTTACCGGCGTTGATTGACAGTGTCTAATTTTTGAAGATTTCAATATTAAACAATCATTTAATTAATTTAATAGTGTTAGGTATCTTATGGAAAACAATCTAGAAAACTCTCATTAAACAACCTAATTGTTCAGACGAGAAGCTTACATACATGTTTTATCGTGTATTGTCATTTCTTAAAACAGTGAATTGAATTCGGCCAGTGAATTCGTATGTTTTTGTTGGACTTGATGGATTAAAATTTAATTTGAGTTCAATTTTTTAATTTGGTTCTTCCGAACTGGCACAAACACAGTAATGGGAAATATTTTCAAATCTATTTTTTCATTTTAGATTGATTTTATTTTGTAATTTTCGAATAAAACATGAAAAGAATTTGAGTTTCTTTATCTAAACTTAATCTTCGAGCTGTATTATTTTGCTAGGCGATTTAATTACGAATGTGAAGTAAGAAATCATGAAACAAATCTGAAAATGTCATCAAATTTTGATTTTAAAGAATGAATTCAGAAAGTATCACAGGTAGCTTGCAACTATATTATTTGCTGTCATGATCTAATAATTTTAATCAAAGCACGAATGATAAGATTTTGCAATAAAATTGGCTTAATGATACGCTTCGTGCCTTAAATTCTGTAAATATAAGGATTTGGTGTCAATTTTTTTTTAATAGAAATTATTTTACACTATAACCTGTTCACAGGTGTGAAAAAATAATGTTTCCCAAAATTAATTATAGTAATTTTTTGTGGAATCATTTCCCTGAATCACATGGTGAGGAAATCGGTCTTTTTTATGATAGTTATTAACATTTGTGGATCAAGGATGTTTGCTGAATTATCAATTAACAACTCTTAAGTTTTTCATGACATAGATAATAAATTACACCTTTATGCTGCATTGTAATTTAATATTTACACACCTGAGTTTTAGGGTGAAAACTCGACATAAATTACTTTTTTTCGCTGGCCCGTTTGAAAACTGACTCATATTTTTTCCAAACACACAAGAATTTGTGAAAATTTCACAACTGGCCGAGTTTTTATTTCTTAAAACTGCGAGTAAATGATGAAATCACATGAATTATTATTGTATATTTATTAAACAATCTAAGGATAGAGAATTTATCTAAAATTAATTAATCTTTTTAAGTAGTTTTTTTAAACAATAATTTATTTTTTGAATATTAAAAACTTGTTTCTTATCCCACTTGGTAGACAGCAACATCTAGACCAAGTCCAAGAAATCATGTGATATCGTGGAAGGAGAGAAGGAGCCAGCTTTTGTTGTGCTGGTTTGGTTTGTCGCTCTACGGTTATTTTGTGCTCACTTTGGGCTAATTAGACCATTGCTTATATTTTAACATGGATTCCGAACCACTAACAAACATCCATGCCACAGTCAGGATTCGAACATGAATGTACCAACAGCCAATTGGCATACGGCTATCTGCGCTTGCTCTGATGGAACACCCTTATGTAGAAGACTGACTTAGCTCCGTGACGCTGACTTTTTATGGTGTAGGGATGATTATGGTGTCAGCCCTACGCCCAACGCTCTACAGTCGTATTAGACCAGGACTTAAGGCTTGAAGTAGATTCATAACCACTACAAATATCTTTGTCACAGCTGGTATTCGAAACCGAAACCTGTGGTACAGAGCGCTAGTCACTCTGCCATACATAATAACTCACATAACTTAATTTTAAGTTTTATTATAACATTATATATTTTTATTTTATATTTTGTAAAATAACTTTTGTAGAATCACATTTTTAATGAATAAAATTTAATTAAATTGATTAAGATATACATGGGAAGAACAGCTTTTTTTTTTTAAATTTAGGTTTTCGAAAGATAATTTTTTGATAACAGTCTTGTGAATATTTCTGTTAAAATTAAATAATAATAATAATACTTTCATTATTGTTATTATAATGAAAAAAATAATAAGAACTGAATCCCTTAATAATCAATGACTGTTACGATTTATGATATAATTTTTTGTAGCCCATCGACATTTTGCTCAATAGATTAGATGAGTGATCTATTTAAAGTAATTTGTTTATTTAAATGTGAAATAAAAATAAACAAACTCTTCAAGCCACTTACATAAATAAATCTTTGTGCTCAGTAAAAAATAACCTGGAATATTGAGCCATCTCAAAATATCAGAAGCAATCTCGTGGCGGTCCTTTTGTCTCGTGCAAATGTCACTTTTTAATTTTCCCTCCGAACGTTGGAATGACGTACTAATGACGTCAAGTGTCTCTCAAAAAAGAACTTTTTATCTAGGTATCCAAAAGAATCCTGTCCTCAGCGTGAACGACCCGCAATGAATCATTTTATTCCGAAAGACAGAGTACCCATCGGCGCCGTTAAACGGTACTTAATAAAAGAGACATACCTGGAATGATAAATTCCTTCAATGCATCCATCGATTAAGACCCGGTGACATTTACTTTTACTTAACCTTTAAGAGGTCCGTTTTTTATCCGTACTCTGTATGATATATAACTTAACCACTTTTAATAATATACCAGTAAAAGAGTCCCTCGAACCAGTAAAATAAAAGTTAATTTTAGATCAAAAAGTAAAAACATCATTTTTTAAATTGTAACTTTATTAGGCTGACCATTTTACTTTAAAATAAAATTGTCCTTAAGGTTAATATAAAATTATCATTCGTAATTCTAATGGTAAAAATATCATGTGTAAAATTATCATTACCTTAAATGTAAAATTATCATTCGTGATTTATTGGAAAAGTCAACTTTCATATTCTAGTAAAATTAACGTTTGTATCCTAAAGGTAAAATTATCATCCGTATTCCTAATGGTAAAACTATCATGTGTAACCCTAAATATAAAATTACCATTCGTAACGTAATGGCAAAATCAACGTCCATATCCTAAAGGTAAAATTATCATCCATAACCTAAACATAAAATTACCATCTATAATCGAAAGATACAATTACCATCCATAACGTAAAGGTAAAAGTACCATTATCCTTAACACAATGTGCAATTAAAATCTTTCCCAATGAAAATAAAATGTATGAATTCTTAAATTTAAAGCTAAACTCTTAAATTTATCTTTTATCTAATTTATCTTTTATCTAATTTATCTTTTTATGACAACTTAATAATTATTTCTATATTTGCGTAACCCTAAATCTAAAATTACCATTCGTAACTTAATGGCAAAATTATCACCTACCATCTTAAACGTAAAATTATCATCTGTAACCTAAAGGTAAAATTATCATCCGTAATCTAAACATAAAATTACCATCCATAATCGAAATATACAATTACCATCCATAACAATTACCATCCATAATGGTAAAAATACCATTATCCTTAAAGCAGTGTGCAAAATAAAATCTTTCTTAATGAAAGTAAAATTTATGAATTCTTAAATTTATCTTTTATCTAATTTATCTTTATTTATAATAACGTAATAATTATTTCTAAAATTTGCTATTTTTTTTTATTTTTTATAATTTAATAATTATTTCTATATTTGAGTAACCCTCAATGTAAAATTACCATTCGTAACTTAATGGCATGGCAAAATTAACTTCCATATACTAAAAGTAAATTATAATCCGTAACCTAAACATAAAATTATCATCCATAACGTAACCTAAACATAAAATTATCATCCATAATGTAAGATATAATTACCATCCATAATGTAAAGGTAACAGTACAATTATCCTTAAGACAGTGTACAAATTAAAATCTTCCGCAGTGAAAGTAAAATGTATGAATTCTTAAATTTAAAGGTAAATTCTTAAAAATTTATCTTTATTTATTTAACATTTATTTCTATAAATTGTATTTGTTCTTATTTGTTTACATACTTTTGAAAATTTCATTGTTAGTAGAAAAAAAATTGCAAGTCACAAATTTCTATTTTTTTTTTCTTTTTCTTTTTAGGATTAAATTTAGTCTTCGTAAAGCAGTGTCATTCTTTTTATCATATTATCATAAAGCAGATGTTCTTATAAAATAGATAGCAATTAAATATAATAATCTAATAAGATTGTCATACTAAGATAAATAGCTTTTATTATAAATGGTATTAATATTAATTATTAGATGTTGTTGTCTGAATAAATTTAACATGTAATTAATATTTGGATTCTGTATTACAGGTATGAAGATTTATATTTTTATAATTTCGTTTTTTGTTTCTGAAATGATTAATAAGCAAGGGGATTCATCTACAACTGTGTAGTGTCTCACGTTCAAAATGTCTCTGCCTGGAATAAATTTTTCAAGTTTTCTAATATATTACATTTGAATGCAGAGAACTTAGGGGAACATAGGGCCCTTTTATTGCTATAATAAAGAAATTATAAACCACTTAATGAAAAAATTGATTAATATATATTATAATGTAGATTCCAAACAATGACTACATTACTAATTAAGTGTACATATTTTTATTTTGCTATTTTCACTGGTGAGTAAAATAATGAAGATAATCACAACGAAGAGCATTTTAAACAATATAAATAAACTGTTGTTTGGAAAACATTCATGGAGTGATAAAAATTTAATTCCTTAGCAAAATTGAATCCATTAAAAAGGATCTGGGTATGTCAATTCAGCAGACGAAACTTATCAACTCGATGTAGTTTCAAAAAATGTATAAAGAGAATATAATGTAACGTTTAACCGTTAACAAGTTCATTTAAATGCAAAAAAATTATGAAAATTAAAATTAAATTTAAAAAAAATGAAATATGTTCGGCAAGGTTCAACTTATCATGTGTGAACATTCGAGAACGGATGCATAAACACAGAAATATACCAATATATGAAACAATTGATTGGAATACTACAAAAATGGTCAAATTCAATAGCCACATGAATATAGCAATGCTGAATAGATCAAGAACTTCATTAAGAGGGAATTGTTCAAGAATCTCTAAAAGAATTTACAAAAGTAAGATAAATGTTGTCGTAAATGAAGAATGAAGTATTCCCAATTCTACAAGAAACGTTATCACATTCAATAGCCAAAAGAATATTACAAAGTTTGAAACTTCTAGTCGTAAATGAAGAATGAAGTATACCCAATTCTATAAGAAACGTTATCACATACAATAGCCAAAATAATATATCAAAGTTTGCAAATTCTAGGCATAAATGAAGAATGAAATATTCCAAATACAAAAAGAAGCACTATACAGCTCAATAGGCACCGGAAAATGCCAAAAGTGATAAATATGAAACTTCAAAAAAAAGGAATTCATCAACGCACTACGAGTACTTATAGCCATTGGATGCACAAATGTTTAAAATACCAACCCAAAACATGAAAAGTGATTCAAAACCATACTACAAAACACTTCAAGCAAAATCCAGATTCTCCAGAAAATTTCTTAAGACTAATGTTATTCATGAATCATTTCAAGAGTTAAGGGGCCCAAAGTATCATTTTTACGCCAAAATTTGCAATGGAGTTTTATTTGTTTGGTCCTCAGTCTCAGATAACTTCACGGACCCCTAACCAGGACAACACCATGTTCACACAAGGTAATTAAATTCCAATGAATTCAATTTTGCTAATAAATTAAATTATAAAAATTTAATTCATTAACAAAATTGAATCCATTGGAAAGAATCTGGGCATGTCAATTCAGCAGACGAAACATACAGCTCGATGTAGTTGCAAAAAATGTATAAAGAGAGTATAATGTAACGTTTAACCGTTAACGTTTCCATTTAAATGCGATATTAGATTAGCTTTCTAAAGTTCAAGGGTATTAGGTTTTAAAAAAGTGTTGTCTTGAATGTGAGTTGGCGACACATTAATGACGTTTTATAATGGTGTTTTTAATGCAGGAATACACAGACCATGGTCTGTTGGATGCTTTCTTGCGAGCCGCCTCATTATATGTCTTTTTTACTTTAAAAATACTTAATAGACTTCACTTAATAGAATTGCCATTTTTTTTGGAGCATGTTCCGATTTCGATGAAAGATTAATTCAGGAAACATGATCCACCTTTAGTTTAATAAAAGGATAGGCATATAAATAATAAAAAATTTTGTATTCGTTTTTTTATATTTTGAAAGCTAAAAGATCTGATTTTTTATAGTTTACTTGGTAACCTGGATGTAGGATCCCTATTTATGTATTTTTTTAAATTTTATCTGATAGTTTTTGTTCAAAATTTGTTGCCATTTTAAAATTGTTTCAAACACAGTTGCTGTGGTCGTTGCTTATATTAAAATGTGTAAACATTTTTAAAAATTGTGAATCAATACAAATTTATGGAAAAAAAATTTTTAGACATAAATAAATCGATAAAACTGTAAATAAACGTCATTTACATAATTACTTACGCGCTTTGTTAGTGCAAAAAATGAATCAAATACTAAAACTTTAAAATTTATTTAATACATTGAACTCTTCATCTGCGTCGCTATTTTTATCCGAGATATATTATAGATATATATAATAATTTTGAATTACTTTACTGATAGTTATATTGAAACGAATTTTAAGTACAATGGAAAATAAAATATTAAAATTTGTTATCAGTAATCTAAATTTTCATTCCTAATAAAATATTGTTTACTTATTCCATATTTTTTTATTTATAGTTTGGGACATTTTAAATTAAATAATACCTGAAATATAACCTATTGATAAGTAATATAATACAGTAATATATTATAATACGGTATATGTAGTTTAATATAGTATACAATATAATATATGTAGGCGTAGGGAGTTGGTTCCTGATACATGAGACGATTTTTTTTATAACACCTAACTCTTTATCGTAATTGTATGTACCGTATCCTTTACTATTATATTAAAAAATTTTGAAATAAATTCAATGAATTTATTAAACTCATGTATCTATAAAAATCGTTTTTTAATTCAAAATTACAACAGTAAAGATGTAATATTTGCACTAAACAAATCGTCCTAGTATTATAAATTTGCTTAGAAAAACCTATATGTCCTATAAAAATAGCAATACATAATTAACAGATATCAAAACATTACAGACTGTATTAAAACAGGCAAAAGAAAATTGCCCATTTGATTCACAAATATGCTAAATGTGTGCTAAAAAAAATGTTTGAAATAAATTCAATGACTTTTACAGTAAATCTTTTTTGTTCTTAATATAATTGCTTCTATGAGGTATCCTTTCTTAGATGTGTGACTCTGCGAAATGGAAAGTATCTCAATACTTAGTTGTTTCGCTGCTAAATCATTGCACATCTTTTCTACTGACTGTATTTATGAGGGGTGTAATTGAATTGCTTCTTTAAAATTCAATTTTAACATTAATTCCTAGAATTTTGCGGAAATGAAAATTATTATTATAAAAGAATCGAGAGAACTAACGCTTTATAAAATGCTCGACTGCTCGAAGTGTTTAATTCTATTTCTAATAAAAGAACAAAAATTCCAATTTTCTAAGAAAGCACACTGGTTTAATTTAAAACCTTTAACATTATAACTCGAATATATCAGTCTCTCATATATATTAGTAATACCAAGAATTAAATCGAGCGAAATCTAATGTTTATTTCACAATTAGAATGAATATTTTAGACTACTTTGTTTTATTTAAGATATTCACTAATTCTCTCGTGACATGAAACACATCTGGCAGCAGTCTTTCCATCGCGATTTCGTGTTGTTTTACAGACATTTGACTGGATGTCCTTCAGTACACAAAAAAATGGCTGCATATTATTGACTGCTTATTATCTCTTGCATTTACTTTCAGTTACTTTTTTTAAATGGGTAGAAATGATATCCGTTCGTCTTTACAGGATTTCGGAGTGCCCTGGCCCCAAAGGGGCCTAAAACTCCTATCTGCATCTGAGAAACATTGGTGAAGGAAAAAACATTGATAGTTAAAAGGAGGTGAAGGGATTTAAGAGCAATGTCCCATGTTAAAATATATATTAAAAATATAAGCAAAGAAAAAATTAATAAAATAGCTAATAACAAGGAGAAAAATAAAATAAAAAACAAAAATTAATAAAATAAAATAAACAGAACAATTAAAGAATCCAAAATTTAAAAAGGAATCTACAGTAGGATGGGATTTTCGTTGCTAGGAATGAAGACTAAAAGCACAGATGTCATGACGACAACTGAGCCAGTTCGTCTAGGAGCTTTGCAAGTTGTGAAGAACAGCCCTTGGGCGTTTAGCATTTTCCGGAAGATGGAAATCGTATCTCGGAAGATTACGGATTTCATCATTCGGGATGTGTTCAAGATTTGCATAGAATTTTTCTTCAAGCTTGAGCATGAATTTTTGAATAGAGGGGAGGGCAAGACAGTGACGAATGTCATCATTCCTAAAATACCAAGGAGAGTCAGTAATCATTCTTAAAATTTTATTTTCAATTCTTTTGATGTAGTTGGTGTGGTATTTTGCAGCGGAACCCCAAACTGGGCTGGCATATGTGATGATGGGAAGCAAATAGTACATGTAAATAATTAGTTTAAAATGATAGCGTTTTTTGTAATAAAATTATTGCATTTTTGTAATAATATTATTACATTTTTTTGTAATAATATTACGTGTAACATTTTAGTAATAATGCGTATGCATTTTTAGAAATATCGTATGGGGAAAACTCGAAAGTTTTGACCATAAATAAGATAATTACAGTTCTTGACCTAACATGCAATCCGAATGTTTAAATTTATATTTGACTATCTGTAATAATAATAATTAATTAAACTTATTGGTAACTAATAATAATTTTATTGGTCACAATTCTGACTATGCATATTTTTGATTTTAGTAAGAAAAAATTGTTCTGAAACAAAACTACTTTTAATATAGTACTTTAAGTACTTTATAGTACTTATAGTATATTTAAAAAAATGCCTGGCCCTTTAAGAGGTTAAAAAAGGTGACCTCAAAGAGAGGTCTTTCGGTTGCAATTCCCACTTGCACCATGCAGCAAAATAGGGTAGGGCTGAATAAAAAAGGTTAGTCGTATAACAAATATCTGCCAGTAGGCAGACTGCCTTGGCCCACCATGGGGCTGCTGCGCTAATGAAGAAGTCGTATTACAAATAAAAAAATTCAAATATCAAAGAAATACAAAAACTGTGTTTTTCTCCCACACTCTGAATACCACAGGCTTCAGGTTTATAACACGGTGGTGGCATGTATATCTGTTAACGGTTCGTAATCCAATTTAAACTATAAGCTAAAGTGTGAAAAAATTACAGTAGGGCGACAAATCAAACCAACCCACTCTCTGAATAACTATAAACAATGCTAATGGTTTGGTCTGTCGCTAATTTAGGCTAATTAGACCGGGACCTACAATTGAACCTCGAGACCGGGACCTCGTTGAACGTGGATTCCGAACCATTCACAAACATCCATGCCACCGCCAAAATTCGAACCTGAAGCCTGTGATACTAAAAGCCAGAGTGCTAGCCAATTGGCCATCAGGCCGCGAGCAATGCTAATGATATCCCTACTGTAATAAATATTTATTTATGATTATCATCAGTATAATACAATCTACTTGTACAAAATAATAGTTGTCTCGTACTTGTAATAGTTGTACTGGTCCAGTATAATTCAATCTACTTGTCTAAAATACATTTATTTTGCAATAAATGTATTATCAGATAAAACTGAAATGTTAGATGGCTGGTAAGTGTTGAAACCAGCTGATAGACGATGCTTTTTAATTATTATATAAAGACACTATGCAATGTCTTGTAATTATAATATAAGTGTATTGTTTTTTTTTTTTAATTAATATATTGGCTTCCATAAGTGTATGAAATTTTTAATTCATATCTGAAATTTCTTTTTAATTATCAAATTACTGTATCTAAATTTTTCAATATGAAAACAAAAACCTTCTTGGAGCTTCATAAATATAAGAATATTTTGTCACTTGAGAATATGTATGAGTTACACCATTTTTTTTCATTCTTTATATTATGATCCATCACTTCCGTACGTACACATTTCATTGCAGAACACGTTCATGAAAAACGATTAAAGAAAAGCATATAAATTCCAATTTGTTATCACTTTTTTAAAACTTTATTCTGATATGATATTACTTGGTGGTGACATGCTTTGAATGATCACTGAAGTTTTATCCGGCGATTTTTCAAGGTTCCATCGAAAAAAATCTTCCGCCCACTCCCCTAAGTTTTCAAGGTACGTGAATGAGGCTTTTAATGCATTTATTTTCTTATTTTTTTGCGCTTAAACGATTATGTAGAAGGTCCTTGGCGCCTTGAACGAAAAAATGAGGAAATAAACGAAGATAAAATAACGAAACTTTAACAAATGGACCTCATCACGTCAATTTCCATTTGTGTGAACTGAATTTAATTACTTTTAATATTATGTTTATTTTTTCAACTATATAATTTTTACACTTTGCCTTCTTTGTGATTTCCAATTTGATTGTTCGACTTGTTACTACTTACTAGTGTTACCAAAAAGTAAAACCAATTTTTTTTTCAAAAATTATTCAATTATTCCAATATGAGAATATTAAATAGTGTAATTCTCTTCTTTATTTGCAGATTCTTTTTTAAATTTAAAGGTTTAGTAAATATAGATTTAGTTATATCATATTAATCAGTTAAGATGATTATGATATGTACATGTATATGAATTTAATTTTTTTTGAAAAAATTTCATCGTAAATTAAAAGTGTCAAATTTTCGAATTATACTTCTTAAAATTAACAGATATTTAACAATAAAATTATCAGAACTAGCAGAATTCTTTTGACTATTCTAAAACAGTTTTTTTTTAATACTACTGTGCCCAAAAAGTAAGATATTTCTTTTAAAAAAAACTTTTTATTTATTCTTCCAAATTTATGTCATCGCCTTCAAAGTAATCCCCTCCGGACACAATGCACTTATGCAAATTTTTTTCCCAATCATCAATGCATGCTAAAAAGTCATCGGCATGGATGGCCTTCAAAGCGCGCGGCTATTCACGTTGAATCTCTTCAATCAACTCAAAACGTTGTCCCTGTAGTGGTCTTTTGAGTTCAGGGAATAGCCAGAAGTCGCACGGCGTGAATACGACGGTTGTGGAACGATATGGGTTTCATATTTGGCAAAAAAGTCATGAAGGATCAATGCTGTGTGAGCTGGCGCATTCAGCGTTTTCGGTACCAAGCGAGAAGCGTTTAAGGCCCAAATTTTAATTGACCGCTCCTTTTGAAATTCCAACATCATCAGCAAGGTCTCTAATTGTAAATCGATGGTTTGCAAGCAACAAATCTTTAATTTTGTGGACGTGAGCTTCGTCGGTTGAGGTGGATGGTCGACCAGAGGGCTCTTCATCTTCAACATGTTCTCTGCCTTCTTTGAACTGTTTATACCACTTCTAAACATTTCTTTCCGATATAGGAATGCTCACCGAATGCTTTCTGAAACATTATGTACACTTCCGCAAACAAAATTGAATGCAAGTTATTTGCTCAATTAATTCAGACATTTCAAAAATCGCCGGAATCAGTTTTAGCATCTCACAAAGCCAAGCGTAACTCAAGCACTAATGAATATTTTGACGTCAAATTTCACACATATGTCAAGGACAGTGCCAATAACCTAAAAAAGGAAAAAACAATTTAAATTTCATAAACACCGGGAATTTTAAATTGAAAAGTGTTCTTACTTTTTGGATTTTCTATTTCAACTAATTAAATGTTATTAATTTGTTGAAATTTCTATTGTTGTTAAATGATTTTTGTTTAATGTGGGATTTGTCAGGACTTGTTCATTCAAACGATATCACGATTTAAAAAAAGTTAAAGATTTGCAACAACATAATTAGAATTTTTTTCATAATGGAAATGGTTGCAAATATATTTTCTTCTCGGAATATAATGGCCTTGAATTTATATGCATGTCAAATTGAATAAAAGAATTAATTTGAAAAATTATTCTTTCATTTCGTATAGAATGCAAAGTGTGAATCTTAGTTCCTGAAGGTAATTATTTATCGTGTCATCAATTGTCAATCTTACTCGACTCGTGGCCGAATACTAGTGGGCGAAATTCTGCTGGTGACGTCCATTGCAGTCACTGTTTCAAAAAGCAAGGAAACTTGATGAGAATTACGACAACTTGTGTAAAGCATTTTGTATCAGCAATCAGGCTTTCTGGTGGGTGTTTTCCAAGTTAATATCCACATTTCTAATAGTAGTCCACCTGCAATGTTGTTCTCTCTTCTTTGGCTAGCGCTCTGGCCTTTGGTAATACAGACTTCAGGTTCGAATCTTGACGGTGGTATGGATGTTTGTTAATCGTTCGGAATCCACATTAAACTGTAGGTCCCGATCTAATTAGGAATTTGATAATTAGCATTAGTGTTGATTATTGATTTGCTACTATTTTACTACTTTGGCCAATGTAAAATAAATAAGCTTTTTAAAAGTGTGATAAATCTTACGGGCGAGAAAAATATTCAAGGCGGACCACGTGTTGGCCATCCCTGTTCTAGAAAATAAAAAATAAATAAATTACATATTTTTTTCTCTTATTTTTAAACGTGTGAAAATGTATGTCCGTCAAGAATCACGTTAAGAAATAACCATTCGCACAATATATAGCCACCTCCTATAGATTATAAAGTTTAGATTAATCAATATATATTCATGAGACACGAGTAGGAAGAAAATCCATTAAAACAGAGAACTATGAAGAAGCCATCATTTTTATAGGCATCGGAAGCGTGATCCTACTTTAAAAAGGAAATTTGATAAAAATAAAAATTAAAAAAACCTGCTCTACCGTTACACGTAGCAGTTCTTTATATTACCCTTTCAAGCAGCAAGTTGTCTGAGAGCTTCTTTATTTAGTATCCAACCACTTTCTTATCTGATGAAAGTAAAAAAATATTAAAAGTACATCTCTTAAACTGTACGAGTTCGCTATCAAAAGTTAAAACACATTGCATACTGTGGGTTGATAACTAATGGATTTGAATCGATATCTTGAAGTGTGTGTAGGCATTAAGTCTTAAAAGGTTTCTTGTCACATAAAATAGAGTTTTAATCTAATTCAAAAAGTGCACTTGAACATCTTTATAGAAGTATTAAATGTTTTTATTATGTAAAAATTAAAAGCACACGAGCGACAAGAGTGAGATATTTAAATTTATCTAAAACATATAGTCTTTTTTAAAATTAAAATAAATAATTATTTGCATATACAATATTTTATTTTATTTAATTATATTAAATAAAAATATAACACTAGTTTATTTATTTAGCCAGGCAAGATTTTGTTAATTTCAGTATTACAGCCAGTAAAAAAATCAGTTAAACCCCCAATTGCGATCGAACCATTATGCAGATTAGCAAGCATATGAATGGAGGAAAAAAGGTGATTTGTGAAGGGTTCAGAAACAAGGTGATTTGTTGGTAAATATGACAACCTTTATAAAGGTCTCTCATCGATAGCAATAGCCAGTTGTTTATAGATTCTTGTGGCTCATTCGATATGCAAATGGCGAACAAATTCCTCTAAAGTCCTTTTTTACTCGTTAGGCAGACTGGTTAATATATATAATACGAAGCAACACGTCAGTAATATAAAAAAATTCTTATATAAACACTAATGAATATATCCTCTTCTTCATTGGTGCAATAACCCCATGGTGGGCCAAGGCCTTCTGACTACTGGCAAATTTCGAGACTGGAGATGCTTTCTTTTTAAGGGGTAGAGTTGCCAATGTTGCTCTCAAAAGCAATTTGTTTACAAGCTGCAATCAATTAGAGATGTAGAACTCGAGGCAGTTGTTATACAAACGAAAATAATAAATAGAATATTTAATTTTTTTTTTAATTTCAAATATAATAAAGATAATATATCACCTGTTTTCTAACAGATATTATCCACGATACCGTAACATTTCGACGTATTAAAGAAACGAATAAAATTATAACATTATAAAATAACAAATTAAATAAGAATAATTTTTTGTACATACATGAAATCAATCGTTCATATAAACAATTCGTTAATTTATGCAAATATTCATTCATTTATGCAATCATTAGTTCATATATGCAATTCGTTAATTTATGCAATTTTCATTCATTTATGCAATCATTCGTTCATATATGCAATTATTCTTTCATATATGTTATCATTCGTTCATATATGCAATTATTTGTACATATATGCAATTATTTGTTCATGTATCAATTATTTGTTCATATATGCAATTATGCTTTCATATATGCAATCATTCGTTCATATATGCAATTACTCGTTCATATATGCAATTACTCGTTCATATATGCAATTAATCGTTCATATATGTAATTATTAGTTCATATAATTATTCATTCATTCATATGTGTTTATATCAGTACAGATTCGTATCTGAACTGAAAATACTTTTTATTTTATAAAAACATCACTAACATAGATGTTTAATTCATTTCTAAAAATATACATTTCTCGATGTAAAAGAGATTAGGCAACCTTGAATGAATGGCAACAGAGAACAAGCACCAGGCATAAAGCCAGTTTTTAATGACTCGGGTTTCTGAGTAAAAGTTTTATCCATCATTTGCCCTATGAACCAACTTCCCCAGAACACTTGTCATTAACGTTAATTGTTGCATTTCTTTTTTCACAGAACATCACCCAACCCGATCTCCCACTGCTGATTCACCCCGAGTTCCCCGAACTACGAGCCAGGATGGCAGAAACTAGTCTGGAGAAAGACTCCTTCCCGGACGAAAAAAATATCCACTCCTACCAAGACTACTTCCGAATCATGTACGGGACACCTGAAGGAGTTAATTTACTGAGGAAAAAATATGGGCCCACGGGGCTGCAAAGGGCCAGGGCGCAACACGGTGTCGACAATGGTATGTTGCGAATTTATGTTATCTCTATACAGCTTTAAACGTAACTTAGCTCAACGTAAGCAGCTTTTCACAGTTTCCGAATTAAACACACCTATAATTAACATTTAGTTCCTTCAATCGCCAAGTATTTAAAAACATCTGGAAAGACCACGGTTGAAACATGATAATGTCAACAGAGGTATGTTACGAATTTATGTTACCTCTATACAGTGTAAACATCATAACATAAGCAAATTTGCTACATCTTTCTACACAGTCCAGTCACATTAATGTGACCACCACCTACTTTCGACGTCAACGTGAAATAACCAATCACAAAAAGGCAGGTGGCAGCACATTGCAGTGTAGTGTATATAAAGAATTCCTCTTAATACCACTTAAATACCACTTAATACCACATTCCACACTCCACTTAAAGCTAGAATATACAACAGTGTATATTCTGGCTTTTAGACTGGTGGTCACATAAAGCAATTAATAAAAAGAATAATTATAAATAAATATATAAAGCAATATATTCGAAAGAATAATTTGTTTTGTATTTGCGTTTTATTAGATAATTAGAATTTTTCGCAATTTCTGAATTAAATGTTAACCAAGCATTCCATTTCAAAACACACCTGTAATTAACATTTACTTCCTCCAATCGCCAAATATTTAAAAACATCTGGAAAGACCACGGTTGAAACACGATAATGCCAAATGAGGTATGTTACTTATTTATGTTATCTGTATACAATGTGAACATTATAACATAAGGAAAATTGCAATAATATCTTTCTATAAGCAATATATTCGAATGAATAATTTGTTTTGTATTTGTGTTTTATTAGATAATTAAAATTTTTCACAATTTCCGAATTAAATATTATCCAAGAATTCCACTTCAAAACACATTTATACTTAACATTTAGTTTCCCAATTCGCCAAATATTTAAAAACATCTTCAAAGGCCAGGCCGCAACACGACAATGTCAACATAGGTATGTTGCGATATTTGTATGCAGTGTAAGCATAACATAAGCAAAATTGAAATTCGAAAAATTGCCATATCTTTCTATAATGCAATATATTCGAAAGAATAATTTGTTTTTCATTTGAGTTTTATTAGATAATTAGAATTTTTCACAATTTCCAAATTGAATATTAACCAAGAATTCCGTTTCAAAACAAATTTATAATTATTTTTTCCTACATCAAATTGTAGCGATATCCGCCATAAGAACTCTAGCAGCTGAATAAAATTTAGCCTTGGTGAATTTATCAGAGTTAAAAATCATAAGATCAAGTGCAGTGCATGTTGACAAATGTAAAAAGTCCATGGCTTCACCTGGCGAGCATAGAGGACAGACATCATTAGTGGCTACACCAATACGGTGCAAGTGTTATTAAGAAAATCCTGTCCTGTCAAGAGTCGGAAATTTGCTATAAAAACTGCACGGGGCAAGTCCGTTGGGATGGGTAATGAAACAAGTATACTATAATTTGACCACTCACAAATAGATAACCATTGTTAGAACCATTGTGAATTTTCATGTAAGCCCATTTTATGGTCTTGAACTCTGGTAGTTATCAGGTTGGTATAAGAAGACTATAGTGGAATTCTTAGCTGTGCTTTTGGGCTCATGTTTACCATAGACATTATTTGAAGGCGGTTCCGCAAACTCACCCCTAACATATTTATAGTTATTGAAATGACGAGTTTCCACATTGCTAGATAGGTGTGTGGGAGACAATATGTTGCCCTTATTCTCATGACCCCCAAGAACCCTTGATTTAACACCCTGGGGGCTACACTTGATAATTAAAAACTATTATGGAACTCATATACCTCATCAGTTCTACATTAAAGGACTTGACACAAAAAATTTTAAGATTACAAACTATGTGGAATGAATTTGATTACAAATTAGATGTTACAAAAGTTTCACACAGCCAAAAATTTGCCGGCATAACTTAAAATTTTTAAAACGTAAGAGGTTGATTTCAACACGTCCGAGATTTTTTTCTCCATTTGATATTATTATTTAATTCTGAAAATTCGCGGTCAAAATTACGAAAAAGTTTTTATTAAATATTTTTGAATTAAATAAATGTATTTTTTACAGCCATCATACTTTTACGCAATCGGATCTTGTCAAAGAAAGAAACCAATAAAGAAATAATAATAAATTATCTTTAAAAATGCTGAAATCTACTCGGAAAATTTCAACTTATCGTGAACATTCGAGAACGGATGAATAAATTAAGGACTATACCAATGTGGAAGACATATATGAAGCAATTGATTGGAATACTACTACCAAATACTAAATTTAATAGCCACTGGAATAAGCAATATTGAATAGATCAAGAGCTTCATGAAGAAAGTATTTATTGTTCAAGTATCTCTAAAAGAATGTTCAAAAGTAAGCTAAATGTAGTCGTAAGTGAAGAATGAAGTATTCCCAATTCTACAAGAAACGTTATCACATACAATGGCCAAAAGAATATATCAAAGCTTGAAAATTCTAGGCATAAATGAAGAAAGAAGTATTCAAAATACAATAAGAAGCACCATACAACTCAATAGGCACGGGAAAACGCCAAAAATTGGTAAATATAAAACTTCACAAAGAAGGAATTGATGAACGCACTACGAGTACTTATAGCCATTGTAAATACAAATGTTTAAAATCTCAACCCAAAACATGAAAAGTGATTCAAAACCATACTACAAAACACTTCAAGCAAAAGCCAAATTCTCCAGAAAATTCCTGAAGACTAACGTTATTCATGAAGCATTTCAAGAGTTAAGGAGCCCAAAGAACCATTTTCAGCCAAAATTTGCAATGGAGTTTTATTTGTTTGGCCATCTTTTTTGGATAACGTCACGGACCCCTAATCAGGACAACCATCATGTTCACACATGATAAAAATACTGACTAGTGAAAATGCAAAAAATGATAATAATCATAAGATAGAAGCAATACAGTATTAGTTTTAAATTTATTTTCCAAACTAACATTATCATATTCTTAAAAATAAAACAGATTAAATGTAAATATATATATTGGGAACTCTCGGATGAGAATGATTGTTTTATTAAGCCAATTTATATTATTTATAAGGAGTTATTTTCAATCTAAAACCTTTAATTCTGCACAGATATGTTTCTTAATGAATATTTACCAATAATAAAAATTAGTTATTTTTTTAACCGGACCCCCACTGGTAATGGAATTTAACTCAGTTCAAATTTGAACTGAAGATACTCGGAGAAGGGAGAACTTTAAATCAAATAAAAGTTCCACCAATTTTTCCCATCCAATTTGGTATGACCTTGTCGTGGTGGATGGGCTTTCCACTAACAGAGTTACAGCTGTTGAATAACTTGGAAGTCATTTTCTCCATCAAAAAATCAAAACAATCAGGCACAATGAATACTACAGTTAGTTTAATGTGCAACTTATGCCAAATACGTTGTAATTTCGATTCAAAATATCACTGGCAGCCGAATTCACTTTTTTTATGCCGCTTACAGATCCATCTATTAATGCACTTTAGAACTTTTTTGATGCCTCACCGTTTCCACCTTCTTCAAGTATCAAGTATCAAATTTGAACTCATTGTGACGAGTGGCTCTTTTTCAATTCTTTCTATTAGCTCACGCTCTCCCTATATATATATATATATTGTTCACATTTTTAATCGTTAATAAAATACTTTTTATTTATCCACTCAAGTTCAAATACATTTTTTAAACTTGTAGTGGATGACACTTATTGTTAATACAGTTTTTTCAAATATTAATTCATTCATTAAATTTAATTAATTAATTTTAGTTTTTTTAGATTTAAATTGCATATATCTACTAATAGAGGGCACCAGATAAACTGAAAAAAAAATGAATAAAAATTATTTATAAAGGACTTTCTGCAATATAGCGAAAAGAAAGTAGGAATTGACTTTAAAAAACCTTTTTTTATATTACTTGTTTTACAGCATTTTGAAAGTGGGACTTTAATTATAATCACCCTGTATTTCATATAATTCATTTCTCACAGATTATAGAAACACAAAATTCACATAAAATAATCACTCAACAATTCTTATTTCTATTTCTTTTGAACCATTTTACTTTTAATATTATTTTTTTTTATAAAATTCTAAAAGAGATTCTCCCAAAGAATCAAATCCACCCCATTCCAGGTAAAAAAAAACGTATATTCCGGACAATTTAATCTGAATAATTCCATTTCTTTGCTATGACTCAAACGTTTGCATTGTTACCACTCTTTTCATCCCATTTCCTTGCATTAGTGGATCAGATAATAGGAGGGCTTAAGTTCAAGGCCGGTATTCGAAACCTTTGAATGAGGTATAATACTTTTCAGACACCATGCATTTTTTCTTTCTTATTTTTAGAACCATTACCTAAACATTTCAATAAAAAATGCGAGTAATTACAATGGGTGAAGTACCAAGAAAGAGAGTTTTTTTTAAGAGTATTAAGTGAATTTCAAGAACTGGATTGTATTTGAAGACTCTTTCTTTTTTTTTTTAATAATTGTCCTTGAAATACGTTATGGCACGTGTCTAGCAAAGTTAAGAATAGTTTTATTTCTTTATGAGTAAACAACTTGATTTTTGTCTCGTAAAGTTTGCAAATAGAGATGCGTTGTCTGTTAAAAAAAAGGGTTTATTAATTTTTTAGATGATTATTTTACATCAGTATTCTACTACATTCTACTGAGATTTATTATTCCAATAGTTTAGCCTTTTTTTTCTTTATTTTTAAAATAGGATTTTAAAATGTGAAACCATTGAGAATATAGACAAATACAAGTTTTATGCTCGGTATTTAAAACAGGTGTGGCCAACCCGCGGCTCGTTTTGAATATTTTTCCGGCCCTTGAGATTTATGGCTCTTTTACAAAATGTATTTATTTTATATTGGCCAAAGTAGTGAAAATTAATGTATTAAAAAAATTTATTATATGTGCATCCGTATATTAAAAAAATAACTGTCGAAATTATCAAAAAAAATTAACTTTGATTTTAAAATAATATTCTTGCGAATATAGGACAGATATAGCCTGTTTTATTTATGAGTTTACAATTATGAATTCGCAGAATAATTAAATTATATTTTGCACACAAAAGGCGCGTGCATCTTGGAACATCTAATATAGCAGTTTCTATGTTTAACTTTAAGTAACCTCTGTGACCATTCCTAGACACACATAGTTGATTGTTGATAGCAGAGCAAATCAGACTCTCAGTTTCAAGTTGTTAACGCTTTTCGTTCAACTTTCACATGCGAATCGTTTCTTTCGAAAATGAAATTGACCAAACACAAAACACGCTCAAACATAACGGATGCAACGCTCATTAAGACATGCAAATACACAAATTGAGATCGATTTGGAAAAGCTAAGTGAAAGAGTGGGGTAACAACTATCGCATTAGTAAAAGAAATATTTTTTAATGATTTCTTTTTTTTAAATTTAATTTATATTTATATATTTTTTTATATTTCCTATTTAGTGCTATATATTTCTTTACAATGTACGTTTCGTATCTGTATTATTGTATTATCTATGTTTACATGTAAGAATAATAGTAAACCTAATAATAATATCTCATTATGTTTCAATTTTTCACTCCAAAAAATGTCTGTAGACTGTCTAAATCTAATATGGGGATACATAATTTCATATGCGGCCCGCGTAGTTATGATGCATTTCCATAGTGTCCCCCAAGATCTTTTGGGTAGGCCACTTTGTAAAAAGAAGATTTAGTCACTCCCCACGTGACTTCCGAGAAAAGCGATATCGTATAGGATGCAATCACGAATGTGAAAGATACTTGCAAATCTTCATCATACTGCTTTGAAAGATTCAATCTGCAAGTGGATCAATAGGGTTACTTTGAGAATTCCAACTTTAATATCGTTAACAATATATGATAGGGCCATAGCTTTTTCTTTCTTGAAAATGACATTCTTAAATTCAACATAAGCATCCATTTTCTTGGCCCTTTCCATGTCAACTTCTTGGTCAGTATGACAGTTAACTTACACTCAAGAGCCAAAACATTATGACCACCCCTACATTCTGCAATGAACTCGTCTGGATGACGTGGAAGGCACGTGATCAGGTGGAAGTGGTATTTAACTGCTACTTCTGTGTGTGATGGGAAAGGCTGCGGATCTAAGTGACTTTGATAGAGGACAGATTGTAATGGCTCGAAGGCTCGGAACAAGTATTTCCGAAACTGCACGACTCGTGAGTTGTTCGCGATCTACAGTTGTTAGTACTTACGCAAAGTGGATGAATGACGGTGAAACCAGCAGTAGACGACATGGTGTTGGACGTCCACACGCTATCAAAGAAAAAGGTCGTCAGAGACTGTCTCGTATGGTGAAGCAAAACCGGAGCCAGACAGTGGTTCAGCTGACAGCCCAATACAATGCAGGGCCAAGTAGAATAGTATCGGAGCACACTGTTCAGCGGACACTGTTGGATATCGGGCTGCGTAGCAAACGTCCCATTCGTGTGCCTTTGCTGACCAAGCGTCATCGCCAACTGGGCCTGCGCTGGGCCCGGGAACATCGTGACTGGTCCATGGATCAGTGGGAGAGAGTTGCCTGGTCAGATGAATCACGGTTTGTCATTCATCACGCCGATGGCCGTGTCAGGATACACCGTGGGACTCGTGGTTGTGGTAGAGCAGACCATGAATGCTACAGGATATCTGTACATCATTGCGGACCAGTTGCACCCTTACATGACCTCTGTTTTTCCAGCTGGAAATGGAATGTTCCAACAGGGCAACGCCCCTTGTCACAAGACTAAAATTGTGTTGGAGTGGTTCCAGGAACATGATGCTGAATTCCAGTTAATCTCCGGGCCGCCTAACTCACCGGATCTCAATCCAATAGAATACATTTGGATGTCCTGAAACGGCAGCTCAGAGTTCAAAGACCACCAATTCGCAATATCTCGGATTTGCGTGACCGTTGCTTAAACATCTGGTACAATCTGTCTCCGGACATCTACCAAGGACTTGTGGCCTCCATGCCAAGGCGGGTTGAAGCTGTGTTGCGCACCAAAGGTAGGCCAACTCGTTATTGACAGGTGATCATAATATTTTGGCTCTTGAGTGTGTATTCCTTCATTTTTTCCCCTGTCTAGAGACAATATGGTATCATCATATAAAAAAGGCTGGTTGTGAAAATCACTCCCTCAGTTTATTTCAATCATTTCTTTTTTTATTTCTTTCTGTTAACACTTCGCATGTCCAACATGTTGCTCTGATATTTCATAAAATATGTGACATATTTTTTTTAAGAAATTCTGTATTACTATCATTGCAATGCAAACTTTTGCCCATTAAAACACATCATTTCATTATATAGCCTGATTATCGATATCAGATGCTTTTTAACATCGGTATCGAGTTTCCACGTTTCTGAAAAAAAAATATTATTATAATGGAAGCCTCCAGGGAATTCTAATCTGGTCCTTTTGCATGTTAGTTGCATACGTTTCCACTCACCTACGAATTAGGCGAATTTCTCCGAAAAATTTTGATTTATTTATTTATTTTTCACAAAGCGTCACTTTTTTTCAATTCCTATTACTTTTCAATTCCTATTTCATTTTCACTCTCCTTATATACACTGAAGTGACAAAAGTCATGTGATAGCAATATGCAAATTTTCAGATGGCAGTAGCATCGCGTAGAACAGGTATAAATGCGCAGTGCTTTCATTTCTGTTCAAGTTATTCATGTGAAGAGGTTTTGACGTGATGATGACCGCACGACAGGTATTAACAGACTTTGAACGCGGAATGTTAGTTGGAGCTAGACGCATGGGTCATGCCATTTCGGAAATCATTAGGGAATTCAACATTCCCAGATCCACTGTGTCAAGAGTGTGCCGAGAGTATGAAATTTCAGGCATGACATCCCACCATGGACAGCGCAGTGGTCGACCGCCTGCACTTAACGACCGAGACCGGCGACGTCTGCAAAGAGTCGTAAATTCTAACAGACAAGCAACACTGCGTCAAATAACCGCAGAAATCAATATGGGAATCAATCCAGCAGAAGACCGACTCGCGTGCCTTTACTGACAGAACGACATCGCTTGCAGCGACTCTCGTGGGCACGTGAGCATATCGGCTGGTCCCTAGATGAATGGAAAACCGTGGCCTGGTCCGATGAGTCACGATTTCAGTTGGTAAGAGCTGATGGTAGGGTTCGAGTGTGGCGCAGACCCCACGAAGCCATGGACCCAAACTGTCAGCAAGGCACTATTCAAGCTGGTGGTGGCTCCGTAATGGTGTGGGCTGTTTTTTCATGGCATGGACTTGGTCTTCTGGTGCGACTGGACCGAACATTGACTGGAAATGCTTATGTTCACCTACTTGGAGATCACTTGCAGCCATTCATGGACTTCATGTACCCAAACAACGATGGGATTTTTATGGATGACAATGCGCCATGTCACCGGGCCACAACTGTTCGCGATTGGTTTGAAGAACATTCTGGACAATTCCAACGAATGATCTAGCCACCTAGATCGCCCGACATGAATCCCATCGAACATTTATGGGACATCATCGAGAGGTCTGTTCGTGCCCAAAATCCTGCACTATCAACGCTTTCACAATTATGGACGTCTATCGAGACAGCATGGCTCAATATTCCTGCAGAAGACTTCCAACGACTTGTTGAGTCCATGCCACGTCGAGTTGCTGCACATCGCCGGGCGAAAGGAGGGCCGACACGATATTAAGAGGTATCCCATGACTTTTGTCACTTCAGTGTATATATTTATACATCTTGTTCAAATTTTCAATCGTTAATAAAATACTTTTTATTCATCCACTCAAGTTCAAATAATTTGTAGTGTTTTTAACTTGTAGTGGGTGACACTTGATGTTAATACAGTTTTTTTCAAATATTAATTCATTAATTAAACTGAATTAATTAATTTTAGTTTTCACTTGTATCAGATATTTAGCAGTATATAAATTCAGGAATAAATACCGTCAATGACGAAGCGTGTAGTTCGCTGGAAAAAAAATTTCTTTTTCATAATCTTTTTCCATTCTGGTTTCTAGGTGTCTAGGAGAGAACAAAATGGAAAATAAAACATGTGAATAAATTAGGGAGAGAGATGGAAAGTGTGTATGTGAGAGAGAGAGAATTTTTTCTAACTTAAAACAAGTAACATAAAAAAAAAATTAAAGTCAATTCCTACTCTTTTTTCACAATATTGCAGAAAGTCCTTTATAAATAATTTTCATTCATTTTTTTAAGTTTATCTCGCGCCATCTATTGGTAGATATATGCAACTTAAATCTAAAAAAAAAAACTAAAATTAATTAATTAAACTTAATTACTGAATTAATGTTTGGAAAAACTGTATTAACATCCAGTGTCATCCACTACAAGTTCAAAAAATGTATTTGAACTTGAGTGGATGAATAAAGAGTATTTTATTAATGATTGAAAATTTGAACAATATATATATAGGGAGAGTGTGAGCTAATAGAAGGAATTGACTTTACATTTTTTTTTATATTACTTGTGACTCTAGAAATCTATACCACGCTTCTTCACATTTCAGGTATGGATGACGTCAGATTAGTGAACAACCACTACTTGAAAATCCGCAGTCATGCCAAGTGCAAAGCACCAGTGCCGCAGGTGATCCGAGTCAAGGACTATTACCCACATCCCTCCATCGAGTACTGGCCCCGCTGTACGATACTGCACCGATGTGGAGATTTCGCTGGATGCTGTGATAGCGACGCTTTCCACTGTGTGCCCAGTGCAATTCAAGAGGTTGCACTCCATTTTTATGTAAGGAAAAACTTTTTGGAAAATGTCTCTTTAGGTTAATGCAAAGACCATCAATAGAATTTTCCCTCTCTTCTAACTTTGAAATATTTGCTGAAGGCTCCATTTAATTTGCAATCTTCATAATATGAACCCATAATTTTAGGAGTCTGCATTTTAAGTCAAATTGTCCAAACCAGTGGTTACCAAACTTATTGGTTCAACCGGCCCCTTTACAGAAAAATAATTACTCATAGCTCTTTACTTCAAATGGTCTAAACCAATGGTTTCACAACTTATTTGTCCAACCGCTCCCTTTAAAAAAAAAAATAATAATAATAATAATACTCATAGATCTTTACATCAAATTGTCTAAACTAATGGTTCCCAAACTTATTTGTCCAATTTCCCCCTTTTCATAAGAAAAATTACTCATAGCACTTTACGTCAAATGGTCTAAACCAGTGATTCCCAAACTTATCTGTCCAACCGCCCCCTTCTCTGCAAAAAAAAAATACTCATAGCTCTTTACATCAACTGGTCTAAACTAATGGATCCCAAATTTATTTTCCCAATTTCCCCCTTTCAGAAAAAAAATACTCATAGATCTTTAAATCAAATTGTCTAAACTAAGGGTTCCCAAACTTATTTGTCCAATCATCCCCTTTTCAGAAAAAAAAAATTACTCATAGCACTTTACGTCAAAGGGTCTAAACCAGTGGTTTCCAAACTTATTTGTCTCACCGCACCCTTCGCAGGAAAAAAAAATTACTCATAGCTCTTTACATCAAAAGGTCTAAACCAATGGTTCCCAAACTTATTTGTCCAATCGCCCCCTTTACAGAAAAAAATTACTCATAGCTCTTTACATCAAATGGTCTAAACCAATGGTTCCCAAACTTATTTGTCCAATCGCCCCCTTTTCAGAAAAAAAAAAAAATTACTCATAGCTCTTTACATCAAAAGGTCTAAACCAATGGTTCCCAAACTTATTTGTCCAATCATCCCCTTTTCAGAAAAAAAAAAAAAAAAAATTACTCTTAGCACTTTACGTCAAAGGGTCTAAACCAGTGGTTTCCAAACTTATTTGTCTCACCGCACCCTTCGCAAAAAAAAAAAATTACTCATAGCTCTTTACATCAAAGGTCTAAACCAATGGTTCCCAAACTTATTTGTCCAATCGCCCCCTTTACAGAAAAAAAAATTACTCATAGCTCTTTACATCAAAAGGTCTAAACCAATGGTTCCCAAACTTATTTGTCCAATCGCCCCCTTTTCAGAAAAAAAAAAATTACTCTTAGCACTTTACGTCAAAGGGTCTAAACCAGTGGTTTCCAAACTTATTTGTCTCACCGCACCCTTCGCAGGAAAAAAAAATTACTCATAGCTCTTTACATCAAAAGGTCTAAACCAATGGTTCCCAAACTTATTTGTCCAATCGCCCCCTTTACAGAAAAAAAAATTACTCATAGCTCTTTACATCAAAAGGTCTAAACCAATGGTTCCCAAACTTATTTGTCCAATCGCCCCCTTTTCAGAAAAAAAAAATTACTCTTAGCACTTTACGTCAAAGGGTCTAAACCAGTGGTTTCCAAACTTATTTGTCTCACCGCACCCTTCGCAGGAAAAAAAAAAAAATTACTCATAGCTCTTTACATCAAAAGGTCTAAACCAATGGTTCCCAAACTTATTTGTCCAATCGCCCCCTTTTCAGAAAAAAAAAATTACTCATAGCTCTTTACATCAAAAGGTCTAAACCAATGGTTCCCAAACTTATTTGTCCAATCGCCCCCTTTTCAGAAAAAAAAAATTACTCTTAGCACTTTACGTCAAAGTGTCTAAACCAGTGGTTTCCAAACTTATTTGTCTCACCGCACCCTTCGCAGGAAAAAAAAAATTACTCATAGCTCTTTACATCAAAAGGTCTAAACCAATGGTTCCCAAACTTATTTGTCCAATCGCCCCCTTTTCAGAAAAAAAAATTACTCATAGCTCTTTACATCAAAAGGTCTAAACCAATGGTTCCCAAACTTATTTGTCCAATCATCCCCTTTTCAGAAAAAAAAATTACTCTTAGCACTTTACGTCAAAGGGTCTAAACCAGTGGTTTCCAAACTTATTTGTCTCACCGCACCCTTCGCAGGAAAAAAAAAAAAATTACTCATAGCTCTTTACATCAAAAGGTCTAAACCAATGGTTCCCAAACTTATTTGTCCAATCGCCCCCTTTACAGAAAAAAAAATTACTCATAGCTCTTTACATCAAAAGGTCTAAACCAATGGTTCCCAAACTTATTTGTCCAATCGCCCCCTTTTCAGAAAAAAATTACTCATAGCACTTTACGTCAAATGGTTTAAACCAGTGGTTCCCGAACTTATTTGTCTAACCGCACCCTTCGCAGGAAAAAAAAAATTACTCATAGCTCTTTACATCAAAAGGTCTAAACCAATGGTTCCCAAACTTATTTGTCCAATCGCCCCTTTACAGAAAAAAAATTACTCATAGCTCTTTACATCAAAGGTCTAAACCAATGGTTCCCAAACTTATTTGTCCAATCGCCCCCTTTTCAGAAAAAAAAAATTACTCATAGCACTTTACGTCAAATGGTTTAAACCAGTGGTTCCCGAACTTATTTGTCTAACCGCACCCTTCTCAGGGAAAAAAAATTACTACTAAATCTAAATTTTCTACTATTTATTATTTTATCGACCCCCTTATTTGTATTAGTTGCCCACCCCCCCAAAATGTATCGGAGGTTACTATTCGGTTCAATTCGGAGGTTACTATGGTTGACTTAATGTCCTTACATGATGTATGTCATTTTTTTGTGAAGATAATAAATTCAGCATAATTTCTCTTTGGAAACAATATTTTTTTAAAATTTTCTACTATTCTTTTATCGACCCCCTTATTTACATTAAATACCCCCTGAAATTTCTCGGAGGTTATTGTCCCAGTCAATACTTATAATTAGCATGACTAGCTTGATGTCCTTATATGCTGTATGTTATTTCTGTGAAGATAGTAAAATTCAGTATAATTTCTCTCTGCAGACACTAACTATAGGTAAAAGAGGCCTCACAGGCATGAACGGAATAGAAAAGCTGCTGTTCCAGAACCACACAGCCTGTCAGTGCCAACCCATAAACGATTTGCCAAGACTTCAGAAGGACGGCTCTAACCTGCAGGACGGGAAAGAAGGCCCTCCATCGAAATCAAAGTAAGGAAGTTGCTACATGTTCTAAATTTTCTTACTTTTCAGTAATTGTCAGAAAGATAAAGAAAAGCAATGATATAAATAGGAACATGTTATATAGTATGCTGTAGTTTTTAAATGCCGTTTATTTTGACAGTTTACGATTTTGCATTAAAAAAAAGTTCTGAAGTGTATTAATAGATGGCGCTGAAACCGGCATAAAGAAAGGGAATTCGGCTGCCAGTGCTATTTTTTATAAAAATTATAAAATATTTGGCATGAATGCACATTAAACCAACTGTAGTGTTCAATGTGCTTGATTGTTTCGGTTTTTAAAAGGGAAAAAATGACTTGTCATTCAACAGTTGTGATGCTGTTAGTGGAAAGCCCATCCACCATGGCAAGATCATACCAAATTGGATGGAAAAAATCGGTGGTACTTTTTTTGTAACTTTTTTGATGCCATATCGTTCCCCCCTTCTTTAAGTATCTTCAGTTCAAATTTGAACTCATTGTGACGAGTGGTTCTTTTTTTTACAGCATTTTTAAAGTGGGACTTTAATTATAATCACCCTGTATAAGTATAGCAGACTCAGTGTCACATAGGGGACACAGGAGAAAGCGGATAGGTACAAAAATCCGGCAACATCTTACTGCAACTGTACCCCACAAGTTATATCTGCACAGCTGCCATCTTTTTTGTAATTTATTAGCTGATAAACGAGACTATAGGTTGCACTGCCGATATTTTTATAAGATCTTTCCTGGACTCTGAGAAGAACTGTAGCTGCGGAAAATGTAATTATTGTAACTGATAATAAAGGTTTATTAGGACCAGAAAAAAATGTTGGTATGAAAATGATAAATCACGGATTGAAAGGAATTTATTATAAAGACCCAATCATCCAACCACTTCTCTTCGAGTCCAGATAAAAGATTCCAATTTATTAAATTATTCATCCCATTATCGTTATAGACACGAGTCGATTTATTGTCCGATTCAAATCCGGAGTTCTGAAATTGAACGCGTTATCTATAAGACTGTCCCGGATCAGACACGTAATGTGGAAACTTGTAAGTATTTATTCAAAAGATAATTATAATTTTCGTCATAGTATAAAAATATTTCCGTTTAATTGTTATAATATGTATCCCAATGTTCTTGAAATTGCCAGTCATGAAACAGCAAATGTATTTCTGTTGGACAAGTTCAAGACTACCATCACTTAGTAGGCTTTGTTTGGTTTGTCGCTCTACTGTCATGTTTTGAACACTTTGCGCTAACTAGACAGAAACCTACGGTTTTTCATGGATTCCGAACTAAAGCATCCATGCCACCACCAGGATTCGAAACTGAAGTAGTTAGTAGGCCATAGAGTATACTTAACAGTTCACTACTTAAAAGTACTTACATACTACTTAAAAGTTCAAAATCTGAATGCAATTTTAACTATAGGTTTATAAAGGGTAATAAAGCGCATACAAAACTATGAGCCTCCATGCAAAAATATTGGGGTATGTTTTATGTAAGCAAACACAATTTTACTAGTACAAAATCAAAACGAATAATATTGAACCATTTTAGATCTTTAATCTCAATTATTCAAATGCAGATGTAAACTGATTGGGTGGAATATTATTTTCAACTTTTATACCTTTGCATCAATAAAATTAATGATTGATTTGGTTTGTCGCTCTACGGTCATTTTTCGCACACTTTGTGTTAATTAGACAGGAACATACTCTTAGCGTAGATTAACCTTAACGTAGATTTCGAACCACTAACAAATATCCAGCTACCGTCAAGATTCGAACCTGAAGCCTGTGGTGATAAAGGTCAGAGCGCTAGCCAATTGGCCATCAGGCCGTATAAAATTAATGAATAAATCATGTAAGTTAGTATATTATAAACAAGTAATATAAAAAAAATGTAAAGTCAATTCTTACTTTTTTTCCACTATATTGCAGAAACTCCTTTATAAATAATGTTCATTCATTTTTAAGTTTATCTGGCGCCATCTATTGGTAGATATATGCAACTTAAATCTAAAAAAAACTGAAATTAATTAAATAAATTTAATTACTTTAAAAAACTGTATTAACATCAAGTGTCATTCACTACAAGTTTCAAAAAATGTATTTGAACTTGAGTGGATGGATAAAAAGTATATTATTAACGTTTGAAAATTTGAACAAGATATATATAGGGAGAGTGTGAGCTAATAGAAGGAATTGAAAGAATATTTATTTTTAATATCCCGCAAACAATTTTGTGTAATATGTATGGTATAAATGGTCAAATTTTAAAACTGTGCATTGCGTAATACTTAGAGATTATTTTTAGCGGATCATTTATTATTACTGCTTCCTTTCTAATTACAGTATTCCTCGAAATATTCCGAGATAAAAAGGTTTAATTTCCAGGATAATAATTCGTCTCAATTCTGACGCTTCTTGCTTGCAAATCAATCAGCCTGATTCCTAATGTAATCAAACAAGGCTGCGGACGCCGTCAGATCGCTTTCATTTTCTGTCAGTTTGCAAGAATTGATGTGAGAACATTTCGCCGTCCCAATTTTGCCAGTCCACTCGGTCATTGACATCTTGCAAGGGATTTTCCAAACGAGTTATATAGTTTTCACTTCTACGTAATTTGATATCAAGATGATTCTGATGACACAGGAAAATATGTTTAATTAGTAATCGCTTCCAATAAATATCACTCAGTACATTTTTTTTTTTCATTATTATTTATTTGCTGTTGCTTCTTTGCGAACTGATCGGTTAACGCGTTTTGAGAGTTAGATAAGGTTACCGTTTATTTATACCGTTTAAAATAACATATCGGAGACTTAATTAGGCTGACTTCTGTGAGAATTTTTTGCTGCTGTGACTTATATGGACTTTGGCGGTTGCTAGGGTGGTTGATACATTACGCAATCTTCGGAGAGATTTAAATCAGTAATACGCAGACTGCGATCTTTTCTAGCAGGCTAATCTCATGATTGGTTAATTTTACTTTAAAAATCATCGTGATAGGCATAATTTTTTTATTTTGATAAACAATTAATGCGTAGAGCATGCTTTAGCTGTTTAATAAATATGCGAACACTTAAATATTAGAAAATATCAGGGAGACCGGAAAGTAATGTTGTTTTCCTACATTAAATTGAAACAGATAACTTTTTACCAAGTTTTTCCTTTTAATCAATAATGCAATCATCCCGCTTTCAACACCCTTTTGCCATCTAATGTGCAAATTTTCAATGCCGGATCGATCAAAACTAATTAATTTCTTAGTTTTTGTGCAAAATATCTCAAGATGGTATTTTGGACTTCATCTGAATTTTTAAATTTTTTGCCAGTCAGAAAATGCTGCAGCGATCAGTATAAATGGAAATTCGATGGCACAATATCGGGAGAATATGGTGAATGAGGCAATATCTCCCATCCCAATTCATTACTTTTTTTTTAGGGTTCGTCCTGCGCAGTGAGGTCTTGCCTTATCGTGTTGCAGAATAACACCTTTTCTGTTGACTATCTCTGGACATTTTTCTATTAAAGATTGATTTACTCAATCCAATTGTTCGCAGTAAAGGTCTGTATTTACAGTTTGTCCAGGTTTTGGTCCTGCAAAATGAACGACCCTGAGAATACTCCACCAAACACATAAAAGCTCTTTAATGGGATCTAAAGCTGGCTTATTCGGAGAGAACCACTGCCTTATGCGTTTTGGATTATCATAGAGGATCCATTTTTCATCTCCAAGCGATCAAAAACGCTTCTGTATTGTGCCGCTGAAGTAATAAATTATATGTTGTACATCGGTTAGCTTTGCTTTCCTCGGACAGATTATGCTGGACCCAAACACCCGCTCTGCTTACTTTACCAATCTGTTACAAATGTTCTTGAATGGTCGACCAGGGTTGGTTAGGAGTGTTTGACAGTTCCTCGATTGTCTGACACGGATTTGCTTCCACTTCCGCCCTTGGCATATCATTATCTAAAGTTGTTGGTCTTCCTGATCGGTACAAGTCGGAAAGATCGAAATTACCGGATTTGAACTTAGAAAACCACATTTGGCATTGTCTAATGCATTCGGATAAACATCGCAAATGTTTTTGATAGCAACCGTTGCGTTACTAATCTTATGAAACTCAAAAAGCCGGATATGTAACTCTCCTGGTATTTGGCTGGCCATTTCACAGTAAATTGCAAAAAAAATTAAACGTTTATTATTTACGAGTAAACAAGTCACTCTAACCTTAAAATGGCTTTGAAGTGCACAATGAGCTGATAAATGACTAACGAATATCGACATGTGCAGAAACGACATTACTTTCCAGTCCTCCTAATATAATACTTTTGGTTCCATACTAGCCTTGACGGTATAATTACTCCGTTGGAGTGTTTAATGGAGATGATGCGTAGCATAAATATTATAAATACACATAGAAACAATAATGTGAAACAGTTAAACTAAACAGTTAACTTTTCTGAATTCCTTCTAATTCGCTATTGTTATTAATTCGTTATTGCTAAATCAATAATCTGTCAAAAATGTTTATTATATTATTTTTATAGTTGCTAGAAGAACTTAATATTGGAAGTAAAACTTTTTTATTAATTTTTCCAGTTATGAATTTTAATACTTTGAAGAATTAATTATTTTCTTTTTTAAAAAAGCAGGCGAATGAATAAGTGGATTTTTTTTAACAACATTCAATGATAGTAACCTGCGACTAAATGGCATGAATGTGAATTTTAGATTACTTATTCATATAGTTCATGTGCATCTGTAACTTATACTCGACTATGATATTACCAAAACGTAAGCGCGGGGCATGCGCACTTTAGGATAAGGTCATACGTAGGTCGAAAACGATACCTCTTGTGAAATCATCAGAATTTTGATAATTAGCTTCAGCATCGTCGACTAGACATATTTTCAGCTAAAAATATCCGTCAAAACAAAAATTAACATATAAAACAAATTTTCATTGGCGAAAGAATGCAATAACAACTTTCAACGCATTTGAAATTTGCTTTCTTTTTCAATTCCTTCTATTAGCTCACACTCTCCCTATATATATCTTGTTCAAATTTTCAATCGTTCATAAAATACTTTTTATTCATCCGCTCAAGTTCAAATACATTTTTTTAAACTTGTAGTGAATGACACTTGATGTTAATAGAGTTTTTTCAAATATTAATTCAGTAATTAATTTGAATTAATTAATTTTAGTTTTTTTTAGATTTAAATTGCATATATCTACTGATAGATGGCGCCATATAAACTTAAAAAATGAATGAAAATTATTTATAAAGGACTTTCTGCAATAGAGTGGAAAAAAAAAATAGGAATTGTCTTTAAAAAAATTTTATATTACCTGTTACTTCTCTAATTTATTACGTGTTAATCTTGTGTTTCATATCATCAACATAATTCGATCAGCTACGCATTCCTTTGATAAACCATATGTATAATATGATAAACCATATATTGTTGAAAGAAAGGTCACATATTAAAATTAATATGAATTAGGAAGTCTAGGGCTCATAGACATTTAGCAAGTGATAGTAATTTCGTATAATAAAGATTATCAAATTGAATTTATATGAATTATAATAATTAAAATGATTTATACAGTGGTGCACATTAATTTTCTATCATGTTGCAAATGTCATTTATTAAAATATTAGAAGAACTGAAATCAATAATTATATATTTTTTTTTCAATATCAGTGAAATATTGAATTAAATTTTCATAATTTTACTGCATTTTATATTCCATTCTATATGCTTTCTCTCCATAAAAGTTTTGGCTACTACAATAAACATTAGAAAACATCAATAAACAACAAACTACAATAAACATCTTATGAAAGTAAATAGTATTGTTATGGATTAAAAAAAAGTGAGCAATGTATTAATTTGTTGCTATATAAAATAGATTTTGAAACAATTTTATAAATTATAATGATTATTTAAAGAGCAGATCATTGCTTACAATGATTATTTTAAAGCTATGACTTATTATTATTTTTTAACATCTATTAAATTTGTTATAAAATTTCTTTCTACACTCATGAAAATATTGTTATAAATTAATTTATAGCTCGTGCTGCCATCTACTGGTATATTTTGATACAATTTAAAATTCGTTTTTATATTTGGTTCATTTTGTAATATTGTCGTCCCATTTATGTCAGAAATTTGATAACTATATGTATACTGAATTACAAATATTTTCATTATTTTTCTCATTATGTCTAATATTATATTTATATATATATATTCTGATAACGCTAGTAATTTTCTATAATTAAGAAGATCAAATGAAATCTGTATGCGTTTTAATAATGGTTTATTAAGAAGTACACTTGATTTTTGTCTATTTCATTTTTCATTCTTTTCTACAAATTATCACTAATTTTCTACGAATAATATATTTTGTATGGACTTTTTTTATTAATTTTATCCCTAATTAATTTCAGCTGAAAATTTCTTATTAGGCTTACCATGTTATTTTAGCACATATGGAGGGATATTTAAATTTTTGAGATAATTCTCTGGAAGACATCTAAACAATTATTTAAATCATTTTTTGTAATCATAGTTATTATTCTGGATTGTGCTTTGATATCGTACATGCATTATGTTTTTTACACACATTTTGTAAAATTTTTAAACAGAATCTAAAGCATTATAAAAGAAATAAAAATCTGATTTTAGGATTTTCTTTTTTATATGTAAAGTATTTAAGAATTTATATTTATATTATAGTTGAATGTACATTGTGAAATAAATATTTCTCATTTATGCAAATTCGCTTTTCCCTCATTATTCTTATTAATATAATTCTAAAAAAAATCTCTATATTTTATTTTAAAATTTTCTTTAAAGTGTACTCAGAGTCATATCTGAAGGTCGTTAGCATCGTTATCTTCATTTATATTTCTCAAATTTTGTGTGTGTCCGCCTATGCATGACTAAAATTTATATCCAAATTTCATCAAAAAATGACAAGGATACTTTTAATAAAAAACGTAGAACAAAAGGTTAAAAATTTCGAAATTGGATCACTCAATTAATTGTTAAGGAATAGAATTTTTGAATAGAATTTTAAATAGAATAGAAATAGAATTTTTGGCAATAGAATAGAATTTTTGCCAATTTAGCAACTTTTCGTAGTTGGCAAATTTTTCATAGTTAATGCTATTTCTTACGTTGTTGTACTATCCGTAAACAGACTGACGTAAAAGAAACAAAGAAATAAAACATGCCAACCATTGAATTGCAACCATTTAAAAATTTGCTTAACAAATAAGAAAAAAATTGCATTGCCATTTTACCAATTTAAATGTACCAGTTTAATCTTAGAGTATACCATCGCAGAAGTCAACAATGTTGCAATCCGAAGTATATCGCTAATTCATTTACATCGCCATAGTTCAATTCAAGGAATTCTTCAATTGATGCTCGACATTTGATAGCCATAGTAGTTATTTTAAAAGGGAAGTGGGCTTTCTCAGCATGAGGTTGGTAGAAAGAGTTCTTTGAATTCCACACTGGTTTTTCTTTTTCTGCACCAAGGCATTGTCAGTACAAGACAAGACTTTATAACAAGTTCTTGAGACTGAATGTTATAGAAGAAACTATTTTGCTTGCAAACAACATAGAAATAAGGAATGTTGTTTAGAATGAGGCTGTAATAGATAAATAAATACAATACATACATGATAATTATGTAATTTTTGCAAATTAAAATGATGTTAATGAAAATAAAATAAACAAAATATGCTTCTTGAATTCCAAACATCCTCGATTATATCTCTATCGCATTTCTTAATATTTATACAATATTAAATAAACAGCCTATTGCTTCATTATTCACATTAAAATATATTTTCCTGACATCTCTGTTAGCAATGAAAAAAAGGAGCTTATCTTCTTGATATAAAACTCACCAATTCATCTCTATTATATAAAAGAGTTAATAAGTTTTATTATTATAGTTTTCAAAACAAAAAAAAATTTATTAATTCTTATTTATTATATAGTTTTATTATTAAAGTGTTCAAAAAATAGAACTTATTAACTCTTTTATATAAAAGATTTTATGCATTTAATTATATAGTTTTATTATTATAGTTTTCAAAAAATAAAACTTATTAACTCTTTTATATAAAAGATTTTATGCATTTTATTATACAGTTTTATTATTATAATTTACAAAAAATAAAACTAATTAATTCTTTTTTATTATATAGTTTTATTATTATAGTTTTTAGAAAATAAAATTTATTAACTTATTTATAAAACAGTTAATAAGTTTTATTTTCTGAAGCCAGGCAACACCGAGTTATATGTAGTCAGGCTTCTACACAACAGAAGCTGCTTCCTTCCCTTCAATCATGAGTCCGTAAAACTATTTATAAAAATGATGTTTGTGCACACGTTGCAGGAGTGTCAAACTAATTGAAAAAACTTTTTGCGCAAAATTAAGGATATTCTTGTATTAAAATGTCAAATACATGTGAACTTAAAAAAATTATAAAAATTTCACTTATAAAGAAAATCGTTTAATCGACTTTCTGTTTGTGTAAGATAATGAAACTTTTTAAAAGCTTTTAAAAATTAATTTTCAGAAATGTCGGTTGACATGAGGCATTGATTACTTTTTTTTTCTCATTTTGATATTAGGGAAGAAAAAAATATTTTACTCTT
Source organism: Caerostris darwini (assembly GCA_021605075.1). Classification (NCBI taxonomy): domain Eukaryota; kingdom Metazoa; phylum Arthropoda; class Arachnida; order Araneae; family Araneidae; genus Caerostris; species Caerostris darwini. The sequence continues at coordinate 238,841 of BPLQ01004692.1, forward strand.
CTATATTTTACTCGAGCCCTTACATTTATGAAATTAAAATTATCAGAAGATTGTTTTTTATTAGAGTCAAATAGAGAAAAAGCAGATAAAATTATTTGAAGATAACAATTTTAAAACTCCATACCTCACAACTTCAATCATAATTCGAGAATCATTTTAATAAAAAAGGGAAAAACTTTGAACTAGAATTCCTCAAATAAATAATATATATATTTTTAAATTCTTTATAAGTTACAACGAAAAGAATGTCATTTATTTCAAAGTTTTCTTATTTTTTTTCCTTCGAGTTGAATCTGAAATATACATTGTGCATCATTCCTTTTATATTAAATGAAATATTTTATTACCTACATACTCTTTGTGATTTACGTTTTCAAATATTTCCTTTGACTCTAGAGAAAAATGGTACTGCGTGCCCATAGAAATTTTCAAGAAGAGATCTATGGTTCTTTACTGGAAAAGTTGTCATTTTATAAGAGAATTTGAGAGAATTTATTTTGAGAGTGAGGGAAACAGAGAATTTTAGAGAATCACTTCTTTTAAGTATTTAGAAAGTTTGTAAATAAATTGAAAATTAAAGGGTAAGTATTTAATTGGAAGATAAACTTTTACAACTGTTTTATCTGACAATTTAAAGGCATTCCTGTACTTGAGTATATAAATTGCTATGAGAAAGATAAAGGAATTCTGATTGTAATCCTAAAACTGTGCATTCAAATTCATTGAGTTTATTAGAAAAGCTTTATTTAAAATATTCTTTGTTCTTATTTTGTGTCTTGAACTTAGGTTAAATTGAAAGAATCACAATTAACTCATAATAATTAAATTAGTAAATTATTAATTTTTATTAAATAATTATTTTTAATACATTAATTCATTGATACATTATATAATTTTTATAAAATTATTTTTTGTTAAATCTCTATAAGGTAACAGTTATAAATGTTATAATAATTTTCAGAATTTAATCAATTTTAATTATATTTTTAATGATGTTAATCATGCATTGTACTAAAAGATTTTAAATATATTAATTTATTGATGAATTATTGGTATTTTTATTAAAATGATTTTTCTTGTATTTTTGCTATAAATTACTCAATTGACTGTAACTCAGTTGTACTGTAGAATATTACCTTTATGAATGCCTATATAAAGGCAAATACAAATATGCAAGCACATGGGACAGGTTTTACATATTCATTTAATTATTAAATTATTAATTCTTATTTAATGTAAATTTTTAATACATTCATTCATGGTGGTCATCATATAGTGTTTATCCAGTCAAGAAAAATTATTTTCGACTGAATCAGAAAGAGTCTGGTATTAAAAGAAATTTGGAAGAAGTAAGAAAATACTATCCAAAATTCTAATGGCAATAACTCACGTCTTAAAAAATGTTTTCTTATAATCCTTAAATGAGGTAAATATATATATACTAAAAACACTAATTATAAATATTTTTTAAAAGTTTAGGGCTTCGCGATAAAATCAACATTTTTTCTTAATATACAAAACAATGCATAAATTTAATGAGAAACCCATGTTGACCCCCTTCATGAAATCCAAACTTTTGAAGCTCATTTCTTATGAATCTTATTTTGTTTATTTGTTGCTGGTATTATTTTATGAATCGTTATTAATTTAATCTTTTTTATTTCTGATCTTCAACGACAAAAATCACATTTAAAATTATGAGCAACAAGATCCAGTTTTTTTGAAAATGATCTTGGGAAAAATACTCTAAAAACTGTATTATTTCGACTGAGAAATATCCTACCAAAGTAGTTGAATAATTAATTACAAGGGTGCTGGGCACCTTTATGTAGTTGACAGTATTGGGTGACAAGACCCCATTTCAAGCAAGTGTTACAAAACAGATTATTACCTCAACTAAGGGATTGGTTTCCATCTGGGGAACACGGAGGAGGGTGGAGCCTTCCTGCTTTTATACAGGATGGAGCCTCCTACCATAGTGCTCATACTGTAAAAACCTTTTTACAAGAAAAGAATTTCCCTTTATTGGCTTGCCTAAATATTCCCCCAATATCCATCCAAATGAGAATGTGTGGGTTTGGTTTGTCGCTCTACGGTCATTTTGTGCACACTTTGGGTTAAATAGACCGGGACCTACAGTTTAGCGGGATTCCGAACCACTGACAAATATCCATGCCACAGCCAGAATTCAAACCGGGAGCATGTGGTACCAAAGGCTAGAACGCTACCCAATTGGCCATCAAGGCGCTGAGAAAGTGTAGGAGTTTGTAAAAAAGTAAATGACAAAGAAGGTGATGATAACTAAAGCTGAGTTAATTGAAATTATCATTTACATTTTCATCATCAGCAATCAACATTCCTGTAACAAAAACAAGTAATATAAAAAAAAAAAAAAATTTTTAAGTCAATTCCTACTTTTTTTTTTTTTCACTCTATTGCAAAAAAGTCCTTTATAAATAATTTTCATTCATTTTTTTAAGTTTATATGGCGCCATCTATCGGTAGATATATGCAACTTAAATCTAAAAAATTTTAATGAATTAATTAAATTTAATTAATGAATTAATATTTGAAAAAATTGTATTAATATCAAATGTCATCCACTACAAGTTCAAAAAAATGTATTTGAACTTGAGTGGAAGAATAAAAAGTATTTTTATTAACGATTGAAAAATTGAACACGATATATATAGGGACAGTGTGAGCTAATAGGAGGAATTGAATAAATGAATTGAGGCCCTAAACTTGGAGAAAGGCAGCCTAATTAAATATTAAAAAAAGAGAAAAAGCTTTTACTATTTCTTTTGTGTTTGTTTATATAGAAATAATTATTCCTATAGAAATAATAAAACAATGCTTAGCATTTAACCTTTTTATTAATTATAATAATATTTTCATAATAGCGTACTTGGGCAACATTTCACCAACAAAAATAAAGAAACAAATCATTTAAAACTATTTTTAAAATGTGTGTTGCGTCTAATAATTTGTTCAGGGATTATAGATACATTCATGTACCCCTTTTTATATAGACGTTATTTTTAGTACACAAAACACTGTTAAATGCATTTTATCCCTTTCACCAGAGTCTCACGTACATTTCTTTGTTGTCTAGATGTAAAGAGTGTCCTGTACCATTCACCAATCGTATCTACAAGGACGGAAGATGTGGATGTGACTGTTTTGATCGTCAGAAGCCCTGCCTGCGTATCAAGAGAGGAAGAGAATCACTTTCCCCGATTGAAAGAAGGTACCCAAAAATCCATATTTCTTTCTCTGTACATCTCCCTTTCCATCAAATCATTTCATCCTTCATTTCTTTGAAAGATGCTTTATGATTGCCCATTCTTTTCAAAAGTAATGTACAGGAAACCCAATTTAAAGATGTTTTTTTCCTTTGTTATGAATCGTATTTACTTCGATTCTGTTGTTGTTGTTGTTGTTGTTGTTGTTGTTTCTTATCCCACTTGGCTGGCCAAGCCCACGAGCCCATATGGACTCATGATTGAAGGGGAAGGAAGCAGCTTCTGTTGTGATGGAGCACCCGTAGGTAGAAGCCTGACTTTTGCTCCGTGACGCTCTTACAGTCATAGAAGACCGGGACCTACGGCTTAAAGTGTGTTCCGAACCACTACAAACTTCCATGGCACCGCCGGGATTCGAACCCGAAACCTGTGGCACCGAGCGCCAGGGCGCTAGACACTCGGCCATTCAGGTCCCAAATTTGCCAACGGCACGCAGTGTTCCCAGGTGGTCACCCACCCAAGTACTGACCGCGCCCAATGATATTACTTCGATTCTAAAAAATAGTTTACTACATCAATTATGTCTAAATGAATTTTTGTATCAAATTCTGGGTAAATTTTTTTAACCAGTTATGACCCGGCATTGTCATTGCTCGATTAATTATGAAATGAAATATTTTTATATCTGGTAAATTCTATTCAGAAAAAAAATCTATACAGATTATAAAGGATTGTGATTTTAAATTTGTCACCTTAAGTAATTTAAATCAGATAAATAAAGTAAACTTTTTATCTAAAAATTTCCAATAAATTATTCGTCTTCAATCTGTTAGCATTTACTATCATTATTATTATTATTTGGAAAATAAATGGAAACTAATATTTGAAATTTTTTGTGTATTTTTTATATTAACTTATCTAATTACTCCAGTCAGTTTTTAACATTCGTATGTAGTTTTAAAGTTGATCTTTATTATCTCCAGTTTATTATATCTATGTATAGTCTCTAGTTATCCATTTATATATACTTAGATAATCAGAATGAATTCAGAAATACACATTATCAATGTTATTTATTAAGGTCTTTTGGTAAAATTAAACATGTCAGAACTGTGTCAAACATACTATTGTAGTTTTGTGTTTAGCGTTAAAATATTTTCAATTTTTTTTATTTTTGTACTGTCCATTACTTTTTAAATAACTACATTAATAAGTACTATTACTACTACTTTCATATACTGCTTTCATGCATCATTATTTTCTTACTACTACTTTCATACTTTTGTAATGTCCAATTTTTTGTTTTGTCCATTACTTTTTTAATTTTTTTTTCCTGTAATTTTGTTTTTATAAGATTTTTTTATCAGGCTTTTATTTAAAATGTGTAATTTTTCTCATATTGTTCATTGTCTACTTTTATTATTAAATGAATAAATTCTGCTTCCACATTAAAATTAACAATGGAATATACTTAACAAAATACAACTGAATTTGCTAAAATAATCTTAATTCTGCAGGGTAAATTGTCAATTTGTTCATAAAATAGTAACTCGATAAGAATAGTAAATTAAGGATAGTAATAGAGTAACTTCTTCAAATACGCACTAAAGGATTTTTGTTTGGGGGTACTTTACAATTTTTTTTTAAATTTATTATAATGGAAATAATAATATTTAACACAAAAACTTGGAAAAAATATTCTTTCTGATAATTTAATTAACATTATGTAGATTTGAAAAAAACATCGTTGAAGACAATTAATCTGATCTTTGCCATTTGTAAGAAAGCATTTATAGTCTGCAATGAATCGCTGCACATATAAATACGCACTAAAGGAGTAGTGTAAAAGTTGATGCGATTTATTGCGCTTTTTTAAAATATTATTTTGATGGTAAAAATAATATTTAATTCAAAAACTCGGAAAGAATATTCTTTCTGATAATTTTATTAGCATTATGTTAATTTAAGAAAAGCATAGTTGAAGAGAATTATTCGTTTTTTTGCCATTTGCAAGAAAGCATTAATAATCTGTAAAGAATCTCTTCACATATAAAGAAGAAACACGAAAGTATTTTAATATTCTTCAGCTCTGGTAATTCCTCAGTTGAATGTAGTATTCAAACGGAAACTCTGAGATTACTTTTGGCACAAAATCCACGCATTTTTTTCCGTTCCAAATATATTTCGTGTTAGGAATACATAATTAAATTTTCTACTACCCTTGCCAATAAAAAAATTAAGATAGCCATCCCTTTCAAAGACCCGTTTATACAATATTATTGCATATGTTTTAATCTTAAAGCAGTTTTGGATGTTATCTTTAAAATACATATTCAATTTTGTCAAATATATTATCCTGCTGATCAATAAAAGAAATTTATCTTTTATCAATCTATATTCTTATTTTGTGTTCATCAAAAGCTTCTTCTATAACAGTTAGGGGCTTGATGTCCAAATTGGCTGGTGCTCTTGCGTTTGGTACCACAGGCTTCAAGTTTGAATCCTGGCGGTAACATGAATGTTTGTGAGTGGTTCAGAATCTACGCTGAACTGTTGTTTTCGAACTAATTAGCCTAAAGTGTGTACAAAATGACAGTAGAGCGATAAACCAAACCAATCAATAACAGTTATTGAGTTAACTGTAATTGATTGTTGGATAAATTTATTTTTGTCAGAAAATAATAGATATATAATAGTGAGTGAGAAATATTAAAAATTGCGAAATTGAAATAAAAACATATATTTCAAGAAGTATATTTACATATGAACTATCTACATAAAAGATTCTTGATGTATGAAATGTTCTAAAACCATATGGCAACAAAAAAAATTACAAAAATATGAAGATGAGAAAAAAAGAAAATTACTGGGAAAAAAAGATACTTTTTCAAAAAAGTTCTCTTACAATTTTTTAGTATCAGGTTATTTTTAACATTTTCATACAGCTGAACCAATAGCATTTCATGTTCCTTTCCAATTTTGCACAAACTGACACTTTCCGATATCGAAAAACATTTGGTGTTTACATTTTTAGAATATCATGTTGATTTATACATACTTCTGCATTATATTTAGTGAGATAAACTAGTTTAATTTACATTAAATGTATTCGCAATAATTGGCTCAAAATTCTTGTCAACCTTTCTAAATATTATTAGCACAAAAAAGATTTATTTATATCAACTTCTAACATTTTTCAGCCGTCAGATTTTATTTACTATGACGGATCGATAAGTTAAAGCATGTTCCCTCGATTGGAAACTTTGATTGAATTCAAAATACAGGTGTTTATTATAAGACGGTTACCATGGAATTGCTGAGAAAACATTTGCTGGCATAGATACTTATTCCTGTAACAATATTGTGTAATTGCCTAATATATTAAAATAGCTTCATTTTTTTCGTATTTCAGCTAAATATATGTCATTTAGTTATATCTTTATTGTGTTCTTTATTGATTCGCGGCCTGCAATTCGAGCTTTGGTAAATAAAAAGTGTTTCTCTTATTCCGAAGAAGTTCTCTGTAAAAAACATCTTATCGAAAATGGGTGAAATATTGTTCTCCAATGGATCAAGTCATGTTTTGATTCTTGGCATTAATTTAAGAAAATAAGAAAACTCCGTTATAGTAATATTGTTGCTGCGAAAAGTTGAGAATGTCTTTTACGATATAAGAACAGGATTCCTCTTGATTTACCAAGCAGGTTTATTAATGTATTTTTATTATTACTTGTTAGTAATATATTTTTTATTGTTAGTAATATATTTTTATTGTTACAATTTTAAAAGATTATTTTTTCTATTTTTATTCTGTTAATTATGTTTTCTTTACGTTGCGCAGTCATAGACTAGGCCATATATTAATTAACTTAGCATAGAAATTGTGTTCTTATTATATGTTTTGGGCTTACGCAGGTTACGAATTCGAGTCCCTGTGGTACCATGGATGTTTATAGTGATTTGAAACCTCCTTTAAGCTGTAGGTCTCGATCTAATATGACAGTAGAGCGTAAATGTAAGGCTGACAACCCTACCCTGTAAAAAGAAAACATCTTCTGTCAGTAGGCAGACGGCCTTGGCTCACCATGGAGCTGTTGCGCCAATGAAGAATATTGGTCACTCTGTATCATTTTGTGCACACTTTAGGCTAGTTAGACCGGGAACTATAGTTTAAGATGGATTCCGAACCATTAGCAAACATCCATATCCCCGCCAGGATTTGGAACTTGAAACCTGTGGTTCCAAAAACCAGAGTGCTAGCCAATTTACCATCAATTAATCAATGGATGCCAATCTCTGCTCTAAAAATTAATGAATCATACAGTTAATGTAGCCAATTTACCATCAGGTTACCCAATGAAAAAGAAGCATATGTATTACTATGATGTGGTTCCGTACAATCTATCGCAAACCTGCTTACGTATCTCATGGATGTCAATCTCTGCTCTATAAATTAATGAATCATTCAGTTATGATAGCCAATTTGTCATCAGGCCGCCCAATGAAAAAGAAGCACATGTATTACTATGGTGTGGCTCTGTACAATATATGAAAACATGCTTATGTATCTCATGGATGTCAATCTCTGCTGTATATATATAAATGAATTATTCAGTTAATGTAATTATTATTCATGTATGTTTCTCTTTAAGTAAAACTTTATTTTCTCTTACAGATGCGTGCAGGCAAAACAGTGCCACATTCCCGATTGCGAATATGGACTCTATGATGCCCAGACCGGATTTTGCCCCAGGAGGCACGATGAAGACCAGAGAACACATCAGCGTCGCCCCAATCAACTTCATCACAATCACAGGTGGACACACGTCGAAAGAGACTAATCAGAAAACGTACAATTCAAAGACTTTTATACTCTTTTTTTTTCTGTGGATAAACTGATTTAACTGAGACCACGTGGACTGCAATAACGCATCACATATTTTTTGTTATCATCCTTGGAGAATTTACCCTTTATACATCGACTTGTAGAGTTTTCACAATTATATTAATTGAATATTTTCAATTGATGTTTTATTTTAACAAATGTTTTCTTACCATTTTTATTTCAGATCTTCTTTTTTTTTTAGTTTAGCTGTTCGATTTATACTCAGAAATCTTTATAAATCATTTTGATATTTGAGTGCCAAAAGTTCATATGTTATCATGTCATAGATTATATATTAAACATGTATTATTTTATTTTAACATTTATATAGAAATTATATTGCATTATTGACAAATTTAAGATAAAAATGAAAATTTACTATTTTTTTTAGAATCAAATGTTTTATATCTTTATAGATCCATTATATTAAAATTACTTATTCGAAGCAACATTATTCTGTTATTACAAAATTTCTTATCCTATTTTTAATACTTATCTATCAATTATATTTTTATATAGATACATATGAAATATTGATAAATAGTATTATTTTTATCAATGTAAAGTAATCTGCAATGTAAAAAGTAAATATTATAATTACATTTCACCATGAATTAAAATATAATCACCTAAGATTTTTTTTTTTTTTTTAAAATTGATTAACTTTTATATCATCAGTTTCTCATGTGTATATTTCTTATAAGTGAATGTTAAATAGATCAATATTATTTTCATTACAATATTTGTAGGAGTATAACTGAAGATGCATTAAGCTATAAATAAAAATGTAATAAAATAAATAAAAATGTTATAAAAGTTTCTTTTATTATTTTGTTCACTAAGGAACTTCTTAGCGTTAAACATCAAAAATACAACCACTTTAATTTACAACTATAAAATGTATAATAAAGTTTTAGCAGATTTTTAACGCAAATTCAAATTGTTGCATTTATATATTAATATGAAAACACGACTACACGAGTTGTAGTTTACTAGATTTTTTAATATTTTTGAATTTTTAGTATTTTTCAAATTCATATATTTTACATGAATTTGAAAATTAAATATACTTTCATTGAATAAAATCAAAAGTACTTCCTTAGTGGAAGGTTTCTTTAACAACTCCAACAACCAAACTCATTGTTTTAATTAGGATTATAATTTGAATATAATCAGAATTCATATAAAATAACTCGAAATTAAAATTAGCATTTTTTAAGAAGTTCGAGCTTCGTTTCTATTCCTAAAATTCAATTGGTACACATACAGTAAAAAAAACCTGTATTTTAAATTTATACTCATTATATTAGTAATTAGTATATAATCATCACAATTATATTCATCTTATTTCATGTATAACAAATATAAAAACTGTACACGATTACCGGATACAAAACTCTTCAAGTGGTAAAAACGATTTATTATTCAAGATTTGGTTGGATTTGTCGCTCTACGGTCATTTTGTGCACAATTTACTCTAATTAGACCTGGACCTACAGTGCAACGTGGATTCCGAACCACTCATAAACATCCATATCACCATCAGGATTCGCACCTGAGGCCGATGGTACCAAAGGCCAAGAACGCAACAGCTTAAATATTTCTGCTTTAATTTTCCAGTTAAAGATATGTTTGAATTGAATATGAATTCATGATTAAAAATCTAATCTATACCCGGAACTTTTCATTAGATGCTATACTAGGAAAAGAGACGCGTGGGCGAGAACATATTTGGAGAAGAAATTTAAGATCGAGTCAACATCTTTTCTGACATATTTTTTCAAAAATTGTACCATTTAAAGATAAATTGGAACATTATCCTCTGTCCTCTTCGAATGAATCATTTATGAATTTTTTCCTTTAGCTTTCTATTTCATTTAATTATATGGATTATGTTTCCTCTAGAGTTACACGAGAATTTTGAAGAAAACTCTAGTATCAGGCTGAAATAAACGATTTAATGATTCCCCTATCCTAAATTATAAATTTAGAATCCTAAAGATTAAACTGATTCACAATTTGCAATGGTTCTTTTAATAACATTTTTCTTACAAATCATACAACACACATAAAGCTGTATTGCTGGACTGAGTAGTTATTTGTATCTTAAGTCAACTACTTGGCGACTTTATTTGGCGATGAATTCTTTTTAATTCAGTTAAACAGAAAGCAAACACCAATGTCAAATTAATTCACTTGAATAACAAATAAATCTTAAAGCTGTAGTAAAATGGCGTTCTGATACCTATGAACTATATCCTGTTTGAAAACTTGAAATTAATTTGACATTGGTGTGTTTGATATTTGTAGATTATTTGATAGCGCATCTGCAGTATCTACTTTTGTGAAACTGAAAAGATATCCTGGCTTCAGTTTTACATATGCCTTTAGATAGAAGAATATTTTTCACTTGAAAAAATAGGATTGTAACTTTTGCGCCTGTAGATTTAAATTTTAATTACGGAATATTCTACTCAATATTGGATGAAGCAAAATATTTTTGAATAAAATAAGAGGCATACATTACTGGCATTACATACTGGCATACATTAATAAATTTTATAAAATTGCACAAGTAATTTCTGTTCAGTAGATAATGCCAAGATAAAGTTTCATCCTTGCTTAGGTAATTTATAGCGTCGCCAATTGAAATCGCCAATAGATTCAATTATAATGAAAAAATAGCAGAGCTGCCCAATTTGCGTCGTATAGAAATTATAAATTAACCAGAGATAAAATCACTCTGAGAATTTTCTGTATTTAATTAATTCTTCTAAGTTTTACTTATAAATAAAGGATAATGAAATTTATGTAGCAATTAATTTAAATAACAATCTACCTTTCCATTTTTAATTAAAATATATATTCTTTAGTCGAATATTCGCAACTATCAGGTAGAAGTTTTTAGGTTCGAATCCACTTGCACTGTTGGAGTTATTACTTTCGGAAAAGAAGAGATTCGATAACGATTGTGACATCGTGTGTGAAAGCGGCTGGCATGGATAGTCAGGCTGCTTGATAGGAGTTTTGCAAATTTTTTTCGATGTAATACGCAAATGAAGGCAGTTAAAAAAAGTCCTCCCTGAGGGCAATGTCTTCTCCCATCGATGGTCTTTTGTGGCATATATATATATATATCCATATAGCTAGAGGTCGAGTATCACCATTAAGAATAATTGTTAATTTTTGACTGCCAATTCTCGCCAACTGATTAAATTAACAGTTAAGGTTAATAATTGCGCAAGCCTAATACATGCATATATATATATATATATATATCGACCTCTAACTAGATGGCGTTAGGAGTAGCGCTATGTTCTGATTCAATTCTTCGGATAGAATTTTATATTACCAGGTGATATCAGCAGTTAATTAACAGTGCTTTATAGCCTCGCCGCTCATTGCAGCTCAACCATCGTTAATGTCATTATTTTCGAATGTCAGGGTCTAAATTCATTCGTCACTAAAATGATAGGTATATAGCGAGTCTGATGTTTAACACGACACTCCACTTCTACTCATATTGAAATTGACACTTACATATTTTGGAATTGACAATTAGACAAACGGAGGAGGAGATGAATCTATATGGCGCAAGGGTCGCAAGGGTTTATGGCGCAAGGGTCAGATTTGGCCATGCTGTGAAATGGAGGAGGAGCGATCCTTCTTTTCTCTTCTTTCACCCAAAAATGGAAAATATTTCAGCCTAGGCATTTATCGTGCTCCCCATAAGCTCGTACCCCATAAGCTCTTTGCCCGTAATGCTTAAATGAAATGATAGTGTAAAGAAGCAGGTAATGTTTATAATTAGAATAAATTATTTTAATTGTGAAATTAACATCTATGCTATAGATGTTATATGTATTCAAAATGTTTCCGTGATCATTAACATTATTATATTTAATAGTATCGAAAACACACATAAATAATTTAAATATCTTCTTCTTCTCTATTGGTGCCCCAGCCCATGGTGGGCTAAGGCCGTCTGCAGATTTCGAGACAGTAGATGTTTTCTTTTTAAAGGATAGGGCCTAACACTCTACAGTCATATTAGACAGGGACCTGTGGTTTAAAGTGGATTCCGAACTCCTCATTTATCCATGCACCGCCGGAATTCGAACTCGAAACCCGTAGCTCCGAGCGCCAGAGAACTAGTCACTGAGGCATCAGGCCTATATATATATATATATATATATATATATATATATATATATATGAGAGAGTGAGAGAGAAGAATTAATGAACTCATCAAACTATTTAAATCGCAATTTATTTCCTATTAATTAATAAGGACCTTTAATTTACTAAATTAAAGCTTGAATAATGAGACAATGTATAATTAAATACATTTTTAAAATAATAATTATGTTAATAATAAAGTAATACAAATATAAAATAATATTTAACATCAATGTTCTAAATGATTTTATGAAAGACTGGGGAATCGTGCTTTTATCTTATTGGCGCACAAGAGCTCCCTTCTACCATACATATTATGTTGTATTTAAACTGAAGTGAAGTGGCTTTAAACTGGTGAGTGTGAACGTGTGCAGTGACCTGTGAGTTTAAGAATAAAAATGCTCTTGAAATGGAAAATAAAAATTATGGTACTACAATTCATTATGATAATGTATGCCTGTGGAGTTTTTTTTTTTCGGAGACCTTTTTTTTACATATACTTTTAAAAATATTTTTAAAAGTATACTAGTCACTTTTGAATTCTGTCATTATTCAGATCGGCTTAAAGGAATATCCTACAGTTATCTTATGATCACTTATTACGTAGTAGTAAGATGATGAACCACATACTTAACTACATATTAATCTCACTTATGGTGAATTTTATGGAAATCTTTCATGAATTTCTTGATTACTTCCCAAAAAGCAAAGGTCGTGACTGAATGATATTAACATTCAAATAGGTGCGTGATGTTCACCATTTGGGTGTAGGCGGGTCCAGATAGTCTGAGGAGACAGAAAAAAAGGCTAGTTATCGCTCATGCAAAGCTCATTACGAACATCAGCAGCACAGAATACGTAATGAAAGACTCAAATGAACATATTAAGTTTGATTTTCCATTTGTAAGCTCTTTTTTTGTCTCGTGTTTCGTTTATTAGTTGCTAACTTCAAAAAGACTCATAATGATTTCATGGTGTAGCAGAAATCTGTAACATTTGGAAACAATTTAACTTCGGCACGTACTTTTTAAATGTCCATCATTTAGTATGAAATCATTCGCTGTTTTAGATGTCCACTATTTGACATAGCATCATCTATACCAAGGATGGCCAATCCAAATGATCTTGCGAGCCACTTTGGAAAGCATCCTAACTCCGAGGGTAGCATATAAAATTATATTTCCTTATATTAGATTTAGACCCACTATAGGCATTTTTTGGAGAGAAAAACTGAAACATAATGAGTTATTATTATGGTGTTTACTGTTATTCTTACATGTAAACATAGACAATATAATAATAATGATACTAAACGCTCATTTGAAAGAAATATATAACACTACAAATGAAATATAAAAAATATATAAATATAAATGAAATAAAAAAATGAAATCATTGAAAAATATTTATTTTACTAGTGCGATATTTGTTTGCGCAAAAATATTATCTTAAAATCAAAGTTAATTTTTTCTCATAATTTCGACAGTTAATTTTTGAATATATGGATGCACACATAATGTATTTTTTTAATACATTGGTTTTCACTACTTTGGTCATTATAAAATAAATATATTTTGTAAAAGTGTGGGTCACGGGCGGGCCGCGGGTTGGCCACTCCTGATCTATACCATATTAGTCTTTTTAGCATTCCATACTGAAAAACTAATATGGTACAGATTCAAATTTAATCTCGTCCAGGGTCCTGCAGTCTATGCCCACATGTGTGTCTGTGAAAACCAAGCTCGTTGATAAAATGTCCACTTTTAAATTCAATCTGACTAATGAAAAAAAGTTAATATTCGCTAATAAAAGATTAATATGTTGAAATATTATTTTAAAATAAAATTTGCGGATGAAATATAAATGATTCTGAAGATACACGAATTGCATCATTTACATCAGCAAACAAAACTTCCAATCTATGGATTTTCATCGCAAGTAATTAAATTTATTAATTTAGTAGCCTAGGTTTGGTTTGGTTTGTCGCTCAACAGTCATTTTGTGCCCACTTTAGGCTAATTTGACGGGGACCTAATGTTTAAAGTGAATTCCGAACTACTAACAAACGTCCATGCCATCTCCAGGATTGGAAGCTGAAATTTGTTGTACCAAAACTAGTGAGAATTTGTACCAAAAACTAGTGAGCTAGCCAATTGGCCATCAGGTCGCTTAGAGACCTAGTATACCTCGGATATTAGGATTATTTTTATCCTAGTTCGCTTTAAATCTAGAATATAAATGTGTAATATCCTTAAAAAATTCTTACAGCTGCGATAGGCGATTTTTTTTAACGCTAACGCCTTGGTAATAACGTAACGCCTAACGCAATTTTTTTTAAGAATTTGAGATTGGTAAACAAATGGTGTTCTACAAAATAAGTCACAAAGCGTCTAAAGTGCAAAAAAAAAAAAATCGTAGTCTCGATGCGTTGTATATGAATAATGATGTGTGGCACTGAAATTTTAAAACGTCATCAAAAAACAACTTTCATACTTTCTTTATTGAATAAAAGAAAGCATACTTAATTTATTTTTATTATCAATTACTGTAATAATTAATATGATTAATTAAATTAGTAATTAATAATAAAATAATTATTAATTGATGTAAATCGTATTTTTTTCCAAGTAATTTTTTTATGAACTTCAGATTGGTAAACAATGTTTTTCTATAAAAAAAAAAAGTCTCAAGACTTCTAAAGTGCAAAAAACGTCTTACACTGAATGCGTTGTGTATGAATAATGATGCCCAGCATTGATATTTTAAAAACACCATTAAAAATAATTGTCATACTTTCTTTATTGAATAAAAAAACATACTTGATTTATTTTTATTTTTTGAATTAATTTTTTTAAGTAGATACTTTTCGCCAACTCTTTACATTGTATTATTTTCCTCTTTAATCTTTTCTTTTTTTATCGATTCTGTAAAGACTTCAATACCATTTGTGTGTTTGACAGCTGTGGTGAGTAGAATCAGTGGTAGGTCGGTGTGAAATGATGAATAGGAAACCGGATTCCGGCTGAATTACGCTGAGTCTTGGCTAATGCCGGGCCGTAATTCCGTAAACAGACGCATGCGTAGGAGGAGGAAGAGAGGGATCGATTTTGATGGAGTGGCGAGTCTAGCCACAGTTTCTGATCGGATTTGGCGACGGGGTTGCAACTTGGCGCCGGTTTTTGACCAATAAAAAAAAGGACAATAACTCAATTAGTAGGGGTCACAAGTAAAATAAATAAAGAAGTTTATTTATCTTTTTTTTAATTTATAAAAAAAAATAATAAAAATTAATACATTGTAAAATTACTTTTAAAAATATAAACTATATACAATAGTCGAGATTACTATATAAAATAGTAAATAGGTTTTAATATATAAGATAGTAAATAGATTTTACTATATTAAATAGTAAATAGATTTTACTATATAAAATAGTCGAGAAGTTTATAATAGTGTAATCTCTATAATAGATTGTTTAGGTAATTTTGGAAAATTAGATAACTTTAATTAGATAATTAAATTATCAGGGAGAGATAATTGAGATAATTTTGGTTCTGAAATTCGCAGCAATTTAAAGTTAATTTGATAAATCATTACTTTATTAAGAATTATTTAAAATATTTTCAAAAATATTAATTTAATTTGGTTTTCGTCTCGATTTATTAATTAATAACATACTAATGTTCTAAGTTAATTAATATTTTTGTTAATTTTTAAGGCTCTTTGTATTAAACTTCAAAGAATTCAAGAAAATTATATACGTAGCCGCTGACCATCCTCCAATAAGTACAAATATTAACTTAAATATCTGTTAGAATTAAAGTAGTTAAAACTTTTAACTCTGAAAAGAACTTATATAAAAAATGTTAGTGCATTTCCTTTAATGTTAATTTTTTTTTTAAATTTACTTCACTTACTATGAAATACAGAAAACTGAAAAATTAAATTTAATCGAAATAATTAAATCCTCTCTGAAATTGGACATCAAACCTATACGTCTATTATCGGTGAATCTAACAATCAAAATATGTCCCATATCAAGATCCTTGGTAGGGGTTAACATCCTAACAGATCATTAGCAACAGTTTTTCGGAAGTCTTGATAAACATGAAGATATATTATTTATAAAAGGTGTGCTTCCCCCACCGCATACTAAATTCTTAAGTGGTAGAACACTAGCCAATTGGATACCTTAGGTTGACAGAAAATCATGATGACATTTGGTTATCATTCTACGATTTGAGTTTTTAACATCCGCTGGAAAGCCACTTTTGTTATATTTCAATTCATTAATTAGTGATAACGGACATATCTTAAGACAGATCAAGCCAATTAATATTCATGGGGTAGAATGCTTTGAAGTCATTGAAGATATATTATAGGTAAAAAATGGATTTTCACCACCGCATGCTAAACCCTTAAATGGTAGAACACCAACCAGTTGGATACCTTAGACTGACAGAAGATCAGGATGGCGATTGGTTGCCTTTCTACGATTTGAGATAGTAGTATCCGAAGGAAAGCCACTTTAGTTACATCTGTATTCATTATTTAGTGATAGTAGGCGTAACTGAAGACAGATCAGGCCAAATAATATTCATATAGTAGAATGCTTTGAAGTCATTGAAGATATATTATAGGTAAAAAATGGATTTCCACCAACTCATAATAAACTCTTAAGCGGTAGAACACCAGCCAATTGGATACCATAGGTTGACAGAAGATCAAGATGGAGATTAACTACCGTTCTACGACTTGAGATTTTAGTATCAGTTGGAAAGCCACTTTTGTTAAATCAGTACTCATTATTTAGTGATAATGAGCATAACTGAAAACAGATCAAGCCAAATAATATTCATATGGTAGAATGCCATGAAGTCATTAATTAAAAAAAATAGAGTTGTTAATGATTTTTACAAATTATCTATTAAATATACATTAAAAGACATTTTTTCCTAAAATTTTCCTCGAAAGAAAAAATTCAACATTAAAAAATTGCATTCAATGTTAAAATTAATTATTTCTTAGAAAATAAATTGTATATATCATATTCCATTCAAACCCATCAATAGATAATAGGAAATTTTATTCTCTGCAATGGTTTGAGTATAACAGGCCAGTATTTAAAAAAAAATGTGTTAGTCAAATTCGGTATTAATAAAGAATATAGAAGTACAAGTAAATAAGAAAATTACAAGTAGAAGTACCATAATTAATATATAGCACAAACTTTCTCTCCTTTTTTGTTTGCTTATACAATATATAATGTAAGAAAAAATACATACAAAGAATGAAATTATATTTCATATGTAACAAGAATTTTATCGATCAACTCTCGTTTAAGTAATTTTTCTAGTTAAGAAAGAACAGAAGATAAAATAACCAAATTAACGCCGACAATAAAATGAGATGGTTTTATGACCATAAAAAATTTCTTTTGTGAAAAAATATGATAATGTTTAACATTGGCCATTATCATTCTTGAATATTTAAAAATTTTCTTTCCCTCAAAAATTTTGTAGCAACTGAAGAAATTCAAGAATTGCAAGAATTCTGAATTTATATATTTATCTTTTTTTTAAGAATCCAGCAATTTAATAATTACTTACAGAAATAGCACAGGTAATTAGCAACTTGACACTTTGATAAGAGAAAATATGTTTATTACAAGCATTTGAAATTATCTTTCTTGAAAACCTTTTATCATTAAAAAAAAACTGCATAAAGTTCTCTAACTCAATACGTTTGAGAATAATCACAAATATGTTCATTTTTATCTTTTAGGGAAATTGCATAGCCAGAAGCACAATCATCACTTCGACATTTATTATTGTTGAATTTTCTCCATTTGAAGAGTAATTTATATTACCGCATTTTAAAGACATGCGTATTTTCTCTTAATATCCACTTTTTCTTCGTAAATATTGATAAGCCTAATTAGGTTAGGGTAATTTACCTTATCTCTGTACATTTTCACACTCTGAAGATAAGGCAAATTACCTAGTGTAACAAGTAGATAAATAACGGCAGCACTTTAAGTGTTCGTTTATATTACCTGTATTTTTGCACTTCCTCAAATTGGTGGTAACAATGCAAATATATTTTTTTCATCAGTGAGCCGATAACAGTGATAAACGTTCCGAGCTCTTTTATTATATCAAGACCAAATATTAATTCTGTGCACGTTTCAAAATAAATTTATTTAATACTTACTGATATAAATTATTATCTTATAATAAAACTGTTTTCATGTTAATGTAGAAACTTTTTATTTATGTTAATAGTTTTCATTAGTTAACATTTGACTTACATTTGCAGATTAAGTTCAATTAAATAAATTAATAGCGAATGATATTTAGCTTATAAAAATATTATTGGATAACAGCTTATCTGATTTGTTGAAAATCATTCTCAAGTAATCATCCCATCATTAATATAAGGTTTATAAATATTTGGATTTAAAAATTATAAAAATCACAACATAATTTTGAACTTTTTTTATATGTGTGCAAAACAAGAAAACATTTTGTCCAACTATTTGAATAAACGGTTGATAAGAATTTATCAGTAGTAGTACTATCTATCTATCAAGTTGGAATATTTTTTTTTGTTAATGAATAATAAATTGTGAATATATGCAGTCAGATAAAATTAAATAGCATATTTTTAAAACTTTTATCGAAAGTGAATTCATATTCTTCGAATGTTTTTATGCTATTATGTTGCTTAGGCCATAGAATAATACATTAGAAGAATATGAATTCAGTTACGATAAAAGTTTTAAAAATATGCTATTTAATTTTCTCTGACTATATATATTTTAAATACTATATACATGACTCCATTCACACACACACATCTATATATATATATACACTCATGTCCATAAATTAAGGATAATTCAGAATCACACAGAAATTGAACTCTAAAATAAAAATTTCACCTGTAGAATTATCACACACATCTTGAAGAAGAATATGCAAATTACAGGAAACAACCAGATGGCGCGGATAGTACATCACAATGACCAGAGTGTAAGAGAGAGAATATATATAAGGAATGGTGGCAAAGAAGTAAAATTGTTCACAAGCGCTTTAAAAGCCTTTCAATGCAATAACCGCATAGTTATGGCACAAAGGAAGCATTAGGATGATTTTTTACGTGGTAGAATTATCGGACGACTGGAATGTGGACGTACCCAGCTGGAAGTATCCGAGGAACTTGGAATCGCCCAGAGTGTCATCTCCAGGCTTTGCCAACGATTCCAAGATGATGGTAATGTGAGTAGATGTTACAGCACAGGTCGTCCCCGAGTTACAACGCCGAATGAGGACCGGTATTTAGCAGTTACTGCCAAAAGAAACAGACGGAGCACAGCATCAGACCTGTCTCATCAGCTCTCTTCAGCTACCGGTACGACAATTTCAAGGCAGACCGTGTACAGACGCTTGGGGCCCATTGGTCTATATGCTCGCAGGCCTGTCAGATGTGTTCCACTTACCGCAACTCACTGTCGTCTGCGATTAACCTGGAGTAGAGAGCATGCATTGTGGACACCGCAAAAGTGGTCTGGTGTGATGTTTTCCGACGAGTCCAGGTTTAGTTTGCTGTCTGATTCTCGCCAGACTTTCATATGAAGAGCGCCAGGTACCCGTTACTACCAAGAGAACACGAACGACACCGTTACGGTGGTGCAGGATGGCTCGTTTGGGGAGGAATTATTCTTGGTTCCAGAACTGACCTGCATGTTCAGAGTGTAACGATGACAAGCCACATCTATCGGGATGTCATTCTGGAACAACATGTACGTTTGTTTCGGGGCGCCTTGGGTTCTGAATTTCTGTTTATGGATGACAACGTCCGTCCTCACCGTGCAAACATTGTAGACGAATGCCTTCAATTGGACAGTTGGAGGATATCGCCCGTATGGATTGGCCAGCATACTCACCGGACTTGAATCCAATAGAGCATGTGTGGGATATGCTTGGCCGACGAATTGCAGCCCGTCAATCCCTCCCACCTGTCAACCGGAACTTCGGAGGGCATTGCTTGATGAGTGGTGTAATATTCCCCAAGATCAGATTGATAATTTGATACTCAGCATGGCTAGGCGTGTTAAAGCCTGTATTGCATCGTCCGGGAGACATACTCCATATTAACCATCATACTAACCATGTTATACTGTTTTTGTAAATAGGTTCTTTTTTGAAATTTGCTCCAGGGAGTAAAAATCGCAATTTTTATTAATTATGTCAAACATATAGCATCTTTTTTGCTTTTACCTTTTGTTTAATAAATAGACTTTACAAATAAGTCAAATTTGTTTTGCTTCTGTCTCTTTCTTTGCCTGAACTTCATTATCCTTAATTTATGGACATGAGTGTATATAGATAGATGTAAAAGGATATAGTAAATTTTTATTTAATACTATTAATAAAATATATGCTACAACACATCGGCGAATTTCACCAACTATTTGAAAAAAAAAATTATTTAAAATAAAAGTTTTATTTGTAAAATTATTTATTTAGTTATTATGTTATTTTATACAAAAATTTCTTTCAAAATTATATAACAATCGTAAGGGTTTTAATGATTGATATTGATAAAATATATTGATGACTATATAACTAAAAATTATTGATAAAGTATATACTATAAGACATCGGCAAATCATCTCCCTATTTGTGAAAAAAAATATTTATTTGTAATATTTTTAAATGTTTATTTGTAATATTATTTATTTATTTATTACGTTACTTTATACAAGAATTTCTTTCAAAATTATATAGCAATCATAAGGTTTTTAATGATAATTTTAGATGAGTATATAAACTATTAAAATATAACAATTACTGACTCCTTATCTCAACTATAGGACGAAATGATATGGATGACTATGTATAAATATTTTCTTAATATATCCTTAATTCAGTAAAGAGAAAAATGTAATGCATTAAACGCTTTAAAAATACGTACATTTTAAATAAATATCTGAAAAATAAATAAATGCCAGACTATCATATGATATGATACACATGATACACATGTAAGGTAAAAAAATTCCTTGTATCTCGCCAAATGGGCGATAAAATGAAATTGTGGCTCCACGTAGGAACGCGAAAGTATGAGAGGAAGAGGGAAGTCGTGGCTATGACATTCGGCGATCCTGCTCCATTCAAGAGCCAAAACATCCTTTACATTTCTGGGAGACCACACCGACGTGCCTCTGCGAAGGACGATTTGCATCCTATGAGAAAGCACGATTTGGCGTACTATTTATACTCGAGAGAAAGCCTGCAAAAATTACAGGTTAGTGTGCTTACGATCTGAGAAAAACCGGGGGTGATTACCCTTCCCCTTTTTCAGAGAGGGTGCATGGCAAAGGGGAAGGATTAAAAATTTGTTTTGCCAAGTATTATCTTATGTAGAAACAAGAAATAGGAAATAAAAATTAGTTTTGTAAATATATATCAAATATTTTATAGTTCATAAGATATCGGTCGTTAAATTTCAAGTCTTATTAACTGATTTATTACTCTTAACCAGAATAATGTTATGAAATGTGGAATTAATAAATTTACTCTTACTCTTAACCAGAATAATGTTAAGAAATGAGGAATTATAAATTTACTCTTACTCTCAAAAAGAATAATGTTAGGAAATGAGGAATTATAAATTTATTCTTAGAAAAGAATAATGTTATGAAATGAGGAATAATAAATTTACTCTTAAGAAGAAGAATGTTATAAAAGGAAGAATTATAAATTTATTCTTACTCTTAACAAGAATATGTTATTAAAAGTGAAATTATACATTTACTGTTACTCGTAACAAGAATAACGTTATGAAAAGGGAAATTATAAATGTACTCTTAACTCTTAACAACACTAATGTTATGAAATGTATAATTATATATTTATATTAGTTCCTTTTTTCATTACTATCTCAGATAATATTATTTAAATATTGCAGGCAATAATGTAATTTTTTGTATACTTAGACATTTGAATCACATAAAAACACTATAAAATCAAGTCTGTTTGTTTGTATTTCAAAGGATTTTAGAATTGTATTACTTAATTATTATTAATCATGAAATTAATCCTACATCAAATAGTTAATTATGAAATATGCCTTATTACTTTTAAAATAAGTTTCCTTTATATAATATGCATAATTGTAATTCTTAATTTGCAATTCTGAGAATGAATTAAAAAATTCATTCAAAACTATTTTTTTCAATACAAACTGCAAAACTCTCAATAATTTTGCAAATCATTTTTTGATATTTTCAATTCTTTGAATTCTAAATTAGATTACTTGATTTTCTTAAAACTTTACCTAATCTTTGCATATTAAGTTTTAGTCTTTTAAAATAGTAAAATATTTTGAATTAACTATATGGTTATTTTATTTAAGTTTTTTTTTTTTCATTTATTTTTATTCGGCCTCAAATACAATGCATTAATTTTTCATTTAATTTTAATTAAGGTATATTAGATTTCTTGTATGCTTGTGTTTCTTCTTACAAATAAAAATTTATTTAAATTTATCGTATTTTTTTTTTTGTCAACAAATTAATTTTAAATCTTAAATAGGATTTAAATAGTTTTGAAATGGCTCACTACATATTTTCATTGATAAAAATAAACCTCAAAAGCAATAAAAAGCATTATTCTTTTCAGTTAGAGATTGATAAATATTTATAGAGCAATAAATCTTATGTGTGTTCATTAAATCATATCCTACTATTAAGCTTTATTCAATATGACAATTGTTATTCATGTCCTACTATTAACCTATATTTAACATGACAATTGTTGTCATCTTCTTTGTTTTGCTAACAAGGAACTCATTTAAATTTTCCATTCACAATTGATTTACATCATTACTTTACAATGCTTTGTAAAAATTCAACAGACGACGAATAAAAAAATCTATTGATAATTTAAGACAATACCATATTAGACTTTTATTCTATTAAATACTTAATTATAATTATATACAGCAAATAAAAGTAATTGATAAAAATTCCTTTAAATAATTTTCAAAAAATAACGTTTCAAGAACAGAGATTTTTATCTTAATTTGTTTTATACGTATAAGATTTTATTTTAAGTTATTTTAAAGGATTTGCATTTATTAAAGAAATTATGAGCATATAAAAATACATTTTTTAACAACTATCCAAACTTACAGAGTGTGTTTAATTGCTTTTCAAATTTTTTGTATTCAAATATAAAAGTAATTTTATCTGCACTATAACATTTTGATTTCCATTGCAAGATATATTGACCTTTCAGAGTAGTCTAATGGATAATACATTGGGTTTTTGAACTTGAGTCTATTTCAAATTTAAAGCATATCATAACCGACGAACTCAAGCAGAAAGCATATTGTATATTTTCATATTTTGAAGCAATATGAAAAGGTTTTATGTATACAAAATATGAAAATAATATATATATATATATCTCTCTCTATATATATATATATATATATATAAATAAAGAATATTTAATTTTTTCTAGATTTATTTGCATAAAAACATTAAAAAAACGTTTGTTTCATAATCAGTTGACACATATTTATAATTTATCAAAAAAAATAAAACGTTTAAATGTTTCTAGTGATATTAATTTTGTTGAGAAATTTTTCGAAGCAGTTTTTTCTGATATAACTATTTCAAAAATGAATAAGAGGCTTTGCAATTGCTTATGTAATTTTTTTTTTTTGAATAATGCTCATATTTTTCCGTCTCTAATAAGTGAATATGCAACTGCACCTTGCATTCCTTTGAATGTCGAATATCCAGTTTAAACAATGTCGAATATCCAGTTTGAAGTCCATAATGTCGAATATCCAGTTTACAGCTTACAATGTCGAATAACCAGTTTGAAGTCTACAATGATGAATATCAGTTAACAAACACAACAGAAACTCCAGGAATCCTCCTCCAAACACAACAGAAACTCCTCCTTCTCCTCCTTAAGAATTTATTCGCAATAAGTGTATTTAATACCAAGACGTCATCTCGTAAGTTAATAAAAATATTTTATTTCACCTTTGATTTGACAGCGGTCAAATCAAAAATATCTGTGTAAGGAATATATATCTGTGAAAGGAATCAATAAATTATAAAATATTATATATAATAAATTTATTAGTTCAAAAAATGCATAAGTATCCAGAATCAATAAATTATAAAATATTATATATAATAAATTTATTAGTTCAAAAAATGCATAAGTATGTGAAAAGGAATCAATAAATTATAAAATATTATATATGATAAATTTATTAGTTCAAGTTCAAAAAATGCATAAGTATGTAAAGGTGAAAGGAATCAATAAATTATAAAATATTATATATAATAAATTTATTAGTTCAAAAATGCATAAGTATGTAAAGGTGAAAGGAATCAATAAATTATAAAATATTATAATGATAAATTTATTAGTTCAAAAAATGCATAAGTATGTAAAGGTGAAAGGAATCAATAAATTATAAAATATTATATATAATAAATTTATTAGTTCAAAAAATGCATAAGTATGTAAAGGTGAAAGGAATCAATAAATTATAAAATATTATATATAATAAATTTATTAGTTCAAAAATGCATAAGTATGTAAAGGTGAAAGGAATCAATAAATTATAAAATATTATATATAATAAATTTATTAGTTCAAAAATGCGTAAGTATGTAAAGGTGAAAGGAATCAATAAATTATAAAATATTATATATGATAAATTTATTAGTTCAAAAATACATAAGTATGTTAAGGTCGAGA
This sequence comes from Caerostris darwini, assembly GCA_021605075.1. Taxonomy (NCBI): domain Eukaryota; kingdom Metazoa; phylum Arthropoda; class Arachnida; order Araneae; family Araneidae; genus Caerostris; species Caerostris darwini. The sequence goes on from BPLQ01004692.1 coordinate 263,947, forward strand.
TCTAAGCTATGGAAACGTAAATCTATGAATCTATGTAAATCTTTGCTTGTATTTAGGAATTTATACATAAAACTGCATGCATTATCAGGAAGTTAGTACAAGTTAGGGCCGGATATACGTGTCGTCTTAATTCAGTGTTGTGCGTGGATACAAACTAAATTATATCTCAGAATAAAAACACGATGTTTAGCTGCTATATTTATTAAAATTGCAAAGACAGCACTTCACAACTGCACCACATAACACACAATTATATAACAAGTATTTACAAAATCATCTTAAAAGCTAGTTCGTTTAAGGGTCTTTGTACCCTACGTACTGCCTGGGGCACTTCACTCCACTCTCTTCCCTTTCTCTTTCTCCCTCTCCCATTATTGGTTCCAAAGTCTAACGTAAGGGTCAACCCGCCCTTGAAAGGAGGATCCATCAACCTTGAAATTTTCCTCGTTTACTATATTTGGTTTTGGGGAGACATGGTGGATCCTTACTAAGTTATGTCGTAAATTTTATTTACGAGCTATTTATCTGTGATTTGACAGCAAAGTGTCTTTAGAAATTCTTTTTTTACTTTTGTTATTTGTTAGCAGCTAAATAAAAATGTTTATACTTGTATAAATACATCCTTGAGAAAAGAATCAGGACCTAATGATTTTAGACTAAGTTGCGCATTTTGTAACAAGCAGAGTAATATTAATAGAAACTCACAGAAAAATCTTATACATATCAAAATATTCTTCCACATTTTTTTTATTTCTTATTAATTAAAATATTTTAAATTTTTGTAAAACATATATGCTCCCGTCCCTTTTTAGCATATTATCACCCTTCATATTTTAAGAGCCACTGTCTAAAGCATATACTTAAAACATTTATTATTAATGAGAGGAAACTCCTAATAAGCAGTCTTAAAAGGAGTGGGCCTCTTTATCACAATCTCTTCTCTATTTACTCATTTTCATAATGCATGCCATCGGTATTTGGTCATCTCTTCTTCTACATGCTGAAACTACTACTAAAGCCAAGAGTAGTAAAAAAAATTTATTTATTATTTTATAATTAGAATTTGAATTATTCCAATAAATATGAAATAAATTTTTTTTAAAAATTTTAATTAATTTTAAGCTTAGCCGACAAACAATGAAATGAAGTGTATTAATAAATTTCATTAATTGTAAACTTATTATTACTTATTATTACTATTATTACTAAACTTATTGTATTCTGAGTTTTGAATTAAAATATTTATAATTATTAATATATTTTGTTATTAATATATTTAATATATTTTATTTTTCTTAAGTTATTAATATATTTTGTTATAAAATATTAATAGGGCTAATTAAATATTGCATATAGTGCTAAATAAAAAATGCCCCTTTTATGTTGTCGTTCCTTATCCCAATTGGATCCCAACAGCAGCATCTAGACAAAGTCCGAGAACCCGTGTAGTCTCAGGAAAGGAAAAGCAACTTCCGTTGTGATGAAGCACCCGTAGGTAGAAGTCTGCCTCGGCTGCATGACGCTTACTTTTTATGCGATAATAGGGTTGTTAACCCAACGATCAGGGTCAACGATCATGATCTCCACAGTCATATTAGACTGGGACCTACGAGTTAAAGTGGATTTCGAACCACTACAAGCATACATACCACCTTTGAACTCGAACCCAAAACCGGTGGCATCGTGCTCCAGTCACTCTGCCATTAGAACCCTGACCCATTTATTGTATAAATAATAAAGAATACCTCACAAATCTGTTAATCTAAGAATGACTCACAACAGATTTTTTTTTTTTTTTTTTTTTTTTTTTTTTTTTTTTGCAACATCAGATCTTATGCTTATTAGGGTTTTTTCCAAGATCTGAATGATATAAATCCATTATTTCGCATTTCATATTCATGTAAAAAAAGTGAAAAAAAATCATTTATAAAACAAGTTGTACTCAATCACATTGTAGCTAATATAAGCTATATTGGTTTGTCATGAGTACGTATTTATGTTTTGATGAGTTATTAATAAATTTTATTATAAAATAACGTAAAAAATATTAAATAATTTATCGTTAATTGATATTTGCATCTAGAAAAATATTAACTTTTAAATTTTGGTCACGTAATCAAAGAAAAAATATTATTCATCAATTTCGATATAGGAAAGTGCAAGAATTTTATTTTTCCTTCAACTATTTTGCGAGGAAAATGAATGGTTTAAATTCCTTATTTAATATTTCACATTGAAATACATGTAAAAAAGAGTGAAATAAAATCATTTATAAAACAAGTTGTACTCAATCATGCTGCAGCTAATAGACGCTATATTGATTCGTCATGAGTACGTATTTATGTTTTGATGAGTATTAATAAATTTTATTATAAAATAATACAAAACATATTAGAGGGATTATTGTTAATTGATATTTGAATATCTACAAAATATTAACATTTAAATTTCGATCACGTAATCAAAGAAAAAAATTTATTCATCAATCCCGACAGAGGAACGTGCAAGAATGTTAATACTATTTTGGTGGATCTAAATAGCTGGCGAATGTGTTGAGAGCAAATGTAGCAATTTTTCACCGTGAGCGAGCACCCCTGTGACAACCAAAAATAACTGCAGATTGTCAAATTGCCCGGAACCGAAGTCGTGATCGAAATACGTATAGGGTTCAACCGAAAAAATTGGACATTATTCTCACGTTAAGGGGGTCCGCACACTCAACGGACACTTACCCTAATGCGTAAATGAAATCAATGCAAGCTATTGATTGATGATTAAATAAGTGCATCAAACTTTCATCAGATTCTTGATTAATCTGAACGTGGCTAATTAATAACACACATGAAGCTGCATAATAAAGTAGAAACATTCTCTTTTGTGTAAAAATTACAGTAATGGATACCTACTCAGTAAATTTTCAGTTTTGCATATTTAGTAATTTTTTTGTAAATTCAGTAAATTTTCAGTAATGCATGTTCAGTAAATTTTCAGTAATGCATGTTCAGTAAATTTTCAGTTTTGCATATTTAGTAAATTTTTTGTAAATTCAGTGAATTTTCAGTAATGAATGTTCAGTAAATTTTCAGTTTTGCATATTTAGTAAATTTTTTGTAAATTCAGTAAATTTTCAGTAATGAATGTTCAGTAAATTCAGTAAATTTTCAGTAGGAATATTCAGCAAATTCAGTATATTTTCAATGAATATTCAGTATATTCAGTATGTTTTCAATGAATATTCAGTATATTTTCAACGAATATTCAGTAAATTTTCAATGAATATTCAGTATATTTTCAATGAATATTCAGTAAAATTTCAGTAATGAATATTCAGTATATTTTCAATAAATATTCAGTATATATTCAAAATATTCAGTAATGAATATTCACTATATTTTCAAAATATTCAGTAAATTTTCAGTAATGGATATTCAGTAAATTCAGTAATTTTTCAGCAATAAAGATTCAGTAAATTTTAAGTTAGTAATTTTTTATTGTTTACGTGAAGTTAATAACTATATACAAAAATTTATACAACATGCAATGTTTTCCTAGGAAGAGAACAACAAGTTGGGGTACTAAAACTAACAAGTCACTGTACTAACAAGTAAAAACGTTTGACAAGTGCTTTTATGGACGTATTTTAATACATATGATAAAAAAATCGATAACATCTGCTACCTGTCAGACATTTGATACCGAAGCATGCTACCCAAATACACGTTAATCTAGGACAATCATTGATATAATATTTTAATCGAGATCAGAAGTCGATGGAAAAACAAAAAGCGCCATTCTATAAGAAATATCTAATTCGGTTAACTTGATTACTTATATACTGATGGTAATCCAAGATGAAACAAAATAATAAAATAGTTGAAATTAAGTAGACCAAAATTATGTATTCGCTAATGAAGAAAGATACATTATTGTTGTTTTGTAATTTAAACTGAATTTTATATTTTCATATTATTTATCTCATCTATCTAATATATGATCTTTAAAAAACACAAAAATCAGTAACTATTTCTTTGATGTTAGCTATTATAGTAATAAACATGGTGTCTGAGCACCAGGTTTATGCTTTTCTAGGATAGGTTGGGCAGACCTTAGATGACTTGGAGTCACTTAACCTAACAGAATCAGAAATGCTTTCTTGATGGATAATGCATGCTACGTATTAAGCACATAACTAAACGGAATGACACCATACACATGCAGTGAATGTGCAGTTTATTAATCAACATACATAAATAAACAAGTCAACAGTATTAGCATCACCGATATGTCGTTTTCACGTAGAATACGCCATATGCTGTAGCGAGATATTTCGGCATAGTATGCTGTAGATTGCGTGTTTGAGCTTGGATTGTAATTATACCATTCCTAGCAGAGTCTTTTCTATGTTTGGGGTCTGTACAATTTGTTCATGAGTCATTATGACTTTCTGAAAAGAAACACTCTTTGGTAACCATTGGTGAAGGTGCCCGAAGTAGCTATGGCTGGGAGTATGTCTCATCGGATATCATTGTACGTACAAGCATTGACAAAGTTAATAAATTGCTCTCCGTAGTCCAATAAGCAACTAGTTCCCCTTACACTAGATGCATATTCACTAGTTCCGCATCCGTATAATTAGCCACTGTATGTGGACGAAGAGGTTTTGCAACGCTATCTACAAGGTCAGCAAAGCATTTCCATCCCATCATTGCTATGTGATTACAAGATACCTAATTTCTACGAAAAGTTTTTACACCTACTACTAAGACACCTTCTATATTTTATTATACATTGAATGCTCAATGTAAATCAACAATCTAAAAACGTCTCATTTATTTATCCTATTACAATTACCGTATAGAAAAATAAGCGATAGGATGTCAATAAAAAAACTAGAGACTCTTACAGGGTCGCCGGTCAAAAATTCATAATGAACCCTTGTCTAGGAGTTTTTAAGTGACATTAATAAGTAGATAGTTCTCGAAATTATTAAAACAATCACGCTTAAATTCATGTTACCATAATAAAAAAGCATATATGTTTGCTTACAAAATATTTTCAATAAAAAAACAGCTAATATATTCAACTAATTTTTTTTAAATCTTAGAAGAAATTTAATGCTTTTAATTACGTGATTACTGAGTGTTTTTTCAAAATCGTTATGTTGATGTAACACATTGAATCAACTTATTGTAATCTTTGTATTGTAATCTTTTATCACGTATATACATTATTTTAATCTTTTATCATAAAAATTACAATACAATCATTTACTCCTCTTCATAACGGACAATTGAAAAATAACAATTTCCTATTCTTAAAAAAATTTTACATTTTCTTAGGAGAATATTAAATTACTTTATTAAAATTATAATTAGCTCAACATTTACTGTTTCATAATAAAGTTTAAAATTTTTTTAATATGAAGTACATAGAATATTTTGGTCCAATCATTTTGAGGCCAAATGAAAATGAAAAAGATTCGAAATAGTAAAAAAACTTTCGAAATAAGATTCTCCTTTTCAAAATAATTATGTTTAGTGCCTTTTTTTACGAAATTAGTGTTTCATTGAGTCCAGGCAAACAGGAAGGAAATTTGGCACTTAACCAAATTTATTAGATTGAGTTTGACACTCCTATTATTTACAAATGATTAATAGTGTTATTTTTCATATAAGACCATTGTTTCTAAAAGAGTAAGTGTTCATTATAAAATATACCCAGCTGGTTTTTTTTTTTTTATTACATTTATTTTAAAATCTATTATATATACATTATTTAATACATATAAAAGTATTATTGTATTATTATATATATATATATATACTACAATAATACTTACTTTTATATGTATTAAATAATGTATAAAAAAAATTATCATGATTTAGCTTATTATCTAGACAACGTAAAATAATTTTGGTCCATATGCAATACTTTTTATGTTTACTGATTTAATTTACCTAATTCGATAGCTATTTCTATATTACTGTTTATTGATTTATTGTTTAAATCTAATTTTTTTATCTAATTTCTTTTTTTCTACTTTCTTTTTATAGTGACTGAGATGAATATTATCATGGTTGTGATGACTATTATTAAGTATTTCTGAAAGAATTCGGGGAACTTCCTTTAAAATTGAAATTAATCAATATTAGCTATATGTATAAGGGCTAAGAGTATACTAATCTATATCCGGCCAATGTCACATTCAATTTTTCTTCACTTGTTCATATCATTATCTATTATATATCGTTTCCATACATTATTTATAAATGATTAATAGTGTTATTTTTCATAAACGATCATTTTCTAAAAGAGAAAATATTCCTTATAAAATATATCCAACTGGTTTAAAAATAAAGCTATTTACTTTTTTATAACATTTATTTTAAAATCTATTATTACATAAGTTATTTTATACATATTAGACAGAAATGCATTAATTAATTCATATTCAATCCAAGTGACAATTTTAAAAAATTCAAAAACTATTATCATAATTTAGTTTATTACCTAGATAACATGAAATAATGTTGGTTCGTATGAAATACTTTTTATGCTTACTGGTTTTATCCTTTAAAAGTAATATTTAAAATATTCATTACTTTCTTTTTATTATGGCTGTGATGAATATTCTGAAGTATTTCTGAAAGAATTCGGAGAACTTTACTTCCTTTAAAATTGAAATTAATCAATATTAGCTCAGGACAATGCCACATTCAATTTTTCTTCACTTTTTCATATCAATCTCTTTTGTATATCATTTTCATATTCTATTATTTATAAATGATTATTAGTGTTATTTTTCATAAACAACCTTTATGTAAAAGAGAACATGTTCAGTATAAAATATGCCCCCCCAAAAAAAAAACTGGGTTTAAAATAAAGCTCTTTATTTTTTTATTAAATTTACTTTAAAATCTATTATTTATATACATTATTTTATACATATTATACAGCAATGCATTTATTAATTCGTATTCAAACCTAGTGAACAATTTTAAAAAATTCAAAGACTATTATCATAATTTAGTATCTAGATAACATAAAATAATTTTGGTTCGTATGCAATACTTTTTATGTTTACTGATTTTATCTTTTAAAAGTAATATTTAAAATATTCACTATTTTCTTTTTATAATGGCTATGATGAATATTATCATGGCTGTTTTGACTATTAAATATTTCCGAAAAAAATTCGGGGAATTTTACTTCCACTAGCGCTAAAATTAATCAATATTAGCTCAGGGCAATGTCACATTCAATTTTTGTTCACTTTTTCATATCATTATCATATCATTTTTTATATTTTATTTTCACATCCTATTATTTATAATTGATTAATAGTGTTATTTTCCATCAATGACCTTTATCTAAACGAGAAAATGTTCATTATAAAATATACCCAACTGGTTTATTACATTTATTTTAAAATCTATTATTTATATACATTATTAGTAAACAATTTTAAAAAATTCAAAAACAATTAGCATAATTATCTAGGTAACATGAAATAATTTTGATCCGTATGCAATACTTTCTATGTTTACTTTTATACAATATTGTGTATTGTATAAAAGTAAACATAGAAAGAATAAAACTGATTGTATCCTTGTTTTAAAGGATAAATATTAGTTTAAAATATTCACTACTTTCCTTTTATCATGCCTATGAGGAATATTATCATGGCTATGATGACTATTATCATGGCGGTGATGAATATTATCATGGTTGTGATAAATATTCTGAGGTACTTCTGAAAGAATTTGGAGAACTTTACTTCCACTAACGCTAAAATTAATCAATATTAGCTCAGGGCAATGTCACATTCAATTTTTGTTCACTTTTTCATATCATTCTAACTATGCACTGAAAGGCAAAACACAGAGCAGATATATATAGATACATAGATATGGATAATCAATTTGAGTACCAACTCGCTCGTAACGATGCATAGAAATGATTTACGCCCATTAACTCTCTGTTCTTCTTATTTCATTTCATCCCTTGATGAGTCTCATCACAGTTACAGTTACGGGGTAGTTGATGTGTGTCAGTATATGGCTTCGTGTTTTGCAAACGAATTGTTTGACTTTATTTTTTATACTAGAGTTAGAGCCGTTTCTATTTCTAGATAGGCCTCAACAGCCCTTTAATTTATGGCATTCAATTATGGTCAGCATGGAACTTTGTCATGCGTATTTAATACCGGAAAAAGTTTTTTTTTTTTTTTTTTCGTGAGTTGATATCGATCTAAATGATCCATATAAAGATTATTCCAACTTTATAAGTAATGAAACGTTAAATGTTAGAATTTTGTACGAAAACATTTAAATGTTCTTGCATTACACCTATAAGTCTTAGTTATGGATATTTATTGTAATTGCCTTGTAATGTAGATTCCCAAAGTAGGTCATACTATCCCCTAAGGTACAGAATAAGAATCAAAGGAGCATTTGCATGTGTTTAATGAAAATAAAGTAGTGGTGGTAACATAAATAAATAACAGAAGGTAGAAAAATTTTAATCATGTGTATTTAATACCCCCTCCCCAATTTTTTTTTCTTGTTTATATCGATCTAAATGATCCATTTGAAGATTATTCTAACTTTATAAGTGATGAGACGTTAAACACAGAATACTGTATGAAAGCCTTTAAATGTTCTTGTATTAAAGTTATAAGTCTTAATTGTATGGATTATCATAGTTATGGGTATTTAATGTAATTACCTTCTAATCCTTATAATTCAATACACTGGTTCCCAAACTTGACGATATTGCCTCTTACAGTGCAGAATAACGATTAAGAAGACATTTGGGTATACTTAATGAAAATAAAGTAGCGGTGAAAACGTAAAGAACTAAGAGAAGGTAAAAACTTTTAGAAACAATATTCAAGAATGATTCAATCGACAATTCTGGATGCAATAGCAGATACCTACAGTTAATTTTAATGTTCCCAAAGTAGGTGATACTGTCTCCTACGGTGCAGAATAACGATCAAGGATGCATTTGAGTGTGTTTAATGAAAATAAAGCAACGGTGTAAACATAAAGAAATAAGAGAAGATAAAAAATTTTAGAAACACTATGCGACGATGACTCAATCGACAATTCTGGATGTAATAGCAGATACCTACAGTTAATCATAGATTATGGCTTTCAATACAAAAGGTTTTAGTTGCATTTCTTTCTTCATGTTTAAAAGAATGTGGCTTCAGGGCAGTGACAAATTTGTTAAAGAAATAAAACCTGATGCAGGAATACATACTATTAGCGATAATTTAAGGATACTACTGACAAAAGTAGAGCTGATAGATTGATAGCATCGTGTCAGGTTCATACTAACATCATCGTACATACATCGTGTCAGGTTCATACTAATGATACTAACATTAGCATCATTTTTAATGTTAGTATCATTTTTATTTTCATATTATCCATCGTTATATTACCATAATGCTAATGCTATTATGGTTAATTTTAATACATAATTTTATAATTTCAATTTTTATGTTGTCTTATTTACAACATCTTTATTTGTTATGCTTCATTTTAGTAGTTATGCTTTAATACGTAGATATATATATATATATATATGTGTGTGTGTGTGTGTGTGTGTGTATAAATGAACACAATTTGTGTGCTATATATTGTTCTGCTGTTGTTGTCTATCTCCTGAAGAGTACAAAAAATAGAATATCGTGGTGCTCTCGAACAATATTGGCTATGTTATACTTAAGAAACGCTTATTGAGAGCTTTTAAGGCATACCTTGAATCATGTTTATTCATTTAAAGAAAGTAAATCTCCAAAGCAGGAACGGAGGACGCTGGGTAATAATTCTGCAGAAAATTGGGCGAATATAACGGATTGTTGAACGTTTATCGCAAGTTCTAATATAAAAGATAACATTATGGCCTGGAGGCAATTAAGACGGGCAACTCTTTTGAGGTGAGAAAATCTACAAGTGAAATGGGCATAACCTTTCCTTTGGTTCAAATTGTAAATCAGAAAGTTCGCTATTTAATTAAATGGTAAAAGGAATAAGAGCGTTAATTTCCAGTAGCATCCCTAGGGTTATTCTTTCACAATTAGGTAATACTCGGTATCAAAATTGATTCATCAAAAAAAGATCACTTTGATAAGTCAAAGTAACAACAATCTCCATAGCAAAAAAGTCAACAAGCTTAGAGGTTCAACGGAATTTAAAAATTGTGTCTTATATATGAATGTAGAATTAACAATACCATATTTGAGAAAAAAAATTTAATATTAAACAGAAATGTTAAATAGAGTTTATAAAAAAGCATATAATAAAATATTATATCTTTATGAAAATTTCATATTTTTTCTCAGGTGCTTACACAGGACGTTAAACATGCCTACTCTATAATTATCCATGACCAAAAAAATTGTAGAAATACTCATAATATTTATAATGTAGTTCATTAGAATAAAATTTTAGATAAATTACTTATCTTCATATATAATAAAATTAATAATTTTTGTATTTATTAGCAAAAATATGTTAGAAAAAATATTGCAATAAAATTTGGGACACGTCATTTGTCAGCGTGAAAAATATTCAACAATATGAGGAAGCCAATACAATTCAAAAGTATTTCAAAGTACGTTTATTTTACAAAAAAATTATCATAAAATTATGAGCATTAAATTAAAATACAAAATATAAAGCCTTAAACATCAGAAAAACTAAATATAAGATAATAAGGGATCTAGATTGAAAAATTGTTCCTCCATTGTTCCCCACGCCTCTTAATATCTTTCATATTTCTCCTAGAAAAATAAATAATTACAGAAGATTATTTTAATTTTAATTTCTTATTTTTAATTCATTACGTTTTCATTTTCATTTTATTTAATTTTAGTTTTTATAATTTCTATTTTTTTCGCATTTATTTCGATGTTACAGTTCCTCTAATTTAGAAGAGTAAAATTGATGTCAAAAAAAGTATTTTCTTAAACAGCTATCATCATCAGAAAATCATGACAGCACCATGCGAATTTATAGAAAAAAAATAGTTTTTTTTTTTTTTTTTTTTTTTTTTTTTCACATAAAGTTTAATGATTTTTTTTTCAGGGGCAATATATTCAGTTTTATTCACCATTGAGACACTTGGTTTAGCATTTCACTTTAAGATTATACAATTTAGAAACATATTAAATTTGATTTCAATTGATATAATAGTAATTTTTCTTTTATTTAACTGAGAATAGGACAATTCCTATTAGCTAAAAAGAAGGTGCAATGTTAAACTCTAAATAATCATACTTACCAACAAATAACTTAAAATATTGGAAATCCTTGAAGGTCAGTGAATAATGTTATAAATTGTCAGCAAATGACATAGGAATTTAATATGAAAATACGAAAAAAGTATGGCGGTAAAAAAGGCAGTAAAGACAATTATATGACATGATCAGTTTTTAGTCAAAAAGAGAGAAATTAATCTACAAAAGACGGCAGTCGACCTACATAGAAAATTTCAAGCTTCTGAAGTTTTTAAATATGATGACGATGCTATAAAACCAATAAAGAAACTATTTTTAATCATGGCCCTTAAAAGCACTTTATTTGAACAAAGAAATACTTATATCAAACAATTGACGATTGAAGAAAAGTTATGTTTTCAGACGGAACTCACTTCAATGTCCAATCACTTGTAAAATAGGCAATACTCAGAAATTGAATAGCCAGGTACTAAATTGCCTGTTCTTAATCTTATGAAGGGCATGAGGACAATTTGTAAATATAGGATTTCAAATCATAATTGTATGCTAATTACCTAGTTGTATGAACTCTAATTTTTTTTTTCACCGTACTGCACTTATGTATATATGTCCGTTTATTCAAAACATTTTGCGATGTTACACCATTTCATAGCAAATTTGTAAATATTTATAGAGTCCATTATATAAAAATAATTTTATAAAGGCAGAGTATCAATATTTTTTTAATGAAAATTATTTTATTGATATGATTTTATGATAATATATTTGTATCTTTGAAACTGAGTCATTCATGAGATATCATAATGAAATTATACAGATTTAAAACACCAAAAGTTTCAAATTGCAAATAGAATGTTAAAAGCCATAATAGATGAGCGATGAAGGAAGTTGATAGCAAGCAACCTTGAAAAATATATTTCAGTGGAAATGAGATAATTGACGGCTTTGATAAATTTAGCAGCCAAAAATTTTATGTTTAACAACTTGGCACCAAAAATGATTTCCCAAGTGATATGTATTAAATTTCAAAAAAATAATATAAAATAAAGCATGTACAATAATGGAAAAAAGGTCTATTTTCGGTAGGATGTTTTTACCACGTGATATTTTATTGTTAATGGATTATTTGAACATTTTCTCCGTGTAACATATTTTTCTTTTTGAAAATTTTTTTTCAAACCTTCTATTAAAATGACTTTATTTCTATCGTGAAATAAAAGAGAACATAAAATGAATGATACATTACATACAGAATTTTTCAACAAATTGGGTCATTCTATGTATATTTTTATCAAAACTGCAAACGCTCTTCACAATTTTTTTTAATTTTTCAAAATTATAAGCCAATAAAGTTAGTTTAATATTTAAAAGGAATCTAACCAATCATATATGCTGATGAGATCCTCATAACAATTTAACAATTTAAAACATGTATTTGCAAACTTTTCCAGTTTCACACACATATGCTACAACCAAATAATATTATTGACGAATTTTAAGAAACTTTATTTATTCTAAGTCAAAGATTAGATACTGACATTAACATCAATAGATAATATATTAAGAATTACTTCCCTACCACATTACCTAAATTTGAAATTCAAAATCATTATTGAGAAGCTATATCATGTCAATAAAGATTATTGAGAAACTATATCATGCCAATAAAGATTATTGAGAAGCTATATCATGTAAATAACTATTATTGAGAAGCTATATCATGTAAGTTATATCATGCATTGTTGTTTCTTGTCCCACTTGATTGACACCAACATCTAGACCAAGTCCATAAACCCGTGTCTTAAAACGACGAGTCATGATAAAGGGTAAAAAATGCAGCTTCTTTTTGTCATTGACCTTGCGGCACAAAGACATGCGGCACCCAAAGGAAGACTTTAAGTCACCATCTGACTTTACTCATCCCGAATATACCCTGGTCACTAGGTATCCATTATAGAAGCCTTTTAAGACATCCTTGGGCTACAGTGGGTATATTCTGATCCGGAACCACATAGGACTTTATCAGAAATATACAAAACTGTAAAAAATATGCGCAACAAATGTAATGAGGATTAAAATATTATCGTTGAATTTGATTTTATATTACACGTTTTACATAAAAAATTGTATCAAGATTATTTTGTATTCGTAGATAATAAAAAATACCAAAAGTTTAAAATATAAGCATCAGTTGTTTCAATAAAAAAGTCTATTTCTCTTAAAATTTGCAATTAAATGAATTTGAAAAGAATTATTCAATTTTATATTATGAACCTCTGTTGATCAATCATGTTATACGATTTTTCAAATGCTGCAATTTTAATTACCAAAATTTTATTTTATTTATTTTTTATCTTGTGATATATTTAAAATAATGCCAATATCAGAACTTTAGAAAAATTAGGTTCTTTAAGGTTTTTAATATCATGGTACACATTTTTAAAATTCTGTAGTTTAATACTAAATTTTTTTTAATAAAATCATGTCTTAAAAGAAAATATTAAACATGGTATTCTCAAAATTAGAAGAAGCTTCTTTTATTTTAAATCCTTTCTGTTCCTATTACGAAATTCAAATTTTAATGTTTAAAAATAAGTTTGTGGTTTGATTTTGCAATATAAAATAATTTTTTTATACATATGTAAAGATAAATATTAAAAGAATAAATTTCAAATTGAGCAGAATTTATAAAATGAAAAAATACTTTCATCTTTTTTTTTTTATTTCATTTCGTGATTTTAGATTGTAATGTATCGCTGCTTATTTCTATTGCTTATTGCTAAAATTACAAATATTTATTTATGTTAGCATTTGACCTACCCAAAATGGTTCTGCTGTAACAAAAAAAATTCAATTCTGAAAGCTTTACATTGAACATAGCAATAAAGAAGCCAAACGTTTATAGATCAAGTTGCATTTCAAACATGTTTTACTATGATTAATCGATCATAGTAAAACATATCAATGTTATGTCTTGATTGCATAAGTTGAATAAAAAAGAACATATAAAGATAATGAAAGAAAGTCACGCGATTCCTTTCATCAAATAGCTATCAACAAACTGTTTCCATGTTAAAAATCTAATGCATTATCTGTAACATTTTTTCATTGTGCAATTGGATATCCAGTCTCCAACAAACATGTGCAGTTATTATTATTAAAAAGAAAAGGAATGTTTTGTTAGTCTAAGGTATTGTTATGATATTTCAAAATAAATGTAAATATATTTAATGAATATTGTAGAAAGAAAATGTCAAATATCGTGCTGAGTTGTAATGTCATTGAAGTCTTAGAGAAGCATTATCTGAAATGAAAAAGTATGGACTTATCATCAGATATTCAACTATGCGAAAGTTGCAAGAATTTTGTGCAATTATGATTTTATGTTAACTCATGACATCACGAAAAAAAATCGTCAATGGTGATTACTTAATTTTGTACTAAAATCTGTAATCAATTTTGATGAAAAAAAATAACGACAATCCGCTCTACAACATAAATTATTTTGCAGAATAATTTTTTGAAAAAAATAAAATGATTCATTTCATGTAATTTAAAATAATTAATTACTAATAAACTATAATTAATATAATTAATAAATAATTAATTAATTCCTATGATTTAATAATTTGAAATACCACAAATGTTCAAAACAGAATTTCACATAATTCATTTAGTGTAAAGCACTTAGAAACACTAAAGAAAAAACAATATTTCATTCTTCTTTTCTTTGGAAAACTAATCTCTATTTCTCACCCATGACTGGAGAACAACTTTCTCAAAGAAAATACGTATTATTATGTACAGTCCTTTTTCAAGAAAATTATACTTTTTAGAATATCCAATGTAATCCTGAAAACTTAGGTTTGGTTTTCTTTTACATTGCCGCTCTACGATTATTTTGTACATACTTTAGGCTCATTAGAACGGGACCTGCAGTTTAATATGGATTCCGAACCACTATCAAATATCATGACACCACCACGATGGTTGGTACCTGAAACCTGGGGTACCAAAGGCTTAAGCGCTAGGCAATTAGCCATCAGGCCGCTCCTGAAAGCTTAATCCTATGATTTTAAAATAAATGTCTATGATTTTAATGTTTCAACATCACGAAAAAAAAAAATCGTCATCGGTTATTATATAATTTTGTACTAAAATCTGTAATCAGTTTTGATGAAAAAAAAATAACGACTAATGTAACTAACTAACTACATAAATGTTTAAAATCATAGGCTGTGTTTACCTTCGTTTTCACTTTCACTTTGTTGTTGTTCTTCTTCTCAAAACGATACAAATGTCCTGTCATTTTCCATTTTCCAAAATTAAATTTTTCCATGTGCCTCATGTAATGTACATTAGGTATTAATCTTGTAAAAATTTGTATTACTATTTTACAAGGAACACCTTCGTTTTTCACACAAAATAAAAATAACCAATAGAATGGAAGAGAGGTCTTAAATTCTGATACTTCCATTTAAAGACTGAATTCTAATATGATGTGCGCCTAAAGTACAGCAAATTAATTTTGTAACGATCTTTAAAGAAAAACGGTCGATTACTATAAAACGTCCACTAGATTAATAGCCCATTTCCATATCGAGTTCCCTGTTTCTAATTATAGCCAAACACGTGTCCACCGCCCTGCAGCAATTAAATTCCCATCCAATGTGACCTTTAATTCCATTTGCATGGTACACCATCTCCATTCAACCTCGTGGCTGTAATCCAAACCCCACACTTCTACCCTTGTATAACTTTTGTTGTTGTTGTTTACCATTTTCAAAAAGATGCAAATATCATGTCATTTTTAAGAAAATTAATTATTTTCATGTGCCTCGTGTAATGAATATTAGTTCTTAATCTTATAAAAACTTGTATTACTATTTTACAAGGAACACCTTTATTTTTCACACAAAATAATAAAAATAGACAATAGAACGAACGAAACATCTTACATTATAGTGATTCTCATCTAAAGACTGAATTCAAAAATAATGTGCATCTAAAATACAAATTAATTTTGTAATGATCTTTGAAGAAAAACGGTCGATTACCATAAAACGTCTACTATATTAATGACCCATTTCCATATCGGCTTCCCTACTTCTAATTATAGCCAAACACGTGTCCCCCGCCCTTGCAGCAATTACATTCCCATTCAATGTGACCTTTTATTCCATTTGCATGGTACACCCTCTCTATTCAACCTCGTGGTTGTAATCCAAAACCCCATTAAAAATTATAATTTCAAGAAAATTATAATTTTTAGAATATCAAATGTATTGCTGAAAACATAAGCTATGATTTCGAACTAAATATTAACTTTTACCCTTCTCAAAAAGATACAAATCTCATGTCATTTTCCAAGAAAATTAAAATTATTCATGTACCTCATGTAATGTATATTAGGCATTAATCTTGTAAAAACTTGTATATTTTACAAGGAAAGTCTTTGTTTCCCATACAAAATAAATAACCAATAGGATGGATAAGAGGTCTTTTATTCCCATCTAAAAACAGAATTCAAAAATGATGTGCATCTAAAATACAAATTAATTTTGTAATGATCTTTAAAGAAAAACGGTCGATTACCATAAAACGTCTACTAGATTAATGACCCATTTCCATATCGGCTTCCCTGCTTCTAATTATAGCCAAGCACGTGTCCACCGCCCGTGCAGCAATTACATTCCCATTCAATGTGACCTTTAATTCCATTTGCATGGTACACCATCTCCATTCAACCTCGTGGTTGTAATCCAAACCCCACCCTTCTCCTCTTTCGCTTTGATACGAACAAGAAAAAAATATCTCTGTATATAAATCAATACAACCCCCACGTGGCTGAATGTAACGTTTGTAGGCACCGGATCACTGTGATAAGGGAAGAAAAAAAATGGCCGGATGATAGACGATTCCGAAGTCCGTTCATTGTCCAGGAGGCTGTGATGCATGACCAACCCTGTGCCGGACACGCTTGCATAGCCACGAAGCGGTGAGCGTTCACGAGGTTGCGTGACAAACTGTCGGCAGCCTGCTTGATGTATGAAGTGGATTTTTATAGGTAGTCCGGCTCTCGCTGTTGACGAAATCCCGGAACATTCGTGTCAGTGATAGCAATGTCCGGCTGATGTAAATTGTCTAATTGTTTGCGTTATAAAAGTGGATGCTTTAAATGTTTTATAGGTAGTCCGGCTCCCACTGTTGACGAAATCCCGGAACGTATGTGTCAGTGATAGCAATGTCCGGCTGATGTAAATTGCCTAATTGTTTGCGTTATAAAAGTGGATGCTTTAAATGTTTTATAGCTAGTCGGGCTCTCACTGTTAATGAAATACCGGAACATTCATGTCAGTGATAGCAATGTCCGGCTGATGTAAATTGCCTAATTGTTTGCCTTATAAAAGTGAATGCTTTAAATGTTTTATAGCTAGTCGGGCTGTCACTGTTAATGAAATACCGGAACATTCATGTCAGTGATAGCAATGTCCGGCTGATGTAAATTGCCTAATTGTTTGCCTTATAAAAGTGAATGCTTTAAATGTTTTATAGCTAGTCGGGCTGTCACTGTTGACGTAATCCCGGAACATTCGTGTCAGTGATAGCAATGTCCGGCTGATGTAAATTGCCTAATTGTTTGCCTTATAAAAGGGGATGCTTTAAATGTTTTAAAGGTAGTCCGGCTCCCACTGTTGACGAAATCCCGAAACGTGTGTGTCAGTGATAGCAATGTCCGGTTGATGTAAATTGCTTAATTGTTTGCTTTATAAAAGTGGATGGTTTAAATGTTTCATACCTGTATTATCGTCCTGTGTAATGTAGTAAACTGCCTTCTTGTTTCTGACGTAATGATTAAAATAATGGGCATTACAAAATTGTGTGATTAATTATGAATTACTGCACATGAACGTACAAGTGAGTTCCAAAAATATTAAAAAGGTTATTATCAATATTTTATTAACGAATAATAAATAATAAATGAATAAAAATTAATCTAATTATCTCGTATTATATCACAGTTTTGAAAGCAATTTTTATTTTTTAATGTATTTTGAATATTGTGGATAAAAATATCTTCATCATATAGGGGAAATATATTTTTTTAAAGCTGGTTTATTTAGTCATGCTTGATATTTGGTTTAGAAAATTATTTGTGGTAATTTTTAGAAATAAACAAATGAAATTATTTGCATATATGTCTTTTTCAGTGCTCTAATGCCAATAAAAAAAACAGAACTTAACTAAAAATTATTCTATTATATTTCTAATTATTGAATGATTATTTAGAGGCTAAACGAGTTCAATAGAGAATGTATCTATTGTAAAAGGATATGAAAATTAAATTATATTTAAAATGGCAAACGAAATTAAGAAAAGTATATAATATTTTATTTATATTTAATTATATTATGAAACCATCTCTAAATATCAGATACTCAATTCTTTGAATAAATCAATTTAATATAAATACACCTATTATTTAATGACTCAATTTAATTTAATATGAAATGTTTTTCAATTAAAAAGCTTTATTAGGAATAAATTTGTTTTAAAAGAATGAATGAATGAATTTATTTATTTTTACATTACTTTATTTATATTGCTTTCCTTATAAATTTCTACGGAAATAAAAATTCTTTTAAATATGTTGTCGTCTTTAATAATTAAATTTAGATTTTATTACATTTAATTACTCTTTACTAACATTAATCTTGTATTTGAACTTTCTGTTTTATGAATCTTGGCATTATAAAAATTACACTTATCTGAAAATAAACTAAAATCGATAATTATAGTAATATCAACAATTAAAATATTAATAATATTTAAATTTAAAAAAAATTTTATTGAATTATTCATTACAATATTTTAAATACTTAATAATCTCAAAATCAAATGCAATTTCTAATCATAGCAAATATTTCCAAGCCATTTTGTTAATAGTTAATGGAATGTAGCTTTAATAAGATACATTGTAATAACTATTTGAAGTTTAAGGCTCAATTGAAGAGAGCTTCTTTAAAATACACATAATTTTACCTAAAGAACTGTAGTACTGACTAATTTCTGTCGATTATAAATATTTTCGGCTAATCCATTTAAAGTTGAAATTGCTATGAAATAGTATCTATTCGATCCATTTATTTTAATGCTATTCAAATTTAATTTTAATGCAGTTCAATTCATATTTTTGCAGGCTCCAACACATTATGCGGCAACGTTGCCGCCTAATATGCAGTCGATCGTCACTCTACATCTATGTCACAGCCATCGCCCTCTTTACTCTGTGCAACATTTTGGCCATCATTCTGATATCTCGTAGCTACAAGCAAAGCGATCAGCCAATAGCGAAAATAAATGCGGACGAATCCTTCTTCCTTCCTCAAGATGGCGGCCTTCTGATAGGCAATCTTCTTTCCACCTTTGCCTTCAACTTCAATCAGTCGTCTTCCAGAACCGACAGCAAACGCACTTACATCATTCACGATTCAGTTGTTGTTGGCAATGCATATGGAAACCATGGAAAGTCCTCCTATGTCACATTGGCCACACAATGCTCAGTCGACAGACTCCACATGCTGTTCGAACTTGCAGACATCTGGCGGGCACCCATGTCCGTCGCAGTATTTGTTCCTGGAGTGGACTTCTACATTGCGAAAGTGTACATCGCGTACCTCAGACTATGCTCGCAAGTCATTAGGACCAATGTTACATTCCATTTTATGTACCACCGCGATATGGCGCCATCAGACTCATATTCCTCGGACCATGTCCATGACCATCAAGCAGTCCCATCTTGCGCCAGAAGTAAAGAGGCACTTCCATTGTTGCTTCGCTACAGAACCAGCAGCTTCAGACGCTGGTGGCAACAAGCTCTCCACCCCCAGAACCATTTGAGGAATGTTGCTCGAAAGGGTGTTCTAACCCCTTTCCATTTTCTTACAGATATTGACATTCTGCCCGTTGCAGGGCTTGCCCGCCAACTGGATGTCTTCCTAAGCCCATCTTACAGAGGAAAATCTTGCTCCAAGTGTGCGTATGTGGTGCCTACTTACGAGATGCCCGAACAGTTACCTGTGCCTAGAAACAAAATAGAACTCTTGGAGAGAATTCGGCGAAAGCAAAGCAGGCCTTTCCATGCAAAAGTGTTTATTCACAATCAATTCGCAACTAATCATTCGCTTTGGGAGAAAATACCCAATCCCAAAGAACTTGAAGCTGCCTACAAAATCAGCAACTATGAATTCTTTTATGAACCGTTCTATGTAGCCAGAGCAAACGTCCCTTTATACGATGAAAGATTCATAGGATATGGATTTACAAGAAATACTCAGGTATATTTCTACGTTTTTAATTTAAAATTTCCATTTTTAATCGATATTCTACTTTAAAAAAGTGAAATTTTTATTCTTATCTTGATCACAATGAATGTTAAAATTTTTTTTTTGTTTAGATTATTATAGATATTCATTGAATAATATGTTATATTGTTAAATTTTTTCTGTTAAATGATTTGAATAAGAAATTTTCAAACCGGAACCTTGGCTGAGTGCAGGTTTACGCAAAATGTACGTCCTCTTCGGGTGAGAGTTTAGGCTAACTGACCATTTCTCTTGGACACCACAAGTTTTCCAGCTTGTCAGAGGAAGGATAGTTACAACTTTGTTTTGTTCAATTACGTTTTATCTTATTTATGACGGCAGAAATTCAGGTGTTCTAAAAGTAATAAGAAAAAGTTTATGCATATATATATAAATAGTGAATTACGCGTACAGACATTTCCTATGTTCTGGAGATACCGATTTCCCATATTCTGCAGATTCCCTATATTCTACATATTTCTTATATATGTTTGAAGTTCTCCTTGTTGATTTAGTATAATGAGGAACAACTAGCATGCCCACGTATGGGATACGGCCAGCGATAAGGTCTTCTCTGACCTCTGCAGGATCTCGAGTTAACTACTTCATTGTTTTGAAACATACAATTTAGCTTTTAATTGGGCAATTCATTAGCTTACGATTGACTGTATACGTTTATACCAAGTTGAACAATTTAAATTGTATTCCACGTTGTAAGAAGTTGCTGAACTAGTGTAACACCTAAGAGTTATAAAATAGATTAATAATTATTATAATAGATTAATGAGTATTTCAATATATGCTTAATATTAATTAAGCAACAAAAAGCTCAATAATTTTAAATAACTAACTCCCCGGCACTACAGTCCATGTAGGACTACGGAATCTGTCACTAGGCAGATTCCGAAACAGAAGATGTTTTTGGTTTTTTTACGGGGAGGGGTTATCGGCCTCTTACAGTCATATTAGTTCAAAAGTGGTTTGCGAACTACTACAAACATACATGGCACAGTCGGAACTCAACCCCGAAACCTGTGGCACAGAGCGCTAGTCACTCAGTCCTCAGGCCCAATAAGTTCAAATGCAGAATTTTAATTGTGACTTATCCAATTTGAATAAATATGCCTGACCACATGTCTGAAAAAAATACTGTATCTGGTCCCTTATAGTGTAGTTAAATTAAATCTAACCCTAAATATATTTTAAGTTGAACAGCCTTCATTTAATGTAATAGTTTTAATATAACCTTTACAAGCAATGGAATTTTTATAGACAATCTGCTTTTTTTTTCATGTTGAAGAATATTATAGCAAATAGTTTAAATATATTCAAATTCTTTCAGTTAGAAGAACTTTAATTTTAAAAATATTATAATTGTACACATATACGTTAAGGATACTAAAGAGATTAAATATCATAAATGCATTTTTTATTAATGTTGGGTTTTTTCCGACGTGAATCATGGCGGCATATTTTTATTCTAATAGTTATTCTTTTGGGTGTAACTTATACACCCTCTCTTTCAAATAGAAGGTAAGATAAAGTCTTTCACACGCAATCCACCTAACGACGCTGTTTTTTGAAGATGGTTTGGACCATTACTGGTACAATATCGATTGGTACAGATGAATGTATTTTTAAAAATGTTTGTTTCGGAAACCTATAATATAGATCATGTCTGTATCGTAAACACTTTTATAAAGATTAGAGAAAAGTACAAGTCTTTTTCTGATAAATATAATGGAACTGCTGCCTAATGTATAATTTTATCTACTGAAGAATATTTTGAATAAAAGTTTTATTATTTTTTCGTTATACATATTGAGTAGAAGAAATGTTTTTAGCAATGTGGAAGTTTCAAAATATTTTGGTCTGTTGTTATTCTTAAATGACAGCATATTTTCTTTTATAGAAAAATAAAAGGATTTGTATAAATTCTTTTATATATTACTCTTTTAATTTTTGCAGAGTTATAAATTGAATTGAAAATAATATGTTATTAGTAGTATTTAAAATTATTTTACGTGGTAATCTAAATCATTTATATCATTAAAAATATATTAAATACCCAAATCAATAATATCACTATTATAACCAGTAATATCATATGAATTAATTTGGACCACTGCATTTAAATGTTAGTGTTGTGGATTCAAACGGTCCCCACGTTGGGCGCCAGATTGTAGCGTTGTGGGTTGTGCAGCTAGATCGTAACTGGGTGTGGTAGGGCTGAGACTTGATACACAAATTTGAGAACTCACAACTTTATTTACATAAGCACAGATACCACACACATACAATATTTAACACATTTAAAGACAGATAAGTATAGATTCGTGGAAGCAACAACGAAAGAGTAACGATATTTTATTAGATTCTTTCAGGGTTTGTAATTTGCTTCTTTATACACATTACAAATAAAATCATTCAGAAGATTATCTTTTACTTTTGCTGCAAATGAGTTACATGATTTGGTACTGTTCATTTAATGAAGAGCCACTCCGTGTCAAATATTAGAACTATAACGGCTTAAGGAAGAGAACCACTTTCAGGTTCATGGGAACATTTTAAATTTTATTTACAAACATTTTCATATATATATGCAGAACTTTATTTACAAAAAATGAAAATTAAAGATATAAATTAGACACACAAGTGCAGTTCACTCCAAGTTTGAAGATTTTCAATGTTCTCGAATTTACAACAAATCTAAACACTTGGTGTGCGGCGGACCTTAACTATCACATGGCTTGATTCACGAGACCACAAGAGGCTAATTTTGAAAACAGGTGGAAAACTCCGGCCTTTAGAGAAAAAAGAAAAAAAAACACTTCTGGTCGACTCGTCACAGAACGCTGTCCCTTCTTCACCAAAAAACTCCTTTTAAGACAATCCGTCAAGAGGGGAGGGCAGTCAGCTTCCCTCACTTCTCATTGGAATAGACATAGAAATGTCTGTTCCAATTGTCTATCACCAATGATGATGAAACAACTCGTGGTATAGTTCATATTTAAACTGCAATTGTTTCGACCTGTGAATTTCGCACAGACATTCGCTAATTTCCCGAGTCCCATTATACACGATACCGAATATCTGCTATCAGATTTGAGTGACAGTTTGTTCTCATTAGTACAAAACACTAATTGTATTTACTATAACTATCTACAATAAAGCTCGTCTGCTGTCAAATTTAAGTGATGGATTTATTACATATTTTTCAAATAACATACATTCCTCTCCTCTGAGAATGGTGGCCTGATGGCCAATTGGCTAGAGCTCTGACCTTGGTACCATAGGCTTCAAGTTCGAATCCATTCGAGGGCATGGATCCTTGTTAGTGGTTCGGAATTCATGTTAAGCAGTAGGTCACGGTCTAATTAGCCTAAAGTGTACATAAAATGACCGTAGAGCGGCAAATCAAACCAAATCCCTGGGAATGAAATGCCAAAACTTTTCTCGTGAGGAAAAAATGCTACAATATACTAATGGTACTAAATCATTGCTAATCATAATGAAATAAGTAGCAGTTAACATACAAAAATACGAATGTAATTAATAGAAATATACTCAACTCTCCGTTTCATTTAACTGATAAAAGCTGTGCCAATTAGTGCTTGTAATAGTGCATATTGCTAAAGCTGAGCAGAAATTTAATTCATGGAAGTCACATAAAGCTCCTAACTTATCCTTCAAGGCTTGCTAAACCCATCACAGGTACTCATGCGAATAGTATTAATTTAATCGAAAACGTGGGAGTCATTTTAAATAACGAAAGAAAATAATTTGTTTCACATGCTTTTGGTATATTTTTCATTTTTAATAACGTTAAGTGGCATAAGATAGCTTTGGTTGCTGCAACATTTTTAATTAAATCTTTCCCTTAAAAAAAGTTACGTGTAAAGTTCCATTATGTTTAATTAAATTACTTAATGTTGTTCTTATACATTAGTGCTTATTTATAAAATTACATTTTCATGTCGTCTCATAAATTGAGGTGAACGTATTTGGGAGATTGGCATTAAAAGACAGTGCTAGAAGGAATTTATTTACGTCAGTGGATATTAGATTTAATTAGAGCTAGCAGATATAATCTGGATTCAATGAGTTAGCTTTGCTTTGGTTAATTTAATTAACAAAAAAAATATCAGAAAGAACGTGAAAGATATTGAAAACACCCAAATTTCAATAAAAATATGCTCGCGTATTAACACTAAACTTATTTAACTATTCATGTAGCCTAATATAAACTTTAAAAACTGGACAGGGTTTGGGGACATTTTAATAAGGGAGTTTAGTCAGTGAATATAGTCAGCTCTCGCTCTCGTTGACGCAGGTTTCGGTTTTAAGTCTTGGCGGTGTCATGGATGTCTGTAGTGGTTTGGAATCTACTTTAAATCGTACGTCCCGGTCTAATATGACTACCGAGCGTTAGACGTAGGGCTAACAACCCTACCCCGTAAAATGAAAACATCTCATGTTCATCAATATTTCTGTTTTAAATGTTTTTAAACTAGATCCTGAAAAATAAAAATAAAAACTGAATGTCATGTTAAAAATAATCGTCAATAGTTAATTTTACTACGTGACAAATTAAATACAAAAGATTTAGTTGTACATCATTCACCTTTTTCATGAAAACACGTTTACTATTGGTGACGTCATAAAGAGATTAAAATTCAGCTAGGCTGTAATATAGCTACCCACAATAAAACACATCAGTTGTCAAAATTGAGTGATCGGATTATTATATATTTTTCAAATAATATACATTCCTCTCTCCTGGGAATGAAATGCCAAAACTCTTCTCGTGAGAAAAAAATGCTACAATATACTAATGGTAATAAATCATTGCTAATCATATTGAAATAAGTAGCAGTTAACATACAAAAATACGAATTTAATTAATAGAAATATACTCAACTCTCCATTTCATTTAACTGATAAAAGCTGTGCCAATTTGTGCTTGTAATAATGCATACCGCTAAAACTGAGCAGAAATTTAATTCATGGAAGTCACATAAAACCCTTAGCTTATGCTTCAAGCCTTGCTAAACCCATCACAGGTACTCGTGCGAATAGTATTAATTTAATCGAAAACGTGTGGGTAATTTTAAATAACGAATGAAAATAATTTTGCTTCACATAAAACTCCTGCAGTTTCCTCACGTGCTGTTATTTTTTGGTATAATTTTCATTTTTAATAACGCTAAGTTGCATAAGATAGCTTTTGGTTGCTGCAGCATTTTAATTAAATCTTTCCCTAAAAAAAAGTTACAGGTAAAGTTCCATTATGTTTAATTAAATTACTTAACGTTGTTCTTATACATTAGTGCTTATTTATAAAATTACATTTTCATGTCGTCTCATAAATTGAGGCGAACGTATTTGCGAGATTTTGAATTAAAAGAGAGTGCTAGAAGAAATTTATTTACGTCAGTGACTATTAGTTTTAATTAGAGCTAGTAGTTGTATCTGGATTCAATGAGTTAACTTTGCTTTGGTTAATTTGATTAACAAAAAAATATCAGCAAGAACCTCAAATATAATGAAAACACCTAAATTTCAATGAAAATATGCTCACGTATTAACACTATATTTAAAATTTAATCATTCACTTAGAGTAATATAACCTTTTATAACTGGACATGGTTTGGTGGCATTTTAATAATCATCAGCGAGTGTAGTCAGCTCTAGCGCTCGGTGGCAGAGGTTTTGAGTTCGATTCCTGACAGGACCATAGATAGGGGTTCGAAATCCACTTTAAACAGTAGGACCCGGTCTAATACGACCGTCGATCTTTGGGTTCGCAATCCCACCCCGTAAAAAGAAAAGATATAATGTTTCGGAATCTGCCAGTGCAGATGGCCTTGGCCCACTACGGGGCTGTCGTTCCATTGATGAAGAAGAAGAGTGTAGTCAGCGCTTGGCATCAACAGGCCACCAGGTGGAGCCAGGAGCTAACTATTTAACAAATAAAAATAAGCTTTCGGTTTAATTAAAAAAAACTAAAAAGAATTTTCTTTTTGCGATTTTTTTGCTCTGAACCAA
Source organism: Caerostris darwini (assembly GCA_021605075.1). Lineage (NCBI taxonomy): Eukaryota > Metazoa > Arthropoda > Arachnida > Araneae > Araneidae > Caerostris > Caerostris darwini. The sequence goes on from BPLQ01004692.1 coordinate 290,611, forward strand.
ATAAGAATAATATTAATACTCAGAGAAAAAATAAACTTCTAAATCTTGTGGTTTTAAAGTTTTGCTGGAACTTACACAGATATATGCATCCATATAGACAGAAAGATAGATTTATCTATATAGACAGAAAGATAGATTTATCTATATAGACAGAAAGATAGATAAATAGATTAGGGATAAATATAAAAAATAAATAGGAACACTTATCTTAATACCTAACTCCTAATCTCTCACATATCTCGCTTTTGGTACATAGGAGTAAAAACATGTCCTCCTTTTAAAAATCTGAAAATTATTTAAAATTTTTATTGTTAATTACATTTAGTTTTTATTACACTGAACTCAAGTACGTAATACATATTTAAGATAAAATTTTAATATTTATTCTTAAAAGGTTTTTCGGTCTTTGTTATTGTTGCTTATTTATTTTTAAATATTATATAATCATATTATTTTCAAAAAATGCCTATTTTAATGCATGATTAGTTTTATAAATAAGAAAAATATTAAATATTGTACGTGTATTTATATGATAGTGTTTTACAAAACTGTTTTCATTTCATGTTATTAAATAAAAAATAATTTTAATTCTGACTTTCTAGAAAGAAAGTTAGCCAAAGTCGCCAAATCCCAACTGCTCTTATTATGTCATTTGGCTGACTTTCTTTCTAGAAAGTCAGCCAAATGACATAATAAGGGCGTTGGGATTTGGCGAGTTTTTTTGGTATCAATCCGGCAAAATGTGGGGATCCGGGTTTCCACAACTGTTTACACTTACAATCGTAACCCGTTACTTGGCGCACTTTGACGAAAAGATTTTTTGACGCCACCAACGGACCCTATTCTGCGATTTTACCCGAAATTTATATTTTATTAACATTATTTCATTATCTAATTATTTCATTATCTATTATTTCATTATCTAATTTGCATTTAACTCAAATGTAAATTCTGTATAAAAATTAAAATACAGTAGTTTTTAACTTTTATGGCGCTATTTAACTTTTAAAAATTTGTTAATTATAATTTCATCTTTAAGTGAAAATCTTAAAAATATTCATCATCACAAAATAAAATTTCAAGTAGGTAAAAATTTAATCACTTTAATAATTTAATCAAAATAATAATTTCGCAATAATGTTTAAACAAAAACTATTATTAAATATTAAGTAAATACTGAAAAAAAATCACTTTATAAGATTTTTTTATTATAATGACGCCGTTTAAGAAAAATTATTTCCATTTTTTTTTTTTTTTTTTAATTTCCAAAATTCGGTTAAAATATTTAATAAATACCTTTACATGATTTAAATCGATTATTTCGATAATTTTTCATACGACTAAATTTAAAACTGTATTTTTTTTTTTAATCTATAGAATTACAAAACTCGTTGATTGATACAATATTAAAAGATACAAAAAAGAAGAATATTTCATTTTTAAACTAGATTCTGAAAAGTAAATAAAAATCTACTATCATTTTAAGAATCATCGACAGTAGCTAATTTTACAATGCGACAAATTAAATACAAAAGTTTTAGTTTAACTTCCACTTTTTCATGAAAAAACATTTACCATTGGTGACGTCATAAAGAGATTAAAATTCAGCCAGGAGAATAACTGGTCAATTTCGAATCATCCGGGAAATGATGACTGATGTAATGTCCGGTGATTGTGTTGCATAATAAGCTCAAAGAACTAAAAAATGATCTTTAAAAAACGATGACCCTTTTAAAAATATATTTTTAAAAAAGTCACAAAAGGTCTTTAAAACGCCTTAGGCACAAAAGGCCAAAGTTCCTTTACATAAAAAAATTTATGTATATATTTTTTTATATAAAGGAACTTTGAAATTTAAAAGTCTATATATGACTTTTTGTCTAATATATAACCAATAATGTCTATATGAATTTGTTGTTCCTCATTTCGATCCTCACAGAGTTCAATATACCAATTCTTTATATTTTTACTCATACAGCTACTTCATCTAATAAAATTTTTACTGTAATAATAATATTTATCGAATTATTAAAATTTACATAAACGATGTAATCGATGAGATTTCAACAGTGAAGAGAAGATTGAATTTAAATTTATAATTTGTTTATGTAATTGTTTCTTTTTTTAGAAATGAATTTCTTATTTTTTGAGCAGTACTTTTTGGTTTTAATGTTCTTTTTTTTTTATGTAAGTGAACCCAATAAATGCAATGTAAAAATAGCTAATAATTATATTCATGGAATAGTATATACTTCAGATACCTTTTCTAATAAATAAGGTTTAGTATGACCTATTAAGCTATTTTAAACGGTTGCTCTTTACTTTGTTGAGTTCTCCCTAAATATATATAGATATAATAAAACAAAGCGCATGAATATAAAAATCAAGAGAGTTCGCAGAGAATGAGCTAGTAATACCACCGTTTTACACAACAAAAAAGCCACAACTATATTCGCTGCACTTAAATTGTATAGTAAAGCCATCATATAATCATCATAAATTGTATAATAAAACCATATTTTGGTATTGCGAATGCTAATTCGTAATACAAAAATACTGAAGTGCTTTACATTCAGACTTCTCAAAAACAAAACAAAACAAAAAATCGAAAAAAAAAGAAGAAATGTCATATATATATATATATTAATTTTCTGTAGTATAAGGACATATTTGTTTTGTGATAGTGAGATCCATTAATGTTTAGTTTTTGTTATAAATAAATAGAGTTGGTGACGGTTCCGGTTAACTCGGATCAACGAGATTCGACTGTAATAATAAAACCATTGATTAATTAAAAATTAAAAATGTAATCTTGCTCCCTCCTATATACTAGCAAGACCTACGGCGTTCAAGAGAAATTTCAGTCGGTTTCGAGATTCTCTTCGTAGAGGAAATGCAGCGCAACCTGTCCTCCCGCTGAGAAACGTTTAGTTTAGTCTCTCACCTGGAGAGGAAATACATTTAGCGCACTAATTGGCCTACAGACTCTCATCCGGTGAGGTAGTATATTTCCCTCGCCCTGAGCGTAGCCGAGTATCGGATTGTCAGCTTAGAAGTGAAGTTCTTACATAAATCTATAATTATATGTCTTAAATATTGTATGTCTCTAATTGTATGTGTGTGCCATTTGTGGGTGTGTAAATAAAGCGGTAAATTCTCAAACTTGTGCTACAAGTACCTCAATTGAACCGCATCCAGTTACAATGTGGTTGCCCAACCTGCACACTACAAAAATTATTTACATGTTTGCATAGAATTTTGTAATTATCCATTATTTTTTCTTATTGCAGGTCTTTGAAATGCATCTCGCCGGGTTCGACCTGTGGGTTCTGAACCCAGCGTTCGCAGTGCACAGGGGTGTCCAGAACAAGAGGGGAAGGGGGGCGTGGCGTGAACGGCAGAACATCATCAACCGCAAGCAGTTCATTCGATTCAAGAACGAGATGGCTGTAAAGTACAGAGCGCGCACAAAAGGTCGATCGTAAGATTCTATTGGTTAACATTAAGGCATTTCCAAAGTATTAAATATAAATTTTTGTTTCTTATTCAGATATCGTGAAAAAGAAAATGTGATTTTTTTTGTGGTTTTTTCAGAAATGTTAATGTCACCTCAATTATTATTATTACTATTTTGATTATATGAAAATTTTTATTTTAATTACTTTTTCACCTAAATTATTCCTTTTGTGATGAAAACAAGTAAAAAAAAAAAAATTTTTTTAAAGTCAATTCCTACTTTTTTTTCACTATATTGCAGAAAGTCCTTTATAAAGAAAGTTGAAATTTTCTTCTTACATCTGCCGCCATCTATTGGTAGATACATGCAACTTAAATCTAAAAAAAACTAGAATTAATTAATTAAATTTAATTAATGAGTAATGTTTGAAAAAACTGTATTAACATCAAGTGTCATCCATTACAAGTTCAAAAAAATGTATTTGAACTAGAGTGGATGAATAAAAAGTGTTTTATTAACGATTGAAAATTTGAACAAGATATATATAGGGAGAGTGTGAGCTAATAGTAGGAATTTAAAAAAAATTTGTATTCTCACATAAATACCAGATTAATTTATTTCATCGAGCTTAGTAACAAAAATAATCAACTCGCTCAAATAACATTTAATTTATTTTGATTGAAACATAAAATTTCTTCAACATGTTTTATGATTTTCGTAACTGGAATGTTTTTAACGATATGTATCCTAATTTAGCAAAAATTAATCATATATATATATATAATGAAAAGTATTTATTATAGTAAGTAGGTATTTATTAAGTAATTATTTTTTAAAAAGGATTTTATTTTTGACGATTTTTAAATTTTTATTTAGCTAAAAAAAGCCAATACCTCTAAATAGAATAAAAAAATAGGTTTTAATAGCCAAATAATACCCAAACAATAATTTCTATATAGCTGAAATTAAGGATATTTTTTAATATTTTTAAATAAAATTACTGTTGTATGAATTGTTTATTTACTTATGTTTTGTAGTTTGTATTATATATTTATTAAGTACATAATTATAAAATGAAAGTTAACTCATTCTGTATACTTGCTAGTCATATGTACGAGAACTATGAAATAATTCCATGCTTCCAGAATCAAACTAAATGTAATTAAGCTGTATATAACTTAGTGAAATATGACAGAATGCTATATTCTTCCAATTTAAAATGAGTGTAAGATATCCGTAAACTAATGTAAAAAAATCTTACAAAATGATTTAAATACTTTTGTATGTATTCTACTGGTAATAAAAATTACATTTAGATGTATGGTTATTGTTTATTTCAACAGCAAAAAAATTCATTCGAGTAGATTAGTTTTAAAGAGACTAAAATGCCTACAAAACTTCACTGTTAACTCCATGTATAACACATATACATAAACTTTGAAAGCTTTTTAACATATAATACAATATTTAAAATACAATATAGTGTAACGTCTCGGCTTATACTAGATTCTTTATCGACTCGACGCAGAACTCTCTCCTTTTTTCTCCAAAACTCCCCTTTAATAAAATCTGTGAAGGGATTCAGCTTCTCTCACTTCTCCATGGAGTAGACATTTTCTCAGCTCATGGTTCAATCACGACAGAACAACCCGTGGCGTAGTCCATGTTCCATCTGTAATTGTTTCGACCTGTGAAGTTCGCACATACAATAGCTAAGTTCAAGAGATCTCATTATCGAATATCTGTTATCAGATTTGAGTGATTGGTTACTCTCATTAGTACAAAACACTAATTGCATGTAATATAACAAATCACAACACTGCTTATCTGCTGTCAAATTTGAGTGATGGGTTTTTATCACATAATTGTCAGATAACATACATTTCTCTCTCTCTCTCCTAAGAATAAAATGCCACAACTCTTCCGTGGAAAAATTACTACAATAGCATTTTTTAAACAATATAATATTTAATTATAAAAATATTAAGCATTTATTTGGGACTATTATGAACCATTTATTATAACTGACAAATGTTTACTAAAATAAAAATTAATAATTTATTTTAAAAAAGATAATCTTTAGTGTGCTGTATTTTTTTCATTCTTTCAAATTTTAAATAAGTGCATGTGTATTACAGCATATAACAGTATCTGTAATTAAAATGAAATTTGTATACGAATAAATGCTGCATATTTTTGAAACTGTCCTATATATCACGATAAAATACAGGTAATTTATTTCTTCTTAAAAAATACAGTTTAATTTAAAGAGTTTAAAAAAATCTTAATTTTCAAATCTAAAGTTAAGAAAATGTTTTTAATGATGTTTACTAACATTCATATAATAACAATAATATGATTACGAAATATTTTGATTTAATATAATGATTTAATTTAATATAACATTTACTCCAGAGTTAAAATTTTTTATATTGGGAATATATTTTGCAATCTGCTTAAAATCGCAAATTCTAAAATTTTGTTTTAAAATTGTATTATTTAAAAATTATAAATTTCTTAAATTTGAAATAGCATTTTCTATTATAACATTCAAACGTGAAATTAATAAAATATAACGTATTCAATTCAGTTCAAATTGCAACAAAAACATGAGAAATGTACCTTCATAAAATATTTTATCTCAACCTAAAATTACATTACCAACATAACTAATGCTCTAACCCAGGGGTCTCCAAACTACGGCCCGCGGACCAAATCCGGCCCGCCAGTGTCATCAATCCGGCTCGCAACAGCGAATAGCTTATTGTTGCTGTAATAAGTTGGATAAAAAAACACAGAATGATAACAACTCGGTTTTATTGACTTACTAGGTAAAGCTTAATGACAAGCATAATACGCAGAAAATTTAATTTAAGCATAACAACTAACAAATAATTGAAATGAATTCTACTAACATTATAAACTAGTGAACAACCCGCGGTTATCCTCGGTAGTTATGTTGGGGTAAAGAGTATCGCATATGTATATATATATCCTGAATAAAACATATGATATTTATCCTGAAAATCTCTCAAGAACGGAAAAGCTAAATTAACGCGAATGAAACCGCGGGGTATCCGCTTGCAAAAAAAATACAAATGAGATTTATGTAATTGTGATTTTTCACTGACAATAGCTTGTAGTTAGCAAGTGTATGCTCGCTCAAAGAGCGTACTCGGCGAGTAGTCTAGAAATTATGGATAATGGCAGAAAATTTAAAACGGTTTTGGCCCTTGGTACTTACTGGAGTAAACAGTATGGCCCTAAGGCTGGAAAGTTTGGAGACCCCTGCTCTAATCAAATAATAATATGTCTACTTTAACATATAATAAATAAAGTATGACGTGCAGGAAATCATATGATTATTCATATGAGGAAATCATATGAATAACTGAATCCAAAGTATGAAATTGGTCTTCAGAAAGGATTACTTCACTAAAATATTTTATCCAGATGTAAATCATGCATTACTAACATATCTTATTGCAACCTTGTTCAAAAAAAAAAAAAAAAGACTCCAATATTCTCAAACAAAGAGGCCTTGATACCATAGATAAGTTCTCACAAGGTAATCTTGCAATAACATACACCGATGGATCCTCTGACAAATTCCTCAATAAGGGAGGTGCAGGCATTTTCTTTCTACTTCCAAATGGTAGCAAACATCATCATAAAATAAACACAAGCCTGATAGCTTCAAACTACACCAGCGAGCTCATAGCAATTAAAGAGGTTGTTGCTTTATATCTAAATGACTCAAATATTTCAGGCCTCACTAACGAGTTAGTGATTTTTTCTGACTACAAGTCGGCTCTGGAAGCAATTAAAAATGGAGATACTAACATCACTTCTGCGATAAATGTTCTGCTCGAGACTCTACACTGTAGAGGGAAATCCTATCATCTTCAATGGATTCCTGCACATGTCAACACTGAGGGCAACGAATGAGCTGACTCTTTAACCAAAGAAGCCAGGGACAATGATCAACCCAGGACTACCATCACACTCGCAGATGCTAACGCAGTTGCCAAAAGCCGACTAATTCCTCATAACTTTAAGAAGCCACTAATCACGGACTTCAACTGCCCTAGGAAGTTGACATCAGTTATTAGCGGACTCAGAACTAATCATTACAGAGGGATGAAAATTCTCCCAGACAAGACCAGGGAATACATCCCCTGCAGAAATTTCTAACACCTAAGCACATTCTAGAGTGCCCAGCACTCACTCCCCATGTTTTGCAATTGGGTATGGTGCCAATAGAGGCCAACTTAATAGAAGTCCTGTATAGTGAAGCGGTGCCATTGCTAGCAGCCGCTATCGTGAAGACTTTTAACCTGATCTAACTTTGATAATTATATTTTAAATTCATGGGCACGATAACAACAATAACAACAACTAACATATCTAATATTCTAAGAAAATAATAATATGTCAAATATTTTAACATATAATAAATAAAGTATGACGTGCAGGAAATCATATGATTATTCATATGAGGAAATCGCATGATTAACTAAATATGATTGGAAATCATATTTAGATATTATTAATCATATTTCGAAATCATATAATTAATCCAAAGTATGAAATTGATCTTCAGAAAGGGTAAAATATTATATCTAAATCTAAATCATACATATAACTGCATAAATCAATAAAATATGATTAATAAAAATTTATTATCTTTCAGTCCTTTATGTAAAATTTTACAATTAATAGAATAATTTTAGTAGAATTTAAAAGCGAAAAAAATTAATAATTAATAAATGGAAGAATTTTAATATACAGTGCGATATTTCGATCGTTTCAATATCTGTAATATGTGTTTCTTTTCGGCCACCGTTAACACTGGTGCAGTTCTTTTGGGTGTCCTGAAATTTGAAAAATTGCTTGGATGCTCAGGACAATTAGACAATCTAGAATAGAAATGTACATATTCAGTATATATTTAGTATATATATATACTGAATATAAGTATATATATATATATACTAAATATATATAAAGACAAGTACAATATATTGAATGTAAAATAACCAATATATCCTACTTGAAACGAAAATCAAGTAATATAAATATAAAAAAAATTTTAAGGTCACTTTTTTTTTCACTGTATTGCAGAAAGATATATGTAACTTAAATCTAAAAAAACTAAAATTAATTAATGAAATTTAATGAATTAATTAATATTTGAAAAAAACTGTATTAACATCAAGTGTCATCCGTTACAAATTCAAAAAAAAATGTATTTGAACTTGAGTGGATGAGTAAAAAGTATTTTATTAACGATTGAAAATTTTAACAAGATATATATAGGGAGAGTGTGAGCTAATAGAAGGAATTGAACAAATCATAAAACAAGTAATAAAAAAAAAAAAAAAATTTTAATTCAATTCCTACTTTTTTTCACTATGTTGCAAAAAGTACTTTATAAATGATTTTCATTCATTTTTTTAAGTTTATCTGGTGTCATCTATTGGTAGATTTAAATATTAAAAATAAACTAAAATTAATTAATTAATTTTAATTACTGAGTTTATATTTGAAAAAAACTGTATTAACATCCAGTGACATCCACTACAATTTCAAGAAAAATGTATTTGAACTTGAGTGGATGAATAAAAAGTATTTTATGAACGATTGCAAATTTGAACAAGATATATATAGGGACAGTGTGAGCTAATAGAAGGAATTGAATAAAGCAGGCGCAAACGTTTTAAATAGGGAGCAGAAAATTTCCGATCAAAACGCATCTTTGGCATACTTCTGAAAGTCGCCAAATTGTTTGGCGCATTTAGACAATAGCCAAACTTTATTTGATTCCCCTTTAACAATTTACAGCAAGAAATGAGAATTTTTAATGATTACTTTTACTAAATGTTTTTTAATAATTATTTTTACTAAATATAATAAATATTAGAACTATATAAATTTTTTTTAGAATTTATATTGTTTTATAAACATATTTAAAAAATTCATAATTTCAATTTTTAAGTTAAACAAAATAATTTTTGAAAAACATTCTTAGGCCTATGACAATTCCTTATAAGAATTAATTAAATTCTCAGCATTTAATGATAATAATATTAAACTTATTACTGAGAATATAAAGAAATGACGAACTCATATTTAAATTATCCCGTAATCATAAGAAAATAAACAAACTATAGGTTTCATTAGAATTGTCAATTTTGTTTTTATTTAAATCATTATTTTCAATCTTGTGTAATCCCAAAAAATACTTAAATGGATAAGCATCGGGAGATTGAGCTGGTCAATTCACTTAGTCCATACTTTTATCTTCATGATATCATACTAAAAGCCTTGTTTGGAGATTTGGGGCATTATCATTTATTCGGATGAATTCTTTTTCTACAGAACTGGCAAAAGAATTTATATTTGAATCAATGTTCTCATCCCAATATCTTTCATTTGTAAGAATTACTCCAAGCGATGCATGTGACCATTCAGAGAGATTTAATCCTGAATTATCATTCCACCTTCTCTACCATTGTGGCGTTCAGTAGCATGCAAATGATACTTTGTTGTAACCACATAGAATACAACTTAAATCCATTATTTCCCATAAGTAAATTGCATTTTTTTTTCTTAGCCGTAGCACATGAACATACAAATTCATTGACTAGTACTATTCATTGGCAAGCCCACACAACACGTGAAGTTATGTAAAAACTCAGTATTCCGCTCAGAATTAATTGCTATAAGCGAAGCTCTGAGCCTAGCTTTAGACTTTAAAGTACCTGATGTTTGGATTCTGACTGATAGTAAGAGCTCAATACAGTATTTCAAGGATTGGCCAAGCATCCTGGACAAATTGGGGCAGGATATCTTTTCTAAACTAGCTGTTTTGGGCCAGATCGGATCGGTGTGCTTGCAGTGGATTCCCTCCCATGTGACCATCTATGGAAATGAAATTGCTGATCTGCTCGCTAGGGAAGGTTGAGAACTTCTCAAAGCTTCTTCTTCCAAACTGTTAGCTTCAGAGGTTCATTCCGTGACTTAGGATAGAGTGAATACCGCTTGGAGGTCGCCACCAATTCATGCATGGTACGCCGCTAAATATCCTGGTATGTCCTTGCAGTGCTCCTGTCCTAGATCTGCTCAAACGGCTTTAGCTAGACTAAGGACTGGCCACACTAAGAGTTCGACCTTCATTGGAGACGAGAAGACATATACCCTTTGTCATTGTTCGGCCATCGCGTCTCCTTCTCATCTCATCGATTGTATGGGTGCCTCTGTGAGGCAACTGTTGAATGAAGGGGAGGACCGTTTACGATCTATTGAACTTGATGATGACGTTTTTGATGCAGCATGATCTATTGAACTTGGTTTAGGATTCTAAATCAAGGGGCTAAGCAACAACAACAAGCCCACACAACACATGAAGTTATGCAAAAACAGCATGTAAAAACAAAATGAAAAAAAAAATCACAAGTCAGTCAGTCCGGAGATCTTGAAGTTTCTCTCTTGACTGACAGAATCCCATATAAATGTCCAGACATCTCAAGACATTCTTTAAGATGTGTCCATAACAATGTGTCTCCTGCATAATACACAGTTAGGGGACAAAATGGTGTTAGTTCTAAATAAATGTCCTACAAGGCAATCATGCCGGGACTCCAACTGAAAAGCTGCAACAGCATGTCGTCTAGGGGCAGCTGGAACCTTTGAAAGAGATTCCCTCCTACACTTTTCCTTTATTTGGTCAGCTTACCTATATCGGAAGTCTTTATGCATACGTTCTTTTATTACCCTCTCTATAACTGAATAAGGGATAGGACCCTATCGAATCTGTACGATTCTGGTTCCCTTTTTAGACAAAAAATTGGTCATTTCATTGCTATATATTCCATAATATAGCAAAAGTCTGACAAAATAACGGCATTATCGAAACTCTCATACCTAAAAATCATTTGTTGAGATGTCAATCTAATGTCATCCATCTCTCTATCAAATAATGTTACAAAAGGAGCAAGGGACGAATAAAATGAAAACAAATCAGAGGGGGCACAAGCTCCAGGATTTCCCTCTTAGTAAAACAGAATTCTTTAGTGAAAAAAACTTAAAACGACACCAAAAACAACCACAAAGAGTCTCGGTCAATTAATTTTATAGAAATCGTATTAATTTTAAAACTTCCTGCTTTATTTTATACTATTTTTTAGGCATTTATTTTAAAATCCAACCTTTGAATCAATAAAGACTTAAAATAATAAAATATATATATATATATACCTTTTTTAAAGGATTATAATTCATGAAATTGAAGGTTTTTTTAAAAAAAAGTTGATCCATAAATTAATAATTTAAATAACATTTCTTTTTTTTTTTTTTTTATAATATATTAGCTTTTTTTCTTATTTACAATATCCTAATAATAAGAATTATTTTAGAAAGGTGCAAAAAATATTAAATTTATATGGTATAAACGTTCAACTGTTAGCATCATTAATTTTCTTTGGAAAATCAAAAATCGCTCAAAGTCTAGGGGGAAAATAAACTGATCCAAAGACAAATTTCTTCTTTTTCTTCTTCTTCATTGGCTCAACAGCGTCATGTTGGACTAAGGCCGTCTACCCACTGGCAGATTTCGAGACAAGAGATGTTATCTTTTTACGAGATAGGGGGGAAGACACAAACTACTTAAGTATATTTAAAATGACAAAAAAAGAGGGCAATTTTGTCAGGTAGTAATCTAGGCGAAAAAAATACAAGTTCTAACCTTTTTTTATAGGGTACCATCGAATTATTAAGTACTAAAAATTTTAGACTTCGACTAACTGATTACATGTATTGTCCCGGTTTTTAGTTTAATTTTTCGAAAAAAGAAATAGGCCAGAATAGTAGAAAGACCCCTGTGTAAGCTAATATAAATTTCTGTCAAAATTGTTTTATGATACAGCATATTATTACTTACTTTCCGAACTGAGATGTGAATCCACTGTTTTGCCCATTTTGAGACAGATGGAAATTACCCATAATGTCTTTTTCTTGCTTTAAATATCTCCCAGGTATTTGATTCATCTGTCTCCAATCATTCTGAGCAAGTCTTCCTTCAATTGAGTTGTATTTGTTGAATTTCGCCAATAAATATTTTCTGTGGCAATGATCTTTTTTACATTGCTTTTTATAGACTTCAGGTACATATGATTGTGGTTTCCAATAAAGGTATTGAGGATGAACATTACAGATTAAAGCCTTTTCTAATTCTGTTTGTGGTGTAGTTTGATTTCGCTTAGTCATTTTTTGACTACTTTCTCTCTTGTCTTCTTGACTTCGTCTGGTTGTTTTTTCTTGATTTTTTCCTCTGTTTTCTTTCTTGCATTCTTGATATTCTTCTGGAGTTTTATTACAAAAAATAAGGTTATTTATATCATTATTATTCGATTTATTTTGTTGGCGACTGTCTCCAGGTCCAGTTTTGCTAATTATAGGTGCAGAAAGCAAAATGTTTTTGTGCTTTACTTCATCTACACAAACAGTAGTATTTAAGTCAAGAATCTCAGAATTTATCTTGCTATTTTTTGTTTTTTGCTTGTTTTTTGATTTTATCTCGCTTGTTATCTGTTTTATAGAAATGGGCTTGAATTTGCTGAAAGATTTCGTTTGCTCTGGTACTGAAATGATTTTTGCTTCGAATTTGGGAGAAACTTTAATGTCTTGTTGAGTATCCTGATTTTTGTCTGGTATTATTTTAACTTTAGATTGCTTGAAGATTTGACTCAACTTGCTAAAGCTTTTTTCAACATCTTTAACAGCAGACGTCAATTTACTTTTATTCCATTTTGATTTACCAGGAATCAAAATAGATGATTCGACTTCTGGATTAGGGTCTATTTTTTCTCGATATTTGAAAATGGGTCGATCAAATTTTGGAGGGATTAATTTATTTCCTTCCACATCCACAATTGGCATATAAACTTCGATTTCTATCAATGATTTGTGGGACCTGTCTTTATTATCAACTTCAACTTCCTTTTGATCTTCAGTCGCCACCATTTTAGCCTGTTCCCCTGTTTTTTTCTTGCTTTCCGCTTGAAATGGTTTCATGCAAGATTTTGCAAAATTGCTTAATTTTCGAAGTGATGTGTTTGACTCATATTTTTTTATAGCTGTTTTATCAGAAAAGTTCAGTTGTTGCTCTTCGTTATTCATGTTTTTTTACCTTAAAATTGTACAACAACTAATTTTAAAAAATTCTTTCGATTCTTTTTTTTATTGGAGTGAGTGGTATTCCAGTTCAATGTTTCTTCTAGATGACTTTCTGATGATGTCCCAGATCTCTTGTATAGAAAGTAAAACAAAATCATTAATCTAAAATTTTAAAAAAATTCAATTACTTTTTTTTGTGAAAATAAAAATTACTATTGAAAATTAAGTTTATGACTATTTTTTAAGGAATTTCAAAATATTATGTGCTTAAAATATTTAAGATTACTCTAAGCCAGCGGTCTCCAAACTTTCCAGCCTTAGGGCCATACTGTTTACTCCAGTAAGTACCAAGGGCCAAAACCGTTTTAATTTTTCTGCCGTTATCTATAATTTCTAGACTAGTTAATTTAGCTTTTCCGTTCCTGGGGAATTTTCAGGACAAAAATCATCTGTTTGATTCAGAATATATACATTCCAAGCATCGATATACATACATATGCCATACTCTTTACCCCAACATAACTACCGAGGGTAACCGCGGGATGTTCACTAGTTTATATGTTAATGTTAGTGGGATTCCTTTCAATTATTTGTTAGTTTTTATGCTTAAGTTAAATTTTCCGCGTATTATGCTTGTCATTAAACTTTACCTAGCAAGTCAATAAAACCGAGTTATTATCATTCTGTGTTTTTTATCCAACTTATTACAGCAACAATAAGCTATTCGCTGTTGCGGGCCGGATTGATGACACTGGCGGGCCGGATTTGGCCCGCGGGCCGTAGTTGGAGACCCCTGCTCTAAGCAAGCAATTTCAACCTCTATTATTTTAATTTTAGGTTGCTTAAACATTCGACTCAATTTACTAAAGCTTTTTTATTCAACATCATTAACTAGCAGACGCCAATTTATTTATTTTTTTTTCTTTTCTGAACTGTTTGGTATGACTTATTACACAAACCTAATTCTTTCTAGAAAACAATGATCTGATATTTTTTGGTAAAAACTTCATAGTAAGTCACTCGTTCGCAATTCATAACACAAAGTATTGTTTTTAGGATTCCAAACTGTTCAATGGGTTTTTTAAACGTAGTGTATATATTTAAATACTTATCTGAAACTAAAAATAAACATAAATAAAACAGCATACTCAATTTTGTCTAACTTTTCAACTGAAAAGGAAAATTTATTTGAATGTCTTTAGTGTTTTAATAATAAATATATTTAAAATTCTGAATGAATGAATAAATTTCAAAGACTAAACTTTGGCTACTGTCATCGAATCAGTAGTACAAATCAACACGCCGATGAAGCTATTGACTATATCCATATTCTGGCGAACACCTTCTTTATGCGAACTTTTTGAGTGCAGAGAACTTTTCAATGAGCCTGTTTACCAAGACATTAACTGTACATGCATATGCTCAGAACTGGTTCGAACATGGAGTAGATGCCCCATACCAAGAAAACTGTGGCTCTTTAGAATATACTATCACGAGAGGTGTTACACGTCTGTAATCACTAAAAGAATCGACTGCAAAATTGACGAACATATGAGCTGAAATAGCTGTTGATGTTACGATTGCTGTGAGACCCAAACTGTGATAAACTCACATTGCGATGAACCAAGTATTAAGTTCAAAAGTTCTAGATTTAATGTTACTTTGTGGTGTTTGTTAATTATTATGACTAAAGATTTCCTCCCAACAGCGATAATAAATTATAACAAAATAATATAAGTTAATCAATATTTTAGTCATAAAATTCAATTTATGGTTCAAATGTATCAAAGCCTTAGACCATTTTCAAAAATCGCCAAATTTGGCATATTTAGGCATTGGCCCAATTTTCTTCTTTAAAATACTCATAAATTGAAGGTACTATATTTGTTTTTTTCTTCTGAAAAACTACCAAGCACATGGAATTCAGAATACAATGCATTCATAAAACAACAAACATTACCAATAATGAAAGTTAAATAATTATTAAAATATTTATTAAAAAGAAATTTAGACTTCAAGAGAATGATTATGCTGAACGATTTTTTATTATTAATGATGAATGCTGTTTGAGATGTAGTTTAACCTACACTTTTGGCGATGAAATTCTTTTGGGACATTGCGTCAAATCTCCTGCTTCCAAATAAAATATATTTCGAAATTAGAAGAAACTTTGCTAATGCTTAAATGCGCCACATTTGGCGATATTTGAAATCGTGCCAAGAATTTGGGTTAAATTGTTTTTTTTACGAATGCTCATGATTTAAAGTCCAGATTTTGAAAAAAAACAGAACACACTTTCAGTTTTATTGGTTTAGTTTTTAAATTTGTAACATTTTTAAAAAAAATTCTAAATTTTACAAACATATGTAAATAATGATAGCGGAGAGATCCAATAAAGCAGAGCCGCCATGGCTTGTCTGCCAATTTGTGACGTACACATTGAATGAAGCTGTATTGACAAAATTCTTTGCAAAAACTGTGGAGCTGAATTTCTTTTATACAAATATGTTTGGGCCCCTGGAGAATTAATTAAAGAAGCACTACACCCAGATGTTACCCTTGTAGTAAACAAAAAAAATCAGTTTAAATCTTTTAAAAATTGTACTATTATAATTTTCATTACATCCTTCCCAAAACTTTACGAATCACAGGATAGGGGCAGTTGAGATTTGGCGTCAAAATATCTTTTCGCCAAAGTGCGCCATGTAACGGGCTGCAATTGCGAGTGAATTTCAAATAGTACAATAAATGAATTTAAAACAGTACAAGAAACGCGGATTACCACATTTGGAAACTTATAACTCAGTTGACGACACAAAAAATCTCGCCAAAACCCACGATTCCTATTTTGCGATTTGGCCAAAAACTGTACGGACATCAGCTCCAAGCATAGTGATGTAGTGTACTAGCATTATACAATTATGTGGTAGAGTAAAAAAATTGAAAAATTAGACAGGATATTATTGAAAATTTATTTTTAAATGTTTTTCTACAGTCAATTTTAAGAAATATTCAAATAATACAGTATCACAAACCTAGAAGTATTTTAATAAAACTTATTCTTAAGAATTTTTGTGTAATTACATTAGAAAATTAAAAACTATTCCAATATAAAGTAAAATTAAATCTAAAAGCATTGTATTAAAACTGATTTGGGAACTTTGTTTTTTTTACTATATTGTCATCCAAATAATAAAATAAAACAAATGAGTTACCTCAAATATAAACACTTGTGAAGCTGAAGTTAAAGTAAAGCAAGTTATATTTTTATCGATATACTAACAACTGATTAAAATTGCGTTTAATACTTAAATTCTAGTCATTAAACCAATCATTTTCCATTTTGTAAATATTTGACGATGTTTATTTTGATTTATCATTATCTTTTCAAATGCAACTTACTCTTTCGTGTTGTGAATTGACGAAGTGTACCGTGGCAGCATAGCCATCTCTAACTCATATCTTGAGGCTGAGAGGTAAGTAGTATTGGTCTATTGCCCTTTTAACTTTTTATTAATAGTTAGATAAAAATAACAACCCTTTTTAAACTAATTTATAGTAAAAATTTAAATTTAAGAGAAATGAGGTTTAAAAATTAAAAGACAATTCAAGTGGAAAATAAAGACAACTTCGAAAAAAAGCACGAGATTTCAAACAATGAGAAACTGGAAGACAGAAGATACAGTGTTGATACATCAGAAAGGATTATATCTGGGAATCAATTTCAAATGGTAATTGCAATTCTTGATCTTTTTCTGTTTTTCAGCATAGTATTTACAACTTTTTAATTCAGAGTTGTCAATGTGTGATAGTTTGTCAGAAAAATTGGTGACAATTTTAAAGACAAATTGTCAGAAACTGGGGAGAGAAATTGCATGTCTGATGTCTTCATTTCCTATGTACCATGGGGAGTTGGCAATCATTCTTAAGGTTTTGTTTTCCAATCTTTGAATGATTTCCATGTTCTCGTGAGCTGTGGAACCCAAACTGGGTTCGCATATGCTATAACAGGACGAAGATAGGCGATATGAATCTTTAGGGAAAGATTAGAGTTTTTAAAAATGAGTGGATAGAGTATGCGAAATTTAGTATTAAATTTATTTCTGATACTTCATTCCCATAGCGTAGTTTCCTGTCAAGGATTATCCCTAAATACTTAACTTCGATTGACCAGATGACGGGTTGATTATAAATTGCGATATTTGGGTATTGTATAATCTTTTGGGAGTGAATAGTACTGATTCAGTTTTATCGACGTTAAATTTAATTTTCCCCATATTGATGTGGAAAATCCAATTTATCGTCGCCAAATTTAATTAGCTAACTTTCTAAGTCAGTGACATCAATCTGTAGATTTTTTAAAGAGGATTCCTTAATTTCAACCTTTAGTGCGAATTTCTGTGTCATTAGCATGAGTTTAATCCTGTGATACTACAGAGTTTCTTTAATATAAATATTATACAGAAATGGGCCAAATATGGAATCCTGGGGAACAACAGCTGTGATTTCTCTGACAAAAGAGTCAGTTTTACCAACTACAACCACATAATTTCTATTATAAATATAATTATGGTTAGTTTTGATCAGAAAAGGCGAGATTTTGTAAGATATAAGTTTGTGAGATAACTATTCATTGATCCATACATGATCAAAAGCTTTGGCTAAGTAAAGAAACACACCAGCAATAACAAGTAAGTTTCCAAGTAAAAACCTCAGAATCAATTTTAGTCAAATGTAAGATTTGATGAGTTTTTCTGAAGCCAAATTTCTACGGTATCATTTTTTTTTAGACTGATTTCATGTTTGAGGAATTTAAGATAATTTTTTTTCTCAAAAACTGGCAACTCATTAATTATTTTTTTGAAACCACATGTCTTGAACGTGAAATAAGTCTTACGGAGGGGCCTGAATGGCCGAGTGGCTAGCGCTCGGTACCACAGGTTTCGGGTTCGAGTCCCGGCGATGCCATAGCTGTTTGTAGTGGTTCGGAATCCACTTTAAACCGTAGGTCCCGGTCTAACACGATCTTAGGACGTTGTGAAGAGTGACACATTAAAAAAAAAGAAAGAAAAACTAACTGTTCATATATAGTGATTAGGGGATTATAGTCCTTGTTGCTTCACATCCCCATATACCACTTCATTCATCGTCATCAAGTCTTACGGATTACACATCATTTTAAGATTTTATTTGTATACCCTTATGTTAATTCTTGCATAATATATCTTTGTTAAAATTCATTGCGGGGAGATTTCCATACAAGGTGCCATATGAAAACTGACTTATTTTCCCACACCTCCAAGTCCAGCGCCCAAAAGGGAGGAACTATCTGTTTATCGCCTTAGAGGTTGCCAAATGACTAAATTTGGCGAAACAATCGTCGCCAATTGACTAAATTTGGCGAAAAAATTCCCGGGTCACCTCAAAAGGAAATATCTACAAATAATTACAGCCAGCAACGGCAAAGAACAACTGGGTCATACTAAAAGTATTTGAACAGTTCCTAAAATATGTTCCCTATTTTCTAGTATATGTTCGACGGACGAAACAGTATTGCATGAGAAACAAGTGGAAGCAGGCTCCGAGAGAAGTAGATGCGAATGTGTGAAATAAGTATGGCCTATACTAAGTCGTGTCACTTTGACGTTTTGTCATCGATTTAAATTAATTTGTTTAAAACCTGTTCCGGATGACTGAATACGGAATAGCTTATTATTGAATTGTGTATACCACGTGTTTTGTTCAGACAGAAGAGAATTAAATTTAAGAGCATTATTCATATCACAAAGAGGAACGAAATCTTTGGTGAACAAAACTGCCGATTTCACAGCCGCGTCCGCTTTTTTGTTGCCCAATATTCCAACATGACCAGGTACCCAACCAAAGAAACTGTCAAAATTTTTGTCCTTTAAAAGAGAATATTCCGACATACACGGCAGAATCATCGGATGGCTATGTCTTGTAACGATTAAAAGAGTTTAATTGGAACTTTTGGAGTCGCTGTAAATAATATAACGCCGCATAATTCTTGCAACACAAATGAGTTCGAGCTTTATGTGAGATATCAAAAGGATGGGTACTATTCTTATCGCTACATCAAGTGGCTATGACATTTATACTGACACATTAAAAAACTATGCGTTAACAAACAACTGATAAAAAATATGTATGGTATGTGATGCTCTTTATTGGCACAGATTGGCAATACATGAAGGTGAATTACCAATAATTTCATCTGCATTGCTAACCAGTAGACAGCTGTTTAAAGAGAGAAATGATTAAGGATTTAATATATATATATATATAAATCACGAACATTTTCTAGAAATAGAAAAATTTGATTATAGCATTCCCACTCTTCTGATACATTCAAAAACTATGCCTTAATTACTACCAAAGAATTGATAAAAAAATTATGTATGGCATATGATGTTCTTTATAATGTACAAATTGGCAATACATGAAGGTGGATTGCCAATAATTTCATCTGCATTGTTAACCAGTGGAAAACTATTTAAAGAGAGAGATTTTTAAGAATTTTAAAAAATATATATCAAGAACATTTTCTAGAAATAGAAAAATGTGATAACATTCACACTCTTATAACAAGCTGAAAACAACTTCCCGTTAAGTACAACTTCCGCTTCCTTTGATCCCAAAAGAAGTTTGGCACTTTTGGAAATTATCTGCGGTTTCAGAACCTTTGAATGAAGGAATTCGAATTCAAAAATTAATTATGAATTCGAATCATTCGAATGAATGATTATAATTCATTTGAATCAACTTGAATTCGAATGAATTGAATTAGTCATTATTCGAATTCAAAATTCAAATTAAAAAAAATTGGTACTAGGTGTATTTCGTTTTCAGATATTTTAATTACTTTTTAGTTTTTTCCTACCAAGATTTATATTTTAAAATTTGTTTTTAATTAAAAAGTAACTCATTAATAACACTGATTTTTTCATAAATTAATTTAAAATGCAAACAAAGAAAAATAATATTCCAAAGTTATTTTTTAAAATTTTTTTTATGAAACTTCTAATAATTATATGTTTAACATTATCTTTTATTTTGATTTAGCAAACATATATAGTTCAAAAATAATTAAGCTTGCAAAATAAATTTTTGCATTAAAATTAATGTAAAACATGACATCTGAAAGATATCAGGAAATCAACAGATCATTTCAAAACGATCCTTAATATTTTGGAGGAGTTACAGATTACTTTTCAGCACGGAGCTCAATCTTTTACACTTTTATTTGAGATTCCGGCTAAAGCAATTCCAAATATTCTGAGGAATAATTTAGCCTCGAAAGTCATGGCATTTAAAAATACGAAGAAAACATGAGCATTGCCCATCAATTGTAATTATTAATCTCAATGGATCTTTTCGATACGGCCCAATAACTGGCAAACTTAAAAGCAATTATGAGCATACCGATGTATGCATTCTGTTACCCAGAAAGAATAACACAATTTTTACACCATAATATACCAAATGGTATAAAAATAGGTACTTACGTACTAACGGTACCTTGGCGACAGACTTGGCGTTTTTAAATGTCGCCAATGGAACCCCTGCAGATTTGCCATATTGTTGTGATACGAAAATGTATTTGGGATTTGCCAGAAACGGAGCACGGTGCAATTTTATTTTTCGAGGAGCGAAATATTTTACCAAAACAACGAAAATGTCCCAATTCCCATGACATGAAACTTTATTTTGGTGAACGTAAGTTTTGGAAATGCACTTTCAGTCAGTGTGCTCATCGTGTGGGATTCCGAAAAGACAACTGGTTTGAAGGAAGCAGAATTCCATTTCGTACAGCTTTGAGATTCACATACTGCTGGTGCGAGGAGTTGACGTCGATTAAATTTTGTGAAAAGCAACTGGATACATCGGATAAAACTGTTATAGATTGGAATAATTACATGCGTGAATTATGTGTCTTGGATATGGTGAATAAACCAAAAAAAAAGGTAGGTGGACCAGATTGCATCGTAAAAGTCGTTGTGGTCGGCATTTTTAAATCGTTTTGATTTTAAATGAAGTGTTTTATATATTTTATTGTTTTGAATAAAAATATTTTGAAAGCGTTTTGATTGTTTTTTTAAGTGTGGATTGGCGCCACTTAAAAACCGCCAAATCTGTAGCGGCGGTTGGCGCGTTTTCACTAATTGTCGCCAAGGTACCGTTAGTACGTAAGTACCTAAAAATATCATAATTAGCCAGTGAACTTGATGACTATCTCGAAATTTTCTATTTGCAATTTTGAAGGAGTTTTTAAAAACCTGATTTCCTTCATGTGTCCAATGACATTAAACAATTGCAAATCCTAATTTGCATATGATATTCTGATGCCCCATTATTTTTTACATAAACTGCATAATTTTTCGCAATGTAATAACAATCTTTAGAAATCAGTATCTTAAATATTTAATACTGTGCATAATTTCTCCAAATTATTTAATTTTCTAACTCATGTTTTGATAACCCAATATTGACTTCACTTAATACATTTAAAATAATATTAGTTCCAATTGTCAATTTTTTTAAGCAAATGTTTGTTGAAAATCTATACTATATTATTGCAATTAAAAGGCCACTAATAGGATAATTTCATACTAATAGGACATACAATACTGAAATAATACTTTAACACCCAAATTTGGAATCAGATGCTGATGTTATAATTTATTAATACTTCATATTAAGTTTTACTGAATAAATATTTGATCTTTAAAGTTACTTGCATGATATTTGTCAGTGTATTTTTTATTCAAAATGACACTTTTATATCTGGCATGATTTAATAACAAAATATTTAAAATTACTAATGGTATTATAGCATATAAATGTCATCTTTTTTTATATTTTGAAATATCAAAACAAGATTAAACACAAATATACATCTATTTGTAAAACAATCATCCAGAAATACCAAAGAGTAAACATAATAGCAAGAAAGTGGAATCCCATTTATTAATGATAACCAATTTAAAGTTTTTTTATTAAATTATATTTTACAGGATTTACTTACTTTATAAATCTGTTCTGGAACATCATGCAAAAAAAAATTCATTTAAATTTAATTTGAATTAACACAAATAATTTAATTTTGCCAAATAAGAATATTTTTAGTTAAATATGTTTATGGCTTCCATTTTTTGTAAGGAAATATACAATTAATTATCTAAAATTAACCAAAAATTGAAATTAACTAAAATTTTTTGCAGTTAACAGCTACATATTAAATATTTCAAATTACAGAAAATTAAATATAATAATATCTACAATTACAAAATCGAAACACCAACTAATAATCTTGTAAAATATTTCATATACCGTTCTAAATTAGTCAAGGAAAAGTAATGATATATCAAATAATCATTCAAAACTTTTATCAATTATTATTTTTATTCATAAACTATTTTAACATACAGTAAAAATATGTTAAAAATTAAGATATTGTTTAACAATGGTAGTAAAAATTATGCTCACATAAGCATCTAATACATAAACTATTAAATATTTAACATTTATATATAGAATAAATTTCTGATTTTATTACAAAAATTACTTGTAATTTTCATTCGTTCATTTCATTGGTTTCATTTCTGTTTTTTACTTTATTATTCTGCATAAAAAATATTCCTCTGAATAATTCTGTGTAATAGTTTTAGTGAAAAAATTAAAATATACATATATTCATTCAGAAACAATTAATTATGATGAGCCATAATTTAAACAACTATGGGACTAAATTTATTAATGAAATAAAAATTAACGTAAACCAAAATTATGCTTATTTTAATTAAAATACTTCAAAGCAATGAAATATATCTTTGGAACCAACATAAACATTTGCAATTTGAACTTTTTTCTGTACACAAGTTGCCTTCATAATCATATACAATTTAAATAGACATTATAATGATTTGATAATAAACATCAATTCACTATCCGTGAAGCATCTTGGGTAATGCTGACTGCTACAAATCCAATGTCCTTAATGACCTTAGTTTAAAATGCTTAAGATTGTGAAGAAAAACCATAATAGGTATTAACAATTTATTCAATAGTCACAAGGTTTTTAAATATTTTTTTTTCTTTCTAAAAATAAGAAAGTTAACTTTAATATCTAAAAGCATCCATTCCTGGTTAGAAATAAAACCCTTTTTAAATAAAATTTAAATGATGGAAATCTTAAACTTCAAATACACAAACTTTGACCATAAATTAATGTAACAAAAAATAAGTAGCTATTATTTTGATTAATTAATAATTTAAAAATTTATTGGCATTATAATAAAATTATTTTAATGAAATTATGAATAGTTATCATATGTCATATCACACCACATATGAATATAAATATAATAATAGAACTAATAGCCTAGTGACCAATAGACTATAATTGCTAACAATAACAAAGAAAAATTTTAGTTAAAAAAAAACCAGGTAATTCTTAAGAAATGTGAAGTATTAAGTTATTTTAGACATAATAAAATAATAAAGCAACAAAAAAATTAAATAACGAGTTATACAAATTTCAAATTTATGAACAACAGTTGCTAAAATAAAAAATTGTGCAGAAAATATCACAACCTAAAAAGAAATATGAGATCATCCCTTAAAGTTACACAATTTTGAGGAAAAAATATATTAAAATCTACTGATTAGAATTTTTTCATTATTTAACTAATTATACATCAATGTAAAAAGGAAATAAAAATAAAATCTACACATACATACATGACAACGTTTATCAATAGTTTCCCTGAAATATTTGCATTGATATATCATGAAACATAAAAAGAGAAATTCATGCAATAATCACAAATACAAAATATTTTTAAAGAATAAAAACCTATTAAACAAGAAAAGTTCTATGAACAACCATTATTTTTATTGAGATATTTTTGAATGAATAAATAAATATGAACATTTATTTATTGAAATAGATCCTTTCCATATTTATATTGTCTAATATCTATTTAAATATTTTTTTTTAATAAAATATTTCAGTTAAACGAAACAATAAAAATTAATGAATAATATGTGTTACTTTTACTAATACATTTTATTAAAAAATATTGAGTTTTTTAAAAAATAGAATTAATTAACTCATTTCATTTTTGTTTAAAATAATTCTTTAACAGAAATTGAGGTAGATTCTTTTATTAAGTAAAATAAATGCATGGTTATGGAAAACTCAAATCTAACAAATAAAAACTAATGATACAAAAAAAAACCTCTACAGTAATTTTGAAATATAACATAGAAAATAAAAGTTCATTTATAACATTTTGTACATTTAGAATGATTTAGATTGCACATTATATAAGCATAAAATGAACATAATATAATTGTAGGATAGAAACAAAATATAATTTGATCAAGCAGCTAAAGTGAATATAATATAATTATAGGATAGAAACAAAATATAATTTGATCAAGCAGCTCTGTATAACAAAAAAAAACATTAAGAACAATGAAAACATTCACAAGAATAACACATATTCAAAAACATCAATCTTTAACTTATCATTTAAGAGAATTTAAAACTATTAAAGTTGATAAAAAGTAAATTCAATTATACGAGCAATCTAGTAGAGACATTAATTAAATCAATGCACATAATTTGTTTGCACTATTTTGATATAAAAAACTGCTTTATCATGTATTTAAAAAATTCAAATAATGTAGCATAGATATGAATAATATGCATTCCTCTATTTAAGAAAATGGTATTTGAATGTATTCGTTAGAAAATAAGATAAATATCAAAGCCTAATAAAGTGCCCTACAACCACACAAAAAAATTAATTAAATTATAAAAAAATCAAATCAAGTTAAAAATTACTATTCTATTAATATTATATGCCAACTTCAGTGACCCTAGTACTTTCTACTTTAATATCTATTTTTTTTTTTTAACAAGTAAATTTAAAGATACATTTTATTTACAATCTAATGGATAAATTCTTTTCGAATATTCACATACAAGTTAAAAAAAATAATGTGATCTATACAAATTACATTATTCAATATAAATAATTAAATGTATCAAGAGAAAAGATTAAATATTCATCAACATATGGAATTTATGATTTAACTAAATTATTTACTTTATTCTCATATAAATTTTTAAAAAAATATTGTGCTGTTAAACAAATTAATAATGTTAATAAATTTTATATAGATATTCATGATTTACATTTGTTATTTAATGCAACAAACAAATCAATTAAAAAAAACCTTATGATCTATCTATTACATAAACAAAGTAAAGATTAAAACATGACTCCAGTTTCACAAAAAAAGTTACATTAAACTAAACTATATAAAAAAATTTCTACTTTACTTACAAATGCATTATTTTGAAAAATACAATTTTAATTATTTTACAACTTCATCTAAAAATTTACACATAGCATCATTTTGCTAAAGCATATTTATTTAAAATTTTAATATTTCAACAAAAGCATATGGCATAGATAAAAGTCCAAGAAGCCTTTTATAGATCATATGTAAAACTTATACGACTATGATGCAAATATTACAATTCTATGAGAAGTATGGATAGTTATTTACACATAAATCTTTGAAATATATAATTAAACAGACATTGCAGCACTATCTACTCTGTCATCATCTAGGAATTCTAATGGTTCTAGATTGCTACTGGGTAAATATTCAGCAAACACACCTTCTACCTTATCCCATTGTCTTTTATGCAGATTAATTGTATCCACTAACATTTGCAAATCTGGGAAATATCCTGAGAGAAGTCTAAATGAAAGAAATAAGTACATTTATACACAAATATATAAATTAACAGAAAGTTTTTTTAAAAATAACTATACATGGCCTACAGTATATAATATACAAATATTAAAACAAAATAATAAAATGAAATTTTTTGAAACTGATTAGGAACATCCAAATTATAAATGTTTAATATATAACAAAAATTTAAATATGAAGCCTACTACTATTAAAATGTGTATGTGATACAATATATTTTCTACTTAATTTAACCCAATCAGCGTATAAGGCAAGAATATGTTTTATTTATTTTTTTCTCCTTAAAAAAAATTTAGCCACAGTTAAAATCCTGTATAAAAGCCGAAATCAAAATAATTACAATAATTTCTGGAATATTCAAGCATATCGCAGTAAGGACATTCAGACATTCCAATGAAGGTTTTAAAAATTGCATTCAACACATCCAAAAAGTAAATTAAAAGATTAAAGTAATTTTTCCTTTCCCAATGATAATTTTATTTGATAATTATTTACGGTATTCTATCTTTATTTATGATGTACATTTTAGCAATATTTCGTTAACTGGATGCAAATTTTGCCAATATCTAGATTTTTGATTTTGGCGACGATGGGAAAAAAAACAAAAAAAAACAGCAATATAAATGGTATCGAAATTAAGAAATAATTTTCATAAAACGAATAACACAATTTCAAATTAAAAAAAAGTTTGTTTCCCTTTTTTTTTTCTTTTTATTTTGTTGTTGTTCTTGTTCATAAACTAAAGTAAAAAAAAATAATAACGTTGCAGAGCTGTATCAGTAAAAGAAGTGTGTGATTCGCTGGGTTATTTTGTCTCAATTTATTCTTGCTTAAGGTTTTTTTTTTGGTAGTATTGCTCCATGGTTTTTGATTTAGTATTTCTTTTAGGTGAGTCATTTATTTGTCGAACACTTTCTAATATAATTTCCACTTTTTTGTTTTTATTTATTAATCAATGTAAGATTCAGTAAGGCCTACACATTGAGTAAGTGTGCATTTCGTAGGTGTGTTATTGATATGGCGGATATCAATTTAAACTCCAATTTAATGGAATACACTTCCAATACAGATCTCAATTTCAAGGTTCAATGAGAAATTATCATAGATTTAGAGGCTGCATTCCAGCATGATGCTCGTTCTTTCACTATAGTACTTGAAATTCCCAATAGCATGATTCCAAAAGTGCATCCTAAAATACTGAGACAATATATCGTCTACACTGAAATATATAGATCATACGACAGAGTAAATTACTCATTTTCACACATCATTTTGATGTTATCAAATAACTAGCTATTATGAAGGCTATCCTGGGTTTCCTGATTTCGGCATCTCTTTACCCCCAAAAAATAACTACCTGATTTTTACTTCAAAACATCCACACTGATATATCCTTAGCCGAACTTGCGAAAGAACTAGAATAGAAGAATGACTTCATAATAACAGAACTCCACAGATTTTTCAACAAAAAAAAAAGTCAAATCTCTTTACACCAATTTTAGTCTATTTTATCTGAATATGTACGATTATAGTTTTAGAGACAAAAAATATCTTTATATTTTAATAGACCTCCATCAGTATCACAATTACTTTTCCTTTAGACAGCAACTTGCAACTTTAATTCCCAATTTTCCACCAGTCAATTAGAACTCGAAAATTGCATTTCATCTTAATGATTTAACCTTTCAAAACAAACAGTTACCCCATCAAACACCTTTTTAAACATTACAAAGGCGAATACTAGAAAAACAAGGTTTTTTTAGCTTCAGATGCATCTAAGATATATCTCAAACATTTTGTAGTTGGCATGAATACTTTTCTTATTTATTCTCCAGGTCAGATTTCAAAATAAAATTGTATTTTTAGGGGTGAAGCCTTTGCACTGATTTTTAATCATTTCATCATATACTCTCTCAGCTCATAACTATATTATCTTAACTGACAAACTTTGTATTCTTCAAGCTTTACAGAATTGCAACTTTCAAACCAATCATGTCATCAAACTACTTGGCAATCAACTACAAACCAATTTCAACAGCAGATCTTTTTCTTTCTAGATTTTGCACGAAAACATACCCATCAAATACAATTGTCAATAGAATTGGCTTAACCTGTCACCTCTATATCTATTCTGAGAAACATCAGAAATAATTAAATACATTTTGTTTCCTTGCATAAAATATGTAGAGCAGAGAAACAAGCTATAATGTGCATTTGAATATAAAGCTCTTTCTTATTCTTGGCTTTCAATCTGTCAGAAGAAATGCATTATGACTATAACACTACTTCAATTTCTGCGAAATACCTCTTAGCCTCATAAGCAACAGAGAATCCCAATTTTCCAGTTTTTATTTGTTTTTTCTAGTTATGGTTCTAATTCATATTTTCTTGTCATCTTTCTAATTTTATAATGTGATGAACTAATCAATCAATAGTTTTATTTCTTTTCTTCATCTTTATTCATATTACTCATTATTTTTTTTTGGTTGCCGGAAATAATGTACAACAATTATTTTCTTTCAAAGTCGTTTTTGTGGCTCAACATTGGGTCAATCACATTTGGCAGACCATCATGGATTTATAAATTTTGGGTTTTATAATAGCTCAATTATAAATGTTTACATTTCATAAAAGTGTCTCTCATATTTTATAGTATTTGGATAAACTGAAATGAAGTAGCAGCAATAAGCATAAATCTCGAAACCACAAGTCAAGTTAAGAACCTGCTTTATTTAGCGATTTACCACTAGTGCCTATTTTATCATGGTGTACATTTTTTACAAGATGAGAGGATCTATATTTAAGCCAACCCCCATAATTTAGTTTAAGGAAAAGCTCTAAAAATTATTAGCTTATATACAGAAATATATAGTAAATAAGCATCATTTAGCCATAAAATTATACATCAAAATAGTAATTATTTAAAAACAGTTTTTGTCTTTTCACAAACTAATTTTGATAATTATTTATATTTTGTATTTATAATGTGCAATATAAAAGCTATTTATTACACTTTTGACCAAAAAATATTTTACCATAAAAGTTTATTTCTCAAGGGATTTTTTGCTGGAATTAAATGTTTGTTTTTAAGACAAAATCATTTCAATGCTTTTTATTTAACATTTAGCATATATTTGCAAAAATTGGCAATCAGAATTATTTTGTTAATAAAAAAAAATAACTTATTTATGTTTATAAATATATTAAGAGTAATTATAAAAAAAGTTTATTAGATTTAAGAAACATATAATATTGAAAATGACTTATTCTTTCTATAGTGCATTTCATTTTAAAAAAATGCACTAGTGAGTATAAAGAACATGAAAAAAAAGTATAAATAGCCTGTAAAAATGGTTTTTATTAAATTCTTATTTTTATTCCATTTCTTTTAAGAATAAAACAGGTCATGTATGTTCATATTTATATTGTGAAATTTTAATATAGCTTCAATTAATGTCAACTGAGATAAATTAAAAATCAGTCTAACATATAATGAGTATATTTTGAAATAAGGCAGGTGTAACTTAAAAAATAAAGAAAAAAATCTTACTCGTAAACAGGCTGAACAACTTGTTCTAAGAAATTAATTTGTAATCGAGGTATCCTTGCTTTTTCTCTATCCATCATTTCACTTGGATTAACACCCATAGCTTTTTCTAAGTCACCTTGTGAAAAAAATTCCCTGTAGATAAGTTTCTAAGGGAAAAGTTATGAATTTAGTATGTTGAATTAAAATATTGAAATAAAATAATAGAAAGAAATTTTTAAAATATTGCTAAGCAGCATCAAAACCATGAATGCTTAATGCATAAGAGAAATTTAAATACAAAGCAAAAACTGAAAATTTACTATACATACTGCTATTTCTTTAGTGTTTGACCAATCTTTAGTTTGATCAGATAGATCACATGAAGTGACAATAAGGCACAAAAGGGTATTATGATGTTCTGGATTAGATTTGTCATAACCCTCTAAAATAGAAAATAACAAAAAGTTTTTTTTTATGTGTTTACACATGAATATACTTTCATAAAGCAATTTCAAATATACATATTATATTCTATAAACATATAAAACTTACCACTCAGAACTTTTTTGATATCTTTTATTATTCGAAAATGGTGGGCTAAATCTGTAGCTAAAATTATGTCTCGTATATAATCCAAGCACTGCTTATATTCCTAATGAAGAAAACGCTAATTAAACAATGATCCTATTTATATAAAATTATTTGATAATTTTTAAGCTTAATAAAAAATATTAACAATTTTAAAAATACTATACTATGTGGTAGCTATACGGCTACAATTAAACTAACTAAAGTACAGCTGATTGTAGCTAATTTATAAAGCATTGTTGTAAAAGCAACACCATTTTATACACATATTATTCAAACTATGTGGAATCGGTTTATAAAGGCAAAAAAATTTTTTTCATTTTTGACAAGTGTAAAGTGATACTGTAGGCTAATTTTGGGCAGTAACATAGGCATAAAAATTTTAAAAAGAAATGTTTTATATGATTCATTAACAATTAATATATATTTTGATATACAAATACTTCTTAGCAATTACAATTGTTTTTTGAATACATATAATTAATCGTTTGCAAAGAAGTTGTTTGAATTGAGATTATACAAATTTTTGTCTGTTGAAATTGCTATTTCAAGCCATTAATCATCATTGCTTCTCTTAGTTATGATCGTACTTAGATGTGAAAATTTTGGTATGCTGACACTACACTTTTTGCTTATTAGTGAAAAGAAAAATGAAAATGTTTCTACTACACTAAAAGAACGAAAAATTAAAGTTGTGAAAAAATTTTCTTCAATCTATCATCTTTATGCTGCATGTAGCACCTTCTCACATAGATAGCATTTGCAAGATGTTTTATGCAATTTTACTGATTTTACCTAAGGCTGCATAATTAGTCATGCATTTATCAAATGGCCAGGCCATTCACTCGGCCTTACTGACTGTGACTTTTGGTTATGTGGTCATTTAAAATCACTTGCATATAATAAAAATTCAGATAATTAAGCTCATTTAAGGGATTGTGTAATGCTGAATGTCAGATAGATTAAGAGACTTGCTGTATTTTGCAATCTTTTAAGAATAAATATGATGTGTCTATGAAAAGCATATTGAATGTATTTTGTCAATTAAATTAAAAAATGAAAAGAGTGAAGTTGTGAAAAATAAGTTTTGAATAGTGAAGTCAACAAATTATTTGCAAATGTCTAAAAAAATCAATTAAATGTAACATTGTACCTGCTAAAAAAACATTTCTGTGTTAAAACGTCTTAAATATCAGTAAATCATGTAAAGTTTTCGGGTTTTTTTTTCATTATTACACGCCAAATTTAACCTGAAACATCGATTTTGTCTCTGGCGCCAAAAAAATTATACTATTTTTATCTTATAATCGAATTTCTTTTAATTCCATAAATAGTATACAAACAAACTTACATTGCTGTCTTAATACATTCTTTATAATTGAGTTCTAAATAACTATACTTTAATTATCACAATCCTGTATATAAAGATATTTAATATTTAAAACATAATATAATGATAAGGATTTTATAATCAACATACGAATGATTTTTTTATGTTACAAATTACAATCGAATAGCTTTCAAAAAATATTGTACAAGGCAATAAATTTTCGACTTAAAATATTTCAATTTACCTGCCAATAATAAATGTAATTTTCATTAAATATACATGCAAATAATTTTTTTTGATTTTAACGTATTTCCTTGATGCAAATTTATAAAATTCCTATATTAATTTTTTACATTATTTTTGCATCAAATACACTATTAAAGTTTGAAATATGTTACAGTATTTTAAGATCAAAATCAGAGATATAAAAACAGAATTTGACATAAGTTATATTTAAAAAAAATATTACATATATTTAAGGTTATTACAAATTAACAAACATTTTTTACCATATATCTAACCAACAATGAACTGGAATTAATATAATATACCAATCTGTATTTATAACTTTTCATCAATGGCCAATTATCCATAAATATTTTTACATAAACATATTACATAAAATAATTTTAAATACACATAACCGTTATAAATGCTCTTACTACACATTAAGATTTATTTCAAAAGAAAAGAAGAAATTCAAACACTTGCTTAATTATCCTAAAAATTTAAGAAATGTAATTAACAATAAAAAATTCATATATTACAAAAAATGTACTTAAATATAAATTTTGAAAATAAAAAAGAGATTTAGAGATACTAAAAAATAACAATTCAAAGTAAAATCTATAATTTAATTTAGTTTCAAATTCAATAATCTTACATTTTTTTAATATTTAGCTATAAAGTTACACTTTCATTTATAAATACAAAATATATTTACCGCTTCAGAAAAATTTTCAAAAATATTGCAACCTTCAGTATGCAAAATAGCCATAGTTTGTGCAAAATGATGCCTCTGAAAAATGAAACAACATTTAAAGTAAATACAATATAAAAGCATAACATTAAAAGTTCAAATAATAAATTTAGAAAATTAATCAAAATATGAAGATTAGCAATATTTTGCAGGAGTATGAAATTCGTTTTGCAAAGTATTTTATCTGAAAAATGCTAAAATTTACAATAATTAAGTTATATTTCTTACAAAACTTCAAAAAATATACCTCAACGAAAAAAAAACTTGTTAAAATTCATTTTAAATTATATGTCTTTTTATATTAAAAAATTATGCTGTAAAAGTTTAAAAAATTAAGTTTACACACAATTTCAAAATATTTTTCATTAGCATACAAATTTCTTGCAATATGCATGACATATATAAAATGATAATTTTTTATAAATGGAAACATTGTTTATTACAAGCTTTATGCAATAAATACACATATGCATTACAGACAATTCAGAAGTTACCTTAAGTATTTTAAATAAATAGCACTAAAAATAAGTTTACATCAGAAATTTAATAGTTCATCCGATTTTTTTTGGCTCAATTATACTGGAATAAGTATAACAGTCTGTATGTTAGACGACAGATAAAATAATGCAAAAAATTAAATGATTTTACATTGTAATATTAAATTTATTAATATGTATATACACAATTTTTTTTCCTTCATTCTACTTACTTCTAAAACTGATCCCTCAGAACTGTAAAGAGCAGCTAACACTGATTTCTACAAAAGAAATATACATGAATTTATACCGGAATATATAGACAAATATGAAAATATATTTTTGAATATCTTACAAATATTGACTTACAGATGTAACCTGAAAAGAACTTGTTGTACCTCGATGATCCAAATCATGGCACAAGCATGCAACAAAAAGACATAAGCCTTCTAAAAAACTTTAAAATAAGAACTTAAATAAACAGCTAAAAATATATACAGCTAAAATATATAAAGCTAAAAATTCAATAATTGCACAACAAATTATATATATATAGATAGATAGATAGATATTTCAATAAAGCATTAAAAATTTCAGTTTTAAAATATATTAAAATATATATTACATTGATATCTTTTTAAGAAAAAAAATATGAATTATGCTTTATAAATTTCAATTACCTTAACTGATTTCCCATTAATTTCAAATTTTTCAGCAGTAAATATGAAAAGTGTGCAACAGAAAAACCATGCTTCCAATTATGATAAGGAGGGTCACGATATCCTTGTTTAACAGTAATAATGAATCTGAAAGAAAAGACGATAATTAATTGGAAAAGAATATTTAATAATGGATGACACTGATTTATTTATTATATAATTCTTACTTCTACATACTCATCCCTAATTCATTATGTAATCAAATTATTTATAATAAGAATTGCAATTTGTTAAACTATTAAGCATATTAAATATAACTATCTTAAGTCAAACAAATATTCTTTTAATATTAAGTCTTGGCAAGTCAAAATGAAAAAATAAATATAATTAGAACAAAAGCAAAAAATAATATTTAAAAATTTACACTGTTAATGAATGAAAATACGAAAACGTGTTTCTAATAATCAAGATTATTATTCAATCACCAGCAAATAATTCGAAAGAAAATTTCAAATTTAGAAAATACCTGATTAAGGTACTTTTACGCAATCTCCATATGTTTGAGAAACCTAAATCTTCAAACATTCCTAGAGTTGCCTATCAAATAGAGGAAAATAGTATATACCTAATTAATAATTACAAACATAATAATCAATAACTTTAAAACTCATATTTATAATTTCAACATCTAAAAAAATTTCAAAATTTAAACAAAATAAGAAAGACATCTTGAACTAATTAAAAAAAATACAAATTTAACTAAATAAAATAAATAACCAGTAATTAATATTTAAAATAAACATAAAATTACAAATGAAGCAGATTAGTAAACAATTATTACATTTAATTTACAATCAAATTTGAAAATTAAAAGTTAATTTACATTAATAATTATTTACAAAATTATTAATTTATATTTATAAAAATAATCAAATATTGCATACATGGGCAGCTTCACAATCAGTAAGAAGTCTTGGAATAAAACTAAAATTACGAAAGTGGTCAGTAATGCAATTAGCTCCAGACATTTGACTGCGCAATCGTAAAAATTCTTCTTCTGATACCTGCAAGTATAATAAAATTTAAAAAAACACCCTTTAATCTCTAATATCTGAAAAAGATAGTTAGCATAAATGACTACTTAAGGGGTTTTTTTTTTTTTTTCATTTTACAAATATATTTTTAAATATTTTACAAATTTACTTTACAGAAATACTTTTATCATAAAATAATATATTCATCTTACTGTTTATTATTGTACTAAGTAAATTTACACTACAGATTTTTTATGCAGTTAATAATAGCATCTTCTTTTACTAAGAATGACATTATATATACATATATATAATAATAATAATTAATAATATATCTATATATATAATTAATTGACAGAAAACTGCAGAACATAAGCCAGTATCTTTGAAATTTAGGAAAATAGCAATATGCTTATGAAAATTAAAATTGAATTAAAGTATTCCTAAAATATTGTCTAATAGCATTCAATTAAAAAAGTTAAGAACATTTTCAGAAGTACAAGTAAAAATGTCCATTTTTTTAATATAAAAGAATAACAATTTCAATTTACATATATTTTGATAGTAAAGAAATGAACATAAAAAAAAATCTACCATAAAAATAATTATGGCAGATGATATTACGATTTAAGCTAAAATAATAAATCCTAAAACAAAAATAAATATGATGCCTGCTGGAAAAATTTGATTGATTATGCATGGATTTACCTTTGATTGCATTATTAAACCATTTGACAATCGACTTCGGGACTGAGCATCTCGTACTTTTTTCCACATTAAGGACTACAAAAAAAAAATTCATAACATAAGCATT
Organism: Caerostris darwini; assembly: GCA_021605075.1. NCBI lineage: Eukaryota > Metazoa > Arthropoda > Arachnida > Araneae > Araneidae > Caerostris > Caerostris darwini. The sequence goes on from BPLQ01004692.1 coordinate 326,469, forward strand.
TTGTAATACACAGACAATGTTTGATTTTATTATTCATGAACAATTATGCAGAGATCAAGCAAAATGTGTTACAGAAAATTTCCAAAATCGAAATATAAATTATTTTAAACACAATTTATTAATATTAAAATATTTAAATTATTCAGTTCATTTTCAATACAGTTATATATTGAATATTTTAAAACAACTTACATGCATGATACAAATGGCACAGTATACTGAAAATGTGCTAGCAATTTCTTCATCAAAGAGTGTAAAATAATTGCCATTGATTTTATTGCATAACTCTGCAACACCTATGATACCACCTAAAAATGGATTTAACAAAAAATTTCTAAGTAAATAATTAACAGTAAAATAAATAGAATTATAAATGAAAGCATTTTTTGTAAGATCAGCAACAACATTCAAGGAAACTTACCATTATCATCTTGGATGGGAAAGCAAAGAATATTCCTAAAAATGAAAAAGATTTTAAAAAAGTATAAATATGTATACCACATAATAAAAGTTAATATAAATCACTATTAATTAAAATTAAAAGGTTATATATTATGAATTATTCTGATGTTGATATTCACTCAAAAATTTTTTTAAAAAACTAATGTTAGTTTCACAAAATTTAATAGAGTAAGGAAAAGAAATACATAGGAGTACATTTTCTTTTATAAGTGGGAAAAAAGGCATTAATTATAAAACATTTACATTTTTGTTACTGATATATAATTACAATTATGATGCTAATTTTTATTATATGATTTTTCTTTAAATTTAGAAAATAGCATGGTAGATAATATATTTTGCAATTTTCTCTAGAAAATGAAATTCCATAGTTAGTTAAAAATCTGCAATACTAAAAAATTATTGCGGTAACTTTTAAAATGCTACAAAACATTAAATCTAATAACTGTCATGAAATCGAGAAAAAGGTTCTATTTAAGATGATAGATAAATTGCAATTAACCATTTACAATGCATGTTAATTTATAAATAATTATAAAATAACCAAAATAATTATAAAATGACTCAAATAATTATTATTTTCTTAATAATCAAGCTTGTGCATAAAAAATTAAAAATCTCCCGAGTAATAAATTAAAAATATTATACCTACCTAGTTTTAAATCCAGTAGCATCATCTATTTTACGATAAAATAATGGATGTTCATATGCATTACTTATATTCAAAATCTCTCCTAAAATGCAATGTTTATCATTTCTTCAGAAACTTTCAAATTTTGTATATTCAAATAAAATGTAATTTTTTATACACAAAACAATGTTTTTAAAAGCAGTAAATTTTTAATTAACTAATAACCAGTTTCTAAAATTTATTTCATCAAACGAAATATTTGAAAAAGTAACATAATGCTTGATATGTAATACAATAAGAATATCCCAGCAAAAGTTAGGATACGAAAACAATTCTGAAATGTAGCAGTTCACTAGGCTGGAGCAATTTTTCTCATAAATGCACAATGAAGGCAATAAAATTCCCTAAAAGTAAAGCAATTTGTTTCAGAGACAAAAAGCAAACTTAATTTATTTGACACTCCTATAATGACACTAGCAATACAATGGTTTTAAGACAAGATTTATGATGCAAGCAACAAATAAATGATAAAATGGTAAACACAAAACACAGAACTTGTTTTAAATTAGTGTAGTACAAACTTTGAATGGTTTCAAATGGTCATTTATTGAAAAGAATTGCTTAGTTTACTTTGAAGTAATTACAGTTTTGTTTAAATTGCATGATAGTTTTTAAAAAAATGTATAAATATTCAAACCCTAATGCCACAAAACATCATAATTCAAACTTTTTAAAAACCTCTGATGTGCTTTTAAAATGTGGTTTAAAATTTTTATATTTATAATTTCTTTAATTTAAAAAAAAACTATTTGACTTCTATTATTTTAATTTAGCTTCTTGTACATCTTAATATATTAAGATATTTAAAATTAAACATATTCTATTCAAGTTAAAAAAAAATGAACTATTGGGCTTATTATTGCCTGCTAGAAAGAAACAGAAGTAAGAAAAAAAATTAAAAATAAAATCACTTGTAAGAATGCTTAATTTTTGTACATTAAATTGTCTAATGCTATAAATTAAGATTAAATGACAAAAATCCTTATCATAGTTTTATTTGAAGTATAAAATTTTTTCTTCAATAAATCTTCCCTTCCCAATTTCTTTAAAAAGAGGATCTCATTGAAGATTTCACAACAAAATCCCATTATTTTTAAACTGTTTCTTATTTACTCATAAATTTTCTCCTTCTTTATAGCTATTTGTTGTACTTCACTAACAACAGAAAATGAATTATTTTTGTTTAACTACATTAAATATTGTATGTAGAATACACATCAATTATCTATAAATGAAAATGAATTGTATTTTAAGAAAATAAATTACAGGACCAGGCATTTTATCTATAATTATCTTTCATTATATTATCTTGAGTCCTGAAAATGTATGAATTTTGAAAAGATGTGTTTAAAAATACGTTTCTGGCATACATCATCAAATCTAAATAAAAATTGTACAAACACATGTTTAAAATTATTAATGACATGTATATAATGTCAGAAAACATAAATGACAGAAAACTGAGCATACCAGTTATAGCTACATGACCAGCAATGCCTTCAGAGACAGGAATAGAAATATCTTTGGGACACTATAATAATTAAAATTTTTTTAATTAATAGAATTACTACAATTGAATAATTATATCTATTTATAATGAATAATGTTATGAAATATAACCTTCTATTTATTCAACTTCTATTCTTCTATTCAATTTTTTTAAGTACATTGCATCCCATTTAAAAGTACAATTGTCTGGGGTTATATATAAAATATAAATAATCATTAGTTGTTAAGTGAAAAAAAATAATAGGTAGTATGCAATCTAAAACATTCATAATGGCAAATAAGCAAAAATGATACATAAGAAATAATTTTTTCTGCAGTTTCCTTTTTTTCTTTACAGCATTGAGTAGTTCAAGAAAATTTAATCATTGTATAACAGAATTCATTGATTAATAATTAAATAAAATTAACATTGTATTAACTTTGTTACTTTTACATATTTTCATGCACTACAAATTTAAAAGAAGAAAAATTAAATAAATGCATAAAAATCTCAATGTTTTAAAGATATGTATACTTTATTATTAGGTTAAGTACTAATGTCAATATTGAGAATGCACAGCTTACTCAGATTGAAGAATATATATATATTAATTTATAATATTAATGTATTTTATTACTGTATTACTAAATAAACTCCCTATTATAACAAAAAAAAAATTATATTCATGTGCATATATTTTCTTAATGAGATCTAGTTATTATCAGACTTATATTAAAAATTAGTTTGTAACATAAAATGTATCAAAATAAAGATATTGGTAATAATAGGTCATACACATAATAATAAATATAATAGACTGACTTCATTAAGGTCTTCAGTGCTACTGCCATCAAAAACTTTAGCCACTAATACATTTTCTTCTCGATCAAGCAGGAACAAAGAGCATCTGAAAAAAGGGGTGTAATTAAGTTAAATGAAATATGACTTTAAATATAAATAAAATAATTATGTAAAATAGAAAAGGTATTGGGGAATTTTTTCAATTAAATTGCAAAAGAACATGACTTGGGCAATTTTCATACAAAAAAATATACATTAGAAATATTTAAAAATAAATATGCATGTTTTTAATCAAATTAAAAGAAAACAGTACTATATTAAAAATTACATATTATAAATGAACATAACATAAATGAGACTTTTATAATTTTTTAATAATTTTAGCCAATTAATAATTTTTTTTAAATATTTATAAAATATTTATAAAAAATTGAATGAACATTGCTCTCAAAATTCAATTAAAAACTTCCAAAATTATATAATTTCAACTAAAAAATGCAGATATTCATAATTATAATTAGGTATTTGAAAAATATTATTTTCAAATAATAAAAAAAATTTGTTAAAGTGAGTTTGATAATATTTATTTTTTTAATATGCAACAAAATTAGATATGCAGCCAAATTAATAAAATTTTACAATAAAATTATAATCATTAAGCAAACCTTTCAGCTCCAGTTAGTTTTCTAGCTTCAGTCATGACTTCTTTTAAAAGCAAATTAACATTATCTAAAAGAAGTCAATCATTAGTTTATAACTTCTCAAACATAGTAAATATATAGCTTCTCAAATCACATAATATGCTAAAAAATAAAAAAATCTTACCAATTTGTACTAGGAGTGTTTTGATAACTTGTAGCAAAGACTATAAAAATAAGTAAAAGGAAAAGTATTACTGATATGAAAAAAGAAGGGATTGTTCTTAGTTTTAACAAAAAAATAATTAAAAAACATGTGCAAAATAAAATCATCATATTACAATAGATTAATTTTTTAATTAAAAAAATGTTTTTTTCTTAGACAGTTCTTCTATTGGATTTCTTCTGAACTTTTTATTATATTTCAAATTTAATATGAAATGTAAACACATTATATTGTAATAAAATGCTTAATTGTTTATTATTAATTTCATTCTTATGAATTAAATATTCTTAATTTTTAAATAAAAAGTACATAAAAATATAAACACATTTTTATAACAGTAATAAACACTTTTTTGTTGTTATAAAAAATTATGCTTTCTGTTATTTATTGCACTAGCATTTTTTATTTTTCATATACAGATTCATAGCATTATAGAGATCTATTTATAGTAAATTTTTATAATTAAGTTAATTTTTAATAAAGTTAAATTTTTATAATTATAATTTTATTACTTAAAGGCACTTTATACGAAAAAGCTGCATTTTAAACCTCAAATTTTTTAAACAATTAAATCTGATAAGCACAACTTGCAATATAAACACAATTTAAAATATTCAAAACTACATAAATTTTACAAATATTATTTATTTTGATAAGGTTAACATAATGTATTATTGTACTTGTGCTTGTTTTCTGATTTTTCGCTCCTCTTCATATTGACGGCAACGCCATAAAAGTGGTGCAATGTATTTAGCCCAATTTTTTGACAGCTCTAAATCTTCAACTGTGAAGCTATAGGAAAGAAATAAAAAAGAATACATAAAAGTGATGAAAATAAACAATCACAATATTTAAATATATATTATATTCATAATTAAAACATAAAACATATAATTTTTTTTAGTTTTGACTATTACAAAGAAAAACAAAAATAATTAATTGAATTTATATTGCTTAACCCTTTGCATTCGAAGTTTTTTTTCATTCGTATTACCAGCAACTCGAAGCGATTTTAGTGAAAAAATCATATTCACATGTAAGTTTGATATGCGCATTAAAAGAAATGCATTATTTATATTGTTATTTGCATTGTCTCCATAGTAGAGCCCTCGAGCTTGAAGACAAATTTTAAATGGCTCCGCTCCTGAGCCCTCGAGTGCAAAGGGTTAAGAGTTAAAAGTAGATTACATTTTTATATATTGAATAAAGTTATTTGATTTAATGATCCTTATTACAAAACGTTAAAATATCAAGTGGTCAATAAAATAAATTATCTTACAAAATTATGTCTTATTTTTTATAAAAAAGTAATATATTTTAAATTTTAAAATATTGTATCTCAAAAAAGAAAAGAATTTATTAGGCAAACATCTGTACAAAGATTGACAAATAAAATGTTACATTAATAAAAAAAGTCATAAATTTAATAAATCTCTATTATATATAGTACATTATGAACAAAATAAAACAAAAAAAATTATTTATGTACCATACTTTTTCTTATTAATAAGACAGAGAAGACTTGTGACACTATCTTCAGCATTTGAATTAAATAACGGAACACATAAAACTGAGTTGACATGAATACTGGAGTTATTGTTATTTCCTAAACAAAACTGTAAAAAAAAATAATAATTTTCATACATAAGTTTTTAAAAATAATAATTAGGTTATTTAAATGCAATAACTTTTATTTTTTTAGCTTGAAATATTGTTAACAAATTTAAAAAAAAAAAAGGCAGTTTATATGCATTTTGCATACCTATTACTGAGATTTTTAACAAATTTTTTAATTAATTTCTTTTTCCTCCATGTTTGAGTAACAGTTGTGGGAAGAAGAATGTGTAATAAGAAATCAAGTTGAATATAAAATTAAATACTGTGTGAATGAAATTAAATTAAAATAAAATAAAATTTAAAACATAGCAAATATAAACACACACAAGAAAGTCACGTACAAAAATGCTTTAAAAAAATTTTAATAAATATTTCAATAAGAGTTTCTTGTGAAATTTTATGTGTAGATTTTTTCACTAAACCTTATGAACAAGGATTTCAATATAAATTTTCATTCAAAATGTGGTAAATTAAAAAAAAAAATATATATATATATATATATAATATTTTTAATTTATTATATACTTGTAAAAAGTGTGTTGTTTGTACATATATATATATATATATGTACAAACAACATACTTTTTACAAGTATATATATAATAATATTATTTATAAGAATATTTTAGGAATAAGTAAACAGAGTAAACTTAAAAAAAAATGTAAGTGTATTTATATTTCAAATTAATCCATATTTAAAAGAATCCATATTATATATATATATATATGATATGAATATTTAGCATTCTTAATTTTTATAAATTAATGATACCCTTAACATCTCTATTTGAATTGTCGTACTAGTTTGAAAAAATACATCAACATATTTAAGACAACCACAAAACAGAGTATACTAGAATGTAGACCAGAAAACTAATCATATTCTATCAATTTCAATAAAAATTTAGAATTAATATTGACCTAATTTAAATCTATTTAGATGAATCTATGAAAATAATTGGAATTTTATGTAATTGAAATAAAATATGGTGTCCGAGCAATATTGTAGTATAATACTGCAGTTTTGAAATAATTTAATTTATTATTCAATATAAATAATTACAAAGTTTATAGATTCAGAAATAAAAAAAACTTGTTTAGTTGTTCTTTTTTAAACTAACTTTTAAGTTTTAACTCTTCTTTTTCCTCTATAATTACCCAAGTAGGAATAAAAACAATTGTACAAAATAAGCTAATCTCTTAATCCGGAAAATTTCTAGATTTAATAACTCAACAAGAAAAATTTTTTGCTATCAACAGCAACAAAGACGTCAAAAACATAATACAGTTGAAGCTTCCATGAAGTATATATATAGTATTTCCAAATTATAAAATTGAATATTTTTTTAATAACACTTTTTATGATTTGCACAATAGAATCACTAGTATTTTTAGTCTGTATAATAACTTTATGCGGGAAAAACTTAAAAACTAATGTGTGTGTTTGATATTATCAAATAATAAAGTTAAAAAAGTATTGCTAAAATACTAAAAAAAAGCAAAAACTAGAAAAAGCATATAATGTATGGTAATATAATATATGCACAGATTAATTTTAAACATTTAAAAATAACAAAATGTCCTTTGCCTCGTAATGAATAGAAATTCCTCAAGTAAAGCTAAATTTATTCAACTCTTTTGAGTAAATCATGTAGGAGAATACTTTTTACAGATAATAATTAAATCAAGGAATTGATTACCATTAACAAGACAACACATACCTTGAGAAACACATACCTTCGCTTTATTCACAATTTGACTGGTTTTCTTCTCCAAAACTTTTTGAAAAGGAGAATTTTCAACCTGAAAGTAATAAAAAATAATTGTGAATTTAAAAGAAAATCACATATAAAAGCTTTAAATAAGATAAAATATAAAAAAGACACTTTTATATTGACATAATTGCCACACTATGTCAATTGCACTGTTTTATCAATTACATATAAATAAAGAAGCCTGAAATATTAAAAATATATTATATTATAACAATCCTTTACTTTGATTGTTAATTAAAATAATTAAAAGGTGAAGGTATTTCTTTAGTAAAAGTTAATATTTTTTTTTATCATGAATGGCCAATTTAAATTTTAATAGATATAAAATTTTATACTTTATTTTAAAATTTAACAAAATGTATGTTTAAGAATTTAATTTTTTGAGAACTTTCAATCCTTTATTTGATTTTTATATGTTTTTTTTTAAAGTTCAGTAAACATTATGATTTATGTTCACTAATATTTATATTTAGCAATAAATGGTGTCTTGTTAATCATAAAGTACTAAGAACAATACAAACATTTAAAGAAGTCTCCCTATGAAGTAGTTTACTGAACTTTTAAAAAACATCCCATGAAATGAATAAAAAGCCAAATAAATGTTTGAAAACTCTGAAAAATTAAATTCTTAAATACTACCCTTCAGTCCTTTATACATTTTATAATTTTACATCCAATAAAATTTGAATTCCTAATTAATGATAAAAAATATTAATATAAACTAAATAAATATCTCTAAAACAACTTGAAAGCCAGTTGAAAATAATTTTTGAGATATGATAAATTTAAAAATATTTCAAGAATCTTTGATTAGATAACAAAAACATGTTTAATTTAAAGCAAGAAATTACACAGGATATTCTGTCTTATATATAATTACATCTTGCTGGATGGATATACTCCCATTTGTCCAGCAAAGTATGTTCACACATGATAAATAGAAAGAGAAAAAATTTTGTATTTTTAATTTTAAAATTTAAATCAACATTAAATTAATGTTATTAATTTTTGTTTGAGCAAGGCAATTTTTTTTAAATGTTATATTTAGAAAAAATTTAAAAATCTGTTATTTTCTATAATAAAATACATTACTTCTATCAAAATGAAACATTCAAAGATATTAAATTAATGATGTGATTAAATGGTAGTTTGTATTACATAATATATGAAATCAAATAAAAGCAATGATATTTTTATTGGTTTCAATTACATAGTTTTAAATACTAATATTATAAAGTTTTGTGACAAAAATAATCCAAACCTATCTTTAAATTAAATACATGTTTTAAATAAGAAAAATTAAGAAAATAGTATAAAAATTATAATTTAAAGCAACAGAAAAATATTGACCTATAAAGCTATAAGTACAATCAATAAAAGACTTACAGAGAATTTTATTTCCTCAGTCAATTTCTTATTCCCAACTACCTGCAATACAGGAAATAAAATAGTATCATAAAACATTTAATATCAATGACAAAAATAAAAATAATATAAAGATTAAAATGATTTACCTGACATATGAGTTCACTATGATCTTCTGCAACAAAAAGAATAAATGCTTCTTCGGCACATGTCTTTTTCATAAGCTGAAAAATATACATATATATGTTGTAAATATCAAGGAAACATGTTAACAATTTAATATAAACACTTAAAATACTTTTTCAATATTTTCAAAATAATTAATAAGAAATTTTTAAGCAAATAAAAATTAATTATAATCAGAACTTTTTTGAATGTTTTTTAAAGTACATATTTTGAGATAAACTGCATGATTTTTAAATTATTTATTAATTCAAGCCATTTAAATTAATTCTATCACTAACAGCATGCCAACAAAAAAGTTATTTATTTTATTTTTAAATTTAATATAAGGGTGCATATATATATATATATATATAAGAAATATTATTCTTTAATATAAAAATATAATTAAAACATTCTATAATCAGAAAGTTTCATGTTCATAATTATTTGAAATAGATTCTGATAATTGATTAATTAAGAGACAGAATGAATTTATTACAAAGAATATTTATTCAATATATATATATTAGAAAAAATAAACTAAAATCACAATTTTAACATTTAATATCAATATATGATAATTAATACATTTTATATTATTTAACTAAATATTTATATTTTTTCAAAGAAATACTTAATTCAGATACCAATTTATTGAGAAATTTAATAATTTATTTTTAAGTTTCTAGTACAACTAAACTTACAAAAATATATATTCTATTTGTAATATATTTCATTTAATAAACTGATATTCAAATATAAATAGTCTAACATTGGATACAATTCATTATTTTGCTATAAAAAATCAATAGCTGAAATTTTTTTATTATTACAATTATTATAAACACTTGTATAACATGAAGATTTTGATAATAAGCCTTATTGTATTAAAAAGCACATATATACAGAATATGGGAAATATTGCACAATTTTGATAAAATTACTAAATTTTAATATAGTGCTGATTTACTATAATAAATAACAGAAAAGCAATATTTTTAATACTAAACTATCAATTATTTAATAAGACAAGAACTCACTATTTTATTAGCTTCCTGCTGGAATGCAGTAGAGGAATTTTTATATAAACTTTCTGAAATTCAATAAAAAAAAATTATGAATTATTTAAGAAAAATTAAAAAATCCTTCATAATCCCATTTATTATTTATTAGAGAAGTGAAAACATGCATTTTAGGAAAATATTTTAATCAATTCAAAATATTTACCACATAGTTTTAAGATATCAGATGATTCAGGAAAATCCATCTTTCCTCGAATAAATTTTCCTCTAAAAAAATTAAAATTTATTTTAAATTTTTATAAAAATTTGAAAAAACAGTTTAAAAACAAACTGTAACATATAAATGCCTGGATAAGTTCAATACCTAGAAATTTCAAATGCAACAAGTAATTTTTGACAATAAAATAAGACTGACACATTAAAAATGAATATATATGGTATAATAATATTATCATATTTATTTAAAATAGAAATTAGAATTAATGCAAAATTTGGTAAGAATGTATAACTCATAAATGAAAATCAAAAACAATATTTTTCCAAATTAATATATATATTTGTTTTTTCTTTTTTCTAATGAATAAATAAAACCAATTTTTAAAACAAAACTGAACAAAAAAACGTGAAAAAAGAAACTTTGTTGCAAAATAGAATTATAATTTAAAAAAAAAAAAAAAAACGGAAAATATTTTGATAAGATTAATAATTGTATGAAAAAAAATTAGATATGTTGATAATATTTTAAAGAAATATTTATATTTATACTATTTTATATTCAAGTAAATTAAAAATTACCTTTTAATTTTATTTAAAAAAAAGATACATAAATATAAAATTAACTTATTACACAAACTAAAATACACGAATTACAATAAATCAAAAATTATTTCAATTGTGCTTGTCAGCAAATAAATGTTTTTTTGTTTTTTTTAAATTGAAAAATTAATAAACTAAGTGGTAAAAAATTAATTAAACGAAATTTTACCAAGACACACTTCAGGGCAGAGTATAAAAAGAGCTGCGGAAGTGCTCGAATGGCACTTCATTTGTGTTCTGTAAACTGATACCTTTCTAAAGAAGGGAAAACAATTAAAAACCTTAAAGCGAAACGAGAACAGCGCAAAAGGTAAACAATCGCGTAGAACTAAGCCGTTGCCAAAAAAAGGAAACATGAATAGAAGAAATTTACTTTTACGTCAGAGTTATATAAAATAAATACAAAAAAAAAATATAAACTTTCAACTAGAGCCAAGAAAGGCATCGAATTTTTTATGTATTCAATGCAGGGATCATGATCATTATCCTTTACAGACGGGGAACAGAAAATTAAATAACAAAGCACTAAATGTATTCTAGGCCTCTTCCAATACACTATATGCTCTAATTTATCGCTGACACGTATTGGCCAATTTCTTTGATTTTAATATATATATATATATATTATATAGATGTATTAATATTTTAAAACATAACGCACAGTTTTGTGGCAAATAAAAACATAACTGAAACGCCGAAATTGCATAGAATATGGGGGTCATAATTAAAAAATTACAGTAACGCATAATTGTTTTTTTTTAATATATCCATTTTTTTTTCCCCAAAAATGGCAAAGAATCTTGGTGAATAATCTTAAAATGTTAAAATTAATTAGTAATTTCAACTGTCGATCATAAATTATCTCTGAAACGAAATTAATATTTTTGTAATTCCTTTAGTTCAAATTTCATCAGCTTGCATTTATATATTCCACAACAATTAGTAAGGAATAAAAATAATGTAAACGTAAACTATCGAAATAAATAAAAATATAAAAATGCATTTAGTGGCTTACTAGCAGTACCCAGCGCTTGGCGGATATATATATATATAATTTTTGTGTATCAATATTTTTGTATATTATTTTATAAGCTCTCTCTTTCTCATATATATCATGAATTATATTAATAATAATAAATATTTAAAATATAAGTTTATCGCTTTATGAATATTTATATAATATTTCACTATAATTCGCCTTATATGCTTTGCTTTCTGTCATCAGCATATACATATACATTTATATTTCAACTCGCTCAAGATAATGATACATATTATTATTTATGTGAAAAACAGGGTGTTCAAAGATCCATTTCATTAATCTGATCTTTCAACTTTGTTTATTTTAATTGTAAAAGAAATATCAACAGGATATTAAATGCGTTTAAATTCGAAAAGGAAATTATTTCGAAGAAGAGATATGCAAGGAATAAATACATTCCTGATCCGATTAATAGAATAACTTTTATAACATTTTTTTTCTGAAACTTAATTACTCTCAATCTTGTATTATTACAAAATTTAGGGAGATTTAAATGTTTCATAAAATTTATATGAGCACCTATTTTTATTTATTTTTTTTTTTATTTATTTATTTTTTATTTATTTATTTATTTTTTTTTTTTTGTATGCGATGGAAGTTAAATTATAATATGTTAGATATTGATAAAATTACAACATGTACTTTAATATGTTTTATGTAGCAACATACTTACTTTTTTTTTCTTACAAAATCTGACCCATAAAATTAAAATTATTTGATTTTAAGTAGTATAAAAATTAAAGCATTGCCAAGTGTATGGTTCAATATTTTAAGAGCCCAACACTTTTTTTTTAAAATATTTTATTCGCTTTGTTTAATAACAATTGTAAATTTTAATGTTTTTCCACCATTTCCAGAACAGCTACTTCACATTGATGATTAAAATTTATAATAACCATATTGAATGAAATATTACTCACTTTTACACTTTCATAATAAAGCAAAACTTCTCAATTGGGGCAATTGACAGAAACGATTGACAAAAAAAATTAACAATTGATAATAGAACTCCATTCATAACTTTAATTATATTTTCCCCCAAAAAATTATTCATATTTTAGTAAATAACTGATATAAAAAGTAATATAAATTATAAGAGACTGTGTTTTAAACATGTATACCAAATTTCATTTTAATCGAATATATTCTTGATTAGTTTAAAAAACAGAGCTATAGATTAATATAGTAGTATATATTTGTCTCAATTTTTTTTACACTTTCGATTATTTATTAGTTCGGAATATTTTTTTTGTGGGTAAGCTGATTAAAAACAGCGACCAAAAAACATTAGGCAGAATTCGAACAGAATTAGACCATTTTAATGACTTTAGTTTTCTGTGCTTTTAACTTCGTTATGCGATTAAGCAAAACAAATTTGTTTATGCGAAATAAATTACTAATAAAATCTTGTCTTAATTTTAATTTGAAAATATGTTTAATACTTTTTTATTAAAATAGTTCTTTTTTTATTAGTTTTCCTTTATTTAAGAATATGATACGATTTTTTTTATAATTCATCCAATGCAAGAAGCGTGATCATTATCCTTTACACGTGCGGAACAAAATAATATTATTAATTTTGTAACAATATCTGTGTGATCTGAAATTTTTAATATGAAAGGAAGTATAAATAAAATCCTACCGTAATTGTAATTTGAAAATATTGCTGAATTCTTTTCCATTTAAATCTTACTTTTTACTTGTTTTCTTTAATATAGTGAATACAGTATAGTATTGGTATGCAGTGAAAAGTATGCAGATGGAATTTCCACATATATATGTAAATGTTTAATAAAAATTAAAAAATAATAATAAAAGAAAAATATTTAAAAAATACCGTTTACAAAAAGTGGTTAATATATTCCGTAATAATAAGCATCTCTGCAAATGAAGTAAATTTTCGTCACCTGTCTTTACAGTGTTAAAAAAAGCAAGCGATTTTTCATATATATCCAATACAGTGAGCAGGATTATTATCATTTGCATGCGTGAAAAAAAAATAATATCAAGTTATAAGTATAAAGTCAATTAGAACGATAAAACAATAAAAAATAAATTATCTATTAACTAAAATTCATCAAAAAACTATGGTTTTCTTTAAAGGAGAATTGCTGGGTTTCTTTTTAAAAGCTGACAGAAGAAGAAACAGCTGCCAATCATCAGAACAATTTGTTTCCAATCGAAGAAGATTTGTACGATACGCATTTTTTTTTTTTATTATTAATTTATAAAGCCAATTTTTCATAAAACAGAAGAACAACACTAGTCAAATTGCATTAGCGCAATAGCAGACACCACTATCTTTCGCGCGGGCCTGAATGGCCGAGTAGCTAGCGCTCTGGCGCTCGGTACCACAGGTTTCGGGTTCCAGTCCCGGCGGTGCCATGGATGTGTGTAGTGGTTCGGAAACCACTTTAAACCGTAGGTCCCGGTCCTAATAGGATCGTAGAGCGTTGCGGGGACATTGTTACTCCGCGTCCGTGGCTTATCTTCAAGTTACACGCGCCCCCTGGGTAATGCAAAGTAAGTAACGTCAGTGCAGCGCTTGCCATAAGGCATCCAAGACCAAGCTGTCTAAGTGTTTGCCAGCTGCATTAGAAAGAAAAAAAAACTATCTTTCGCGCAAACGCTGCATTAGCAATTGTGAGTTGAGTATTGAGTATGAGTGAGTGAGTTGAATAGTTCATTTGATTTCACAATGATTCACATAATATCGAGTTACCGAATCTGAAGTACCGATTAACTATTCTCTTCTTTCCACTCAAAAGAGCATAATACTGTAGAAATTTATCAAAATTTGTTTCTCGTTTTTTGTCGTGCAATTATTAGTGAAGAAACTGTTCGGGCATTAGTAGAAATGCTCATACTTTACAGAAGATTCAAAATTTTCGATCGGATCAATTCGATTCCAGTGACTTAAAACCTAATCTTCTCGTTTTCTTGCATCGGATAGCATGGCTTAATTTGCCGATGTCTTGCTGATATTGAAAAATTGTTTGTACTTGGTGAAACTTCCAGGAGGTTGATTTGTGTGCATTAGAATCTAAGACAATTTTGGGGGGATGTCTTATAAGTGAGTTCTTATAAGTGAATGGTCAATGCGCAGAAAAATTATCAAGGTATTATTTAAATATAAATATTAATCAAATATTATTTTCTTCTTTTTATTTATTTTTCTAAAATGAGGATCATGTAAATGAAAGTCGTGATTGGAAGTCATTCTTAAAGCAGCAACAATTTCATCTTTGGAATGATTGTAATTTGGTTTGGTTTGACGCTCTACAATCATTTTTTACACACTTTAGGTTAATTAGACAGGGATCTACAGTTTAACATGGATTCCGAACCACTAACAAACATCTATGCCACCCCCAGAACCTGAAGCCCATGGTACCAAAGACTTCAGCCTTAACCAATTGGCCAATCAGGCCGCGAAGAACGCCTTAAAAGCAAAAAAAAAAAAAAAAAAAAAATATTCTTATATAACATTATATTTAAATTTTCTCTTTAACTTTTACCTGTTAGCAGTGTTTAATTAAGGTCCCCCGAACTAAACCCTGTGGTACCTGATGGCCAATTGGCCATCAGTCGGATGCAAATTGTAATATTAGTCATTTAACGTGTTAAATTTTTTTAATCGGAATATTTATTTTTTATAATATTTGAAATGAATTTGTTCATTTATTAAAATATACGTTCAATATACCAATTATAATGTATGCGAGTACTTTGACACACAATAATTTGCTATTTAAATTAACATATGAATATTTATAATTGGACTACCTACCAATTATATCGACGGTTCTTGAATTAAGTTAGATTATTTTGTAATATTAAATTATTCGTGATCATTAAATAATAATCGTATCAAGTTTTAGAGGTATAAAAAAAAATAGTGAATATTGGATAGTTTTACAATTGTATCAATAATTATATCAATTGAACTTGTTAATTTAAATAAGGAAGCAATACATTTGACTAATTGATTCAAATTGACTAATTTCTTTTCTACCATTTTGTCATGCCTTTAAAATTATAGATAAAATGCTTTTAAATTAATACACACAGAGAAAAATTCCTTAATTCTCATTAAAAAAAATTAATTTTATTGTTTAAATTTCTTTCTCTTTCTATAAATACAGCATATAATTGTTTGTGGAAAAATCCGTATAATAGATGTAATTTTAAGTCACTCTCATCATTAACATTTTTAATTTGCATATATTAGTTTTTATGTTATTGCGTGCTATTATTTGTGCATTTTTTAAATTGCAATATTAATATTTTACGAATACCAGTTCTTATTAATATTACATATATAGGTTATCCAAGAATTATTGAAAATAAATATTACAAAATTATGTAAACAAATTGAAAATGATAGAAATAAAATGTCTTTGAAAACTTACAATGTGAACATAAAAATTAATAAATTTCGCTATGAGATCTGATGGCTCGTAATACGTCTAAACTATACTATTCAATTTAACGTCCTTTGTGGAGTTAAAGATTTCTAAATAGAAGATTGAAAATTTCCTATCCCATAATTCTTCCGTTAGATAATTTCACATGTGATTATTTGAAAGATTATGTCCCTCGGATAGCTTGTAATAATTTGCTGGAACTGCACAGACGTTACTCACTTTGCGTTACCCAGGGGCGCGTGTCACTTGAAGGTAAGCCACGGACGCGGAGTAACAATGCTCCCGCAACGCTCTACGATCCTGTTAGACCGGGACCTACAGTTTAAAGTGGATTCCGAACCACTACAAACATCCATGGCACCGCCGGGATTCGAACCCGAAACCTGTGGTACAGAGCGCCAGAGCGCTAGCCATTCGGCCATTCAGTCCATACTGCAGAAATGTATTTAGCTTAATTTCATAAAATAATTTATAATAATTGATAAATAAAGAATCTCACAGTGAAATTTATTTTTAAATTAACTGTTTACAAGGCATTGATACAGCATTTATTTTTTCTGTACGTTGTCAGACAGGAGAATGGGTAATAGAATTGTATAATTGGTTTGGTTTGGTTTGTCACTCTACAATCATTCTGTGCACACTTTGGGCTAATTAGACCGGGACCTACAATTTAACGTGGATTTCGAACCACTAACTGGATAATAGAACGATAAATCCGTGTAAAAATGAAGTAATCTTATTGACAGGTATTTAAAAATATATAAACAGTATACAAATTATAAAACAAATATTTTTTTAATGCATTATAACATTAATTTAATTCAAACCCCAATTATAAACAACATTTTTTTTCATCTCCAAGAGCATAAACAAATAAATTCTTACGTGATTCCATCCTTGAGCAAGCAACATAAAGCTGTTCATTAGAGTAACATTTATTATTTTTTTTTTGTTCTAATGCAGCTGACAAATACTTAGACATGGACGTCTTGAATGCCTTAAGGCAAGCGCTGCACAAACGTACTCACTTTGCATTACCCAGGGGGATAAGCCACGGACGATAGTCATCCAGCTTCTGTTGTGACGAAGCACCGTAGGTAGAAGTCTGAGTTGGCTCCGTGACAATGGCATTTTAAGGTGATAATTATAAAACTTATCAGAATATATATATATATATAACGAGAGAGATATACATATATATATATATAGAGAGAGAGAGAGAGAAACCTATATACTTATATACATTTTTTTTCTAATGCAGCTGACAATATAGACCGTGATCTTTTATGCCATAAGGGCTGCACCGACGTTACTCACTTTGCACAACCCAGGGGGCGCGTGTAACTTTAAGATAAGCCACGGACGCGGAGTAACAATGCCCCCGCAACGCTCTACGATCCTATTAGGACCGGGACCTACGGTTTAAAGTGGATTCCGAACCACTACAAACATCCATGGCACCGCCGGGATTCGAACCCGATACCTTTGGTACCGAGCGCCAGAGCGCTAGCCATTCGGCCATTCAGGCCCTATAAGAGTGACATAGTAATCACAAATCCACTCCGCTGTATTTAATAGACTGTCGTGATCGTGATCGCGAAAGTTAGCCTTCACTGAAATTTGCAATCTCTTAAAATTAAAAGGGAGATCCGCGAGAACGAATGGTAACTGTGGGATAAAAACTTTTTCGCTTTCTCTCTTTCCTGTTAAAATAGTCGCTTCAATCACATTGCTCTGCATCTTCTTTATAATAATCAATCATAAAAAAAAAATCTTTGGATAATACAAATAAAATTTCTTCACTACTTAAAGAGTAACATGAATACTTAATAAAATATTAAAATAAATAAACAAATAGAAGTAGAAGGGCGGTTATAGCAATCTCTTAATCTCTGGAATATTAATAAAATATTAACAAACATCAAATTTTCAATCCAAATCACGGTCTCATGAATAATTTGCCACTTTTGAAAAGATCCAAAGCTCTACAATCCTGTAAGACCGGGACCTACGATTTAAAATGAATTCCGAGGCACTACAAACATCCATGGCACCGCCGGGACGTGCACCCGAAAAGTGGCACCGAGTGCCAGAGCGCTAGCCACTCGGTCATCAGGCCCCGAAACTATAACTATTACATTCTTAAAAATAAATGTTAACAAATTAAACATGGGAAAAAATGTAGAGAATTCTTGAATACGAATGATTGCTTTATTTATAGCCAATTTAAAATAATATAAGTTGGCTAAATAAAGCAATCATTCGTAACATATCTGGCGGTTTATTGGGGTTTTTTTTTACGTTAAAAGCAGGTAAACCACCAACTTTTATGATGATGTTATAACAATTTTTCGAGATGACGGTCCAATGAGAATCAACTTACCTGATAAACATATAAGAACAATAAAAATATTTTGATTATCAATTGAAAACTAAGCAAAAAATGTAAAATTATTTTTTTAAAGAATTTATTTATATTTATTTATAGGAAAGTTCGTAATAATAAAGTACTCAATTAAAAAAAAACAGATTTTAAAATATTTCTTTCATTTTGCATCTCATGAAAAATAAACACATTTTCCAACTTAAATCAGGTCACGCTTCGTTTACATTTACTTAATAAATAACCGGGTGAATGCCCTGCTAGCAAAAACATCCGATTTAATTAACACTTTATAAATAATATTTTATGCAGTTTTTACCATATTTCAGTACATTGGGGACAGATCACAAATTTAAAATGGAATATTTTAAAAGCTGTTCGTTCCAAAACATTTTTTTTAATTGTAGTTTAAATTATTCCTTAGTTTATCCGTTTTTTTAAAAGATGTTTCAAATGGTCACAAAAACAGATTTTATTCAGAAATGGACAAACAGGGCATGTTTATTGAATTATGAAAGTTCAGCAAGAAGCCTGTCAAGCGAAAAAACTGTTGATCGAGTGGATAATGCTTTGGTGGTCGGTACCGCATGGGTATGTACTCGGGCTCAAATCTCAGAGATGTCATGGATGTTTGTATAGTGGTTTGGAATCTACTTTAAACTGTAGATCCCAGATCTAATTAGCCATTTTGAGTTTCTTTATTTTTTTAATTTAACTAATTGTTAATATTATAGATATATAGATGGTTATTTTAATCAAAATAGATTATGAATATTATATGAATATTATATATATATATATATATATATATATATGTGTGTGTGTGTGTGTGTGTGTGTGTGTGTGTGTGGGTTGAAGATGGACATTAAAAAGAGTTTTATTATAAAATTTACTTAAAAGTGAAATTTGAAATTAGTCTCTGATATTTGAAATGTATATTGACGCATATGTAACTTTCAAAAATACAAAATATATTTTATATTTGTTTAATTCATCTTCATTTTTATTTTATACAAAATTTTTGAAAATATGGTAATTTTAATGCGCCATATTTTAGATCAATAAACATAATAAAAAGAGCCCTATACATACATATATATATATATATATATACTTAACACTTTTTTTTTCTTATTATTATACATCACTAAAATTAATTACAGAATAATTATAAATCTTTATTAAAAATTCTTCTGATTTTTCACTTAAAATTAAAATAGTGGTAATTATTCAGTTTATTTCTTAGTACTACAAATAAGGCGACAGCTCATTTTTTTTTTTTTTTTTTTTGTGTAATTTTTTTTTTTTTTTATGAATTTAATAATAACTATTACTTGTAAGTTACAAAACTCAATGTATGAGCTGCATTTATTACAAAACATGAACATTTTATTACAAAAACATTATTTATGCAATATATCGCCCTTAAAACTGAAGGTTAAAGCGAATCTTTTTTCTCTTTATTTTTAATTTTATTACTCAATCCATTAACAAATCATAGAGCTTTTATAACGAAATAGATACTATTTCCATTTACAACTGTTTTTATTTCCACTAACTTAACTATGAAAATTTTATAAGCCAACTAAATTTTTCTTCCTTTTGGAAAGGTAAGTTAGTCACAATGCTTAAATTATTTTCGCTTGTGGCTGGTTAGGCATAAAAAAAATAAATCAAACTAACAAAGAACAATGAAAGTCAAAAAATAGGAAAATTTATTTTCAGTAAAAAGAAGAAATATGAGACTATATATTTTGCATAAAACTAGCAAAATATTATGATGATTGACATTATCATATTTTTATTTTATGTTGTTGTTGTTCTAATGCAGCTGGCAATACAGACAGTTAATCTTTATGCCCTAAGCAAGGACTGTATTGCCCTTACTCAATTAGCACTACCCATGACACACGTGTAGCTTCAAGATATAGTTACGGAAACACTACCCCCAATGCTCTATGATCCTATTAGGACCGGAACCTACCGGTTTAAAGTGGATTCCGAACCCCTACAAACATCCATGGCCCAGCCGGTATTCGAACCCGATACTTGTGGTACCGAGTGCCAGATATTTTTTATATGTAATGGATGATAAAAGAAATGCTAAGTAGAAGCATATTACATATTCTTAAATGGAATGCTTTAATTAATATTTAAACACATTCAATACAATTTTATATGAATAAAAGACCTAATATTTTAATTATTGTATTATTTTAATTTAGTTACTTAAAAATTGCAATAAAATGAAAAGCTATTAAATCAATATTCATTTTGATGAATAATTATATAAACGGTATATTTCAGAATATAAGCCGAGCCATATATAAGATAAGAGTGCATTTTCTCTTCAAAAAATTTACCCAATGTTCAAAATTTATATATAATCCGAAACTTTAAAAGAAATTGTACATGAAGAAGGCATATATTCTAGTTCGGAAAGCATTGAAAGTCATACCTATATGTATCCGGACATTCAATGAGTGAATTTGACGAATTATTCGGAAACTCGGATTCTGACACGGATTTTGAAGGATTTATATTGCTTTTTTTTTCTCTTTTTGAATAAAGATTGCATTAAAGACACGCTAAAAGTAAGCTAAAAGATTGAAGTAACTTTCCATTTCCATTGTTATTTTTATGTGCTAATTATTTATGATGTTCTATTATTATTTCTGGTGTATGGTTTTCATATTTTTTCATTAGCCGGTCGCAAATTTCTCCAACATCAGATTTAACGTTTTGGCGATGAAGGAAAGAATACCAACAGTATAAACAATTTTCATAAACGACGTAAAAAAAGAATCAACATTGTAAACAATTCCGAAAATAAAAACAACTCATTTTCATAAACGACGCAAACAGCCCCAGCAGTATAAACAATTTCAAAAATAAAAAACAACTCATTTCATAAACGACGCAAAAAAAAAAAAAAAAAAATTCAACATTATAAACAATTTCGACAATAAAAACAATTTTCATAAACGACAAAAAAAAATAATAATAATAATTTCAATATTATAAACAATTTCGACAATAAAAACAATTTTCATAAACGACGCAAAAAAAAAAAAAAAAAATTCAACATTATAAACAATTTCCAAAATAAAAACAACTAATATTCATAAACTTCGCAAAAAAAAAACCCAACAATATAAACAATTTCGAAAATAAAAACAACTAATTTTCATAAACGTCGCAAAAAAATTCCACATTATAAACAATTTCGAAAATAAAAACAACTAATTTTCATAAACGACGTAAAAAAAATTCCAACAGCATAAACAATTTCGAAAATAAAAACAACTCATTTTCATAAACGACGCAAACAGCCCCAGCAGTATAAACAATTTCGAAAATAAAAACAACTCATTGTCATAAACGACGCAAAAAAAAAAAAAAAAAAAAATTCAACATTATAAAAACGACAATAAAAACAATTTTCATAAACGACAAAAAAAAAATAATAATAATAATTTCAATATTATAAACAATTTCGACAATAAAAACAATTTTCATAAACGACGCAAAAAAAAAACAAAATTCAACATTATAAACAATTTCCAAAATAAAAACAACTAATATTCATAAACTTCGCAAAAAAAAAAACCAACAATATAAACAATTTCGAAAATAAAAACAACTAATTTTCATAAACGTCGCAAAAAAAATTCCACATTATAAACAATTTCGAAAATAAAAACAACTAATTTTCATAAACGACGTAAAAAAAATTCCAACAGCATAAACAATTCCGAAAATAAAAACAACTCATTTTCATAAACGACGCAAACAGCCCCAGCAGTATAAACAATTTCGAAAATAAAAACAACTCATTGTCATAAACGACGCGAAAAAAAAAAAAAAAAAAAAAAATTTCAACATTATAAACAATTTCGACAATAAAAACAATTTTCATAAACGACACAAAAAAAAAAATAATAATAATAATTTCAATATTATAAACAATTTCGACAATAAAAACAATTTTCATAAACGACGCAAAAAAAAACAAAATTCAACATTATAAACAATTTCCAAAATAAAAACAACTAATATTCATAAACTTCGCAAAAAAAAAAAAATAAACAACGAAAATAAAAACAACTAATTTTCATAAACGTCATAAAAAAATTCCACATTATAAACAATTTCGAAAATAAAAACAACTAATTTTCATAAACGTCGCAAAAAAATTCCACATTATAAACAATTTCGAAAATAAAAACAACTAATTTTCATAAACGTCGCAAAAAAATTCCACATTATAAACAATTTCGAAAATAAAAACAACTTATTTTCATAAAAAAAATGACTCAGTTTTAAATTAAAAATTTTTTTTTTCATAAACCTAAGAACACACAAATTAAGAAATGTGAAAGCTATATTTAGCGATTTATCACAAGCGCAAGCTAACGACTATATAACGGAAGCTAACTTGACGTTTTTTGCAAAAATTAGCGGATACGTATTTAAGCTGATCTTCATAATTCAACTTTAGAAGAAGTTCTGAAAAGTAAGCTTATACCCAAAAATATATGATACATAATTTTCAAATCCTATTAAAATTTCTTTATCAATACTTTAGTTCTTTCAAATAAAAATTAAAATAGTTATCAGATCAATCTCTTTATATTAATACCAATGACAAAAATATGATCCAAATATATAAAGAGATAACTTTAATAATTATTGACAGAAAATTTCGTTAGCAGTAAACGTAAAAATAATCAGTAATTATATAATTATTTCAATAACGAATATAATAATTGATAATATACTAATAATATAATGTAATATTAGCGGATCCGTATTATGTTTGGAGTTTTTTTTATATATATATTTTTCCAATAGCCAGTTGCAAATTTCGCCAACATCAGATTTTTCGTTTTAGCGATAAAGCAAAAAATCAGTATAAATAATTTCGAAAATAAAAACAACTCATTTTTTTAAAAAGGATTACTCAATTTTAAATTAAATTTCTTTTATAAACTTAATAACACAAACTAACGCAATATAAACGCTATATCTAGCGATTTATCACTAGCGTAAGCTAACGGAAAAATGCTTAACTTTTTTTGCAAGATTAGCGGAACCGTATTTAAACCGATTCTCATAATTTAGAAGAAAAAGTTCTAAAAATAGAAAAACTTAGGAAAAGTTCTAAAAATTATTGGCTTATGCCTAAAAATATATTATACATATTTTTCAAATCCTATTAAAATTTCTATAACAAACTTTAGTTCTTCCAAAGAAAAAGAAAAAGAATTTTCAGATCAATATCTTTATATTAATACTAATAATAAAAATATAATCCAAAAATATAAAGAGACAACTTTAATAATTATTAGTAGAAAATTTCGTTAGCAATATATACGCAAAAATAATCAGCATTTATGTAATTATCTCAATAACAAATATAATAATTGATAATATATTAATAATATAATGTAAGATTAGCTGATCCGTATTATTTCACGTGCTTTTATATATAAATATTTTTCCATTAGCCTGTCGCAAATTTCTCCAACGTCAGATTTTTCGTTTTAGCGATAACGCAAAAAAAAAAAAAAAAAAAGAAAGAAAGAAAGGGAAAAAAAAAAAAAAAAAAAAAAAAAAAAACCATCATCAGTATAAACAATTTCGAAAATAAAAACAATTGATTTTTTTAAAACGCATGAATCAATTGTAATTTGGAAATTTTTTTTCGTCATAAGCATAAGAAAAACAAACTAAATTAAGTAAAGTAAGTAAGTAAAATAAGTAACTAAGTAAATAAGTAAAGTAGGTAACTAAGTATTTTTCCGTTAGCTTGCGCTCATAGCAATTTGCTAAATATAGCTTTTATGATTTAAAAGCTATATTTAGCGATTTACCATGCGCGCAAGCTAACGGAAAAATACTTAGCGTTTTTTGCAAGATTAGCGGAACAGTATTTAACCCGATCCTCATAATTTAGTTTTACAAAAAGTTTTAAAAATAATTGGCTTATATGCAGAAATATACAACACATATTTTTCAAATATTAAAATTTTTATCTCAATATTTTAGTTCTTTCGAAGAAAAATAAAAATAATTTTCAGGCTAATTGTCTTTATATTAAAACCAGAATTGGCAGAAAATTTCGTTAGCAATATATACGTAAAAATAATCAGCAATTATGTAATTATTTCAATAACAAATATAATAATTGATAATATACTAATAACATAATGTAAGATTAGCGGATACGTATTATTGCTGGGTTGTTTCTGGGTTTTTTTTTTTTCTATATATTTTTCCATTAGCCGATCGCAAATTTCGCCAACATCAAATATTTCGTTTTGGCGATAAATCAACTCATTTTCATAAAACGAATGACTCAATTTTAATTTTGGAAGTTTTTTTCTTCATAAACCTAAGAAACACAAATTAAAGAAATATGGAAGCTATATTTAGCAATTTATCACTAGCGTAAGCTAACAGAAAAATACTTAACATTTTCTACAGAATTAGCCCATCCTCATAATTTAGCTTTAGAAAAAGTTGTAAAAATTATCAACTTATACACATAAATATACGGAACATATTTTTCAAATCCTATTAAATAAAAATAAAAATAAATTTCATGTTAATTTCTTTATATATTAATACCAATAATAAAAATATAATCCTAAAATATAAAGAGACAACTTTAATAATTATTGTCCGAGAATTTCGTTTGCAATATACGTAAAAATAGTCATTAATTATGTAATTGTTTCAATAGCAAATATAATAATTGACAAAATACTTTAATAAAAATTCTTAATAAATAAAGTACTTTCATTGTATT
Organism: Caerostris darwini; assembly: GCA_021605075.1. Taxonomy (NCBI): domain Eukaryota; kingdom Metazoa; phylum Arthropoda; class Arachnida; order Araneae; family Araneidae; genus Caerostris; species Caerostris darwini. Next base: position 352,205 of record BPLQ01004692.1, read on the forward strand.
GCCTTTTGATTATTAATAATTAGAAATAATAATAGATAATATACTATAATCTCATCTTGTGATAAATAAAGTACTTTAATTGTATTGCTTTTTTGGTTAGTAATGATTAGGATTTTAAACTATTACTAAAAATAACCAAATTTAATACAGATAATATAAATATAATCCAAAAACATAAAGAGACAACTTTAATAATTATTGGCCGAAAATTTCGTTAGCAGCATATGTAAAAAATAATCAGCAATTACGTAATTATTTCAATAACAAATACAATATTTGATAATATACTATAATCTAAACTCTTGATAAATAAAGTACTTTCACTGTATTGCCACTTTGAATATTAATAATTAGAAATAATAATTGATAATATATTATAATCCCATCTATTGATAAATAAGGCACTTTCATTATATTGCCTTTTTGATTATTAATAGTTAAAATAATAATTGACAATATGCTATTATCTTGATTGTTGGTAAATGAAGTACTTTCAATGTATTGCCTTTTTGATTACCAATAATTAAAAATTTATACCATTGCTAAAAATAAATGCCATATACCTGTCCAATCAGAATTGTTCGTCACTGTCAGAATGTAACAAGAAGGGATATCACTTTCAGTAGCAAGTTTGAAACGTCTAGTAGCGAAAGTAGCCCGAGGAACTCTGACAGGAAGTAGTGATTTTACAATATAACGAACAAAGCGCTGAAAGTAATCATATAATTTATTTTACTGGAACGCCAGAACAAAGAAGACGTTTATAGAGTTTAAGCGGAACATGCTGTTCACAAAAACAAGACTGTTTTTCATGTTCAACACACACGATTGCAAAAAACACACAATAAAGTGATATTTTAAAAAAAGACATCTAAAATAATTTCATCATAATTTGTGTTGTTTTATCAAAATAAAAAAGAATGCGAGTATAGTAGAAAGCAAGTATCTAGAGAGCTTTATTAATGTATGATTAATATTTCTATTCATAGCAGCATGTATTTTTTTTCATGTTTATCACGAGAAAAGTTATAATTTTTCTTTTTATTAACTTCTCTTAATTATTTAAGCATATAGAATCACACAATTTTTTTTAAAAGATTAGTTGAGACATCTTTTATGAATTGATGAGAAAAAATAAACATTTCGATCATTTATCATTATTTGGAGCTTAAAATTTTATTAATAATGAATAAACCTACCTATACTATTGTATGATTAATATTTATTTTCATAGCAGCATGTACATTTTCCATATTTATCCTGAGAAAAGTTATAGTTTTTCTGATTAATTAAAGTATAAGCAATCAGAAACTTTTTTAAAAATATTAATTGAGACAAATATTTTATGAATTAACAGGAAAAAAAGCATTTGCTATTATTTGAAATTTTAATAATAATGAATATACATGAAGTTGCTATGAACACAATTAGAATATGATATCAAGAATAAAGAATTCCCTTAATAACAGATGAAGATTCTGGATCAAATATAGTTTAAGATTTAAGACAAAGATGAAGATGTTTATGAAAAAGTATGAGTTGGTAAATATATTAAAGGAGACAAATGGAAGAGCACGGTGCCACAGGGCTCAAGTCCAGGCGGTACCACGGATACTTGCAGGTGTTCTGAATCCACTTTAAAGAGTAGATCCCCGTCTAATATGACTGTTGGCCGAAGGGCAGACAACCTTACTTAAACCTTAGTAAAAAGAAAACCTCTCCTCCATCATCCAAAAAACAACCCTGTTTCGAAATCTGCCAGTAGGCAGGTGGCCTTGATCCACCATGGGGTTGTTGCGCCAATGAAGAAGAATTTAAATGAGAATTAAAGATTTTTTCCAAAAACATTACACGTAAAGAAACGAAATAACTCTTTACATATGAAAACTAAATAATTCCTAATATACAATTTGACACAAAGAAAATCCCACTAAGGAAAAACATTCTCAATGTTTTTATACTTTTTATATTACAAAGAATATTTAATTTGTTCCATACGGTTTTTTGGGCCTTAGCCCACTATAGGATTGTGAATTTATAATGAATTATTTTTTATAATGAAAAAGAAAAGAAGAAATATATTTAAACTGATATAAAATTAAGGCCTAGAAGTAAATTTGGACGTTAACTTCAATTTAAGATAACGTACAGTTGTTACCTAAAAAGGTGTAAAAATTTACATTTTTAAATGAACTTTTAATTGAAAATATTTAAAAAAAATAATATATATATATATATTATTTTTTTAAAAATATTTTCAGTTAAAAGTTCAACTAATTTTTTTTCAAATAATATTTAGAAAATATATTATTTTTGGAATTATTGGATAAATTTATGGGTAAATATGTCGAGTTTTTCAGATATCATTGTCAATGTATATATGTAATATATAAAATGTAATATAATATATAAAATAATAAAATGTAATATATAAAATGCTGATCCCGTAACCACTGCCACTACACATCAACGACCTTCAATCAAGATTCCCATCATAGTTTCCCATCATCTGTTCACAGTAAAACATCTTTTCAATATTTTCTCGTAAAACGAAAGTTTTTTTTTTTCTTTTCGTTTGAAATTATTTTATTACTTAGTATTCGATAGAACACAGAAAATTTGAATTTTTTAGCAATTTTGTCTTGGCTTCAATTATCTATAAAAGGAGCTGCCCTTGTCCTTTAAACTCATTGATTTTGAATCATTGTCCTTGATTTGTTTGTCATTAATAGACAAATGTCAATTAACGTAATTTTCTGGAATTAATGAGCAAATTAATGGGTAATTATGTATTTTATTTGGGATATTATCATTATTTGATTTTGAATCATTGACAAGTTTGACATCATTTGATTTTGAATCATTGGCAAGTTTGACATCATCATTTGATTTGGAATCAGTGACATCAATTCTTAATACATTTTTATTAATTACTTTTAAAACCGTTTTTACTTCTTCATCAAATTTCATGTTATACTTTTGTTGTTTGTAAAAAGAATAATTAATGCTGAAAATTACTAAATTTTAACAATTATATCTTTTCTAACCTAATATGTAGTTGCATTAAAGGCTTAGATTATATATAACAGTTACAAACTCCTGTTCTTTTATTCGTCTGGGAAAGAATATTCCTCGGAAATTCCTATCCACGTCCCCAGCGCCTGGTTTATACATGGTGCCTGTCATTCGCAGGCCATGGTATTACTTACCGCTTATTTGATTTCCTTTCCACTTGATCTACAGATGGTACTGACCACTTAGAGGCAGCGCATTAACTCTTTCTGAATTAAGTGATCTGTTTTATTTCATGTCGACATTTTTCTTTTTATCCAGAGTCGCGTAATTCAAAGATTAAGATAAGCAAAATGAATGAAGGTGATTATTAAAAAAGTTCATTAAAATATTATTATTATGTATCTATCAGCATGATGTTCATCTTTTATGAGCCAGTAACGTCTTGCCAAAAAACAGGAAGTTTATGAGATATAAGAGTTAATGTTATTATTTAAAACGCTAGTTCATCACCTAGTGCAGTACAAAATTTTAATTTTAAAATATTTTAAAGTTTTAATTAATATGGCTAATATATTTGTACTCTTTGAAATAAACATTCTTCTTCATTGGCGCAACAGCCCAAGGTGGGCCAAGGCCGTCTACCTACAGGCAGATTTCGAGACAGGAAATGTTTTTACGGGATAGGGTTGTCAATTTTCCGTTCAACAGTCATATTAGACCGGGTCCTACGGTTTAAAATGGATTCTGAACTACCACAAACATCCATGATGGCAGCGGGACACGAACCCAAAACCTGTGTCACCGAGAGCCAGATAGTTAGTCACTCGGCCATCAGGTCCCATGAAATAGACATCCAAGTGAGTTCAATTACATGCTCAGTAAATTTTCTGTAAAAAATATGTTAATATTATTCCAATATCAAATTATGTAATCTATTTCTCATTTTGAAATATTCAAGACTGCCTAATGCAAAAAGTGTGGTATTCCGTAATTTTACTGCTTAAATTAATAATTATTTGCATATGACGTATACATATCTATGAAATTTTTACAATAGGGAATTGATTTTATACTGAGGAATGAAATATTGATTTGTTTCTTGACATTTTGTGAAATATTTTTCCTTCAATTATCCTTTTTGTCCTTTCATTCGACACGGAAATCTGATTTAGACGCTACAAAAAAAAAAAATAGAAGAAATTATTTTAAACATTTAAATTAAATCATGGTAGCGAACTTCACAATCTGAGATTTTCATTGCATTTTTTATCATATATTTTTAACATTATAGCATGTATAAGCGCGAAGTGACTCGACCCGCCCCCCAGGGAGGGCATACGACTAACCTTTTTATGTATAAGTAAGTTTTACACTAATTCTCACCTAAAGAGCAAAAATCACTTGACATCGATGAAAACGAAAGATTTTTCCCTCTTAATTTAAATGCTGTATAAAAAACATTAATAAATGCTCGACTCGTGACTCAGTGGAAACGAGAACCGCTAGTGAGCATTAGGGTTGATATTCAATCAGCTTGTGCCATTGTTGTAGACACCGTTTCAAAAACGAGGAGACTCAATGGCATTTGTGATGTTCAGCATCTTGCTTCGATATCCAGACTACCTGGTGGTAGTTTCCAGGTTTTCTCCCATACGATACACAAATTCGGAGTAGTTCCGCCAAAGGTCCAGCTCTTCTTCTTCAGCGACCCGGAGCCAAGTCTGACTTCTACCTGCGGGTGCTCCATCACAACAGAAGATGTCCGTTTTTCCTCTGTCCATCAGTAAACTACACATGGAGTGACCATCCCGCGCTGCCGGACACTGAGGGTTATTCACAACAACATTCATAAATATGAATAATATTTTATCGATTGATTTAACTACTTTAGATGCACTTTTCTCCCAATCCTATTTAAGAATATAGGTTAATTAAACAATCAAATGTACCGATTTTTTTTTTTTGTTTATCGTTCTACGATCATCTTGTGCACACGAGGGATAAACAGACCGGGATCTACAGTTTAACGTGGATTCCGAACCACTAACATGCATCTATGCCACCGCCAGGGCGAACCTGAAGCCTATGGTACCAAAGGTCAGAGCGCTGACCAATTGGCCATCAGGCCGCAAATCCACTGACAAAAAACCTAGAAAATTTTGATTTGATTTACCACTTTCCGGTAACATTATTACTGAATTTATCTGCATTTGAAAGAAACAATAGATAATTTTGAAGCAATGAAGCTTTTCGAGAAATAATTACGAAAAAGTTTAACCGTCAAAGAAATGAAATCATAATATCTGACAGCCGTTAGATAGTTTTTACATATCAGATTCGCCACGTAACTGAAAACGTTATCCGTCAAATGATCTGACTACTTGGCGCGTGCCGTATAAAGTTTTCAGTTACAGAGTTGTTTCCGGTATGTGAAAACAGTGAGTTAAATTTTATTTTGCCTTATATGAAACGATCCCACAATAACTTTATAGCATTAAAAGAACATAGAATTTATTTATTAATATTATCGTTGTTATATAGTTTGTTATTATTAATATAGAATTTATTTATTTATGAATGCAGAATTAGAATTTATTTCATTATCTCGTTGTTTTCTTCTTTATTTTTATTTTCTATTTATTTGTTTGCCTTGTATATTATTTTAGTTATATTTAATTTCGAATAAAATCTAATATGTATTTTTAATTTGAAATAGGATTTGTACAATAAAATGACTATAACAGTTTTACTAAAACGTCATTTACAATAAGGATTTAATGTGAACGCGAGTTCTACAGCAAAATTTAGACTGAAATAAATGTTTTACAAAAAACAAGTAATGTAAAAAAAATTTTTTTTAAGTCAATTCCTACTTTCTTTTTACTATATTGCAGAAATTCCTTTATAAATAATTTTCATTCATTTTTTTAAAGTTTATCTGGCGCCATCCTTTGGTAGATATATTCAACTTAAATTTAAAAAAAACTAAAATTAATTAATTTTTATTTAATTAATGAATTAATATTTGAAAAAACTGTATTAACATCAAGTGTCACCCACTACAAGTTAAAAAAAAATTTATTCATCCACTCAAGTTCAAATACAAAGTATTTTATTAATGATTGAAAATTGGAACAAGATATATATAGGGAGAGTGTGAGCTAATAGAAGGAATTGAATAATTGAATCGTAAAACAATTTTTTAAGAAAAAATAAATAAATAAACGTTTCAAAACTTTATTTTGTCCTTTTACATGTGGGTTTCTTTATGAAATATACTAAGGAAATTTTTTTTCTGTTTATTAAACCTTTAAAAAAATGTATTCCGTAATGACTCAAAATATAACAATTTTCATTAAGAAATTAGCTTTTATATACGCTTTTTATTATTTAAACATTTCATCATTCTTTAAAACGTAAATTTGATTCAGGGTGCCGTGCTTTTAATGATGAATGGACCCGGAAATATTTTTTTACAGTTGTAAAGGATAAACCAGCTTGTCTCATCGCAAACTCATTCATGTCATTAGCATATTTAAATTGTAATACTTGTATATTGTTTTTAAAATTTTAGAAAAATTTATCTTGGCCCGCCAAACTTTTTTTTTTCGATTTTTGGCCTGCTACCGAAAAAGTTTGCCCACCCCTGATCTAAACCATCCAGGGACCCACTCAGACACACACAAAAAAATTTCATCAAAATCGGTCCAACCGTTTAGGAGGAGTTCAGTGACAAATACGTGTACAGAAGAATTATATATATAAAGATATGTAAATCAACGGCATTTGTTTTTTCAAAAAAAAAAGAATAATAATAAATAAATAATAATAATAAAATAAAATAAAATAAAAAATAAAAGTAAACAAATTAGAAACAATGAAAATTGATTTGTTACAATACAAAATAAATGGAATATATTTATAGAAATTAAAGTAAAAACGTAACCCTTTTACGAAACGCGAGAGGGCATTGCTAAAAATAACAGTTACTTTAAATGGTTCACCCTATAATAAATACATAAATCAGGCAGTATTGTTAGATATGCTAATTTGGGCGTGTCAGATGTAATGGTGAATCTTAAAATAGAATTGCTGTTGGTCACGATACAAGTGTAAGCAATACTTACATATTAAATGTTACATAAAAGATGCCGAATATTGTAAAAAACAATAACTAGAATATCTAACTATGAATATTAGAATATCCATCTTAAAATGTTCCAAGTTAAACAAAGCAGAATAAGTTGTTGCTGAAATGCGTAAGCCTTGTTTGGATCAACGTATACTTGTGAACAAGTACTTTAATGCATGGATTAAAAAAAAATAGATAGATAATAGATTGCAAATCAGCTTAGAATCTATATTGTCAACATGCTAGCCTGAATACAGGATTTCTACTTATGCAACATTTTTGTTAAAATTTTTGCTGTAAGAATTGCCAAAAAACATAGTCTATCTTAAAATGTCCCACGCTAAACAAAGCAAAATAATTTGTTTGCTAAAATGCATAAGCTTTGTTTGGCAACTTGTATTAACATATTTGTGAGCAAGCACTTTAATGCATGGATATATTAAAAATATATAGAGAGATAAAAGTTATTTGACTCAACACTTTTGAGTTTGGTTACTACAAAAACTACTAACCAAGAAATAAAGTATTTAATTAATTAATGTAATATAACTAAATTAATGCAATATTTACATGAAATTCATTATTTTTATTACACTACAGGCATTGTAGATGGTTTTTACATCAACATGCTAGCCTGAAAACGTACCAGGATTTTTACTGATGCAATGTTTTTTTTAATTGTGCAGTAATTATTGCCAAAAAACATGATCTATCTTGAAATGCTCCAAGTTAAACAAAGCAGAATAAATTGTTGCTAAAATGGGTAAGTCTTTTTTGGATCAACAGATACTTGTGAGCAAACACTTTAATGCATGGATATAAATAAAAATAAATAAAAATTATTTGACTAAACACATTTGCGTTTGGTTGCTACAAAAACTGAACCAAGTACTAAAGTATTTAATTAATTAATGTAATATAACTAAATTAATACAATATTTACATAAAATTCATTATTTTTATTATATTGCATGTATGGTAGAAGCTTTTTATGAATATTTTTGAGCGACATTAAATACAATAATTATGAATATATGCGGGCCTTTACAAGTATGTACATTCCTGCTATAGGTACATAAAAAAATAAAATGCATATTTCTGGGAGTTGATGGACGAATTGACAGTAAAAATCTCTACGTAAGAGATGACATAGACGTAACAAAAAGATAAGTCCTGGATAAGATGTCAGTAATGCCGAGTCGAATGTTTGACCGATGGACGAGTGTCATACAAAAACAATCTACACTGACAAAAAATGTCTTTCTAGATTCTATAGTTAGATTTATTCGGTATTCGTGTTGAGAAGAACTACTTTGGATATAAATTTAATACAATGTGTTGCACGAGGTTTTTAGTTATTTATTTTTTTCATATTTTTATAAAGTATTTCTCAGACAAAGTTTCATATCTGACTAAATTGTTACGAATACTTATTACTACACAAACATTTTACTATTACCAATTTAAAATAGAGAACATTCTAATTGTATAAAAACTAAAGTCTATAATACTAAACTAAGTATATGACGTTAATCGGTTTCAGTAAATGTAATAAGTTTTTTCTTATTACATATGAAAAGAGAAGAAAAGAAATAAAACAGAGTGCAGAAAATATTACAAGAAGAAAGCGTCCGTTCAATCATACAATCTCAATACTCGTATCTTTAAATATTTTAACATCGGTGTTGTAATAAAATATTGATAATATAAGAAATATTGGTTTTATAATAAAATTTACAATTTTCACTTAACTAAAAAGAACAAATTAATGTATTTTGATACTTAAATCATCATTATCACTGGCGCAACAGCCCCAATGTGGGCCAAGATCATCTGCCTACTGGCAAGTTTCGAGACAGGAGATGTTTCCTTTTTTCGGGGTAGAGTTGTCAGCCTTATGACCAGCCATATTAGACAGAGAACTACGGTTTAAAGTGGATTCCGAACAACTATGGCCCTGCCGGGACTCGAACCTGAAACCTGTGACACCGACCACTAGTCACTCGGACATCAGCCCCCATACATAAATACGTATTATAATAGTCCTTCCTCCTACACTCTGGTTCCTGGCGATCGCATGGATATTTGTTAGTGGTTCGGAATCCACGTTAAACTGAAGGTCCAAGTCTAATTAGCCTAAAGTGTGCACAAGATGACCGTACAACGACAAACCAAACCTAAACACTGGCAAGGACGTCGTCCCCTTTAGCATTCAAGAGAAATGGTCAGCAGGCCTTGAGATTCTTTTACGAGAGGAAGCATAGCGCAACCTGCGCTTCCGCTGAGAAATGTTTAATTGGTCTACAGTCTCCTCCGAGAGGAAATATATTTATCTCAATTTTGCGTATTAATTGTCCTACAGACTCTCATTCGAGGAGGAAGTATATTTCGGGGAATCGGTATCGTGTTTTCGGCTTAGAAGTGGAATCCTTTCACAAATTATAATATGTCTTTAAATGTGTCAAATATTATATGACTATAACTGTATGCGTGTGTATGGGTAGGAATAGGTAGTAAAGGTAGGTTAATTCGTATGTAAATAAAGAATTGAGTTCTTCAATTTGTGCCTCAAGTATCTCAACCCAACCACACCCAGTTACAATCTGGTTGCACAATCTGCACATTATAGTATCAGATAAAATATTAGAGTCAGAGTAAGAAAAATACACCTAAAAGTTTATAAGAAATAGTAACAATACATTCATTCCTTCGTTATAGATGAACACCGAGCTTTATTTTCTATTAGATTGAGAGAAAAATAAAAAAAGGAGCAGGGAAATACATTAAAAATGAATCAGGAATACATTGAGAAAAATAAGAAAAATTATTGCAATTATTTTCAATACATATTGTTGTTGTTCTAATGCAGCTGGCAATACATAGACAGTTAGTCTTTATGCCATAAGCAAGGGCTTCACCGCTGTTTCTCATATTGCAGTACCCAGGGGTAGCTTGAACATATGCTACGGGCGCGATTAACACTACCCCCACAACACTCTACGATCCTATTTGACGGGACTTACGATTTAAAGTGGATTCCGAGCCACTACAAACCTCCATGGCCTCACCGAGACTCAAACCCGAAACCTGTGGCACTGTGCGCCAGGGCGCTATATATATGTATATAAATAATTTATTTCTTATTTTTAGCAATGTATTCCTAATATATAAATCAAAATACCAACAGAATTTAATCAAGTAAGACAGATTTTATTGAATATTTTAAATTTATAACAATATAATAGTTCTCATAATTGTAATTACCCTTTTAGATTTTTGAGTTGTTTACTGCTCTTTTCTAATAAATGCGAATATTAGATGTTTAGCGAACAATGGGAAACGAAAAGAAATATTCGGAAAGTATAAATAGATGAAGCTCTAAAATTACATTATGCATTTTTCAAGTATTTCAACAGGCCTGAGCACTTGCGCATCGAGTAAAGGTCGACAACGTAAATTATTCTCATTGCTACATGCAGAAATCTGTTTTAAATGGCTGGATTTACACTTTACATTTACAATCGAAAGCTAATTTTAGCTGGAAGAAAGGTCAAATTAATGTTTCAGTAATAGCATTTGGAATTATTTTTTTCTTAAGCTATAAAAAAATAATAAAACTAAGTTTCATGTAAAATTAAATTGAAATCAATAAAGGACGTGAAATATACTTTTTAATCAAAATTTAAGAAATAAACATAAATTATATTATTTTAAATATTATCATTTTGATTACGTAAAAAGCGTTTTTTGCAGAATTTAAAGATATGCATGTGGTCTTTTTAAAGAAGAAAGTTAATTTATAATTGATTATAATAATTATTATTACATTTTTTAAAATATTTTATTGAATTATAATTTATTTCCATAACAAAATTAATATTACATAGAAATTACAAAAAAATTAATACTACATAAAACATTGAATTATGAAGGTTTTTAAAGAAGAAAGTTAATTTTCAATTGATTTTAATAATAATTTTGTAGAAATATAATTTATTTACATAAAAAATTAATATTACATAATAGAAATTACAAAAAATTAATATTACATAAAACATTGAATTATTAGCATTTTTAAAGAAGATAGTTAATTTTCTATTCGTATTAATGATAATTATTATATTTTTTAATATTATATAGAAATATAATTTATTTTAATAACAATGAATATTATATAAATATAAAAGTAATGGAGATTATTTTAATTAAATTAATTTCTTTTTATTTTTGGCGTTGGAGTTTGGCTTAAGATCTACAACACAAATTTTTAATGCGTAGTATTACATGCTATAAGAACATAAATCTTTTTAGTTATGATTTGAATACAAAACAATAGCACAGTTTTAAATTGTTTTTTGAAAAACGTTCTAATGTAAAATGTTCAATGCTTTAATTATAAATAAGTTTTTTCTTTTAAGTTTTAAACTTATTATTAAAAAAATAATGCGATATTATCCATATGAGTGAAAAGATAAGATAGATTCAAAATACTTCAGAAATAATAACGGAATAAATATTGAACTAAAGTAATTTTTTGTAGCAATACATTTATAAATTTTCATTTTTTTCTAAGGCATTGTACTATTTTAAGTACTTTATTGATATAATAAGTATGCAGTATATCGCCTATTTAACTACTAATATATGCTGAAATATTATTTCTAATTCATTTAATCATATGAATAATTTAAAATTTCTTAATTTTTATTCTGAATACTAACATAACATAACATTTTTGTAAAAAAAAATAACAATGTTAAGAAAATCATTTTATCCAATGCAACTCACGAGTGAAGATTTTTCACGCAATTTTCTTTTTATAATTATTATGTATTGTATTACATCAAACTATTGTTTTTTAAAATAAGTTTTATACTTGGAAATAAAAAGTTATTTAAGTTTGAATTATTAGATATAAACAAAATATAGATATGTATGTTACCAAAAATATAAATAGTTTTTTAAAGTGTATTAAAAACAGACAGTAATTCAAACGTATCACTTAGGTTAGAAGATAATTTAATCTCATAATTAAATGTCCTTTGTCATTAACAGATCTTTTTGTATTTTTCTACCAGAATTAAATTCGAACTTCTAGTAGTGTATGGCGAGATTAAAAATACACAATCCATATTTTTTTCCAAAAATATCAATTAGGATCTTAATTTTCTAATGAATATAATTTCATAAATTTTTACATCTTACTATTAAATTATTATTATTTTGAATTGAAATAATGTAAACATGCGAAAAATACTTTTTAATCGTATTATAAATTTTTCATAAAAATTTAATTTAGATAAAATCTTATTATAACTTTTTTATAACTTACGAGTGAAGATTTTTCATGTAATTTTCATTTTATAGATATTATGTATTTTATTACACTAAACTATTGTTTTGAAAATAAGTTTTACATTTAAAAATTCCAAATTATTTAGCATTGAATTATTAGATATAAACGTATTTTATGTTATCAAAAATTTAAATAGTTTTTAAAATATATTTAAAAAAAAAAAAAAAAAAAAAAAAAAAAGATAGTAATTCAAATGTATCATTAAGAATAGGAAATAATTAATCTCGTTATTAAATGTGAACAATAGATCATTTCGTATTTTTTTACCAAAATTAAATTCTAACTTCTGGTAGTATTAAAAATACACAAAAACCCATATTTTTTATCCAAAAATATCAACTAACATCTTAATTTTCTAAAGAATATTATTTCATAAACTTTTACATTCTACTATCAAATTATTATTATTTTGAATTGAACATGTGAACATGCGAAAATAATTTTTAGAATCTTATTATAAATTTTTCATAACTATATTATCATATTTTCATTTTATAGTTATTTTGTATTTTATTACAACCAACTATTGTTTTTAACATAACTTTTACATTTGAAAATTGCAAGTTATTTAAGATTGAATTATTAGACATAAAACGTATATAGCAAATATATAAATAGTTTCTTTAATTATATTAAAAAAAGACAATAATTCAAATGTATCATTTAAATTAACAAATAATTCATCTATGACAACAACGTAAGAAACATAGTTTTCATAATTAAATGTAAACAATAAATCATTTCATATTTTTCTACCAGAACTAAATTCTAACTTCTGCTAGTGTATGGCAAAATTAAAAATACACAAAAAAATCCATATTTTTTTTACCAAAAATATCAATTAACATCTTAATATTCTAATGTATATCATTTCACATACTAATACAAGTTACTATTAAATTACAATTGATATAATGTGAACAAGCGAAAATATTTTTTAAAATCTTATTATAAATTTTTCATAACTATTAAATTTAAATAAAATCTCATGATAACTTTTTCATAGCGTTAAATTTAAATAAAGTCTTATTATAACTTTTTCATAACTATTAAATTTAAATAGGATCTCATGATAACTTTTTCATAACTCACGAGTGAAGATTTTTCACGCAATATTCTTTTTATAGTTATTATGCATTTTATTACAACCATTGTTTTTAAAATAAGTGTTACATTTGAAAATTTCAAGTTATTTAAGATTGAATAATTAGATATAAACGTATAGTATATATTGTATATTACCAAATATATAGTTTTTTAAGGTATGTTAAAGAAGTCAATAATTCAGATATATCACTCAAATTAAGAAATAATTCATCGACGACAACAACATAAAAACAAAGTTTTCATAATTACATGTAAACAATTTAATTATGAAAACTGTGTTTTTTATGTTGTTGTATCATTTCCTAATAGATCATTTCATAATTTTTCTACCAGAATTAAATTCTAACTTCTGCTAGTGTACGGCAAGATTAAAAATACACAAAAAAATCCATATTTTTTTTACCAAAAATATCAATTAATATCTTAATCTTTTAATGGATATCATTTCACATGCTAATACAATTTACTATTAAATTAGAATTGATATAATATGAACATGCGAAAATATTTTTTAAATCTTATTATAACTTTTTCATAACTCACGAGTGAAGATTTTTCACTCGATTTTCATTTTATAGTTATTATGTATTTTATTACATTCAACTATTGTTTTTAAAATAAGTTTTACATTTGAAAATTCCAAGCTATATATTAGATATAAACGTATTGTATGTTACACAAATTTAAATATTTTTTTTAAAGTATTTAAAATTAAAATTATTTTTTTAAAGTACTTAAAAAAAGACAGTAATTCAAATGTATCACTCAAAATAAGAAATAATTCTTGCACGACAACATAAAAAACATAGTTTTCATAATTAAATGTAAACAATAAATCATTTCGCATTTTTTTTACCAGAATTAAATTCTAACTTCTGGTAGTGTATGGCGAGATTACAAATACACAATCGATATTTTTTTACCAAAAATATCAAATAACGTCTTAATTTTCTAATTTTTTTTCTTAATTTCTAATTTCTATTACATTTTACTATTAAATTATAATTGAAATATTGTGAGGGAAAATATTTTTTTTTTTAAATCTTATAACTTTTTCATAAATCCATACCGAAAAACATTTTTTAAAGCAAATTTTAAATTTTATTTTTTTCAAATATAAAATATATGAACATGAATGGCAACAAAAAATAATTTTACTTACGTCAATTGATTAGTGCCGTTTTTATCTCCACAACTGTCCTTCAAAGCGTATTTTCTATACCTACCGAACAAGCACGTCATGAGAAAAAGTTTTTTTTTACTACAATTCCAGCAAAAAAAAAAAAGTTATGCAAGATCGTCGATTGTTACGAAAATCACGACTAAAACCATTAAATTCCTAAATTCTTCCATGAATCTTAACAAGTTCCAAATTATGCATTAAAGCATGGAAAACACACAGAACATCTCAGTTATTACTCAAAATCAATGATAAATGTCAACTATTTTAAACTATAAATTATAGTTATGTTAGTTTAGTTTTTTTTTTTAAACTTTTATTCACGTTAAGGCTTTAAGCAGAGTGTTTGCAGCCTTAGATGGCCGATAAAAAAAAGAACTTTTTCTAAGCCTCAAATTAGACTGCTCACTTAAACACAGGGTTGCCAGTATGTGACTTCAGTGAAAACTGCTATCTAAATATCGCCAAAAAAAAAATAATAAAATAAAATACAAACTTCACTTTTTTTCCGGAGATGATGAAAAGTCGGTTTACGTATTATTATACTGCAAAAACAGAAACTCAGTTGAGGAAAAATTTGATAAAATTGAAAAAGTATGCGTAGTATGCGTCACGATGTTATTTTTTTTTTCTCCGTGTTGTTAAGCTGGATGTATGAAAATGTTGAGCTTGCAAAAACGGGTTTTTTGTGTTGTAGCCAATACTAGTTGGAAATATTGAATATCGAGTTATTGCGAAATCTTCATACTTCCGTGTTCTTTCATTTTGTTTATTTACTTTATTATTATTTATTTTTTTTTATCGATTTTACTTACAACAGTCTAATTCAAATAAATTTTAATTAACTTAATTATTAAAAAAGAAAATTATTTTAAGTTACAAATGAGTGATTGATAATTTATATACATTAAACTAATCGTAAAGCGTACTGAATTCTCAAATTTAATTTTTGCTCATATAAATTAAAAATATTATTAATATTTTTATTTATTTTTATTTTATTTTATTTATTTATTTATTTTGCAAATTGCTTACATATCAAACATATTTTAAAATTTCGTTACAATTATTTTTTTATTTACATTTCGTAATCATTTATTTAATTTTAACTATTGTTAATTAAGGTACAGATGTATAATTTAAAGTACTGAAATTTAATTTTATTCACAAATTTCCTTATAATAAATCAAGAAATGTTCGTATATATATTGACAAATTTTATATTTGAAATTCAATAATATACATTTCAATAAAGGATATATGAATTAGCTTCCATAATATATAGTAATGGATGGAGGGAAAAGTGGCAACTTCTGTTGTGATGGAGCACCCATAGGTAGGACTGTGACTTGGCTCCAAGTCGCCAAGTCTCTTCAGAGTGGACTTTTAGGAGAACTATATCGCATTTGAGTATAGTACGGGAGAATATTCTGAAAACTGCCACCAGGTAGTCTGACTCACGAGGCAAGATGCTGAACATCACAAAAGCAATTGAGTTTTCTCACTTTTGAAACAGTGCCTACAGCCAGGGCCGGATTTAGATGAAAAGAGGCCCTAGGCTATTCCACTTATGAGGCCCTCCCATTTTTAAGTTTGCAAATTACATGAGAGATAATAAATTACATCATTACGGTGATATATATCAATATCTTAAATAGAACATGTAGTGATTGGCACTAATCTTTATAAACTCATGTTTGTGAAAATTGCAACACCATGAAGGACTTACGCGAGTGAGCTGAACTTTTCAGGAAATGCAAATTAGCACATGATATGCAAATGATTAGAATTTCAAATCCGTAGCGCATGCGTATGCTGAGCAGCGCCCTCTGAATGGCGGATGGATCCGAATAATTAGACGGCTGTAGCGAGGCGTGTATAGTTATCGGTGGTTATCTGCTAGTGGTAAACGTTAGTTCAATCGTTACTTATGCCTCTTCGACGAAAGAGAGTGAGATTTGAATAACTTACAGAGTTTGAACGGGGGAGAATCATCGGCCTTCGTGAAGCTGAATTGTCTTATCGTGCAGTAGCCACTCGTGTGCAGCGTAACAGCAGCACAGTGATGCGTCTTTGGAAGCAGTGGACGGACGAGTGTCGGACAACCCGGAAATCCGGGAGTGGACCCCGAAATGTGACGTCAGCTCGCGATGATAGACACCTGGTCCATATGGCGCTGACGGACCGTGCAGCTACCTGTAGACAATTGGCAGCACGGTGGTCAATAGCTACAGGTGTTTCATTGTGTGTTTCATCAATTCGTAGACGTCTGCTGCAGCGTGGACTGCGCGCAAGGACTCCTTTATACAGGATCCCTCTCACGCTAAACCATTGCCGCCTGCGGCTACAATGGGCCACTCAGCATAGGAACTCGCGTGCTGTTTGGCAGCATGTCAAGTTTTCTGACGAATCCCGCTTTAATTTGTGGTACCATGATGGCCGCATTCGTGTCAGACGCTATGCCGGTGAACGCCACCTTCCGGAGTGCATTATCGAACGCCACAGTGGACGAACACCCGGAGTTATTGTCTGGGGAGCCATAGCATAACATGGACGATCTCAATTGCTAAGAATTGTGGGCAATCTGAACAGCAACCGGTACATCAGTGAAGTTCTACAGCCCCGAGCTGTTCCCTTCCTTCAAAGCTTGCCAGGCGCTGTATTTCAACAGGACAATGCCCGCCCTCATATTGCTAGGACTGTTCAATCCTTCTTTGCAACGCGGCAGGTACAGCTTCTTCCTTGGCCTGCGTATTCCCCGGATATGTCGCCGATTGAACATGTGTGGGATTTCGTTGGTCGGCGTCTCGCTCGTGATCCTCGTCCTGTTGCTTCTGCAGACGAACTTTGGGTGCGCATACAAACAATATGGAATGCTCTTCCTCAGGCAGACATTCAAAATTTGTTTCACTCCATGCCACGTCGTGTAGCAGCACTCATTGTGGCGCGTGGTGGTTACACAAAATACTGATTCCGATCTCTTGTTATTGTTTGTTTGCTTTGAACATTTAATCATTTATTTGTACCACTACCACTCAACTGTGTATTAAATTTCGTTCAATTATGACGATTCCTTCATGGTGTTGCAATTTTCACAAACATGAGTATAAAAAAATGTGGCACGGATAATAAATAAAAAAAGTCGAGAACTCTTATTTGGACATTTATTCTTAGCACCCTATATAGTTTTTATTGTAACAATAACTAATCAAACATAACACACAACATTTACAAAGAAACAAAATTCAAATAATAAAAATCTTTGACTACGAAAATAAAATATGTAATAAAAATTATCATATTTTCTATCAAATTAAATTCAATACATGGAAGATTAAAGCAAATTCAATTCAGATAAATTTATTTCATAACAATTCTCATTTAAAGTTTAAATATGAATTTTTATTAATTTTAAGTTTTAAACGCGTTGATCTTAACCAATACATTTTTATGTTTGCTTATTAGTCATATGTGTAGAATTTCTCCTTATTTTCGATTCAGTGTTTACTGTTTTTAGAATATTGTAATTCTAATTTTGCTAACAATTTGAATGTAGGCCCCTCTTGATCTTGAGGCCCTAGGCTGAAGCCTAGTTAGCCTATAGGAAAATCCGGCCCTGCCTACAGCAATGCCCCCAGCGGATTGAACCTCAGCCTTAAAGCTCACTAGCATGCACGCTACCACTGCGCCACGAATCGGGCCGTAAGAGAGTAGCTAATTAGAATGCAGAACTCAAAATGCAACCGTTTAATGTATTAAAACTTAAGCGAAAAAACTAAAGAATTATTACGCAAAATATTTTCGCAATTCTAGAAAAGATACAAAAAATTTAATGTATAAGAGTCATTGATAAGAAGAAGTGAAATAAACAGATCATTTATCGCTACATGATCGTTGCCAAATCGAGCATTTCTTAACCTCTGCTTCAGATAAATATGACGGCTCATAGTATGTCGTTTACATCGTAATGCGATTAAAAATATAAGTTCTAGATAATAAGTTTGTTTATGGTGAAAGAATCAATACTTTGTACTTTTTCTTACAAAATTTTATGAACCGCAAAAAAAAAATGTGTTTTTCAATTCCTGAAATATTAATTATTAAGATAATAATAATGCAATTCATTTTTTATTGTTATTTCATAGCAAATAAAGCTGAAGTATTTAAAAAATATTATTATTATTTATTATAATATTAAATAATTTATTATACTAATAAATAATTTATTATACTATTAAATAATTCATTATAATTTATTTATTATTAATCATGTCAAAAATAGGAGCTATAAGTTCTTCTTTGTATTGCAAAAAATAAAATTAAAAAATTAATTAAAACTATTTAAAAATTTTTATTTTTAAATTAAAATTTTAAAAATAAAAATAAAATTTTATTCAATACTAAATTTAACTAGAAATACTAAAATAAGCTCTTTATTTTAAAATTTGATATTAATTTTATATAGCCGTCATATTCATCGTAAGTGCATAATATAACAAGTAATATAAAAATAAAAAAAAAAAAAAAAATTGAAGTCAATTCATACTTTTTTTACACTATATTGCAGAAAGTCCTTTATAAATAATTTTCATTCATTTTTTTAAGTTTATCTGGCGCCATCTATTGGTAGATATATGCAACTTAAATCTAAAAAAAACTAAAATTAATTAAGTAAATTTAATTGTTGAATTAATGTTTTAAAAAATTGTATTAACATCAAGTGTCATCCCTAGAAGTTAAAAAAAATGTATTTGAACATGAGTGGATGAATAAAAAGTATTTTATTAACGATTGAAAATTTGAACAAGATATATATATATATAGATAGATAGAGCGTGAGCTAATAGAAGGAATTGAAAAATCACCATCTCAGCGAATAACGCAACAGATAGCCCTAGTTTAAGTGTTATAAAACTACCATTTTCGCAATACTCAAATAAAAAATCTTTCAGAGTTTTCGAACGTATTTTGTCATATAATTGATTATAACATTAATTTTACACTGAGTGATATAAAAAATTGTATCATTATAATCGGAGATTCGGTTTCTTAATACATTCGGATTTAAAGAAAAAACTTCTCAAAAATCTTTTGAAACTTCGTACAAAATGTCGCGATAAAGGCTACTTAACAATACTTCAGTACAAAATATCACATTTTAACAATTGAGTGTATGTCATAAAGCGTGTGGCAAAAAAATCTGAAACGCACGAGAAACTTCCACGATTTGAAACTAAGGAAAACATCAGTTACTATTTCGTTACCATTTCTGTTAGTATTGACGTTTTTGGATGTAGAAAAATTCATATGTTATTTTCTGTTCGATAATACATTCTGATTTAAAGAAAAATAATCTTTTGAAACTTGTTACAAAAAGTTGTCATGGATTCTGTTTAACAATGCAAAATATTACATTTTAACAAATGAGTGTATGCCATAGATCGGGTGGCAAAAAAATTCTGACAATCATAGCAAATCACGCTATTTGAAACTATCATTTACTATTTCGTTATCGTTTCTGTTAGTATTAGCGTTTTCAGATGTAGAAAAATGTGCATGTCATTTTCAGTCCTAAAAAGAATAAAAATATGAAAACGTTTAGATGAAATAATTAGAAATGAAAAGAAGTTCGTGAGTTACATTGCAATCTTCAAAAGAACATGACATCGAACATTTTTCTATTGTTCATGCAAATATTTTAAAAGAATGTTGATAACTATTTTATTAAAACCTAAAATAAATTACCAAAATACTGTATATTTTTTTTAATATTTATAAATCCAAATTTTTAATTAGCACTTAATGTAAATCTATTAATAATGTAGCATTTTTCCCACCAGAGAAGTTGTAGCATTTCATTCCCTGGAGAAGAGGAATGCATATTCTTTAACAAGTATCTAATAACAACCTGCCACTTAAATTTGACAGCTGATAAGCAGTGTTGTGGATTATTAGTTATATTACATGCAATTAGTGTTTTGTACTAATGAGAACAACCTGTTACTTAAATCTCGTAGCAGATGATCAGTATCATGGATCATGAGATCTCATGAAATTATCGATTTTCTATGTGACCTTTAAAAGTCGAAACAATTACAGATGGAATATGAACTACGCCATGAATTGTTGCATCGTGATTGGTGATAGACCATGGAGTGAGGAATTGTCGACTCTAATGAGAAGTGAGGAAAGCTGACTTCTCCTCTTGAAAGAATTTCTTAAAGGGAAGTTTTTAGAGAAGAAGAACGGTGTTCTGTGATGAGTCGACAAGAAATGCTGTCTTTTTCTCTAAAGTGACTGAAAAGGCCTGAGTTTCCGCCTGTTTTCGTAAGGAGCCCCTTGTGGTTCCATATATCACTGCGTGTGATAATTAAGGTCTACCGCAGAGCACGTGTTTTAGATTCGTCATAGACTCGAGAACTCTAAAAATCTTCATCTTTGGAGTGAGCTGCACATGTAAATCAAATTTAAATCTTTAATTTTCATTTTTTTGTAAATAATAATTTGTATTAAACCAGAGTACTGTATATATATACAGTACTCTGGTTATACGCTCACGGCTTCAAGAAGTGGGCGACTTTCAGGTTCATCGGAACACTTTATATATATATATAAAGTGTTCCGATGAACCTGAAAGTGGCCTACTTCTTGAAGCCGTTATAGGTCTAGTACAAGGCGAGATGTTATATTAAATATAAATTAAACAGATACATAAAAAAATACTAAATTTATTAACGCAAAATTGTTATTATTGTATTTAATTATTTATCATATTTTTCTCCTATTTTGATAGGTTTTAATTTTTTTGCAGAAAATGTTTATCACAAATTACGTAACACAATTCTTATAATTATCACAATATTGCCCTTATAAACAGATCAAGGCTATATTATCTTCTAGCATCTTCTTCTAAGCTGTTGTTTAGACATTATTTCTCTGATTCTTAAGATAACGTTAAGTGCTTACGAAACATTACTTCGATAATTTTTCTCACGACTTGAGTTGAAAATTTTAAAGTAAGTCGATTCATCGCCAATATGTGGCAACCCTGATAAAATATTCTTTATCTTGGGAATGAGAAACAGCATACTACTTAAAAAACTTTACATTTAGTGAAATATGAAAACAGAGTGAAAGTCATTTAATAAAATATTATGCAGGAAATAAAATGGCCAAGAAAAGCATTGTTCCGAGACTGTATTCAGCATACAGCATTTGTAGTAAAAAAGTTTCGAAATCGTAGTAAGGTTTAGGCCAATATTCTTTCTTTGTCTTTTTAGTGCTACGGACATTGTATTGTTATAAGAAAAAAAATTCATGAAGCAATTTCATAATTACTTGTACTATTGTGGTGCGATTGCAGAAAGCGGTTCTATTTTTAAAAAAAGGCAGAAATGTTTTCGAAAGAGATTAAGTCTCATAAACATTTTTTTTTTTTTTTCTAGTGCAGTTGGCAAACACTTAGACAGTTGTATTTGATGCCTTAAAGCAAGCGCTGCATCGAAGTTACTCACTTAGCACTAACCAATAGGTGCGTGTCGCTTGAAGATAAGGGGGCCTGATAGCCGAATGGCTAGCGGTTCGGCGATGACACAGATGTTTGTAGTGGTTCGGAATCCACTTTAAGCCGTTGTTCCCGGTCTCATATGACGGTAGAGCCCAATCAGACTTCTTCTCACCCATATCAATCCCAAACTGTAAAGGGGCACTCAGCTCTAGACACAGTGATATGGTGTGGCGTAGTAGTAGCAGTAGCATAGCTAGTAGTAGTAGTAGTAGCTTGAAGATAAGCTACGGACGTTGAGTATCAATACCCTCGCAACAATCTACGATCATGTTAGACCGGGACCTACGGTTTAAAGTGGATTCCGAACCACAACAAACATCCATGGCACCGAGCGTCAGCCACTTGGCCATCAGGCCCTGGTCTCATAAGCATAGTAGAGAAAATAAATTCTCATTTCCATCAAACTTGAATCTATTTTGAAAGTTAAAAGCCATGTATCCGAAAAATATTTACATGCATTTGCGAGAAAACAAACACCCCAAAAAATAGCAAATATTTATTTGAAAAAAAATTGAGATTAAACTCTGATGATCTTAGACTAGAAAAAAAAAAGGAATTTAGGTGATGTATTGAAATCTTTTTATAGTGATTTCCCATTGTTTTAGTTTAAGTAATAGCCTTATGATGCAATCAGAATTTATAGTTCATTTTCACCAGTTGCATCAATTTTGATATGAGACAATATTTATGAGAAAAATGGGTAAAAAAAAGGCACTGGTTAAGAATATGCCATTCATTCATTTTTTATGAAAGCTAAATTTAAATATAAAATGCAAAAAATGAGTGTATATATTAAAATCATTTTGTGTTGTAAATGATTTTAGAAATACTCTAATTGAAGGATAGGACTTAATTTTTAATGTATTCATTCTTGAATTGTACGGACACCTTATAATTTTACTTAATTTAAAATAATATAATATTTGTCTGCTAGAAGTATAGGGGCCTTCTCTGGCCCTCAGAGCCCCAGGTTTGAGTCCGGGCCGTGCCTTGGATGTCGCGGTATGAATCCACTTTAAACCGTAGGCCCTTGTCTAATATGAATGTTTCACAAAACATGGTGAATGTTTTAATCCTATCCCCTTTGTCGTAAGTCGCCAACAGATGGTGCTGTGGTGTTGCTTATTCTTTAAAACCTTATTTAAACAAAAACCTGATTATAGAAAAAAACTAGCTACACCGTTTAATTAACACACGATAATCTTTATGAAATTCCGCAGTAACCCATACCACATTTTAAACCAACAAGTTCGCATGCCTTCAGAGACTTATATAATTAGAAAAGGAAACACACTCACATGAAATAATTCACAAACAAATTCATAATTTTAAATATAAACAAAAGTGAATTTCTTATTATTTACAAATTTAAGTTTGCAATAAACCTTATCTAAATAACTGTGAAATTCGGATAATGCATTAATACAAATATAACTTATACAAGTTGCCGCAATTCTAAATTAATATTTAATAATAAAATAATATGATGATAGACCTTACAGTTCATAACTTGCCACGACAGCTGGGGAAGAGGCGCTCCCTTTTTTTTTTTCTTCATTCAACTTTAAAGTTTCAGTGTTAATAATGTTCTATACGCACCATTGTTCAAAGTCTTGACAGCAGGGGGCCAGCCTCTCATAGGCTCTTGTGTCGGGCAGGAGTCCTGGGGAAACTTGTCCATATCATGTAGCATGTGAAGAGCATTTTCCCTTTTCCAAAGACGCCGTAACCAAAGATCTTCAGCTAACTCGTTCAAACCGAGAGTCAGGCTAAAATGCATCATGACGAAAGAAGTCTAGCATCACTGTTCAAAGTCCGTGGCAGCAGGGGCCAACCGATTAATTGGGCCCTTGCGTTGGGCATGAGCTCTCTAGACTTGGTCTTTACATTCGGAGACCACTTGGGCCATCTTTTCTCTCCTGAGCCCTTCAGCGCGTCATTACGGGGGATGGGGCAGCTCCCTCCCTTCGTCATCTCCTGTCTTGAGTCCTTCTACATCTTGCTCTCTCCTCTGGGTTCCTCCTTCCCTCCCTCTGCCTCTTGCGATGTCCATCACTTCCCTTTTATAGTTCATTTTCTGTTGGGGGGGAGAGACGGTTGCCAACACCATATTAGAGTCTATATCCGTTGGGTAGAGGCACCCCCGTCCATAAATCCAAATCCCCGTCTTGACGAAGTGATTTCTTGACCATCTGGCCAGAAATGTTTTATGACCCCTGCTACTTAAAATTATTTTCCAGAGATATCCCCTTCACCCCCAGCTGTGATAAATGACCTGCACTCACGGGAAACGAGGCATTCCGTTGCACAAATCGAATACTCATCCTGTCAGGTGAGAGATCAACAAACATCCCCTTCCAAGGGACGCACATAGCATATGAATTATACAATAATTATATAAAAATATTTACAAAAATATATTGCTGATATTGACACAACAGTGCTGCAGTATATAAACTTCTATACCGTTCAACCAATCGCTATGAAAAGTGGTAATAATATGCATTCGAGTATGGAAAATAGGTTCGCGCTATCCGCTTTATTGTTACTTGCCACCAGACAGTACTGCAGCATTTTATCTTATATACCGTTCAAACGATGTCCATGAAAATTAGTATGCACATGTATTGAAACATGGAGAATATATTCACGATATGTAATTTCCTACAACGCATTTTTTTTCTTTGGCAGGACACCGTATACCGTATTATCCTAGTTTCACGTAAATTGCTCAATTAGAGCACTTTCTCTGATTCGATTAAAGTTAATTCATATCCATAACAAGTTTAGATCATTGACAATTTAATTTATAAGTAGAACATGAATTAAATTACACGCACGAAATTACAAATAGTAATTTGGTAGTAGTTGTACTAGAACGCTCTGCACGGGGTAAATTATATCGGGCGGGCCGCGCTGCAGAAGAAGGTGGGAAAAAGTTAACAGGGTGCAAGTGTACAATGCAAGGGTAGACTGAGGAGAAAGGCAGACACTGGAGAATGCATGCATAAAGAGGAAGAGTATTGAGCTCTGGTGGAAGGTGGCTAGGATGTCGTTGAAAAGTGCTGGTGTGGTCGTCCATGAAATTATAAGTATAATTTTACAATTAACGTTCCATAGATGGTTAAAATTGGTACTGGATACACATTTTGCTATTTAAAAAGTGGCTAATTAATTCAAAAATGGACGGAGTAACTTTACAAAAAATAACTTTATCCCTTAAAGTGAACTTCTTAGAATTAGAAACTGGAGAATTTTCTAAAATTATAAATATTGTATTATCAATTTGACAATATTGTATTATCAAGAGATAGTCAATCTTGTTTATTTACCATCCTTAATCTTAAAAAATCTCCCTAATAGCGAAAGGAATTTAGTATTAACTCTTAATTAATAATTCCATCCAACTGTTTCGGTCAAAAGCACAATGAGGCAGCAGATAGCCTTACTAAAGCAATCATTATAAAGGACGATGCAATTTGCCATCAATCATCAATTTTAATTTCTCAAAAATAGCTTAAATAATTGTGTATTAGAAGTTTGGAAAGTCTTGAACCATAACACTACATACCGAAGAATATTTTAAATATTATAGGAAGTGTCTAAAAGTCATAAATTATATATGCAATAGCCATGATCCCTTCCCAACATACTTGAAACAATTTAAATTTTTAGAAGATAATTTTTGTATATAAAAAAAACAAAAACAAATACTTTTTGAAAAAACAAATACTTACCCTCGAACAAAATCATGGCACCTTAAGATTCCTTGTTCTATATATACTAACTTTCTAGAAAAAAATGAGCAATCAAGCATTCCAAAAAAAATATTACCCTTGAAATATTAACTGAATCTTCACTTTAAAATTAACATGTTACTTTATAATCTAATGAATGAATCATTTATCATCAGGAATGAATTATCTATCTTCGCATATCACATTTTCAAATCAGATTTATAACTTTTTATTTTTTCTGCTGAGTATATTTTTCGTTTTGTTTATGCTTAAGTTTGTTGTATGACATATCATTGTTTTTATATAGTTTTAGGCTTAATGTAAAGAATAAATGTACATTTTTTTGCCTAAAATTCTTTATATTATTTTTAACGTCCACTTTTTTTAACTGATAGAGACTGCAGAGCTCTGTATTTAGTGAAATGCAAAGTAGAATATAAATGAAACTTATAACAAACACAGCTATGAAAGAGATTATTAGTAGTTCATAAAGATTTGCACTACTAAAAATATACTTGCATATTGAAAAACAATTAAACCAGTACATAAATCATGTGCTATGATTTTAAGAATATATACTGGAGAGTGGAAAGCAAAGAAAAGCATATATTTTTCTAAACGAATTTAAGAGAGAAATGTAAGAAATGTTATTTTATAGCAAATTGAAGCAGAATTGTGATAAAAACCATCGTGTCATTGTCACTGTGGCATAGTATCAGTAGATTGCTGTATTGTGAAAAAGACAAAACACCGCAATTTGTTATTCACATGTATAGTGTGTTTATTGTAATTTTTTTATTTATTTATCTTCTATGCATTACACATTATTTTGTTTCTGTTTTTACCTATTTGTTCTATGATCAAATGAATAACGTAATGTTCTCTTCTACCTCGAACACTTTTCATATTTTCTTTGTCTTTTTCAGAACTGAATATTTAAAACCCGAAGTTAAGTTGCATTAATTAATTTTGACACATTAACAAAATTAACTCTTCATCTAAAAATTATTTAAGTTACAAAGCTGCGTTCCGTGGTTAATTAAACCCCATAATGAAATTTTATTAAAATTTTTAAATAATTGTTGAGAAATCATAGTTTCACCGAGTCGTTCAAAGAGTTTACCTGAATGAGCGAGTTGTTGTAAACAACTGGTTATCAAAGTGAATGATATTTAATCTTGAGACAATGGAACAATCAAGGTGACAGTAGCCTCTGGTGTATTTGGGGGGCATTTGATAAAAATAGGGAGGCAAAGGAAGAGAAACTATTCTCACATACTTCTTGGTAACATTATTTTTTACGTCATAAATTGCAAATTTTAACCGAATTATAACAGATCTGTGGTCAAGTCCTCCGATAAGTCTTAACAACTGGTAGTCGAGTCAGGCTTACATCAGTAAAAATATACGCTTGTATTGACTTATTGAGAATAAGATGCTATATATAGGTAACGTTCAAGTGATGCGTATTCAGAGTATATAATTCGGACAGCTTTTTACATATTGTGTACTAGTTATATTAATTTAAGGTTCTTGACATCGTTCATTAAATAAATAAACAATGAACGAATAGTTCACCTCAGCGCCAATCATAATTCATATTAACTGTTTAATAAGAATGTTTGTCTGTTTGAATCTCTTTGTGTGTTTGCTTAAGAAAATGTCGATTTTCAGCGAGAGAAGGAATTTTTTCTGAATGGGGAGTGTGGCGGTAGGACTCATCATTCCTACTCATTGGCGACAGCGCTCCCTTTAACGTTCAGGAGAAATGGTCAGTTGACTTAGAGACTCTCACCTAGAGAGGAAGTATATTTCGCGCATCCTGCGTGTACCCGAGTACCGTGTTTTACAGCTTAGAAGTGGAGTCCGTCCACGAATCTATAATTATCTGTCTTTAAATGTGTTAAATATTGTATGTCTAATTGTATGTGTGTAGTGTGTTTGTACGTGTGTCAATAAAGCTGTGAGTTCTCCAACTTGTGCCTCAAGTATTTCATTCCAACAACACCCAGTTACAATCTGGTTGCCCAACCTGCACACTACAAGCTATATTTGGGAAAAACACTGGCCCCAGAGACTCCTCCCATTATACCTCAGTGGGTCAGAAACTATTGAAAAATTATGTCCCTTGTCTCAAATTAAGAAGCAGTAATTTAAATTATGTTTTCTTTTAATTTAATTTTTTATCATTTTAATTTTTCTGAAAATACCTTTACGGCTTACATCGTTTGAAAACAAATTATCTAATTGGTTTTCTTCAGTGTAAAAGGATATAAAGCCCTAAATCGAAAACCTCGTTATCTAAATTTAAGAAAAGAACCGCTGAAAGAAAAATAAATCTCATTCATGTCTTAGATAAAATAGGTGGTGCAAGCTTAAGAATTGTTGAGATATTCCAATCCATCAGAACAATTTTTTTTAACTAATAAGCTCAATTGAAACTGATAGTCACTTCTATTTATTCCCTCACTTGTCAGTAAGTTAGACACTTTCTCAGCCATAGTCTATCACCTATCACGATGCAACAATTCATGGTGTAGTCCATATCCAATCTGTAATTCTTTCGACCTGTGAAAATAGTACAGACTATCGCTAATTTCATGAGGTCTCATTATCCATGACACTGAATATGTTATCAGATTTGAGGGACAGATTGTTCTCATTAGTAGAAAACACTAATTACATGTAATATAACCAACCACAATACTGCATATATGCAGTATTGTGTTTAATTTAAGTGATAAGTTAATATTATTTACTTGTCAAAGAATATACATTCCTCTCTCCTAGGAATGAAATACCAGAACTCTGCCCTTTGGAAAAAATGCCACAATATCCATAATTTGTGAGAAATAAACTTTAAGCAAATAATTTTTTTTTTGACAAATCTTAATCAAATATTGTAAATGAGTAATATTTATAACGATATCTCATTGGATTTTTAAATATTTTTCACTATTAAAAATTAAAAAAAAAAATTAATTAAAATTTAGAGTCCCTTCATTATTATTCTGACAATAGCTTAATGCTTAATTTATGAGCAGAGCATTGTAAAGCAAATTCAGATAAGTTAGGATTAAAAGCGATTCCAGATTTAGCTAAACGTTTCTTCCCTAATTAAGGATAATGGAAGATTTATCCAAAATAGAACCCAACCGAATACGAGCTTCGTGAATTGCATAGTTAAAAAATATTAAGCAACAATGATCTAACGTCTATTTAACTTAATGCGATAAATAACATTTACCCGGATTTAAAACAGTTTTATTTTTAAAAGCGTTATTTAATATTCATGATGAGTAATTCGGAATCGTGCTGTAAAGGGTTTTTTCGTGAACTCCTAAAATCGTGCCTTGAAGAATAATGGTTGCATGTCATGGAAACTCAAAAGGGGTATTTCAAGCTTTATATTATGCTATATAAAGCATTTTAAATGCCTATTACATAAACAAATGATTTCTCATAATTACAATGAAGGCTAAATTTATTAAACTTCTAGTTCCTCAATGAATTACAAATTTAGAAAGCACATGCAGTAAAAAAATGAAAGATATTTTTAAGTGGGCTTTGGATGTCTAAAAATAGTGTGGTCGATAATAATTGAGTGAAGACATAAATAACAAAGTCCTTGGTTTTTAGTGCAATTTATTATTCATAAAATTACATCTGGAACACAGTAATTTTAACAACAAGAGTATTTTTATAGCATACAAACATGAATAAAACGTGAAAATACATTTTTAAGACTCAGTGCTTTTTTTGACAAAAAAGCAACTTGCTAGGTTCTCACATTCAATCGAAGAGAAGACGTTTTTACTAAGACATTTCTGAAAATACAAAGGATATTCCTTTTTCTAGAGTTAAGAATATATTAACAGTGAGATTCGAAAGTGGAATGTTTATAAATTGCACTCTTTATTTATTTGCTGTTTCCTTACAGTTTTAAACGACATTTTTCAGTAAATATCACATTCTACGTACTATGTGTAAGGGATGCACCAAAAGAAATATTTATCACTTCATAATGTTTTGTAATAGAAGCAAGGCATCAGAATATTGCTTGTTTTCCATTCACACAATTCAACAACACACATTCATCCCATAGTATATAAACCAAAGTCATTGTGTATTAAAACTAACGTCATATTTAAAAATCAAATTACACATTTCAAGTAAACAGGTGAGCACAAGCACATGAGATTTTAATTTCTTAATTTAATAAAACATTTTATATAGTCTACTATATATTATATAGATTCCTATTCTTCCATAAATTATATAGATTTCTGCCATTATTTAAATTATACTTAAAAAAATTGAAGGAAAGTTAAAATGCTTGGATTTTAAAAAATAAAACATAAATTAAAATATAAAAACAGTAAAGGCAAATTTTTAAATAATAATAATTTTTAATGTGCACAGTGAAAAACATTTAATGCATAAATTATTTAAAAAATATTATTATATATTATTAAAAAAATCAGTGTCGGTAAATTTTAAGATAATAATAATTTTTAATGTGTTTAATTGAACATATAGATATATGAATTATTTTCAAAAATATTAATATATTATCGCATATTTTAAAAAATAGGAAAGGCAAATTTTTAAATAATAATTGTTTTTAATTTTGTTTCAAAACTATTATTATTTAAATATTAATTTAATTTTAATTTATATTAATTTTGTTTTAAATAGTTTTGTGCTCAGTTAAAAACATTGATGCATAAATTATTTAAAAATATATTAATATATTATTAAAAAAACAGTAACGGCAAATTTTAAATAATAATAATTTTTAATGTGCTCAATTAAAAACATAGATGCATAAATTATTTAAAAAATATTAACATCCTTGACTTTTTTAATCTAAATATAGTATTAATTAAAATTTCTTGGAAAAAGTACTGGATTTTTTAAAGTACAGAAATATATGGATTTGAACTTACTTGAAGCTACATATATGCATAGTGTTAAAACACTTTAAACAACATTAAATTATATTTAAAATTACAGATTCTAAATTTAGTTGATACGGAATATATAATAATGTTTCATTAATGTGCGATATATTCTTCAAAGATAGGTTCACAGATAAATAAACAACACTTGCAAGAAAATTTACACAACTTTAACTAAGTTACATTTTATTTCCTAAAATGTAATATTTTGTGTTGGTTTCTTAACATGAAAAATATTACAAAGGCAATTGCTGAACTAACCATTAAATTGCATTATGTGACATTTTTTCTACAAATAATAACATAAGTCTTATCTCTTCTTTCACCTCTATTGAACTATTTTTTACTTAGTCATTTTTCTACTTAATGAGTGAAAAAAAAGTTAATTAGAAATATGAAATTATTAGCCATTATGTATTGAAGAAGGCTTAATTAATGTTTTATATAAAAAAAACAAGAAAAAAATTGCAGTTAGTTAAAATTATCTAATATAGTTAAGAATTTTTTAAAGCAACATATTGTGTTTAAGCAACGAACACCATTTTCACTACCATAAAGTTTATAGTTTTCTTAGTCATTACAACTTCAATAATAAACAAGTAATATAAAAAAAAAAATTTTTTTAAAGTCAATTCCTACTTTTTTTTCACTATATGCAGAAATGTTCCTTACAAATAAAGTTGAAATTTTCCTCTTACATCTGACGCCATCTATTATTAGATACATGCAACTTAAATCTAAAAAAGACTAAAATTAATTAATTTAATTTAATTAATGAATTAATATTTGAAAAAAACTGTATTAACATCAAGTGTCATCCACTACAAGTTCAAAAAATGTATTTGAACTTGAGTAGATGAATAAAAATTATTTTATTAACGATTAAAAATTTGAACAAGATATATATATAGTGAGTGTGTGAACTAATAGTAGGAATTGAAAAAAAAAAGTTTAACAAGAAATATTAAATTACCAGTCAGTATATATTGAAGAAGGCTTAATTAGTGCTTGATATAAAAAAACAGAAACAAATTGCAGTTAGTAAGAATTATCTAATATAGTAAATAATTTTTTTAAGCAGCATATTGTGTTTAAACTAAGAAAATTCTCTTTGTACTGTACGCCATTTTCACTATAATATCCACCATATAGTTTATAGTTTTCTTAGTCAGTACAATTTCAGTGACAAAAAAAATCCACACTCTGTGATTAGAGTAGCATTATTTTTTAAGTAAACAATTTAATGAGAAATAAAAGCAAACATAAAAAATGTCATCAAATGTATAACTGGCTACGACAAAAATTCAAGTTATAATAGATAAAATGAAACTAATGGAATAAAATGTTTAGAAAATTATTTCTTCCACACTAACTCACCTTAAAAAACACGCTATTATTACATTTATAAAAATATATTTTAAAAGACCAAACTTGCAAAGTTGAACTTTTCGATAGTAACTTTAAACGAATTAATTAAATATTTATTTTACAAGTACTACTGTATTTATATTACAAAAGACAACATTTTTAACAATGGCACATCCCTCTCATTCTAAATCACAATTATTACCGGAATCCGAGTTTTTATGTGCTTAATGGATAAGGTACAAGATATTCATAATATTTCTATGTCCAATTAATTATTTAACCAAGTATTTTATCACAGATTATCAGGATAATAGTACTAACTAACTACCAAATGAAACCACTGACAATTTTAAATATAATTAAAATTATATATTCATTGAGTTTTGCTCAAAAACATTTTAGCTACAATAAAAATGATCGGCATAAAAAAAAAAAAAAATTTGTAAATAAAAAATAAAGATAGCAAATAAAAAATACAATTGAAAAGCAACCTTTAAATGTTAGTTTTGTTAAATTAAAAAATAAAATAACTTTTAAATTTATAATAAATAGGAGACACAACGATTAAAAATTATAAATTTATTAGTTATCAAATCAGTTAACATATTTTTTCAATTATTACTAGAAAAAAATATGTTAAGCAACAACATAATATTTTATTATTTTTGTTTTACTTTTAAAACATAAAATTTGTATGTTTAATATTTCACGTAATTTTGGAGTACCAATTACTAAATTAATTAATTGCTAATTGCACGTAAAAGTTCGTTTCCGTAGACTTGCAAACATCATTTGACAATATATATTAGATCTGTGTGAAGATAAGAGACGAGCATGCTCTTTAAATATTCTACATCATTTAGACACCGAGTATCTATTATAAAACACCAAAATTTCTCAGACTTTGGCCCCTAAAAATATGGAAAATATAGTATTACTATATAAACAATTGAATGCGAAGTTTTAAAACAGCCTGTCATTGCTTGAAAAATGTTATTCATTTTGTAAACAGCTGTAGATATTCTTTTGAGCTTTCGGTATGTTGTAGCAACACGAGAAGTTGTTCAAATTGCTTTTGTGTGTTGTTGTAAAAACCATTAACTAAAGGGCAAGCAATTAATTGCAGAAAAAGAATACCATATATATTTTTTTTCCAAACAATAATTTTAAAATTTTTATGAGAATAAGTTTCAGTGATTTAAGTTTATAACCCAATTTTTTATGTTAAAATTATGCTGACTTTTAAGTGTTTCGATTTTTCTACAATGCTGTAAAACTTCATAAAATGCAAATAACATTAATAATTTGTGCATAGATATCTAAAATGCATTAAAAATTTGAATAATAAGGCTTTCTTTCCCTACCATTATTTTGAAAGTAATTAAAATTGTCTTTTATAAAAAATTTCTAATAAATTTTTTTATTGATATGTATCTTTTTACAATACCTACATATCAATTTAAATTTAATGCTGATAATGAATCATTATTATTACCATTATCATTATAATATAATTGATATTAAGTACTATTACAATTAAAATGATATCATAATAACACAAATTTATTTAAAAGCTTGACAT
Source organism: Caerostris darwini (assembly GCA_021605075.1). Taxonomy (NCBI): domain Eukaryota; kingdom Metazoa; phylum Arthropoda; class Arachnida; order Araneae; family Araneidae; genus Caerostris; species Caerostris darwini. Next base: position 386,210 of record BPLQ01004692.1, read on the forward strand.
ATAGCATAACAAATAAATAATAGAAAGCCAAGTGATTTAATAAGGATCATTGTAAAAAAAAAAATATTTTTTTTTGAAAAATATTTTTAATATTTTTTAAGGATTTGATTTTTTATATATTACGTTGTTGAATAAATGACAAAAAATTTTTGTGCTGCAGTAATTGAAAAAAAGTAATGTGAGAGGTAAGAAATTTATGAATATCTAAAAAATTAAAAAACATACAAATTGATATTATTTTGGCACAAATGCTTTGGCACATATATCATCTATGAATACTTCACTGAAGTATAATTCCTGTTAATATGTTGCTTTGATTTTATTTACACAGACAGGAATAAAAATCAATGTTTACTTTTACTTACCAGTTCAAATCTTAAATAATAATAATTAAACTAATAGTTTAATTCACTGAAGTAGGCAGTCGCTTTTAAAATAATAATTTATTTTCAATTAATTGTCCTTATTTTTAAATATGTAGTTAAAAATCGCTAAAAATGAAATTAATATTTTCAATGAGTGTCAGATCTTTAGAAAGTTCAATAAATCACCAATAAAATATTTCTAAAAAAAATTATATTAATATTTGTAAAGTAATTTTCTCATTTATTTTCTTGTAGATCACATTGAAAACTCATTTTGAAAGAGAAAATAGATACAAAAAATTATTATTAGATCATATTTTCGCTGCAGGAATTTCTATAAATATTATATAATATGAAATAACATTAAAAAATAATATAAAAGTACTATAAGATGATAAATAGAGAATATATTTTTTATATAAATAAATACATTGACATGCAGAGAAGTTACATATGAAATAAAAATATTGTAAAAACTTTTAATGATAAACGTATTTTATATAAATATGTACACAACTAAAGTAAATAAACAATGTAAGGCAAAATATATCACTTTCACTAAATTACATAGGATATCATAAGCTCAATAATAAAGTTCAACACATATTAATAAGTACTAAAAAATATAATTATTTAAGCATAATAATAAAAGAACAGTTAATAACAAATATTATCAACTAATAATTATAGCCTAGTAAATCTACCCAGTCTTTTAGTTCCAAATCTGTAAAAGGAAAATGTTACAACCATGTCTTATTCAAAATGTGCATTTAAATGAAAATATATATAAAAATTGTATTAAAGAAATGCATGCTTAGAAAACTTAGAAGAAGATTATTTTGAAATTATTATTCAAACAATTATATCCATAATATTATTTCAATAGAATTTCAACAGAAATTTCTATTCACTGCAATTTTAACTGACTAAAAGGTTTCGAATGAATTCTTAAAGTTAAGTCATGGAATCTTATAAAAGTTTGATATTTAGATGAATAAAAAAAAAAGTCATGTTATTTTTTTGTTATATTTTGAATTAATTCAATTAAAATCTTTTCAGAAACATGAGAGTTAAACACTTAATGAGACTTGATATTATTCATTTTTTAATAACGTTGAAAAGTTGGATTTGCAACTCCACTGGGTTTAGATACGACTTTGCGATTGCTCGGCTTTGGATTTAACTGTTCCTTCGAGTCGGTGGCTGTATTACGAAGTCCTTTGCTAGCGAAATTGTGAATGTTAAAGGTTTTCATATCCGATTGGGCAGGTACAGATTCAACAGAGGGATCACGAGAACTATCAATAGGAAGAGTTGCAGAATCTTCAAGTGGTACTATACTGGTATCGAAAGGCTGTACCACACCTTTTTCAACGGTGGGAGTGGTACTGGCAATAGAACCGGCTGATGTTGTCGAATAAATATCTGCAGACACCGAACCTCTATAATAGTCCACATAGAGGGAAGTAGGGCGTGGTATTGGGGTTAAAGTATAATCTTCTGGCCTTAATCGCATATGGGAACATTTTGCATTTGTGACAAATCTCTTCTGGGATTTACGAAAACAGCAGCATTTTATGAAGCAGACCGTAATGCAAATTATTAAGACAAGTCCGAAAGTTACCCCTACAGCAATATAAGCCACCGACTCGTGTTTGGCGACTTTTGCTATGATACTGGACGACGAATTGGATGACTTAGATTTTTCAAACTTAAAGTCCACTTTTTCGAGTTTAACAATTCTAAAAGTCCGGTTGAGGACGTCGACGGTGAAATTATTCCTGCCGTCGATGTTTGGCAAAAATCGGAGGGTCGGGGACGAATTTCCAACGGTGAAATTGATATTCAAGTGAGAATAGCACTTGGCATTGGAAACCTCGGGTATCGCATCTCCGAAACCGAATTTCGCCATCAACTTCCCGAGCATCTTCTCAAAATCTGCTTTTGAGAGACGGGTGCAATCTTCCGCTCGCAAGACGAGCATCAGGAGTTTTTTGTGATCGAAGTCAGCAGGCACGGTTGAAGTTTCAAAACTTGTTGATTCGTTGTCGGATATCGTGAAAGAACTTGGTGAAATGCTGGAATAATGCACACTTGTCTGATAAAAAGATCCATCAGTCTGAAAAGTAAGACTGGAAGATGCTACTAGTAACGACATCAAAGGAGTATGGAAGTAAGGATAGTACGATGTATCATTGATAGTTTTAACATTTGTGGAATCAGAACCAATTATCTCAGAATAATTTTCAGATATAGATATCGAAGATCCATCCATAAGTTCGAAAGACGCACTTAGATCTAAAACCCCATTGGATGGCGATATGGTTGCTGTTGGTTCGGCTATATTTCTAATCTCTGTACTACTTACATCAGTTCCACTATAATCTGTGTATAACGCAGTATAAGTTTCAGGCACATATGACGAAAGAATGTGTTTTGATGCAACAGTTGACGGAATGTATGAATGAGGCTCTGGTGTTTGCTGTATGCTTGGCGATGAATAAGAAGGCCATAGTGTATTTTGTACTTCTAATGAATCCGTCATATATGGCGTAAGACTATTGCTCTCTAAACCTTCATTGGACAATGATTCATAAAAATAACCTTCGCTCATGGAAGTCGAAAGAACAGTGGCAAAACTTTCATCTGTAAAAAAATGAAATTGTTAAAATTATATGACAATAAAATAAAAAAAAAGATGAACACTAATAATTATTTCGAATATACATTTAATTAATCACGAGTTTCATGCAGCATTTTGTTTGGAAAAGGAATAATTATATCGCTTTGCTTGAAAATAATAGAATTAAATTATATAAAGTTAAAAACACAAAAAAATAATACTATAAATAAATAGTTTTCAAAGCAAATAGCATAATTTCTTTGGAATTAATTTGTTTATCTTCTACTGTTTGGAATTAATTTGTTTATCTATTATATCGCTCTGTTTGAAGATAATAGAATTGAATTATATAAAATTAAAAAAAATCAAGAAAATAATACTATAAATAAATAGTTCTGAAAGTACATGGCATAATTTCTTTGGAATTATTTAATCTATTATATCGCTCTGTTTGAAGATAATAGAATTAAATTATATAAAGTTAAAAAATCAAGAAAATAATATTATAAAGAAATAATTCTCCAAGTAAATAGCATAATTTCTTTGGAATTAATTTGTTTATCATCTTCTGTTGTATAAAATTTTGAAAGAAATGTCTATTAAATTAAAATATATATTAAAAAAAACGTTAAATAAAAAAGCAGCAATCATCTTAAGAACGTATAATATAAATATTATACGTTCTTAAATACGTTCTCGTATAATAAAATATTTCTTTAATTTCTTTACAAATATTAATACGATCAGTATATTAAAATTAAATATTACTTTGGTGTATTATAAGAATAAAATAAATTAATAAAAAATAGTTTATATATTTATTATCTAATAAAAAATAATTAATAAATTTTATGATTAATAATATTTTTAAATAATAATAATTTTTTAAATAATTTATTTTTGATTCAAAATAATAAAATAGTAGGGTTTGGGCATCGTAAAATGTAATCCTTTTTACCCTAATATTTCAAGAAATAATATTTTGGGACTAGTTGATCCAATAAAAAGTATCTAATGCAATAATATTTGTTCATATTATGTGACTTCTATTTGTTCATATTACGTGACTTCTAATTGTTCATATTCTTCTATTTGTTCATATTACGTGATTTCTAATTGTTTCTATTCTTCTATTTGTTCATAATACGCGAGTATCTAATTGTTCATATTTTTCTATTTGTTTTAATTACGCGACTTATTAGTTCATATCCTTCTATTTGTTCAAATTACGTGAGTATCTAATGCAAGAATGTTTGTTCATATTAAGTGACTTAATATAATTAAATTAATATATTTTAAATAGAAATCTAAAATTAGAACTAAAAAAATCAATTAGAACTAAGTGTGTGTTAACTCAAAAATGCAGGTAAATTTAATATTTAAAAATTGTGAAATAAATCTACCAATTTCTCAATTTCCGTTCCAAAAATATTTGACCTAACAAATCATTAATGCATCTACAGTTTGGGCATGATTACGATTCTTATGGCAGGTTTCAACTACCTCAACATCACGATTTTGTACGTATTCATCCAAGTCAAAAAAGAGCAAATCACGCTTCAATAATTTCCTCAATTTGAACACGAAGAAGCATTATATTATTTCAGAAATCATTACGTGAAAATTTATTTTATGTCATAAATTATGTTGCACGATTTGTTGAAAACACGTTCATTTTGTATACAAAACACAATAAATACAAAATAAAAATAAAATAAATAAATAAAAAATAAAAATAAAAAAATAAATAAAAAATAAAAATATTTTAATCATATATTTTTTGAATGTAAAAATTTATTTGTGCTACTTTTAGAAAACCTAAAAATAGGTTTCATTGATAAAGTAGCCAACATTGTTCAAAATAATATCAATATAACAATAGAAAAATTTGGATTAGCTATTACAAAAAATATATTTCATGCAATAATACTCATTCATATTATATGAATTTCGTATAAATAAATTAATAATAAAATTTTTTAAACATTTTGAAAGATAATATAAATTTCTTATTAATTGTATTAAATGTTTCATCATATTTCAGAATATTAAAATTAAATAAAATGAAATGAAATAAAAAGTACATTACAGCTATATAGCATTTAAAATTACAAAGAACAAAATTTTTATTGACTAATTAATGATTTTTTTACTATTTAATTTCGTCTCAAATTTATATAAACATTTGAGATAAAAGATAGACGTATAGTAATTCTATTAAATTTTAAAATTTAGAGTATTATTTGTAACATTACTAAAATCTTAATATTTTTGCCTGAGAACATATTTTTGTTAATTTTTGTCTACAAAATTTTTTTTGTCGATGGCCTTGAAAGATTAGGATACATTTTAAATACATTGAATTAATTTAGGATACATTGTTTATATCCCTCCCTCTATTATTATTAGTAAATGGGCCTGAATGGCCGAGTGGCTAGCGTCGGTACGACAGGTGTCGGGTTCGAGTCCCGGCGGTGCCATGGATGTTTGTAGTGGTTCGAAATCCACTTTAAACCGTAGGTCTCGGTCCTAATAGGTAGAGAGTTGCGGAGGCATTGTTACTCCGCGTCCGTGGCTTATCTTCAAGTTACACGCGCCCCCTGGGTAATGCAAAGGGAGTAACATGTCTGTGCAGCGCTTGCCTTAAGGCATCCAAGACCAAGCTGTCTAAGTGTTTGCCTGCTGCATTAGAAAGAAAAAAAATTATGATTAGTAATTCTTTAAAAAAAATTTCTCTGCATCTGTTTTTAAATTTACAAAGCAGGAAAATGTAAGACAACAATTTGACTTCACGACCACTTCCGTACCTTTTCTAAGTCAAAAGAACTGCTTACTGTCCTACAGATTTATGGCGCCTAACGCCGGCATGGATATGGAAGGCATCGGCGGCATGATATGTCGTGTTTCGAACTAAGGTTCCTATGTTCGAAAGCGAATAAAAAAGGAACTTCTAAACTTTAAAAACAAATTGAAAAATATAAACAAACACTCACTAATCTTCCACGGCACATGTCTTTGAAAATAAATTTGAATAATTATAACTTTAAAATCTTCATGTTTAGGTAATTTTGGTTTTAATAAATGATTTTTTTTTTTGTTGTTGTTAATTGTGGACTTTGCTTCAATTTAAAAGGATGAATTATTTCATGGTTAAAGTGAAAAGACAAGTCTTGTAACTCAATATCGTTTACTTATACCTTTAAACTACTGCAATTGCCCTCAGAAAATAAATTCAATACCTTCAGTCATTCTTTTTTTAAACAAATACAATTCAGATAAAAAAAAATTTCAGTTTGTATACTTTCTAATTAACGGTAATCGTTAAGCCCAGAAACCAATAATTTATTTTATTTTTAGCAAAACTTCGATTTGTGTTTAATGAATAGCAAATTTTCGTCTATACAAAAAATTGAGATTTCTGCAAAAAATAAGTCAATTTTTGGGCAGGAAAGGTGAAACAAAACAGCCTTTTTTTATCGAAGTAAAACTGATAACTAAGTTTCAGTTTTGTACCACACAATTTAGCTTCCCAAAATAATTTAATTAAAAATTTCAATTAAATAAAAATATTTCTATAGATATTTAAATTTAGTATTAAAATATAGTTTATATAACAAAAAATCACTGTCTCTCTTGATATATATATATAAATGGAGGTATGTTGCAGTATAGGTTTAAGACTATATCATTTAAAAAGCAAAATTTTTTTTTTTTTTTTGGGGGGGGGAGGGGGCTGAATTTTTTATTATGACTTTATAGCCAAGTATTATAAAATTATCCTCATTAATTAATTTTTAATTAAATAAAAATTGAAATTTCGCCAAGAGAGCCTGGCGCCATCTGGTGGTGTGTTGAGATTTAGCATTGACAACATGCGACGTAATCGTATCTGTCTATTGTTTTTTCAGTTAGTATTTAGAATTCACATTGAAATTAAAATTTAAAAAAAATGAGGTTTATGTGACTATGTTCTGTTTTAAATTTCTGTTTCTATGATTATATGTGGGGTTAACAGTTATCCTTTACATTTTAAATACTTTTTATTTATACATAATGATTTAAAAATTAAAATTATTTTTTCTTTACAATTTTCCAAACGAAAAATTTTAATTTTTACCAGATGATCTATATGTAGAGTTAACAGTTATCCTTTACATTTTAAATCCTTTTTATTTATACATGGTGTTTACAATTTTCCAAACGATGTTTAGTACTTACAATTATTATTATTTTTTTCCCCCATTTTACCAATATTATTTTTAAATAAAATTAAACAAAATTAAATATGCTTTATTTTCAGCAACCTTGTCTTATTTGGTAGTTAATTTATAAATCTCTTAAAAATTCATCAATCTTAAGTGTCAATAAGTATATTCAATTTTATTTACTAATATTATAATAAATACAATACAAAATAACATACCTTGAGCGTAACTCAGTAAACTACAACACGTAAATACTAAATATATTTGACGCCAGATGACGTGAAGGATCATTGTATTGCTTTATGATTTTCACATTTTCTATAGTAAACTTAACCTGTAAGAGAAAAAAATTAATTAGAAACAACATAAAAATAACTGCAAAAATAAGATTTTTATTATCTCATTTGCATCAGAGAAGAACAAAGAGACTTTCTATACGTGACACAATAATTTCCCAGGTATGCGTAAATTTTGAATTCGTTGTCATAGTGACAATTTAAAGCATCATAGTCACAAAATCATACTTGGAAACAGTGATTCGTATGGGAATATGCAGCAATCACAACGATGTAAAATTTCATAAAAGTAGACCGAAACCGTTCGTTCCAAAAAACACCCATCATTCTATAAAATATTAAAATTACAAACACTTTTTGACATTAAATTTTCAAATTTCTTAACGGAGAATCTAATTTTATATGGTTTTGGAAGAAGAATAACATAGATTTCTGCAATACGTAATTTAATTAATTAAAACAAATTTAAAAAATGCAACTGCATACTTTAATGTATAATTTAATTATATGTATATATATATATATATAACAATTAAATAAACTTGTAAATTATAAATAGTCAATAAATCGTATCTCTAAATTCCAACATAACACATACATATATACACTAATAAATGTTAGCGGAACCCGGCATACGTTGTCCTGCTCAAAAAAAAAAAAAAAAAAATGCATTGTAGAAAATTACATAAACATTGTAGAAAATATATTCTCCATGTTCCAATATGTATGTATACTAATTTTCACGGATATAGTTTGAATGGTATAAAAGATAAAATGCTGCAGTACCATCTGCTGGCAATAAACAATAAAGTGGATAGCGCGATCCTATTTTACATACTCGAATATACATTATTACCAATTTTCATAGCGATTGGTTGAACGGCATAAAAGTTGATATACTTCAGCATCATCTGGTGGCGACTTACAACGAAGAGGATACCATAAAATTCTCTCCATGTTTTGTCAAACACACACACAAAAATTTATCAAAATCGGTCCAGCCGTTTAGGAGGAGTTCAGTGACAAACACACGTTCAGAAGAAGAATATATATACAGATTTTAAAAGTCAACGAATTAAATGAGAAAAAAAAATTAAAGGGAATTTTTGGATAATAATAACTGCTTTATTTAGCCAATTTATATTATTTAAAGCGGATTATTTAAAATCTCAAACTCCTAATGAAATTTAGCAAAACTAAATATATTTTATTTTCTGTAACCGCATGATATCTGCCGATAAAGGTATAAATATCTTAAAAGTTGATTTCAGATTTCACACCTTTAGTTAATATGTGGGCACAAATAATATACATGAACTTTTACTGAAATCTAGATCTTCACTCGTTAATACATAAATACTATGTAATTTGTGATTATTCAATTTCTTCTATTAGCTCACACTCTTCCTATATATATCTTGTTCAAATTTTCAATCGTTCATAAAATACTTTTTATTCATTCACTCAAGTTCAAATACATTTTGATGACACTGGATGTTAATACAGTTTTTTCAAATATTAATTTAGTAATTTAAATTTAATTAATTAATTTTATTTCTTTTTACATTTAAGTTGCGTATATCTACCAATAGATGGCGCCAGATAAACTTCAAAAAATGAATGAAAATTATTTATAAAGGACTTTCTGCAATATAATGAAAAAAAAGTAGGAATTAATTTTAATTTTTTTTTTATTATTATTACTTGTCCTTAATAAAATTTAACAAAAGTAAAAAATGTTTTATTTTCCGTAACCTAACATCGCCACGTAATATCTACCTATAAAGGCATAAATATCTTAAAAGTTGATTTCAGATTTCACACCTTTAGTTAACATGTGGTACAAATGATATACATGAACTTTTACTGAAATCTAAATCTTCACTCATTAATACATAAATACTATGTAATTTGTGATTATATTTCTTTTAATCCCACACGTGATTTTGCAAATTTATTCGATATTCAAGCGGAGTGGATTTCTCCATCAGTTAATTAAACTGAACTTAAAACTGAACTTAACTGAACTGATTAAACTGAACACATTAAATAACCACACATGTTTTAAAATTTAACCTATTAAATGATAATAATAAGATTTAAGTTGCGCTCTTAAAAATTTCAAACTATTAATTATGTAACGCTATTTTTCTTAATAAAATTTAAAAAAAAAAATATAGGGAATTTTTGGATAATAATAACTGCTTTATTTAGCTAATCTATATTATTTAAGTTGCGCTCTTAAAAATTTCAAACTATTAATTATGTAACGCTATTTTTCTTAATAAAATTTAACAAAACTAAAAATGTTTTAATTTCTGTAACCAAGCATCGTACTGTCACATAAGCCAATAAAGTTATAAGTATCTTAAGAGTTGATTTCAGATTTCACACCTTTAGTTAACATGTGGCACAAATAATATACATAAACTTTTACTGTAAATCTAAATCTTCACTCATTAATACATAAATACTATGTAATTTGTGATTATATTTCTTCTAATCCCACACGTGATTTCGCAATTCAATCGGTATTCAAACGGAGTGAATTTTTCCATCAGTTAATTAAACTGAACTTGGGGATAAATCAGGCATTCCAACAATCCATAATACGTTAATTAATCAAAGAACTGCTAGAGCGAGGTAGGCCTGTCTACTTCACTGAATTAGAACGCGTGATTTCGGTAGTTGATCCAGCCTTGAAGAATTCTTAGCATTCCTAAAGTGAGCCCAGACCTTAATTAAATTTTTGCGACGAGGGTTCACAAATATTAAGCCCAAATTCCCCAGATTCTTAAGTCCAGGTTTAATGAAAGCTCTACTTCTCCTTTTGTATGTTCGTAATTTATATACCGAATTATTGAATAAATATGCAAAATCTTTATAGCATGTGCTTGATTCTATAAAATTTTAAAATTAATCTCTCTCTCATCTTGTTAAAATTAATCTAGCTATCGCGAGCTTCAGCAGTTTTAATCTTCGACTTCAGATATTTATAATCGCCAGAAATGTAGTTGTTATTATTTGATTAGGGATAAATGGAAACATCTCATCCATGTCTTTAAAATCAGAGATTAATAAGAATCAAGTAGTTCAAAAGATTTGTTTGGGTTAACCGTGTAAAACTAATTCCTGCGTTTATCTAGAAATTTCCAATATTATTCTAAGCAATTAATGTTATTAAATTAATATTATTTAAAAATCACACAAATTATTTATTTACAAAATAAATTGAATATAACTTTATAATGATTTAATTTCATAATTCTTTGAAGGGAAAATTAATTTAATAAAGTAATTTTTAGTTTATATTATTTATTTAATATTTTTTACTTGTAGTTTAAAAAGTGTAAACGACGTAAAATTATAACTAAAAAGATTATTCCTTAGATATAAACATCATAATTCCGTTTTATATGGACGACATAGATTCGATACGATGCTGTCTGTCATTGAAAGAATAAAGCAATAAAACAGACATTCTTTCTTTTTATAGCATCTCAAGGCCATTGACAATTTCTTTCCTATTTAAAGAATGGCGTTTATATTCAACATTAATTTTGAATCAGAATATATGGAAACCGAGATGACTCCCACTCACTAAATGTCCATGTTCATCGCAACATTTTAAATTCTTCTATGCAATCGTCATTCATACTGTGTTATCTTCAGTTGCCAGTCAACGAATTGGACAGTGTTATGCGATATATAAGATTAAATTTGAATATTTAAAATGCATTTAACTAAAAAGATTATTAAAAAAAACTAAAAGGAAACAAATAAATTAATTAATAACTAAAACATTAAACTAAAAAGTTTAATCCTAGATATAGATATCATAATTCTGTTTTATATGGATGACAACTAGATTCAATGCGATGCTGTCTGTCATTGAAAGAATAAAGCAATAAAGCAGAAATTCCTTCTTTTTATAGCATCTCAAGGCCATTGACAATTTCTTTCCTATTTACAGAATGACTTTTATATTCAATATTAATTTCGTACCAGAATATATGGAAAATGAGATGCCTTCCACTCTCTAAACATTATGTTCATCGTAGCATTTTAAATTCTTCTATTCTTCCATTTATACAAGCGCTATTTTTAATAGTCAGTCAATGAATTAGATTTGTGGCATTAAAAAGCATTTGTCTAAGATTAAATTTGAATTTTTAAAATGCATTTATCAAACAGTAAATAATTTATAAAAAATTTTTATAAATTTATTTTCCAAAATAAGTTAAAAACCTTATTTACGTTACCGATAATATGTAATAAAGAATTAAAAATCCTTTTTTTAGTAAATTACAAATCGTTTTAATCATAGAATGATAACTACACTTAAAATATTTATTTTTTATTTTATATTAGAATATAAAATTATTAATCTATTCTTTAAATACGTTTAATTAAAATCTTTCTATTTATTAGAATGATCAAATAGATAAAAAGGTCAATAAACCCAACAAAATTGTTACATTATCTTTGATTCTAATTATTTTAGATAAAAAAATATATGAACACACTGTAAAATAATATATGAACACTCACAAATGTAATACGATACACTTATAATTATTTATTTCAATCTATATTTGAAATTTTTTATAACAAAAAGTGAAAACAAAATGTTGTCTGAAGTCTGAATGAGTATGGATGGAGTATGAATTATTTAAAATTAATTAATTATAACTTAAATAATGTTTCTCATTAATTATGTTTCTAAAATGGATGAATAAATTAATACTTATATATAATGATTATCTAATTTCTTATATTTTACACATGATTAATTCCCATTTATAAATAAAAAAATTTAAAATTCCAATTGCTTACAGAATTCTAAAATAGTATGTACAATTTCAGAAGTATACGTATAAGCTCAAAACAAAATGTATTTTCAATTAATAAATTTAAATCAAATAAAATTTTATGAATTACATCATTAAATTCCAGCAACACACTGACCCAATCTGGAGCTCACTGGTTCATACATCTGGAACATAACAGATACACTTTATGAATAAATAAAAGCGGAGTTTCCAATCAATAAAAATGATGAAACACTTCCTTTCCAAAGCTGTAAATTATCCATTCAAATAATGACCATTACCATCTAGCAACCCATAAAAAACATGCTTAGTCAGCAAACCAGAAAGGAGGCCATCATCTGTCTTTGATTTATACTCCAATCTGAACTGGATGTGATTCACTGCAGCTGGAAGTGAACGAGTGCGTATACATTCGATCGCATGCTCGAATTCGTGAAATGAACGACAAAAAAGCTCCAAGGTTAAAGGTTAAACGGATATCCGAGTGGGCACTTTCACTCTGTGGCTAGTACAGTACTTGCTTCTGATGATTCAGCGATTCTGGCGTGGCAGTGATAGATTGTTTGTTAGGATGTTGATTCAAAGTCGTAGAATGTCCGTTTATTTCCATAAAAAAACAAAAAGAATTTGGATGGTTGTTCATTTACACAACTAATATTTGGCTAAACTCGTTGTTTTTCTTCTTCCTTTCTTTTATTTTTTAAAAAATCAGAACTGTTGTTTTAGAAAATAATTTTCAAAAATTTCATTTGTTTGTTCGCAAAATTCCGGGCACAAATATAATTTCCACTTAAATTTTTTTTTTTTTTTTTTACAATCAGAGTTGATATTATAAATTAAATTAATAATTTTTCATGTGAATTCAAAATAATTATAAATGTTAAATTTATAATAAATTTTACCTACATCCATTTAAATGAAAGTAGCTAAACTAAACATTTTTGAAACGAAGTACAACGATGAGATGTGTATGAGTTTGGTTTCAGAAATTTAAAATAATGATAACATAATTGATTTTATAACTACAAGTTTAATAAAAAAATTATTTTAAAAACATTTATTTAATATACATCACACTTAAACTTTTAGGATAACAGAAAAAAATCTAAGATCTAATCTAATCTTAATCACCCAGACAATTTTAAAAAAATATTCGGTACTTACGTATTAACGGTACCTTGGCGACAGACTTGGCAGTTTTTAAGTGTCGCCAATCTAACAGCTACTAAGGTTACCAAACCAATAGAATAGATTGGTGCCACTTAAAAAACGCCAAATCTGTAGCTGCGGTTGGCGCGTGTGCTCTTTATTGGCGCAACTGTCGTCAAGGTACCGTTAATACGTAAGTACCAAATATTCTGAAGTTATTGCTTGCAGTGGTTCAACACCTCCTGTGTTTAAGTTGTGGTTTTATAAGAAAGGTAATATAAAAATATATAAATCCCCATAAGTTGAATCTCAGACCTATATCTTTAAATAAAAATGGTACATCTCTGCAAATCCTTAAGTTTTAGGGATATCCTTAAAAGATGACATAATATGATCCTTTAAAAGATTATATAATATGATTCTTTAAAAATGATATACTTAAAAGATGACCAGAAAAGATATTTTTACTAAATAAAGACATTTTGAAGAATAACATTATATTCTTTCAATGAAATAAGATATGGCTATTTTGGAATGTAAATTCATAATCTTTTTTGTTATACTGAACACTAGCATATTTTTAAATACTTAAAATCAAATTACAAAATTAGTGAGTTTTTAAAAATATTGTTAAAAAATGAAAAACATTATACAGTAATGCAGCCACACTAGATAAAGAATACTTGTACTTAAATAACACAGTCACTGGAAAAAGCCAGGTGACTGAATGACAACTTATCATCAATATCGATATCGATATCAACTTATCATCAATATCAATATCGATATCAACTTATCATCAATATCATTTGATTAAACGCAAATAACGGGATAATCCATAAATAGACGACTTTCATTTAATAGTATATTGCTATTGCTAACAATTTTGATACTTTAAAGTAGGGGTTTTTAAACATTTTTAATACGCTTTTATTAACTTCACCTGTATGTTTGTATGTAACTGACTTTTTCCCCTGGAGATCTGTTTCTCCTCATATACACTATTTAAGCTGCAAAGAAACATTTACAGGCCTCTTTCAGAAAGAAAACAGTTGATTCTTTTTAATACGCTATTATATTAGTTTCACCTGAATTTTTGTTTGTTTGTTAAACTAAAAAGTAAAAAATTAATTAATAGTTTAAAAAAACTAAAAAACACGCTTTTAGAGTTAATCTTACTAAAAAGTAAAAAATAATTGTTAACATAAGAATAAAATGACTGACCAGAAAATGAATGTCACTGTTCTAAAAGCGTGGGGTGCTCGATATCAATCGTTAAAACATTTTTCACTAGTTTCATTCCGAAATGCAGAGTTAGTTTAAAAATGTCCTACAAAGCACCCCACGCTTTTAGAACAGTGACATTCATTTTCTGGTCAGTCATTTTATTCTTATGTTAACAATTATTTTTTACTTTTTAATTTGATTACCTCTAAAAGCGTGTTTTTTAGTTTTTTTAAACTATTAATTATTGATACTAAGGGCTCCTTTTGACGTTCCCTACCCTCTTCAAAAGCTAGCATTTTAAAGCACATTTTAAAATTTTACTTAAAATAAGATCACATTAAACCTATATGTAAAATAACGTAATGTCTATATTCCAGTTAATATTATAAATGTTTACCTCTGTATATTGTAACATAGTTGTGTATTATATTGTATAGATTCTATGAATATTATTTACATTTTTTAAGCCTCGCATCATACTTATGGATGAGATTGTATTTGATTAAAGAAAAAACTGATAATAGGTGCAATTTTTCAATGATAATCAAATGCATTGCGCAGGACAATAAATCTTAATAGTTATTAGAGACCTGCCAATAGTATCCTGCTACTAAAAAAAGAACTGCCTATAGTATACGCCAATGTGAATGTCTAATTTGAACAAAATGCTTATGCAATGAAAAACAGTCCAATAATTAAGCTATCACATTAACTATGATTTTATATATGAATTAAAATCGATAATTATTGACAAAGGAACTCTGTAACTGATATGTTTATTGTTATTATACGCTATAATAATATACTATTTCCCTTTCTAATTACATTACAACTGATACTACTTTAATTTATTGATTACATTGATATGAAATATAAAAACTTGAAATTTAAGTTCTGTGAAAATAAAGATAAATTTTTTTTTTCCCTCATTCAAAATCAAGAACTCTTTGAAATAAAGTCACAGGCAGCCCAATGGACACGTGACCTCTGGTTAAAAATTCATTGTTTAAAGGAATTATGTAGGTAATATAGCAATAAATGAGCAGTAAAAAATTGTTTGATATTTCTGTAGATATTCATACAAACAATTAATATTGAAACGTTCACGACTCGTGGTTTAGTGGCAACGCGCGCTGCTGGTGATCATTGGGGCTGAGGTTCAATCCGCTGGCGGCTTTGTTGTAGATACTGTTTCAAAAAACGAGGAAGCTCGATGGCGTTTGTTGATATTCAGCAGCTTACCTCCTTAAACAGACTACCTGGTGGGAAATTTCTAGGTTTTTTTCCATACGATACGCAAATCCGAGGTAGAAACCTATTTATTCATAGTTTATTACAAACTAGGATATAAATTTTTTTTTAGTAATTTGCTAGTCTGGATGCAGATTTTAACTACATTATTTATTCATTACGCTAACAAAAGCCTCTTAGTTTTGATGGCTATAAAGATATTAGTCATTGACAAACTTTTTGTTCATTAAATTTTATATTTCATAGGATTTAAGAAAACAACATCGATTTTCAAATTGCGCTCAACATTATATAGAATAAATCCTCGTTGGATGAACAGTATATTTGTAAGCCCATAGTTTCATTCGTGAATAATAAATTTGGCTTAAAACTTTGATTATTGTAATGAAAAAAATTATTTTCTACAGAATAGTATAAATTTTTAAAAAATTTGATAGTGAATGCTATGTTCACATTACTTATGTTCAAATAAATACACCCAAATAAAATGTATAGATTTCTCAAAAAGGACTATAGTATTGAAAAAAGCGTAAGTTAGTTAAGCTTCAGTTTCGATCGAAGCGAAAGTGAAAATCATTCTCTGCCGTATGTTTAGTATGAGGTTATAAAATAGTAAATGAATCATTACTTTCTAGTAAATTGAGTAATCATTTTAAAACTATTCACTTTAATTAACAAGATAAATCTGTAAGTTTTTTGTTTTTTAAGAGATTGTCTGAACAGCAAAACAAGAATGGCAAATACTTTTAAAAGGATAATGACTGTTTCTAATAAAGTTCAAATCGTTTTTTCAACTCCTACTATTAGTTCACACTCTATCTATACATATATATCTTGTTCAAATTTTCAATCGTTCATAAAATACTTTTTTTCATCCACTCAAGTTCAAATACATTTTTTTTGAACTGGTAGTGGATGACACTTGATGTTAATACAGTTTTTTCAAATATTAATTCATTAATTAAATTTAATTAATTAATTTTAGTTTTTTTTTTCAAATTTAAGTTGCATGTATCTAATAATAGATGGCGCCAGATGCAAGAGGAAAATTTCAAATTAAAAAGTAGGAATTAACTTTTAAAAAAAATTATATTATTTGTTTTTATCAAATTTCAGTATTGACAGCAAAAACAACAAAGCTCATTCTTTAATGTGAGTCACTTATTTTACCTGCACCTAGAGAAATGGACAGTATTAGGAAATGAAGCAGCAATGAACATTTTTTCACATTTTGCAATGCAAGTTGGTAAGTCAACAGACATTATACAATTATACATTACACATTATACAACAGGTATGTCGATACACATTATTATTTATTATACATTATTAATTATTAATACAAGACCTCTCAGATCAATTTTATTTGAAAAGCTTCGTATCGATATGGATTCACAACACCGACGCCTGCTTTTACACAATGAGTTGAGGTGGGAAAGTACTTATTAAGGTACTACTGAGTCCAAAAAGTAAGACCAATGTTCAATTTAAAATTCCTGGGGCTTATGGTATTTCTATTTTTTTTTTTTTTTTTTTTTAAGTTGTTGGCACTGTCCTTGACATCTGTGTGAAATTTGACGTCAAAATATTCATTAGTATTTGAGTCACGCTTGGCTTTGAGAGACGCTAAAAGTAATTTCGGCGATTTTTGAAATATCTGAATTAATTGAGCAAAGAACTTGCATTCAATTTTGTTTGGCGGAAACGTATAGAATGTTGCAGAAGCATTCGGTGAGCATTCCTATATCGGAAAGAAATATTTACAAGAAAAGAATTATTAAACAATTCAAAGAAGGCAGAGAACGCATTGAAGACGAAGAGCCCTCTGGTCGAACATCAACCTCAACCGACGTAGCTCACGTCCAAAAAATTAAAGATTTGGTGCTTGCAAATTGTCGATTTACAATTAGAGACCTTGCTGATGCTCATTAGTGTTTCAGTTATGCTTGGCTTTGTGAGTAGCTAATACTGATTCCCTTCGATTTTTGAAATGTCTCTTCAATTGACTCAAAACGGTGTCCCCGGAGTGGCCTTTTGAGTTTAGGGAATAGCCAGAAGAAGCAGGATGCTAAATCAGGTGAATACGGTGGTTGTGGAACGATATGAGTTTTATTTTTGGCGAAAAAGTCACAAAGTATCAATGCAGTGTGAGCTGGAGCATTCAGTATTTTCGGTACCAATCGACATTTGACGCGTTTGAGGCCCAAAACATCTTTTAAAATGGAATTTTCAATTTCCAACATCATCATCAAGGTCTCTATTTGTAAATCGCCGGTTTGCAAGTACCAAATTTTTAATATTTTGGACGTGAGCTTCGTCGAATACATTAGCAAATTAACATGAAAACTTGAGTTCTTACTTTCCATCTCATAGCAATGAACAATATCCTTGGATTAGAAAGCCATGCATGGAAACGTCACGTGGTTTTAATTTCACATTAAAAGAACTGGTAACTATATCCACTGAAGTTGGATTGAAGATTAAACATAAGGAATTATCACTTGAAACTTTTTGTATTTCTATAAAAGAAGAATATGTGTCAATATCTGAAACGCCTTTGAACGTTTTACTACAATTTTCAACATCATATTAAGAATCAGGTTTTTCTTTTCTTCCCATAATGAGGAGAATAAATCTTCAATTTATTGAAGAAGAAATGAGAGTTTATCTTTCAAATATATATCCAAACATTGAAGAAATAGCTGGGACACATCAAGCTCATGTTTCTCATGAACACAAAAATAAAAAAAAACTTAAGATATATTTATTTTTATCACATCAATTTTTTTTGCAATATTTGACGTAATTATTATGACATATTTTCAGAAATTTATATATAATGCGCGTACAATTATTTGTAGGATTTTAAATGAGTAACGACGTCAAAAGTTTTAAGAACTGCTGATATATGATATAGCAACTTAAAAGCTGATAGGCAACCATTATATGTGTCCCTATTTGAAATGGGCAGAAATTCAGAAAAAACAGATAAATTATAAAAACAATAAATTTACATACATATACGTATGTGGTCATTTTGTATTAATAATAAATTTCAAATAAAAGTGTTTTTCATATTAAGGCCATATCGATTGTGCATATTGTTATTTATTTTTTTTTACAAATATGGCATAAGTTATCTTTATAAAAAAATGTTATAACATTTTTACAACATTTATAAAAATAACGATATTTAGAATAATACCTACAGAATGAAAAATGAGATTTAAAAATTATTACGTATAATAAGATATTATATCACTTTTGCAATAAATTTTTTCATTGCGGAAAGATTTCGCTGTAAATAATTTAACTGTTAATAATTAATAATTTTTGCTGTAAGAATTTTAACGGATTTTTTCAATAAAAATAAGAATTTTTTTCGATTTTTACAATAATTTTAATTTAAAGAAATTAAACTTGTATAGTGTTCATGATGGGGTTAAATTTCAATTGTTTTACGAAATTGAAATGAAATATGAGTTAAATAAAAAAATACAAATAATTTATTATAAATTTACAAACAATTTCTTTCTTAAATTTTAATGTTATTTTTTATCTTGAATAAAATCTTACCATAGGCTTCTTATTAATTTTCAAAATTCGCTATCTATTAACATAGATTCGTCATATTACAAAATAATATTACTTCATCATCATCAAAGATTTAGAGACAGGAGAAAATAATATTACTTATTGAATAATATAATAAATTAATAATACACTGAAGTGACAAAAGTCATGGGATACCTCTTAATATCGTGTCGGCCCTCCTTTCGCCCGGCGAAGTGCAGCAACTCGACGTGGCATGGACTCAACAAGTCGTTGGAAGTCTTCTGCAGGAATATTGAGCCATGCTGTCTCGATAGACGTCCATAATTGTGAAAGCGTTGATGGTGCAGGATTTTGGGCACGAACAGACCTCGATGATGTCCCATAAATGCTCGATGGGATTCATGTCGGGCGATCTAGGTGGCCAGATCATTCGTTGGAATTGTCCAGAATGTTCTTCAAACCAATCGCGAACAGTTGTGGCCCGGTGACATGGCGCATTGTCATCCATAAAAATCCCATCGTTGTTTGGGTACATGAAGTCCATGAATGGCTTCAAGTGATCTCCAAGTAGCTGAACATAAGCATTTCCAATCAATGTTCGGTCCAGTCGCACCAGAGGACCAAGTCCATGCCATGAAAAAACAGCCCACACCATTACGGAGCCACCACCAGCTTGAACAGTGCCTTGCTGACAGTTTGGGTCCATGGCTTCGTGGGGTCTGCGCCACACTCGAACCCTACCATCAGCTCTTACCAACTGAAATCGTGACTCATCGGACCAGGCCACGGTTTTCCATTCATCTAGGGACCAACCGATATGCTCACGTGCCCACGAGAGTCGCTGCAAGCGATGTCGTTCTGTCAGTAAAGGCACTCGAGTCGGTCTTCTGCTGGAATAGCCCAAGAAAGCCAAATTTCTCCGCACAGTTCTAACAGACAAGTCCCTTGTACGTCCCACATTGATTTCTGCGGTTATTTGACGTAGTGTTGCTTGTCTGTTAGAATTTACGACTCTTTGCAGACGTCGCCGGTCTCGGTCGTTAAGTGCAGGCGGTCGACCACAGCGCTGTCCATGGTGGGATGTTATGCCTGAAATTTCATACTCTCGGCACACTCTTGACACAGTGGATCTGGGAATGTTGAATTCCCTAAAGATTTCCGAAATGGCATGACCCATGCGTCTAGCTCCAACTAACATTCCGCGTTCAAAGTCTGTTAATTCCCGTCATGCGGTCATCATCACGTCAAAACCTCTTCACCTGAATAACTTGAACAGAAATGAAAGCTCTGCGAAAGCACTGCGAATTTATACCTGTTCTACGCGATGCTACTGCCATCTGAAAATTTGCATACTGCTATCCCATGACTTTTGTCACTTCAGTGTATTATATGCTAATTAACATTCTTCTTGCTCAATAAATTTTAATTTTATACCTCAAATTAATATAAGTGTTTTATATTTAACTTCGAAATTTATAATTATAATAGAAACTTATTAAATAATAATTTTATGGAATTAATAATAATTATTTAAGTAAATTGTAGTTTTTTTTGACGATTTAATTTTTAACTATAATTCGTATTATTAAACAAATATTTTATATAAATGATAATTAATTTTGTAATAACAATTTCAATGCAATTTTTAAATGTTTTTTATTACAAAATTTAAACTAATACTTAATGAAATAAAATATTCATCCAAAAAAATTATTGAAATTACGGTTTGGGAAAGTTAGTAGGACAGTTTTAGCACTTTTTTTAATATGACCAGCAGAATCAAGAAATTTTTAATATTTGAAACAACAATAACCAGGAAAATTACCGAATTGCATTTATTTGGAATTAAAATAAATAATAAATTTTAAAAAACAACTTGTATATATACTTGTATAGTTAAACTTAAAATACACTTTATCAATACAATGATCATAATATAGTAAAACGGGAAATTCGCTTAGAGAGTGGGTAACAGTTGGAGTTCAACATGTCCAATGGGTAAGAGGACAATGTAATCAAGTAAATTTAAAATTTAAAACAAGCAAATAAAAAATAAAAATAAAAAAACTATACCTTCTTTTGTACAACCTTAAAATAGAAGAAAATATTTTTGAAATATTTTAATATAAAAAATCATAATCGGATGGACCTATATACAGGTTACCCATAAAATTTAGAATTTAATGTAAGAACAAAACGCATAATAACAATCTTAAAAATAAAATAACTACAGAATACTAAACGATTTTCTTTTCTTGAAAAATGTTATTTTCAATTTGAAATAAAATTGTCTATGCTTTCATCAGACCATCTTTTAAAATTATTTTCCATTAATTTTTCTTTTGAATTAATTTATTTACTAGGTTATTTAATAATTACATTATTTTGTAAATAAATATTATGTATAAAAAAGCCATTTGAAAAATATAAAAAAAAAAAAAAAAAAAAAAAAAAAATCGTAAAAGAAATTTTTTAAAAAATTACAGATTTCAGTAAAAATGTCCAAAATTGAAAGCGGCCAAGGACACGAAAAACCCAGTTTTTCAAAATAATAATAATATATTTTATGGATAATAAATTTCTAAACTAATTCTAAATTCTAAATAAATAATATAATTCTAATCTAAATATATTCTAAATTTATAAAAACAGACGATAAACAGTTACCATAGCAACTTATAAGCTGAAATAAGCGTTTAAATGATAAACTCCAAAAATGATATAAATTAAAAGGAAAACGATATATTTTAAAACATATAAATTTTGATGTTTTATTTAACGATGAGTAATTTCAAATTTATTATTATGACTATGAATTTTTTTTTTAAATAACTATTTTTATACTTAAATATTTTCAGAAAACTTTTTTACCACATTTCTTTTTCCTACAGAATCTAGAAATTTTAATAAACAATTAATAAAAAAGGGAATTAAGAAAAAAGAAAGATGTTTATGAAAATATTAAAATTGATATATTAAAACATTTATCAGAAAAAAATATATAAATCAGAAATATTTAAACGATAAACAGCTACCATAGCAACTTGTGAGCAGAAATAAGCGTCTGAATAATGAACTCTACAAACGATATAAATTAAAATAAAAACGATATATATTAAAAACATATAAATTTTGATGTTTTATTTAACGATGAGTAATTTCAAATTGATAATTAGGATTATGAATTTTATTAGATAATTTTTTTATAGATAATTTTTTAGATTTTTATTATTATTTTTTTATGATTATCATTTTAATTATCAGAAATATTTAAACAATAAACAGTTACCATAGCAACTTACAAGCTGAAATAAGCGTCTGAATAATGAACTCCAAAAATGATATAAATTAAAAGGAAAACGATATATTTTAAAACATATAAATTTTGATGTTTTATTTAACGATGAGTAATTTCAAATTTATTATTATGACTATGAATTTATTTTTTTTTTAAATAACTATTTTTATACTTAAATATTTTCAGAAAACTTTTTTACCACATTTCTTTTTCCTACAGAATCTAGAAATTTTAATAAACAATTAATAAAAAAGGAAATTTAAGAAAAAAGAAAGATGTTTATGAAAATATTAAAATTGATATATTAAAACATTTATCAGAAAAAAATATATAAATCAGAAATATTTAAACGATAAACTTGTGAGCAGAAATAAGCGTCTGAATAATGAACTCTACAAACGATATAAATTAAAATAAAAACGATATATATTAAAAACATATAAATTTTGATGTTTTATTTAACGATGAGTAATTTCAAATTGATAATTAGGATTATGAATTTTATTAGATAATTTTTTATAGATAATTTTTTAGATTTTTATTATTATTTTTTTATGATTATTATTTTAATTATCAGAAATATTTAAACAATAAACAGTTACCATAGCAACTTACAAGCTGAAATAAGCGTCTGAATAATGAACTCCACAAACGATATAAATTAAAATGAAAATGATATATTTTTAAAACATATAAATTTTGATCTTTTATTTAACAATGAGTAATTTCAACTTTATAATTAGGATTATGATTTTTTTATTTAAACTATTTTTAAAATTAAAAATTTTCAAAAAACGTTTTTAACGCATTTTTTTTATTTTTTATTTTACTAAATTTAAAAAAAAAAATTCTACTAAATTTTACTAAACAATTAATAGCAAAGGGCATTTAAGGAAGGGATAAAAATTACTGTTTATGGAAATATTTAAATTGAAACTAATGATTAAAAACTAGTTCATGTGATACAGACAACACAGCCAATTAAAAAGAAATAACTTACCTAAAATATATAAATCAGAAGGTGGGCATTAGAAGAACTATTTATGTCACCACTTAACTTGTAGGGTGTGATATAAAGAAATAAAATCTTCACATTCTGAACGGATGGAAGCCCTCGTTCGCGAAAGGTGGGCAGCAACCTGCAAATTCTGACATGCGCTAGAAAGGAAGCGAGTGGGAGTTGCAGCATTTCGAATAAACCAATTGCCCCACGACTTCGAACGGTTTTACGTGGGTGGGAGGGAACACAAAGCTCTAATCACACGGAATGGAACAGTGATTCCGAATCAATTTGGATTCTAATTGCAAACCCTTGAGGAATTGGTGCCCATAAAATGGATTATCGGCTGGGACGTAATCGTATTGTTTGTATTCCTTTAAGGATAAACAAGAATCTTCTAATGGCGTCATAGTACATAAACGATAATGTGTGGGAGTAATCAACATTTGTTGGTTGTTTACTAATTGGATAATAACAATTCTTAACATAGTTAACTACATTATACAGTGTAGCTGTTATTATTATTTTCCAAATAGTTCGAGATTTCAGGTAAAAAAAACATTTTTGTTAGAATATTTCTTACATTCTTTTACATAATAAGAAAATAATATTCTTATGAAAATAAGAATATATTCACATATAAGACATTTAATTATTAATTAATAGACATTTAAGATATTCAATATTATTTATTATTTTACAAATAGTTCTAGTTTGCGGGAAAAAATATGTAAACATTTTAGTTAGAATATTTCTTACATTCTTTTATATAATAGATGAAATGATATTCTTATTTTTATTATATATTCTTACCAGAAGAAATGCTCTTATTTTTATAAGAATAATTATTATTTTTATCGGAATCATGTTTTTAAAGTAAAATGTTTGATTATTCTAAAACTATTTCTCGAAAGGCAACATATTTATTTTTTTACTCAAAAATGTTTGTACAATTAATTTCTTCCTTACAAGAAGCAGAAAAACATTTTATATAATTTAATTTTTTAATGACGGGCAACACTACTCTATAAACATATAGCAAATTCAGAGTTATATACGTTGGAGTTATATACGTAACATATAGTTATATATATTTGGCTGAACTTACATTTCGATATTGGAATGTTATGCAAACACACTACTACTACACCACAGCACATCACTGTGCCTAGAGCTGAGTAGTCCCTTTATAGTTTGGGAATGATTTGGCTGAGCAGAAGTCTGATTGGGATCTATGAGTTCTACGGTCATATGAGACCGGGACCTACGGCGTAAAGTGGATTTCGAACCACTACAAACAACTATGGCACAGCCGGAATTCGAACCCGAAACCTCGCCTCCTCAATATCCCCGTAGTGGACCAATGACGTCTACCTACTGGCAGATTTCGAGATAGATCTTTTTCTTTTTACGGGGTAGGTTTGTCAGCCCCATGCCGAACGTTCTACAGCCATATTAGACAGAGACTTGTGGCAGACAGAGACAGTGGATTCCGAGCACCACAAATATTCATGGCACCGTCGGGATTCGAACCCGCAACTTTTGGCTAGACAAGACAGCTAGTTTAGTCAGAATGCTAATCACTCGGCCATCAGGTCGCTAAGCTACATAATATAGTATGCTAAAAATTATAGATAATTAATCATAATTACAGATAATGACTAAATAGATTAATATAGAATATATTATCAGGTATATTCATCATCATATCATTGGAGCAACAGCCACATGGTGGGCTAAGGCCGTCTGCCTACTGGCAGATTTTGAGGCAGGATTGTCAGCCAACAATCATGTTAGACTGGGACCTACGGTTTAAAGTGCATTCAGAACGCCACAAACAACCATGGCCCCACTGGGAATCAAACCCGAAACCTTTGGAACATAAGAACATTATGGTCTACAAATTTTTCATCCCAATCTGGATAGGCTTCGTTCCACGAGTTTCGAATGCTTTTTTTGGGACGAAACTCAATATGCTACAGAACAGGCCACCCCGTTCCTGAAGGAGGTTAATATTCAGGAGGGTTTCTAATTAATTTTTTAATTAACTTTTGCCTAACTAATTTTTTTTCGAAAATTCTTTTAATAGATAAAAATTAATTCCCTACAGAATGCATCTGTAATATAGATAATTTTTTAAAACAGATTTCACGTTCACTTAAAGTATCATTAATACTTATTAAAGAATCATAATGACTCAGGCACTTAGAAGCAGAATATTGATTCTTTAATATCTCCTTAATAATCTTATCACGGAACTTGTTATCTTAAAACTTTAATTAAAGTTGCAGTAATGAATTTTTGACGCTATCTAATATGATTTCTTGATGTCGATGGATTAATTGGATGAGTATTAATGTAATACTTGAACGAACTTTTTATTTATTCTTTGATGATTTCATATAATGTAATCACCATTCACGAGAAGGAATAACTCAAGTAGAGATCACGACGAAGTAATAAATTATTCAACACTTTGTTCGCATTCTGGCATCTTTCGAAATAAATTCTAGTTCAGAACCATTACAAACTAAGCTTAGATTGATAATATAGAAAAAGCATACAAAAATGATGAACAAAAGCATACATGAATTATGATTCAACTCTCTTCATGCCGTTCCTTGAGTTAAAAGTGCACAATTTAACAAAATAAGCATATTAACTTACGAAACGCTAATGTTATATTTCATCTTCTTCAGTTGTTGTTGTTTCTTATACCACTTGGTAGACAGCAACATCTGCACCAAGTCCAACAACCCGTGTGTTCTCATGGAATGTAGAAAGGGGGGCTTCTATTGTGATGGAACACACATTGGTAGAAGTCTCACTTGGCTTCCTGATGCTGAAGGAGGAGGGCAGTGTCTTCCGGGAGGACTTTTAGGGGGAAATTACCTCGCATTTGCGTATCGTTGGGGAGACAACAAGGAAAACCTGGGTAGTATCATACGGTAGTTCGACGAACGAGGCAACCTGCTGAATATCCCAAGTACCATCGAGTCTTCGACCACAAATAAGTTCTAGTTCAGAACCATAACAAACTAAGCTTAGATTGATAATATAGAAAAATCACACAAAAATGACTCAAGCAATTACGATTCAAATCTCTTGATGCAGTCCATTGAGTTAAAAGTGTACAAATTAACAAAACACATGTTTAACGAAAAGCCAATATTATACTTTATTTCTTCTTCTGTTGTTGTTTCTTATCCCACTTGGTCGATAGCAACATCTAGACCAGGCATGGCCAACCCAAATGATCTTGCTTGCCACTTCGGAAATGCGTCATAACTCCGCGGGCCGCATATAAAATTATAAGTACATCCCCATATTAGATTTAGACCCATCATAGACATTTTTATATTATTACAACGCGTTATATTAGATATTCAAAGATACGCGCGCGTCATGAGTTCGCAGAATATTATTTATTTATGTGAACTCATAAATAACAGAGGCAATAGAGAGTTTTTGCATACCGTACGTTAATTACCGTAGGACGTCCGTTAGCTTTTTCTCCCTAGCGCGCATGCTCATAGGAAATTATGTTTCCTATGAGCATGCGCGCTAGGGAGAAAATGCTAACGGACGTCCTACGGTAACTAACGTACGGTATGCAAAAACTCTCTAATATCTGTCATATATCAGTAAGACTATTATTTTGGAATCAAAGTTAATTTTGAATATATGGATGCACACATAATGTATTTTTTTAATACATTGGTTTTCACTACTTCGGCCATTATAAAATAAATATATTTTGTAAAAGTGTGATGAATCTCACGCACCGGAAAAATGTTCAAGACAGACCGCATGCGGCCATGAACCCATGCGGTCTCACGGAAGGTGGGGAAGGAGGGGACAGCTTCTGTTGTGTTGGAGCACCCGTAGGTAGTGGGCCTGAATGGCCGAGTGTCTAGCGATCGGTGCCACAGGTTTCGGGTTCGAGTCCCGGTGGTGCCATGGATGTTTGTAGCGGTTCGGAATCCACTTTAAGACATAGGTCCCAGTCTCAAATGACTGTAGAGTGTCACGGTGCGAAGTCAGACTTCTACCTACGGGTGCCCCATCGCAACAGATGCTTCCCCCTTTCTCCTCAACCATGAGTCCATAAGGGTTCGTGGGCTTGGTCTAGATGTTACCGAGTGGGATAAGAAACAACAATAATCCCTTGGGTAGTCCGTGATGCTGTAGTCCGTAGCTCCGTGATGATGAAGAAGGAGTTCAGTGCCTTCCTTGAGTACGTTTAAGGGGACCTACCCCGCATTTGCATATCGTAGGGGAGAAAACCCAGAAAACTCCCAGCAGGTAGTCCGACTCAAAAAGCAAGGTGCTGTACATCACAAAAAAGCATCGAGTCTCATTTTTAGAAACAATATCTACAACAAATAATCTAGCTGATTGAACCTCCACCCTAATGCTCACCAGCAATAATAACCTAATGCTATATTATTTTATTATGTAATTTATTAAAATGTTTAAAATTATACATCTTTTTAGAGCAGGGGTCTGATGGCCGAGTGACTCTCTGGAGTGCCCATTGCAGTAA
Organism: Caerostris darwini; assembly: GCA_021605075.1. Taxonomy (NCBI): domain Eukaryota; kingdom Metazoa; phylum Arthropoda; class Arachnida; order Araneae; family Araneidae; genus Caerostris; species Caerostris darwini. The sequence goes on from BPLQ01004692.1 coordinate 414,557, forward strand.
TTTCAATTAGAAACCGGAAAAGTCAATAGCGATAGTGATTGGGGCCTGAATGGCAGAGTGTATAGCGCTTTGACGCTCGCCGCTACCGGTTTCGGGTTCGAGTCCCGGTTGTGGCATGAATGTTTGTAGTGGTTTTGAATCCACTTTAAACTATAGGACTCTGTCTAATATGACTGTAGAGCGTTGGACGTATGGCTGACAACCCTACCCTTTAAAAAAAACATATCATGTCCAGATAAGCCAGTAGGCAGACGGCCTTGGCATATCTCGACAGGATTGAGGTTGTTGCGCCGTTGATGATGATGATGGTTTCAGAGTAAATATTAAATTTCCAATGCATTTTGTTTTTATTTAATTATTTTTTGTTTTCGCTGTACAATTTTTGTCACGAAGAGCTGACGGGAAATTAAGAGGTAGGTATTGTCTTCCAGGAGATATTTATAGGGTAACTGTTTTCATTTGAGTGCCCTATGGAAGAAAACCCAGAAAACTCCCTCCATACATGTTGACTATCGATTCGCGCAGGCGTTTCTCGAATCGATAATCACACATCTTATTCCACATGCTAACATAATCGTCATTGATTTTTGAAAGCGGCGACTTCAACGGACGCTGCTAATAGAATGGAATTCTGCACTCCAGAAGCTGTGTTATCACGAGTTTGGCTTGCATATCATTAGTCTCTAATTTGCGATTATAAAAATGACTCATTTAAAAGTAATATTTAATTGAGTTTTGCAAAGCATAAAAAAAACTATATCCTGTAGACTTTGAAGAAATAAATTTTATTTCCACCGAGTTATTTCTAATTAAACGTTTTCTCTTAAAACATTTCAGAGACTCGATAACATTTCCCTGGAGACCGCAACCTATTTTAATTAAACTCTCTTTCTCGAAGTCAAATTAGGACTTTTATGAAGACTCTTCGCAGTCTTTTGTGAAGACCAAAATAAAAAAAAAGGTTCTCCAGGCGACTTTGTCTCGAGTGCAGTTGGAAGAAGCTAAGGTAAATTTAATGACACGAGACTTTTACAGGGGGCTTAGCATGATTCTTCCATCCTCCCCCACCCCTTGTCCCCTTGAAGGGAGAAGGTAATTTTAATGAACAGAATCGAAACCTTTTTATTCTAAAAATATATTTTGGAAAAATATGAAATAATTATCCAACGTTGTTCGGCGAATTAAAAGAAGTCGCAAAAAAAGTGAATCGTTAAAATTGCAATGAAAGATGCGCTGTTTTAAAAATAGCATGGATACGTTTATGCCGTAATTATTTAAGAATAAGTTATAAATATTATAAATAAATAAACGAGTATATGTGTGCGCATATTCCAGTAAAACCTAAAAGTTTTCGAACTAAATGTAGCACAAATTAACCAAATTAATTATTTGCTTCATTTAATGTTAATAAAATAGTATTTTATTGTGAATGTTTTAACATCAGTGGTCCTCATGCTCGACTTATGTAAACCACGGACAACCCATAAGGGGATGATGAGAGGAGTGAAGGGGTAAATGTCTTGGTTGAAGCCAGCCAGGCAGCATGACTGCACATAATAACCAGCATCAAGACTCCTCGTTTCTGAAAGCAATGACTGCAATAACGTCACCAGTGGATACGATCCTCCGCCCCCCTGTGTAACAATTAATCCGTACAGGTCATGTAGGGATAACTGTCTTGGGAGAAAAACAGAAAAATTTCCATTAGACAGCCTGACTACATATTTTAACAATCGCCATCAAGTCTTCTCACTTCTGAAACGAATGACTGCAATAATGTCGCCAGCGGATTCGATCTTCTACGGAACATGTAGGAGTAGGAAAACAGTAAAACTCCCCCAGTTAGTCCGACTCATGAGACCAGAGGTGAACATCCCAAACGCCATCGAGTCTCCTCATTTCTGACACGGTATCTACAACAAATCCACCAGCGGATTGAACTTATGCCCTCGCCAGCGATTGCCACGAGCCGGGCATCATTAGTCTCTAATTTACAATTATAAAAATGACACAGTTTTAAGTAATATTTAATTGAGTTTTCAAAAGCGTAAAAAACAATATCCTATAGAATTTGTAGAAATAAATTTTATTTTCACCGAGTTATTTCTAATTAAACGTTTCCTCTTAAAACATTTCAGAGTCTCGATAACATTACCCTGGAGACCGCAACCTATTTTAATTAAACTCTCTTTCTCGAAGTCAAATTAGGACTTTTATGAAGACTCTTCCCAGTCTTTTGTGAAGGGACAAAAATAAAAAAAAGGTTCTCCAGGCGACTTTGTCTCGAGTGCAGTTGGAAGAAGCTAAGGTAAGTTTAATGACACGAGACTTTTACAGGGGGCTTAGCATGATTCTTCCATCCCCCCCCTCCCCTTGTCCCCTTGAAGGGAGAAGGTAATTTTAATGAACAGAATCGAAACCTTTTTATTCTAAAAATATATTTTGGAAAAATATGAAATAATTATCCAACGTTGTTCGGCGAATTAAAAGAAGTCGCAAAAAAAGTGAATCGTTAAAATTGCAATGAAAGATGCGCTGTTTTAAAAATAGCATGGATACGTTTATGCCGTAATTATTTAAGAATAAGTTATAAATATTATAAATAAATAAACGAGTATATGTGTGCGCATATTCCAGTAAAACCTAAAAGTTTTCGAACTAAATGTAGCACAAATTAACCAAATTAATTATTTGCTTCATTTAATGTTAATAAAATAGTATTTTATTGTGAATGTTTTAACATCAGTGGTCCTCATGCTCGACTTATGTAAACCACGGACAACCCATAAGGGGATGATGAGAGGAGTGAAGGGGTAAATGTCTTGGTTGAAAAAAGCCAGCCAGGCAGCATGACTGCACATAATAACCAGCATCAAGACTCCTCGTTTCTGAAAGCAATGACTGCAATAACGTCACCAGTGGATACGATCCTCCGCCCCCCTGTGTAACAATTAATCCGTACAGGTCATGTAGGGATAACTGTCTTGGGAGAAAAACAGAAAAATTTCCATTAGACAGCCTGACTACATATTTTAACAATCGCCATCAAGTCTTCTCACTTCTGAAACGAATGACTGCAATAATGTCGCCAGCGGATTCGATCTTCTACGGAACATGTAGGAGTAGGAAAACAGTAAAACTCCCCCAGTTAGTCCGACTCATGAGACCAGAGGTGAACATCCCAAACGCCATCGAGTCTCCTCATTTCTGACACGGTATCTACAACAAATCCACCAGCGGATTGAACTTATGCCCTCGCCAGCGATTGCCACGAGCCGGGCATCATTAGTCTCTAATTTACAATTATAAAAATGACACAGTTTTAAGTAATATTTAATTGAGTTTTCAAAAGCGTAAAAAACAATATCCTATAGAATTTGTAGAAATAAATTTTATTTTCACCGAGTTATTTCTAATTAAACGTTTTCTCTTAAAACATTTCAGAGTCTCGATAACATTACCCTGGAGACCGCAACCTATTTTAATTAAACTCTCTTTCTCGAAGTCAAATTAGGACTTTTATGAAGACTCTTCCCAGTCTTTTGTGAAGGGACAAAAATAAAAAAAAATGATTCTCGAGCGACTTTGTCTCGAGTGCAGTCGGAAGAAAAAGCTAAGGTAAGTTTAATGACATGAGAATTTTCCGGGGGCTTAGCATGATTCTCCCCCCGCCCCCGGCTCCCTTGAAGGGGAATGTAATTTTAATGACCAGAATAGAATCATTTTTATCCTAAAAATATATTCTAGAAAAATATTAAATAATTATCCAACGTTGTTCGACGAACTAAAAGAAGTCACAAAAAAGTGAATCGTTAAACTCGAAATGAAAAATGCACTATTTTAAAAATAGCATGAATTCCTTTATGGACTAATTATTTAAGAATAAATTATTAACATTATAAATAAATAAATGCATATATGCGTGTGTATATTCCAGTAAAACGCTGACTGATTGTTTGAGTTAAAAGTAGCGCAAATTACCCTTAAATTATTTGTTTCATTTAACGTTAATAAAATAGTATTTTATTGTGCATGTTTTAACATCGGTGGTCCTCATGCACTACTTGTGTAAAACACGAACATCCCATAGGGGGAGTGTATGATCGCAGACCTACAGTTTGTCTTTCGCTGTCACAGGGCCACCGTCTGCCGCAGAAAGTGGGCTCAGAAGAGGACGAGATTATTGGAGCAACAATCTCATCATGGATAAAACCTACTTTATTGTTTTTTCTTCTTCTAATGCAGCTGGTAAATAGACCGAGATCTTCGCCATAAGGGCTGCACCGATGTTACTCACTTTGGATTACCCAGGGGGCTCGTGTAACTTGATGGTAAGCCACGGACGCGGAGTAACAATGCCCCCGCAACGCTCTACGATCCTATTAGGACCGGGACCGACGGTTTAAAGTGGATTCCGAACCACTACAACACCCATGGGCAAGCCGGGATTTGAACACGATACCTGTGGTACCGAACGCCAGAGCGCTAGCCATTCGGCCATCAGGCCCCTCACCTACTTTATTGTACAACATGACCTACTATCTACTTTATTGTACAACATGACAATAGGCTAATTCTCATCTGGACAGTACGAAATCCTTGCATACTGCAAGAAAGTGACTGATTTGGCGGAAGCGGAATGACGGTCTGTACTGGTAATTCTACCAATGGCCATATCGACCTGCACATTACCAGAAATGAAGTACTAATGGCTCAGCGATATAGGAATGAGATTCCCAGACCTTTTGTGGTTCTTTGAGCTTGATTGTCGGGTATAAATGCATGGATAATAACACCAAGCCACATCGCGCTCAGCTAGTAGACAATTTATGAAATAGTAACAATGAAATCCTTCGAATGGATTGATCAGCAAATTTTCCAAACATGAACCCAATAGAACGTGTGACATTCTAAGAATAAGAATAGCTAATAGCCTATAGTCCTCAGAAACAGTTCAGTAGTTGAAAAGCTTTCTTCTACAGGAGGAAGAGAAAACACCCCAGGCCCTCATTGATACCATGCCTCGTATGTGTGCGACGATGCATTCAGTCAGGGGAAACCGTACTCTTTATTGAAACGCATTTGTATCTGAGAAATCACATTTTTGTTTGTTTGTATAATGTGTATGAATTGTGTACTTTAGTTTACCGAGAAATATAGTTAATAAAAGTTAATCATGCCTTGTTCGTTGCTTATTTTATTTCATACCTCCTCATCTGCTGTTAATATTCAAAATCATAATTTGAATTTTAACTTCCTCAAAAGGTTTTCGATGAATAACATTTCCAGATATTTTCATCTGTAATGTAAAGAGCATAACTGTTTTTAGAGAGTAAAAAAAATTACTGAGTTAAATATTTTTTGAGACCACGATATTAACATAATACTGAATAGTTTTGTTTTATCCGAAATATTATAACTGCTCTTTTTGGAAAATGGAACAAATTAAAATAATTTGAAATAATAGATATCTTTTTTAATTTAAAGCGAGAAAATAATTCTGAATTCAAAAGTTAGTAAAAAGTATTTTTATTATTATCTAAAGTAAACATATTGCTATATTTTAAAATTAACGATTGGTTGCATATTAAATTACCCGCGATTCACATAACATTTTGCTATACATATTGTAATGACGTTATTAATAGCGAATTCTTCAGGAGTTAGAATTTTTCTTTTCTCTTATCTGTCACAAATGGAATCAGAATTTCATGGAAGCGTGTTTCTTCTTAATATGTATATCCTGTTAAATATATTTTCCAGATAAATGAGAAAAAGAGTTTTTGATATGTTAATTAATTTAAGAAAAAAAAATTAATTTCTACATTTGTTAATATGAAATTTACATTTTTCCCTGGTACTTTGAACTACATTGATTCAGCACTAGAACCCAAGATTCAGCAAAACCAGAAATCACCGTACTTCACTGCATAATGCCACCACAATTAGAAATAGACATTCACTAGCGAGCCATAAGGAGTGTTCACAACCTTCTCATCGGATCACATTACTCGAACAGAATGGAAGCCTTGCCTGTGAATATATCGTTCCTCTTCCCTACTAAGCTTTCAGTTCGGCATCGTTTGATAGTTTGTAAAGTTTTTAACCAAGTCCCTAGTTCAGAAATTCTATACGTGATCCACTCATAATACTTACCCTAGACGCAACAGCTTCCGTTTCAGCAGCACTTGTAGGGTTTCGAACCGATTTCCTTATTTCGGAAACGTGACGCTCTAGCTGCCAAGCTCTACCCGTGATGATTTCATTGCACGTAGGGTTTCGGAGCAAGTTTCCCGCGTTTGAAAGCCCAATGCCCACTATCCACAGGGTCCTAAGGCACAGCAGAATTCGGTACAATATAGCTTGAAGGGTTTCGAGCGAAGCGTTTTTAAGTTCGGTAACCGAATGAGCTATTCACCCTTTATAATAAACTAGCGGAACCCGGCATACATTGTCCAGCCAAAAAAAAATGTATTGTAGAACATTAGGTATCGCGAATAGATTCTCCATGTTGCAATATATGTACATACTAATTTTCATGGATACCGTTTGAACGGTTTATAAAATGAAATGCTGCAGTACCATCTGGTGGCAAGTAACAATATAGTGAATAGCGGGAATACTCGAATACGTATTATTACCAATTTTCATAGCGATGGCTTGAACTGTATAGAATTTCATATACTACAGCACCATTTGGAGACGAAAGGGGATAGCATAAAAACTTTCTCCTTGTTTTGTCAAACACACACAAAAAGTGTCATCAAAATCGGTCAAGCCGTTTAGCAGGAGTTCAGTGATGTACAGAAGAATGTACACAAATGTACAGAATTATCTATATAAAGATATATCGATTGCAGCGCTACCTACCGTATCCAATTGTGAATCTAAACCATTCAGGACCCACTGAATCACACGCAAAAAAATTCATCAAAATCGGTCCAGCCGTTTAGAAGGAGTTCAGTGACAAACACATGTATGGAAGACATATATCGATTGCACAGCCACCTACCAGTTCCATTTGTGAAACTAAACCATACAGAGATCAACTCAAACCCACACAAAATTTTATCAAAATCGGCCTAGCCGTTTAGAAGTAGTTTCGTGACAAACGCATGTACAGAAGAATTATATAGATAAAGATAACTGAAAAAATGAAGTAGTTATGAATACTGGTATAAAATATGCAAAAACCGGATGATATGTCTGATACATATAGTTCAGACATATCATCGGTGTGTGGATGTGGACATTTCCCGACATATGGCCAGTATAACTGTACGCACGTGGAATTGGATTTGAATTGTTAAAGTGGCTTCAATAGCAGTAACTTCAATTAGAAACCAGAGAAATCGATTGTTATAGTGACTGCGTGAGTAGACGTCTCGCATTGGCAGCCAGGGTTTCTAATAGACGTTTTGCTTTATTCTTTGACAAGCATATATAGACCAACTACTCTTAAAACACATCATGGAAAGTGATGTCCTCTTCCCTTTATAGCGGCCTGATGGCCAATTAATTAGAGATCTGGTCTTTGGTACAACACTCTTTCAGGTTCGAATCCTAAGTGGTCGAATCCTTTAGTGGTTCCACTTTAAAATGTAAGTACCTAAACAGCCTAAAGTGTGCAAAAAATGGCCTTAGAGCGACAAGCCAAACCTCCCTTTACCATTCTTAGATAAGGTATTTGAGACATGTACATAATTAGAACATGAAGCATGTCCATATAAAACGAAAATGTTGTTGAAACGAAAGACCTGGAGATGATTCCTCGTTGAAACAATATTTATTTTATTCAAACTTATCGTACCAAAATTTTTTAATGAGTTCTGATTTTTATTTTAAAAGACAAAACGGAATCAAAATATTATTTTTTAAAGATTTGTGAAAATACACAAATTATACAATACCTTATCAATTGATTTTAGTTGTTGGATGCGTCTTTTGCATTTGTAAACAGTTTATTTAACGAAAAGGACTATTGCATGCAACTATTAGTTTATTGAAGTTTTTGCAACTGCCGATTAAAATCAGTAAATTAAGTTCTGCATAGTTTTAATGAACCAACAAGCATTCACAAGCACAGATATGTGAAGGCAAAGCTCATTAATTCAACGGCTTTTATTCATTGGCTTGTTCACAAATATATTTTGATTTAAACTGTTTTTCACATTTTAATGTATTATTAAACAATAACGGCATATATTATTAACAGCAATTCTCATATGGAAATGTTTTCAGCAATAAACACCGTAAAGATAAAAAAAAAATCGTATATAGAGAATCTGTATTCAGGCTTGCTGCTAACAATGACAGATCTAACATACTATTAGTTATTAACATTATAACTAAAGTTACTATAGTGTTTGTGTTTGCATATTTGCTTTTATAACATATCAGTTACACGGATTAATTCCTTTTTTTCTACTATTTTCATTTTTAATGTTATATATTTCTTTACAGTATGTGTTTAGTATCCTTATTACTATATTATCTACGTTTACATGTAAGAATAATAGTAAACGCAAAAATAATAACTCATTATGTTTCAATTTTTCACTCCAAAAAAATATCTATAGTGGGTCTAAATCTAATATGGGAATATGTAATTTTACATGTGGCCCGCGGAGTTGTGATGCATTTTCAAAGTGGCTCGCAAGATCATTTGGGTTGGCCAATCCTGATCTAGAGAATTACCACAGGTCAAACAAACAGCAAACAGCAGCGAAAAACAGCAAAACCTTTAATTGCCACCTACACCTAGCATTCCGAAAACAAAACATTTGTTGTATAGATTTATGTAATACAGTTAAATATGACGATATATTTAAAAATCTGCAAGCAAACTTATAATAATCCATTTTAATATCCAAATCCGTTTTTCAATTCCTTCCATTAGCGCACATTCTCCCTATATATATCTTGTTCAAATTTTCAATCGTTCATAAAATACTTTTTATTCATCCACTCAAGTGCAAATACACTTTTTTTTTTAACTTGTAGTGGATGACACTTGATGTTAATACAGTTTTTTCAAATATTAATTCAGTAATTAAATTTAATTAAATAATTTTATATTTTTTTATATTTAGGTTGCATGTATCTACCAATAGATGGCGCCATATGAGAGAGGAAAATTTCAACTTTATTTGTAAAGGACTTTTCTGCAGTATAGTAGGAATTGACTTAAAAAATACTTTTTTCTATGTTACTTGTTTTTGTTATATCAGTTATAATTTTTAAACGCAATTCCTTTTTTTTTAACCAACAGCGCTTTTTACTAACGAACTAAAAGATCTTTCTTCTATACTATGAATAACTTGTTTGTAAGGTGTTCGCCGCAGAAATTTCTTATTATAATACGAACAATTCAGTTAAACAGAGTAAATCATATATCACACCAACAAATGAAGTAAATAATAACTTTGACCGAAAAGAATACTAAACTTATGAAAAGGCACAAAAAGTTATAAGCCGTAAAATACCAAACTATGTTAAGTTATGAGTTTCAATTTAAATTCAGGTCCATTCCTTTAATACTTTTTGCGCTGCATGTAAACTGCAAAATATTTTATTGTTCTGCTTTCGCCTGCGTTCAGAGGTACAACTCGAGCATGGAGCGAGGACAAACATTTTACGAGTCACTGCTATATTCTAGACAGATATATAAACATATATATATGTTTTTATGGTAGAAGAGCGAGGAAGAAGTGAGAATTTCTAGAAGGGAGAAATGAAAATAATAATCATTGGTATGCTTGACTGCATGCGCTGCCATTCAAAGCATCATGCGAAAGTTAGCAGATGCGGTTTTCTGTCCGTTGTTACGTTTCTTTATTCAAATCTGAGTGACGTTTTCATCCCTGCGTTGAAGGTGGGATTTCGGAAGAAAGTTCAGTAAGTGTTTTAAGGAACAAAATAACTTTTTCCATTTATATACTGGTTTGGTTTGGTTTATCGGTTCGCGATCATTTTTGGGCCTGAATGGTCGCGTGGCTAGCGCTTTGCCGCTCGGTACCACAGGTTTCGGGTTCGAGTCCCGGCGGTGCCATAGATGTTTGCAGTGTTTCGAAATCCCCTTTAAGCCGTAGATCCCGGTCTCATATGACTGTAAGAGCGTCACGGAGCAAAAGTCAGACTTCTATCTACGGGTGCTCCATCACAACAGAAGCTGCCCCTTTCCCTGCATCCATGAGTAGATCACTCATGGGATGTCCGTCCCGCACTGCAGGACATTGAGGATTAGTCACAACACAACGACAACAACGGTCATTTTTTTGCATATTTTAGGCTAATTATACAGGAACCTACTAATGTTCAACGTAGATTCCGAACAACTAATAAACATACATGCCACCGCCAGGATTCGAAGCTGAAGCCTGACGTACAAAAAGCCAGCGCTAGCCAATTGCCCATCAGGCTGCTTAACATACCGAAGTACCAATAGAGAAGTGGGAATTTGGTTTGGTTTGTCGTTCTACGGTTGTTTTTGGCACACTTTAGGCTAATTATACAGGAACCTACTACTGTTTAACGTTGATTACGAACAACTAACAAACATCTATGCCACCGCCAGTATTCGGAACTGAAACCTGAGGTACCAAAGGCGACAGCGCTAGCCACTCTGCCATCAGGCCCTAAAAATCTGTATCTATAGTAATATATTTTAATATCCAAATAAGTCTTTATTTTTTTATATCAGTTATAATTTTTAAACACAATTCATTTTTTTTTTTAAATAACGGCGCTTTTTAATGACGAACTAAAAGACCTTTCTTATATACCATGAATAACTTGTTTGTAAGATGTTTCTTTTCTGAGTTTCTTTTCTTATTATAATACAAACAATTCAGTTAAACAGAGTAAATCATATATCATGCCAACAAATGAAGATGAAGTAAATAATATAACTTTGACCGAAAAGAATACTAAACTTATGAAAAGGCACAAAAGGTTATACGCCGTAAAATACCAAACTATGTTAAGTTATGAGTTTCAATTTAAATTCAGGTCCATTCCTTTAATACTTTTTACGCTGCATGTAAACTGCAAAATATTTTATTGTTCTGCTTTCGCCTGCTTTCAGAGGTACAACTCGAGCATGGAGCGAGGACAAACATTTTACGAGTCACTGCTATATCCAGACAGATATATAAACATATAGATACGTTTTTATGGTGGCAGAGCGGGGAAGAAGTGAGAATTTCTGGAAGGGAGAAATGAAAATAATCATCATTGGTATGCTTGACTGCATGCGCTGCCATTGAAAGCATCATGCGAAAGTTAGCAGATGCGGTTTTCTGTCCGTTGTTACGTTTCTTTATTTAAATCTGAGTGACGTTTTCATCCCAGCGTAGCAGATGGGATTTCGGAAGAACCTTCAGTAAGTTTTTTAATGAACAAAACGAATTTTTTCGTTCATATACGGATTTGGTTTGGTTTATACACTCATGTCCATAAATTAAGGATAATTTAGAATCACACAGAAATTGAACTCTAAAATAACAATTTCACCTATAGAATTATGACACACATCTTGAAGAAGAATATGCAAATTACAGGAAACCACCAGATGGCGCGGATAGTACGTCACAATGACGAGAGTGTAAGAGAGGGGTATATAAGGAATGGTGGCAAAGAAGTAAAATTGTTCACAAGCGCTTTAAAAGTCTTTCAGTGCAATAACCGCATGGTTATGTCACAAAGGAAGCATTTGGATGATTTTTTACGTGTTAGAATTATCGGACGACTGGAATGTGGACGTACCCAGCTGGAAGTATCCGAGGAACTTGGAATCGTCCAGAGTGTCATCTCCAGACTTTGGCAACGATTCCAAGATGATGGTAATGTGAATAGATGTTACAGCACAGGTCGCCCCCGAGTTACAACGCCGAATGAGGACCGGTATTTAGCAGTTACTGCCAAAAGAAACAGACGGAGCACAGCATCCGACCTGTATCGTCAGCTCTCTTCAGCTACCGGTACGACAGTTTCAAGGCAGACCGTGTACAGACGCTTAGGGCACATTGGTCTATATGCTCGTAGCCTGCCAGATGTGTTCCACTTACCGCAACTCACTGTCGCCTGCGATTAACCTAGAGTAGAGAGCATGCATTGTGGACCCCGCAACAGTGGTCTGGTGTGATATTTTCCGACGGGTCCGGGTTTAGTTTGCAGTCTGATTATAGCCGGACTTTCATATGGAGAGCGCCAGGTACCTGTTACCACCAAGAGAACACCATTGAACGACACCGTACGGTGGTGCAGGATGGCTCGTTTGGGGAGGAATTATTCTTGGTTCCAGAACTGACCTGCATGTTCAGAGTGCAACGATGACAGGCCACATCTATCGGGATGTCATTCTGGAACAACATGTACGTTTGTTTCGGGGCGCCATGGGTGCTGAATTTCTGTTTATGGATGACAACGCCCGTCCTCACCGTGCAAATATTGTAGACGAATGCCTTCAGTTGGAGGATATCACCCGTATGGATTGGCCAGCATACTCACCGGACTTGAATCCAATAGAGCATGTGTGGGATATGCTTGGACGACGAATTGCAGCCCGTCAATCCCCTCCCACTTGTCAACCGGAACTTCGGAGGGCATTGCTTGATGAGTGGTGTAATATTCCCCAAGATCAGATTGATAATTTGATACTCAGCATGCCTAGGCGTTGTAAGGCCTGTATTGCATCGTCCGGGAGACATACTCCACATTAACCCTCATACTATTTTTTGTAAATAGGTTCTTTTTTGAAATTTGCTCCAGGGAGTAAATATCGCAATTTTTATTAATTATGTCAAACATATAGTATCTTTTTTGCTCTTTACCTTTTGTTTAATAAATAGACTTTACAAATAAGTCAAATTTGCTTTGCTTCTGTCTCTTTCTTTGCCTGAACTTCATTATCCTTAATTTATGGATAATAACACTACGATCATTTTGTTCACATTTTAGGTAAATTAGACCTGTCCCTACAACAGTTTAATGTGGTTTCGAACCACTAACAAACATCTATGCCACCGCCATGGTTCGAACATGAAGCCTGTGGTACAAAATCGCAGAGCTCTAGCCAATTGGCCATCAGGTTGCTTAACATACCGAAATACCAATAGAAAAGTGGGGATTTGGTTTGGTTTGTCGTTCTACGGTTGTTTTTTACACATTTTAGGCTATTTAGACCAGGACCTACAGTTTAACGTGGATTCCAAACCACTAATAAACATCCATGCCGCCACCAGAATTCGAACCTGAAGCCAGTAGTGCTAAAGGCCAGAGCACTAACCACCGGGCCGCTTCATAAATCAGAATATCAATAGAGAAGTGGGGATTTGGTTTGGTTTGTCGTACTACGGTCGTTTTTTGTACACTTTAGACTTATTAGATCGGGACCTACTGTTTAACGTAGATTCCGAACCACTAACAAACATTCATGCCATTGCCAGAATTCGAACCTGAAGCCTGTGGTACCAAATGCTACAGCGCTAGCAAATTGGCCACCAGGCCGCTTCATATACCAGTGTATCAATAGAGAAATCGGGATTTGGTTTGGTTTGTCATAATACGATCATTTATTACATACTTCAGGCTAATTAGACCGGAAACTACTGTTTAATGTGCATTTTAACCACTAACAAACATTCATGCCATCGCCAGGATTCGAACCTGAAGCCTGTGGTACCAAATGCTACAGCGCTAACCAATTGGCCACTAGGACGCTTCATACAGCGGAATACCAATAGTGAAGTCGAGATTTGGTTTGGTTTATTACCGTCATTTTTTTTGCACACTTTAGGTTAATTAGACTGGGTCTACTATTGTTTAACGAGGATTCCGAACCATTAACAAACATCCATGCCGCCACCAGGATTGAACCTGAAGCCCGTGATACCAAATGCTACAGCGTTAGCCAAATGGCCATCAGGTTGCTAAAAGAGTGGGGAGAAGTAACGAATAAAAAAATAGATCAATATGTTAACATTCGCCCTAATATTAGTTCAGAGATTACAGGCGCAGCTAGAGTGCAGAAGGGCTAAGGTTAGAATACACTGGCCGTGTGAGTTGAAATCACTGTTTTTAGAAACGAGGAATTTAGTTTTGATGACGATAGAGACATTTGCATATAGTTTCGCCTGAGTGTTTTTGGTTTTCTCTAAGGAAACACGCAAATACAGGATACTTTGAACAAGAAGAAACAAAATAAGGATATAAAATGTTGCAAAATATTGAAAGACAGAATTTTAATTTCTATACCAATAATAAATAAAATTATTAAACTATTCAAGTAATAGTCAGTTTATCAATTATAGTAATAAAATATAGCCTAACCATATTTTTTGCGAAAAATCACGAACAAATTTAATATCTATGCTATGTTTTCAATCAACAATTAAGAATTATACTAAACAAAGCGGGTTTTTTTCCAAATTTTTCTCGAAATTTAATTTAATTTAGGATTTACTATCACCAGACAGTTGTGTGGGTTCGCTTTACTATAAATTTAGGCCTGTGAGATTAATTTATTAGCTGTAATGTAGCATTTTTCATCCTATGTAAGGTTGTATCTGCTACACCTCAGTGGTGGAGGACCATCAATAAAAATATAAATAAAATGAATCACAAAAAAAGTATATATTCATTTTTCATCAAAAATTTAAAATATTGTAAATAAATAAATCTTAAACTATACATACAAAGCAATGAATTTAACATCATTTCTAAAAGGAAATTTTTTTCAGGAAATTTACTTTAAATTATGCAAATAATTCTTACCATAAAATTAAACTCAAATCTGAAGAATGGACTTTTGCATATAGATAATAAATAATGATTATAGATAATAAATAAAAAATAGATAATAAATAATTAAATAATGATTACAGATAATAAATAGATAAATATAGATTATATTATCAGATATATTCATTATCATATCATTGGCGCAACAGCCCCATGGTGGGCTAAGGCCATCTGCCTACTGGCAGATTTCGAGACAGGAGATGTTTCACTTTTTACGCGGTAGTTCAGTTCTACGTACAACAGCCATATCAGAATGGGACCTACGGGTTAAAGTGGATTCCGCACCACTATAAACATCCATGACACAGCAGGGACTAGAACCTGAAACCCGTGGCACTGAGAGCCAGTCGGCCATCAGGCCGCGTCAGAGATATTACTATAAATTTTTTTAATAAATTTATCAATAAATAAAACTTAAAATTCTCATAAGAAAAGCATCGAGTGAAATTTTATTTAACCTTCCCCGGCTCGGACTGATTTCATTATCCGTCGCATCATTTGCCATTTTGTTTGATTCTTCAAGCTATCCCAGAAATCTCTTACTTTTTAGTCACAAACGCAATTCATAACATTTTTTCGTTGACATTTTTTAGGTAAATTTAACATTACGGAACTCGGGAATTATTCTTCTTCATTGGTGCAACAAGCCGCGTGGTGGATAAAGGCCGTCTGCCTACTGTAAGATTTCAACACAGGAGATGTTTTCTTTTTAAGGGATAGGGTTGTTAGCCCTATGTCCAACGCTCTACAGTCACATTAGACCAGGACCTACAATTTAAAGTGGATTCCGAACCCTTAAAAAAAATCCATGGCCCCGTCGTGACTTGAACTCAAACATAGAGCGCTAGAATTGCGAATTCGTTATTGCATTGCATCATTTATATACTATAACGTAATAATAGTATAACGTGCAAGGGAATATCGCATTATCGCATATGCAAAGTTAATTTGCATGTGAAAAAATAAAATAAATTTTATAGAAAACATGACGAGGGCTAATTTTAATACGGAAAAAAATGTTAGATACAATTCAAAATATGACAAACATAAATTTTGTTGTAATTAATAGGGGAAATAGAAACAAATGTTAATTGAAAGGACTTTTATTACTGCTTAATATTAATAGTTACTACTTAATACAGTTTTAGTTTTAAAAAGCGGGTGATTTTTATTTAGACACTGTTGTAACTCTTTAAATGTTTGCGAAAAGTGTCCTAAGTGTCCTTTTCTTTCTTTTATTTTCCTAATGAAACCATTCACCCCGAATTTTCACATATTTGTAAATATTTATTTCTGAATAAAAAAGTATTGCATCATTTATATATAACGTGCAAGGAAATATCGCTTTCCACAAAGTTAATTTGTATGGGGGAAAATAAGATTAATACAATATGAAATAAGACAATGACTTAAAAAGGGAAAAAATTGTTAGATGTAATTCAAAATATGAAAGAATGTATAATTTAAACAAACATAAATGTTCTTGCAATTAATAGGGGAAAATTAAACAAATATTAAATGAAAGGATTTTTATTACTTTTCAATAAATAAGTATATGATATAGTTTTAATTTTAAAAATCTAGTGATTTTTACTTAATCTCTTTTAATCTCTTTAAATGTTTGCGAAAAGTTATTCCTAAGTGTTCTTTACTTTCTTTTATTTTAAGAATTAAACCATTCACCCGGATTTTCAAATATTTGTAAATATTTATTCTGAATAAATAGTACATCCTGTTCAAAGAAATTGAAAGAATTTAACCTCGTTTTACTCCGATAAGCTATTATACAGTATACATGTATTTATTCAACCATAATAAAAATTCAAATAGTACATATGCAAATAGTTAAAATTTTATAAATATTTCAACGCGAACGCTCTCACTGTATGATGTTAAACTAAAATTTACACGGGATTCATCAAGTAAAAAAAATATGCAACAAATAGAAAATATTAACTGTTGCACTTGAATTTGTTATAATCATTTAAGTATTAACATTTTTTTTATTTATGATATTACAAATACGTATGGAATGAATAGTGGAAAAAATTTATAATCGAATTAAAAGTTAATCTAACGATTTTTTGCTTAAAATATATTACACAAAAAGTTTTTTTTAAACAAGCTATTTCTTTTCTAAATGAAAATAAGCTATTTCTCTTCAAAATGAACATAGGCTATATTCTTTCTTTTCTCAATGAAACTAATTTATTTCTCTAAAACTATGCTAATTCTCTGTTGTTGTTGTTTCTTATCCCACTTGGCTGGCCAAGCCCACGAGCCCATATGGACTCATGATTGAAGGGGAAGGAAGCAGCTTCTGTTGTGATGGAGCACCCGTAGGTAGAAGCCTGACTTTTGCTCCGTGACGCTCTTACAGTCATAGAAGACCGGGACCTACGGCTTAAAGTGGATTCCGAACCACTACAAACATCCATGGCACCGCCGGGATTCGAACCCGAAACCTGTGGCACCGAGCGCCACAGCGCTAGACACTCGGCCATTCAGGTCCCAAATTTGCCAACGGCACGCAGTGTTCCCAGGTGGTCACCCACCCATGTACTGACCGCGCCCAATGATGCTTGACTTCGGTGATCTAACGAGAACCGGCTAATTCTCTTCTAAATGAAAACAAACTATTTCTCTTCTAAATGAAAACAAACTATTTCTCTTCTAAATGAAAACAAACTATTTCTTCACAATTAAAATAGAGTATATTTTTACTAGAAGAAAATAATTTATTTCTATAGAACTATATATTGAATAATTATGTAGTAGTATAATGTGAACGAAGTAGCTATTATTATTTTTAACTTTTTATTTATGATTTAAATGCACTGATATATATCTTTACTTCCAGATTTTTTTTTAAAATAATTAATATTTTTTTTCACAGTATATTATTTAAATTGATGTTGTTTTTGATATTTGCTGAAAATTATTTAAAATTCGAATTTATAAGTAATGACAAAAAATGATGAATTGTCAATACATTTCTGCTTAAACTGATTTTTAAAAAAAACAACGTATTAAAATAATATGATTTGTTCATGGAAAGAAAATAAAAATAGTGAATACAAAATATTATTGTACTTGTTTTTTAAAGTTTAATATATAATTTTAATAAAATTTTTATAATGTTACATCAAAAAGTTTACGTGGGAAGAACTTCAGGAACTTTTTAAATCACTCGACTGAAGATTACGCAGTGCAACTCTATATAAAAGTATATAAGTATAGTTAATTATGAAACGCACATTTATAAAAGAAAGTTAGGACGGAGCCGGTAAAGAAATTACAGTCTGAGTAAAAACTTTAAGGCCAGTAGACATTTTTGAGAAAATGGGAACATTTAAACTGAGGAATTAAAATACCATTTGATTGATAATTATTGAGCTTAAATAAAAGTAAAAAAAGTAGAAAAATTAATTTGTAAATATTTTATTATTAGAAAATATTACAGAACACACAGATGAATATTTGAGCCTGAGTTAAACTTTAAGGCCAACATAGAAAATAATATATAAGAAAAAAATTACAAATTCTTAGAAGGTTGTGTAGGAGCCATTACTTCGAATTACTTCAAATATTCTTGTTTTCATGGATGAAACGAGTTTTTGACAAAGGGTGGGGTCGGTTTTATACCACTCATCTTCGATAGTAGATTTCAGCTCTGTTGTTGATGTAAAATGTCTCCCATTTGCATAAACTCTTCTTGCTAAGTCAGCCCAAAGGTTCTCGATTGAGTTGAGGTCAGGTGATCTAGCTGGCCATTTCACAGTTTCAACATTGTTGACTTGGAACCAATTTTTTTGTGCTGTTACTCGAATGGATCGGTGCATTGTCTTGCTGATATTTCCAATTTTCTCCAGCAAGACATTCAGCATTTGGCAAAAGATGATTTGTTACGACATTTTGGTATCCTTGTGAATTTATTCTACCTTAAACGAATGCAATTGAGCCCACACCATTGTAAGAAAAACAGCCCCAAGTCATGACAGACCCTCCACCTAATTGGCGCTTGGAGAATATTTCTTTTCCATTTCTTATATCATGCCAGTAGAAATTCCAGCCATCTGGTCCATCCAAATTCCATTTTTTTTTCGTCAGAAAAAATAATTTCTATCCATTGATTGTCCCAGGTCATGACTTTCTGGTCAAAGTTCAAACGCTCTATTTTGTGTCTCTGCAGTAACTGAGGCTTAGTCAATTTTGCTGTATAAGTGTACCTTCCAGACCTTCTAATTGTGTTATAAATCGTTTTTTGACAAACTTTTAAACCTGTCGTCGGAATCAGTTTCCTGGTTGAGTACTTTCCAGTAGATGCAAGTTGGCAAACTCTTCTTTCATCACGCGAGGACAAAGCTTTAGGTCTTCCCCTAGTATTCTTATTACCATAATTGTCTTTCAATTTTAAAAAATTGTTGACTACAGTCTTTGATCTTCCTATCTTTATCGTAATAGCCCGACTACTCATTCCTGTTGAAGACAAAGCTTCGATCTGTCCTCTTTCACGATCAGTTAACTTCTTACACCTACCCATCTTCACAAAGATCACCAATACTTCGAAGAGACGTATGACAAATATGAAAATTGCAGCGTTGTCACAAGCTAGTAGTTGCAATGGTAATTACACGATTATATTATATTTATTTTTAAAAAATGACTGGTGGCCTTAAAATTTTTACTCAGGCAGAAATACTAATTTTGTAAATAACCACATGTTTCCCATAATTATGTATTTACAAATTAAGTTTATAGCATTTCTTTCTTATCAATGAACTTTAATAATTAATATTATTTGAATCCCTTTTATTTCATTTTACATTTTCTCAAAAATTTTTACTGGCCTTAAAGTTTTTACTCAGGCTGTATATATATATTTTTTTAATATTGGCAATATAACAAAAAAGTTTTAATTACATCAAATATTTTCTTCCCCACACTATTCTCATTTTTCTTTTCTAAATATTGTACAATTAACTTTATTTTATTTTTATTTATTATACTACTGTGGCCAAAAAGTAAGACCAATTTTTTTTTCAAAAACTATTTATTTATTCTTCCAAATTTATTTCATCGCCTTCAAAGTAATCCCTCCGGACACAATGCACTTATGTCAACTTTTTTTCAAATCCACAATGCATGCTAAAATGTCATCGGCAGGGATGGCTTTCAAAGCGCGCAACGATTCACGTTGAATCTCTTCAATCGACTCAAAACGGTGTTCACGGAGCGATCTTTTGAGTTTAGGGAATAGCTAGAAGTCGCGCAGCGTTAATACAATGGTTGTGGAACGGTATGGGTTTAATTGTTGGCGAAAAAGTCTCGAAGAATCAATGCAATGTGAGCGGGCGCATTCAGTGTTTTCGGTACCAATCGAGATTTCAAGTGTTTGAGGCCCAAAATGAAAACGACCGATCCTTTTGAAATTCCACCATCCTCAGCAAGATCTCTAATTGGAAGTCGACGGTTTGCAAACACCGCATCTTTAATTTTTACCGTCGGTTGAGGAAAATGGTCGGCCAGAGAGCTCTTCGTCTTCAACGCGTTCTCTGCCTTCTTTGAACTGTTTTTACCACTTCTAAACATTTCTTTCGATATAGGAATGCTCACCGAATGCCTTCTGCAACATTCTATACGTTTCCTCAAACAAAATTTAATGTAAGTTCTTTGCTCAATGAATTCAGACATTTCAAAAATCGCCGGAATCAGTTTTAGCGTCTCACAAAACTAAGCGTAGCTCAAACACTAATGCATATTTTGACACTAATGAATATTTGACTAATGACATCAAATTTCACACAGATGTCAAGGACAGTGCCAGCAACCAAAGAAAAAAAATTGAAATTCCCTAAGTCCCGGAAATTTAAATTTAAAATTGGTCTTACTTTTCGGACACAGTATTATTTATATACTAATATTATTATTTTATATTTACTATTATTTTTTAATATTATGCTATTATATTTATTTTTATATAATTTTTAACTTAACATAATTCTAAGGAAGTGTTTCTATTTAAGTGAAATTTAAACAATTTTTCAACAGCAATCTAACGATTAAAACTTTTCTACTGTTCTTAGATTTTATATAATTTAATTCTTACAAACTCAATATACTTTTTTCTATAAGTGGCCCATTAAATTTTCATACAATACTTAAACATTTTTTTTCAATTTATGAGTAAGTAACTTAAGATAATTCGTACGAAGTTTATTTCTAAGTGTAATTTCGACTTCGGAATCTCGCGTTTCTTCTTTATTTTTTCTTTTCACTTAGTAAAGAAAATATATGTTATCGAACTTTGAACTCTACTTTTTAAGAGCAACCTAGCATTAACATGCTTTTGCTCTTTTTAAGATGATTTTTTTTTTACAAATATTAAATTCAGTATGTGGTGTAAAAATTCCAAACAATAAAAAAGATAATCAAAAGTTAAAACACTTTTTTTTCCATTAAGAATATTTAAAAAAACGGTTTTAGAATACTCAAAAGAATTCAGTTAGTTTTGATATTTTTATTGTAAAGATCTGTTAATTCTAAGAATTATAATTCAAAAATTTGACACTTTTAAGCTACGATGAAATCTTTTCAAAAAATTAAATTTATATACATATACATATCCTTAACTGATTAATATGATATAACTAAATCTATATTTATTAAACTATTAAATTTAAAATAGAATCTACGAATAAAGAAGAGAATTATAGTATTTAATATTCTCATATTGAAATAATTGGAAAGATTCTTTTTTGTAAAAAATATATATAATAATTTGATGTTTAGAATTCAAAAGAAACATTCCAAAAATGATAATTTTTAATAAGTGTACAAACGCATTTTTCAATTACTCTATAATTTAAGCAATTTACTGCAAAAAAAACACAAAATTCTTTTTAATAGTTATAATTCAATGATTTTATAACTAATTAATATTCAAAACATTATGTTAATAAATTATCGATACTAATAAAATTATCAGTGCTAATTATTTATTACATTGGAAACTTTGTAAAAATATACAGCACAAGAAATTTTCAATTTCAACGAATTTTAATATTATTTATTTAATAAAAGTATACAAATTTCTACGGTAATTTTAATTTATGATGATTGACAAGTAAATAAAATATAAAAATACATATTAATTTTTTTATATAAATATTATTTTTACATTAATTAATTTTATAAATATATATAAATATATTTTAATTTTTTATCAATCAACTCTAAAATAATAGATATCATAACATTAATTCTTATATCTGTTGTTTTAATTATACAGCATTTCATACATTTTTTTTTTCATTAAAATTTAACAAATTGAGTACAATTAGCTTCAAAACTGTCTAAAAATTGAAAATTAATACTCCTTTTTCAATCAAATATCTTCTTCAAACAAACACCCTCAATTCATTTTAATAACCTTTATCAACTAAATGTTTTCGAGAAATATTTTTTCATTCAATGAACTCCTAAATAATAAAATAAAAATAATTTAAATAATAAAAGAATAAAAGAATAAAAAAAATAAGAATAATTTAATGTTTAAATGGTATTTTTATGGGTATTTCATACAATTCTTTTCGATCAATTGAAATAATCTTTCTTCCTTTAATATTTTTATGAAATATTTTAATACTGAAAAAATAATACTAATAAAATAATACTGAATCTAAAAACTTAAAATTAACATTTCTTTTTTCTTTGAAATACCTTCATCAAATAAATATCTTCAATAGTAAAACAATTAACGAAATATTTTTCTCACCGCCTACACGTTTTAATAATCTTTCTCAACTAAACAATGTAACAAATTATTTTTATTTATTCATGAAATTAATAGATAATTGAATACCTATATGAAATATTTAAATGATACTATAATGAAACTTTCAAATAATGTTTCTCAATCAATCAAATAATAAATAAGTATTCTCAATAAAAAAACAGTTATCGAAATATTTTTCTCACCACCTGCACGTTTCAATAATCTTTCTCAATTACAGAATTTAACGAATTTTTTTTTTTTCATGGAATTCCCAGATAATAAAATACTTTTATAAAATATTTAAATGGTACACTTTTTTGAAAATTTCAAATAATTTTCAAAATCAATTAAATAATTAATAAATACCCTCAATAATAAAGCAAATACAGAAATATTTTTCTCGCCAACTGCACGTTTCAATAATTTTTCTCAACTAAACAATTTAACGAATTATTTTTTTTTTATTCATGAAATTCCCAGATAATAAAATAATTTTATGAAATATTTAAATGATACTATAATGAAAATTTCAAATAAGCTTTCTAAAATCATTCAAATAATTAATAAATATCCTCAATAATAAAACAATTATCGAAATATTTTTCTCACCACCTGCACGTTTCAATAATCTTTCTCAACTAAAGCATTTAACGAATTATTTTTATTTATTCATGAAATTAATAGATAATTGAATACCTATATGAAATATTTAAATGATACTATAATGAAAATTTCAAATAATGTTTCTCAATCAATCAAATAATAAATAAGTATTCTCAATAATAAAGCAAATACAGAAATATTTTTCTCGCCAACTGCACGTTTCAATAATTTTTCTCAACTAAACAATTTAACGAATTATTTTTTTTTATTCATGAAATTCCCAGATAATAAAATAATTTTATGAAATATTTAAATGGTACTATAATGAAAATTTCAAATAAGCTTTCTAAAATCATTCAAATAATTAATAAATATCCTCAATAATAAAACAATTATCGAAATATTTTTCTCATCACCTGCACGTTTCAATAATCTTTCTCAACTAAACAATGTAACGAATTATTTTTATTTATTCATGAAATTACTAAATAATTGAATACTTGTATGAAATATTTAAATGATACTACAATGAAAATTTTAAATAATCTTTCAAAATCAAACAAATAATTAATAAATATCCTCAATAATAAAACAATTATCGAAATATTTCTCTCACCACCTACACGTTTCAATAATATTTCTCAACTAAACAATTTAACGAATTATTTTTATTTATTCATGAAAATCCCACATAATAAAATACTTTTTATGAAACATATAAATGGTACTTTTATGAAAATTAAAATTTCAAATAATCTTTATCAATCAATTTAAATGATGTTTCTTGCTTTAATAGTTCAGGAAGTATTTTTAATACTGAAATTCTCAATAATAATTATTATTATTTCAATTACGCATTATAAAAAAAATAATACGAACAGATATATTTAAATATGCAAACGATGGAATTTACTATTAAAAGTTTCTATATATAGATATTGATAAAATATTTTTACCTCTCATACAACCAGAAATAGAACGGTGAGTCGATACGACAATTTCAGCAGTTTATATAACTCGATTATTTTACTATAATAAAACAAATAAAGAAATATTTTTTCCCACCACATGCAATATTCGGCCGCAGGTATAAGGTATAGCAGCGGTGTTAGATATTCCCTTTCACTCCCTTAAGCCTGTGTTGAGTGGGCATCCCCCAGTCTTCTGACGTCTAAGTACATGCTCATTTTGTAAAAGGGATGTTAACGTGTTTCAATTCGCACCAACAAAATGTAACCAACAATGCAGGTTAATGGAAATTAACAATGTATTGTTTCGATTTAAATTATTACGTAATTATTATTTTTTTTCTTATGATTACATTAATGACTAATTTAATTATTTTAAAAGGATGGTAACATGTTTCAATTCGAACCAACAAAATGTAACTAATAACAGACAATGAAGGTTATTGGAAATTAAAAATACATTGTTTTCGATTAAAATTATTTCGTTATTATTACAATTATTAATTTTGTTCTGATGATTATATTAATGACTACTTTTCTTATTTTAAAGGGATAACAATATGTTTCAATTCGCAACAACAAAATATAACTGATAACAGACAATGCAGGTTATTTGACATTAACAATGTATTGTTTTCGATTTAAATTATTTCGTTATAATTATAATTACTTTTTTTCTTATTATTAAATTAATGACTAATTTAATTATTTTAATGGGATGATAACATGTTTCAATTCGCATCATTAAATTATAACCGATAACAAACAGTGTAGGTTATTGGCAATTAACAATGCATTGTTTTACTTTTAAATTATTGCGTAATTATAATAATAATACATTTTTTTTTTATGATTACATTAATGACTACTTTAATTATTTTAAATGGATGATAACGTGTTTAAATTTGCACCAACAAAATATAACTGATAACAGACAATGCAGGTTATTGGAAATTAACAATGTATTGTTTTAGATTTTGTTATTATAGTAAATATTATTATTTACTGATGATTACATAAATGACTACTTTACTTATTTTAAACAAACCATTACAAATTCGGTATCATTCAGCAGAGAAAATTTATTACAAAATTATAATAAATTTATTAAATATTATTTTTATAGTAAATAAAAAAAAAACAATAAAAGCTTAATTGTGATTTAAATTTTTGGATTTATTTTCAATGAGAATTAAAACGTTTATAGTAATAAGAATTTTATTGTGCAAGAATTGTTTTTGGTTGACAAATTAAATTGGCCGACTCTAATTTTAACAAATGAAAAAATATGCATTTAACTTGACATTGAAGATGTAATAATTCATTAAAATAATTAAAATTAAGCATTTTAAAGTGAAAAGATTAAGTAACTAGAAGAAATATTAAAATTATTATATTGATGAATAATAATTACATATTTAAAATCCAATGTATTTATTTTTCTTAACTTTTATATTATTTCTGCAAGTTAATAAATGTTGTAACAATATCACATCAAAACACTTATATATATTTATATTTATTTAAATTTCATATTTTATCACATTTTTAAATGTTTTATTGAAAATTATTTATTCATTTATTTTCATTAAATTTTATCAATGATATAAAATTCACTTTCAAATTAACAAATGAAGTTTCTTATTTTTGATGTTTATGTTAACATTTGATATCACATTTACATTTTAGCAAGAGTCTTAAATAATGTATTGAATATTTGTATATCATTAATACTTTCTATTTATACCATTTGACATTTCTGAAAATTTAATAAATTGTTTTTATTTATTTATTTGTTTTTTAAAAATTTTAATTTTTTAAATCCTTAAAAAATATGAAAAATACTTCTTCATACCAGACCAAAATTAAAATTTCAAATAATCCTTAATTATTCAAATCAATTTATTTCAGAACCTTCCTTTTATTCATATCAATGTAATAATTCTAGAATAATCTAATTATTCTTAATAATTCTTATTATAAATATTTTTTTTAGTTAATCACGAACATTTTAAATGTCAAGTTATAAATAGAAACTACATCACTCAATAAGTGCTTTATTTTTTTTTTTTTAAATTCAAATTTTTTTAAATCGTTAAAAAATATGAAAAATACTTCTTCATACCAGACCAAAATTAAAATTTTAAATAATCTTTAATTATTCTAATCAATTTATTTCAGAACCTTCCTTTTATTCATATTAATGTAATAACTCTAGAATAATCTACTTATTCTTATTATATATATATATTTTTTTTTTTAGTTGATCATGACTATTTTAAATGTCAAGTTATAAGTGGAAATTTCATCACTCAATAAGTGCTTTATTTGTTTTTGTTTTTTAAAAATTTTAATTTTTTAAATCATTAAAAATATGTAAAATTCTTCTTTATACCAGACAAGTATTAAAAATCCTTAATTAATCACGAATAAATAAATAATCCTTAATTATTATCAACAATTTAGCTCAGAACCTTCCTTTTATTCATATCAATGTAATAATTCTAGAATACTCTAATTATTTTTATTATAAACATTTTTTTTTAAATTTTTTTTAGTTTATCACGAACACTTTAAATGTCAAGCTATAAATGGAAACTACATCCCTCAATAAGTGCTTTATATGTTTAGAAAGAAAAAAAAAGTACATCCCACCCCTTTTAAATGTCACAATTATTGATTCCGAACTTAACTCCCCCGCATGGACGGTTACCATGGCTACTAGACATCCCCCCAAAGAGCATGCAGATCCCAAAAAGTTTTTAGCGCGCTCTGACCCACATTCTTATTGTTCCACAACAGAACGGGAATAAAATAATTTACGATGCACACCGAAACAGCAATGGTAAAATAAAATAAAAATGAAACAATGCCAGGCATTGTGTAAGCACACTTACCCGTTGGAGGGGTCGGCGTTAATTTACGAGAAGGTCGTAAACCATCTCAGAATGGACGAGGCCTGAGGATCCTATCCGCAACGGCGAGGATGGCATGGATGGAACCATCCCACGCTTACTACTACCACCGAAGCTACTTCGATTCATTGCGATCAGCGCCATCTGTTGATGAGAGGGGTGGTTGCATTCAGTAGTGGCGGCTTTATTTTTTGTTGGCGTTGGTTTACGCTAATCGACGCCAGTGGTGGCGACATCTTGGAGTTTATGAATAAGATGGGCAAGCTAATATTTTGTCTATTCGGAAATTTTTTTTTTTCACTTTCTGGGGGAAATGTATTAAGGGGAAATCGGTTATATACAGAGAAATTCTTTGGTCAGATTTTTGGACCTTTATGGTACTTCAAAGTAGAATAAATTTATATGAACTAAAATAAATAAGCATTCTCAGAACTATTTTTATACAAAAAAAAGAAAAAAAGAAAAAAAAAGAATCAAGTTTGATTTAAGAGCAGTTCATTTATTATAGAAATAAAATTTTTCAGCTCAGAAAAAGTCATCTAAATTTTAAGTTGTTTATTACTCTGAATGCGAATTATTATAATAAGAATAATTATTATTTATTATTATTATTATTGCGAAAAAAATTCCATATTGGTTAAGAACTCTATTTGTTTACTTATGTTTTAAAGAAATGCATCCAAAATGGCATATTTTAAAAAGCAAATTTAATCTCCAATATTTATAAACAGTTCTTAAAAAAAGGGGTCATTTATAATTTAAACATTTAATTTTTAAGCATTTACAATTTTATATAATATATTATATGTATTTTAATATATTATTCTTTAAGAGAAAACGATATATTATTAAAATAATATATCGTTTTCCCCTAAGAAATAATATTTCGTATGTTTTAAATGCCTCCGAAATTAAAAATGGGATTTAATCTCCAATATTTGTAAAAAAGTTTTAAAAAAGAGGTCTAAACGTTTACTAGGGTACTTTTTTATTTGAATACTATCTTTATTTAATTTAAGTTAATATAAAACAATTTTATATTTTATGCGTTTCTACAATAAAGTGAACGTATTAATAAAAGTCATGGTTTATGGTCAAGAATTGTGGAGAAGGCAATCGTGATTCCAATAAAAGAACAATTTCATTAAAATTAATATTTTTATTGACTTTATGTAATAATAATATAAATGTATGAATAAAAACATATGATTCCAAGTTTTATAAAACAAATTCAAAAAGCAATAATTTTATTATATTCTTTTTATTTTATGTTAAAAAAATAATACTTTTTGAAAAGAAAACCACAATAATGTTGATAAATTTTTCTTCATTAATTTAATAAATATATTAAAGCCTTTATATATATATATATATATATATATATATATATATATATATATATATATAAATATATATATATATAACGGAAAACAAAAGTGAGTCTCAAACCAAAAGTTATTTTAATTAGAAACAATAAATTTATTAAGATTTATATTATATTTGTTTTTATATAAGCTTAGAAATTTTTTTAAATTTTACCATTAAAACCTGAAAATAGAATAACGCAATAGGATAACATAGTTATATTGACAACTCAAGCAACAGAAACGCATAATTTTATTTGTAAACAAAGATTTTTTTACAGTTTTATATGTAAAAATAATAATAATAATTTAATCCTTAGTCGCAGAACGCATTTTAAAGGTTTGATATATCTTCCAGTGCAATTTTTTTCTGAAGGATGCATTTAAAGCTTTGTGTACCATTACACCCGTGGCTGGAACTTGCGATTTTAAGACAAGACTCCCTGTTTAAATTACAGATATTAGCTTACGTATTCCGGAATGTGTGAAAAGGAATTGAGGAATTCCCAGTTTTTTTTTTTTTTTTTCTGTCTAATGCAACTGGCAAACACAGACAGCTTGGTCTTAGATGCCTTAAGGCAAGTGCTGCACAGACGTACTCACTTTGCATTACCCAGGGGGCGCGTGTAACTTGAAGATAAGCCACGGACGCGGAGTGACAATGCCCCCGCAGCGCTCTACGATCCTATTTGACCGGGACCTACTTTTTAAAGTGGATTCCGAACCACTATAAGCAACCATGGCACCGCCGGGACTCGAATCCGAAACCTGTGGTACCGAGCGCCAGAACGCTAGCCACTCGGCCAATCAGGCCCCGGAATTCCCAAGTTTATTGCTACATTTGCATACTGTCGATGCTAAATGTTTTTAATTTTAAGTTATTATTTGTTAGTAAAATTCAAATCAGATGTATTTGAGGATTTGATTAATTTTTCAAAAACGATTAAACACATTTAAACAATTTTTTTGAGTTCCTGCTAAACTCGCCAACAACTTAGCTTTATAAACTTAATTTTTTTTCATGTTTTATTTAATATCAGTTTTTAAAATAATACTGATACCTTTTGTATATTTTACATTAAAATAAAAAAGTTTGAAGGAACTTTTGGAGCTATATATATATATCAAATTGTGTATTTAAAATAATTTCGACTTGCTATATTTCTATTTCAGAATTGATTTTATCTATATAATTGGCTCAAGCTGAATGGAATTTATAAAAAGAGGTAAGTAAATGTTTTCGATAAAAAATACGATTTCCGAAGTCAAAACTTATTTTTTCTGCTTTATTTGGCGAAGAGGAAAAAAATGTCTATGGGAAAAAGTTATTATTTTCTATTATAATTAAAAAACTGGATTAAAGTTGCAATGCAGTACAAAAGTGCTAGTCAAAGTGACAATGGGTAAAAATGCTAGTCAAAGTAGCAAGGCAACTCCTATGCGCTAGTCATAGCTATAACACGTTATAACGAGATTCTTGAATTGCAGAAAAACCTCCATTAATTCCCGGGCTAATTATTTTTGCACTGAGTTTCAATAATTAGAAAATTATCTTTATGACAAATAATATATAATCTTGAAGAAAATGCTTAAGATCTGAAAATATTGGTACACTAAAGAACATGAGATATTTGAAAATGCAGGCCAGTTTATTCAATTTCTTTCAGTTCTGAGCTCATGTACTGTAACGTCTGCGAAGAAAATTTTTAATATTTATTATAATTTTAAATTCATTACGGAGAAATTATAAAATGGATTTATTCGCGGAGTATTAAACGTGTTGAGCATTTCATACCAGGAATACATAGACTTCTGAAGACCGCGGGCCGCATATGCTCACATTAGAGAGTTTTTGCATACCGTACGTTAGTTACCGTAGGACGTCCGTTAGCTTTTTCTCATCTTTGCTCATATGAGCATGCGCTCCAGGGAGAAAAAGCTAACGGACGTCCTACGGTAACTAACGTACGGTATGCAAAAACTCTCTATTAACTTGCCTACAAGTCACACTATTGTATTCATTAATTGGTATGAATTTAAAATTATAAGTATGGAAATTATAGTATGAAATTATTCACAGAGTATAGTAGATATAGATATTTTATACCAGGGATACACAGACTTCTGAAAGACGTGGGCCGTATAATCATATTATAGCAAGTTGTCAATGAAACACTCGAAAAACAAATTTAAAAGCCATATACTGTATATTTGTTTTCTTATATATGCAATATATAATTAAAAATTAATGACAATATAATATATCAAAAAATAAAGAAATGTAAGACATAATATTAAGAATGGTTTAACTGATAATTTAGTAATTGGCCCAATTTTTATAGAAACTAGGCTCAAAAAGGGTGGATTAACAATTTCTATTTATTGTTTTTTTAAATATTCCTGACTGAAAATGTTTGTTCACAAATATATATTGATCTAAAGAGGCTTACACGTTTTAATGTATTATTTAGTAGCAAACAAAGAATGCATTAAAATGTATAAGCTTGTTACTAAGCTACTTTGTTGCCGCAATTTTAAAATGGAACATGTTTTTTGAGAATACCTTAAATTAATGAATTCTTAAAACAAGCATTCGCGAATGACTAAGCTTGTCAAACGGCTTAAAACAAGCCTTTGCCATTGACTAAACTTGTTAAATAGCTTGGAACCATTTGGTAATGACTAAACTTGTTAAATATCTTAGAACCATTTGGTAATGACTAAACTTGTTAAATATCTTGGAACCATTTGCCAATGTCTAAGCTTGTTAAATGGCTTAAAACAAGCATTTGCTATTGGCTAAACTTCTCAAATGGCTTGAAAAAAGCATTTGAAAATGGCTAACTTAGTCAAATGGCTTAAAACAAGCATTTGTCAATGGCTAAGCTTGCCAAATGGCTTGAAACGAGCATTTTCCAATGGAACGTTAACTCTTTTGGCTTCATACAGAATGGAGTTGACACTCTTGTGTTAGTGCCAGGAAAAAAAAAACAACTTTAGTTAGCTGGTAATTAAAAAATCTTAATTTCTTGCTTTACAATAAATTTTAAAATAACTATGGATTTTTTTATATATATATTTGAGTACATTTTTTTTTAATCCAAATATAGCGGATCGTTTTCCTGTTATTAGGGAGTTTTTGCATACCGTAAGTTAGTTACCGTAGGACGTCCGTTAGCATTTTTCTCCCTCCAGCGCGTGCTCAGTTTCCTATGAGCATGCGCGCTAGGGAGAAAAATGCTAACGGACGTCCTACGGTAACTAACTTACGGTATGCAAAAACTCCCTATTATCTTTCGTCAAAATCGGAAAGTCTACTATAACAAAAAGTCTCATATGACTTTTTACAGCAAAACTGTAAAACTGTTGCTGCAAAACTGTTGCTTTAGGATGCCAAGGCAAGGCGGGAAACCTTGCATTGCACACTTGTATCGAAATTTTTTTTTCTGGTGTGCTTTATTATTTAATTGTTATTTTGTTGTAGATGGTGCTCAAGTTCAGTTGATGCATACCACGAACAGCCCACCAACAAGCATTGAAGACAAGATATTGCTGTTTGGGAAGACTCTATATTTGAATCTCATATGGGAGAAAATTCAGTGAACTCCCACCAAGGAGTATGACTATCGATGTGAAACTCTTATAAATTCTGTCACAATCGATATTGTGTCCCCTTCAACGGGACATTCACAATCGAGACTCCTTTCAGCTACCTCAGATTTCGTAACATGAATATTCATCGGAAATTTAAAATAACTCTTAAAATGCATTTCATCTTATTGAAACTTAAAGTAGAATTTGTAGAAAATTTAGAGCTAGAATTTGTTTTAAAAGTTCAATCGTGATTTATAATCATGACGAAGGAAAAATTTTGTAATATTAATGGGAAAAACTTTTAATCAATTATTGTTTTAAAGAGATGCTTCTGTTAATAAAATGTATTCTTAATTTAAGTTTTTGTTTCTCAATTGTTTTATTTAATACTGTTTCTTTTTTATTCATAATTTTTCGGAAATCTAATACTTTGTTATCCGAATTTTTTTTCCGGTGGTTTAATGAATGCATTTTTAAATTGAGCAATGATCAAAATTTGACTAACGTATTTTTGTATGCTTTTAAGCCTACGCATTTTCATATTACTACTACTACTACATATGTCTTTGGAATTAAGATATCAAGTCATTTTCCTTTTATATGTTCACTTAAGTACTTATACTTTTATATTTACCTATTGCTATATAAAGCAATCATATTAATGCTTATTTTTCTTGAAACTTTTTCGACTGAAAATAATTTTTATAAAAATTTTTTGTTTTGTGAATAAAGTTTAACTGAATAAAGTTTATAATATCAAATAAGAGGGGCATTTCAAATAAAAGTATTGGTTGGTTATAAAAATAAGCAAAAGAATAGAAACGAAATTCATTTAAAGATCTTATATTCGTTCATGGTGAGCATTAGCGAGGAGGTTCAATCCATTGCTGGCTTTGTTGTTGACATTGTTTCAAAAAACGAGGAGACTCGATGACGTGTGTGATGTTCAGCATCTTACCTCGTGAGTCAGACTACCTGGTGGGAAATTCAGGGTAGTTTCCCTAAAAGACCTCCAGGAAGGCACTGCCCTCCTTTTTCAGCGTCATGGAGCCAAGTCAGACTTCCACCTACGGGTGCTCCATCACAACAGAAGCTATGTACCCTTCCTCCATGATAATACACGGGTTCATGGACTTGGTCTAGATGTTGCTGTAGACCAATTCGGTTAAGAAAAAAAATTATTCGTTCATACTTTGACTCTTTTCTCTCGTGTAATTGTGATTCATCTCTAAGCACTTTTGACAACCCGCGATGCATTATTACGTTCATTTTTAAGTAATTAATTATTTCAAAAGACAGCGAAAGGTTAGTATATAGAATACGTTCTATTATATTAATTTATTTTAATCAAATTTGAAAAATTATTGCTTTATACCTCATACATTAATTAAACAAACAGACAACACTAATACATAAAATTGTATTATTATTACATCATGAAAAGGAGTTCGTTTTGATATGAGAGGACTAGAAATAACAATGGTTTCTATGGGCGAGGATTGGCGATATATGTGGCAATTTATCGCTAGAGAGTAATAATAAAGAAATACCGAAAATTGCTAATGCTTAGCTTTAGTTTTATTTTAGGAGTTTTGTTTAAACTTAACGTAACTTTTATGCGATAGTTAGGTGCGAATACCCATACTTAAAATAATTTCATTTTCCTTTTTCTATTTTGGATGAAATAATTAAGATTTTATGCACTGCAATTAAACAAAAAGATATGTAAAATAGTTGAAATCTGATTTCCTTTTCGTTTTCGGAATAACTAATTTTTAATTAAGATTCGTCATACAAAAGCTAGCTATAAAATTTTACGAATGAAATGAGAAGTCTTGATGGGCTGGTATTATTTTTAAGTAGAATTTTTTTTAAATTCATTTCGTTTGATTTTATGAACGGATAAAGTAGGAAAATTTTAACGACTCAACTATTTTAGAAAACTCCAATTTAAGATACTACCTATTGTTATTACAAATATGATTCAATGATTAAATTAATTAAAATGAGAAAATGCGTAATGTAGTATAAAATAAAACTTATATATGTAAGTGAAATTGAGTAAATTAACTTTATGGTTTTTATTTTTGTAGAGTTCCGTTACTTATTTATGTACAATGGGTTTTATAATAATAGTTTGTCTTTAAATACAAACCCAATAAAATTAATCTTTGATGTATCACAGTTTCATAATTTTCATTTTTGGAGTTTCTTTCCTTTAATAATTAAAATTTATTGTTTTATTATAATATTATTTTATTTAATATATTTTTGAAATGTATTGTCTTTGTCTTTTTTTTATATTTAGTTTCTTTGTGTGCGTTACAAATATATAAATTAAGAAATATAACACAACTATGTTATATTTTTTTTCTTATAAGTTAATAGTATTTGTGATTTTTATTTTACGTATCTTTTGAAGCATAATATTGGAATAATTTATGTAAACATATGGGACTTTTTATAATGAAGTAACTTGTAACTTGCTTAAAGTAAGTTATTATAAACAAACAACGATAAAATTTTGTCCACACTGCAGACTGGCTTTATATATATATATATATATAGTGTGTGTGTGTGTATTGTGTTTGTATGAATTTCTACAGCCATTAGCTCGCTTTTCTAAAGTGGCTATTAAAAAAGAACAGTTCATCATTTTGAAAATGCATTGATATATTTATAAAAAAGTTAATTCTAATGTTAAAAGTTAGTTAAAATTTTCTTCTATTATTTATAAAATCAGCTGTATAAATCGTCATTTTTTCTTTTAAAATTAATTTATTTCTATTTAATAAAAACACTATTTATTGATATTTAAGGTTTATAGATTTAATTTGATATATTTTAGTTTTCAGAATAAAAAAAATTCCACTTATTTTTTTCTCCTTTCACTTAGTGCAGAATTTTTTTTTCACATATACATCTATGTTCATGAATGAATGTAACATATTTGTAACTGTAGCTTATTTGTTTTGTTGAATTTTGTGGTTTTTTTGCTACGTACTGTTGTCTATTATGTGCTGGTGTCTGCAATTACGCCTAAATGTAACGTAACGCAAGCAATTATTCCTGAGAGTGTTCATTGATTGCATTACGAACTAATTTAAGAAATAACTTAAACACACCAAAGTGGTGGTCTGCAAAACTCTTACAGGTTCGTATGTTAATTAAACAAAGAAATTGCACTAATACAGAAAATTGGATGTATTGTCCTTATTAAACAGTGAAAAGGAGTTCTTTTTGATGTAAGATAAGTAGCAATAGTTGCTATTGGCAAGGATTGGCGACACACGTGAGAATTTATCGCTAGGCAGTAATAATAAAGGAATACCGAAAATTGCTACTGCTTAGCTTTAGTTTTATTTTACGAGTTTTGTTTAAACTTAATGTAACTATTATGCGGGAATTAGGTGCGAATACCCGTACTTAAAATAATTTCATTTTCCTTTTTCTATTTTCGGTGAATTAATTATGATTTTATGCACTGCAATTAAACAAAAAGATGTAAAATAGTTGAAATCTGATTTCCTTTTCGTTTTCGGAATAACTAATTTTTAATTAAGATTCGTCATACAAAAGCTAGCTATAAAATTTTACGAATGAAATGAGAAGTCTTGATGGGCTGGTATTATTTTTAAGTAGAATTTTTTTTAAATTCATTTCGTTTGATTTTATGAACGGATAAAGTCGGAAAATTTTAACGACTCAACTATTTTAGAAAACTCCAATTTAAGATACTACCTATTGTTAGTACAGATATGATTCAATGATTAAATTAATTAAAATGAGAAAATGCGCAATGTAGTATAAAATAAAACTTATATATGTAAGTGAAATTGAGTAAATTAACTTTATGGTTTTTATTTTTGTAGAGTTCCGTTACTTATTTATGTACAATGGGTTTTATAATAATAGTTTGTCTTTAAATACAAACCCAATAAAATTAATCTTTGATGTATCACAGTTTCATAATTTTCATTTTTGGAGTTTCTTTCCTTTAATAATTAAAATTTATTATTTTTTATTACAATATTATTTTATTTAATATATTTTTTAAATTTATTGTATTTGTCTTTTTTTTATATTTAGTTTCTTTGTGTGCGTTACAAATATATAAATTAAGAAATATAACACAACTATGTTATATTTTTTTTCTTATAAGTTAATAGTATTTGTGATTTTTATTTTACGTATCTTTTGAAGCATAATATTGGAATAATTTATGTAAACATATGGGACTTTTTATAATGAAGTAACTTGTAACTTGCTTAAAGTAAGTTATTATAAACAAACAACGATAAAATTTTGTCCACACTGCAGACTGGCTTTATATATATATATATATATATGTGTGTGTGTGTGTTGTGTTTGTAGGAATTTCTACAGCCATTAGACAGCTTTCCTAAAGTGGCTATTAAAATAGAGCAGTTCATCATTTTGAAAATGCATTGATATATTTATAAAAAAGTTAATTCTAATGTTAAAAGTTAGTTAAAATTTTCTTCTATTATTTATAAAAACAGCTGTGTAAATCGTCATCTCTTCTTTTAAAATTAATTTATTTCTATTTAGTGAAAACACTGTTTATTGATATTTAAGGTTTATAGATTTAATTTGATATATTTTAGTTTTCAGAATAAAAAAAATTCCACTTATTTTTTTCTCCTTTCACTTAGTGCAGAATTTTTTTTTCACATATACATCTATGTTCATGAATGAATGTAACATATTTGTAACTGTAGCTTATTTGTTTTGTTGAATTTTGTGGTTTTTTTGCTACGTACTGTTGTCTATTATGTGCTGGTGTCTGCAATTACGCCTAAATGTAACGTAACGCAAGCAATTATTCCTGAGAGTGTTCATTGATTGCATTACGAACTAATTTAAGAAATAACTTAAACACACCAAAGTGGTGGTCTGCAAAACTCTTACAGGTTCGTATGTTAATTAAACAAAGAAATTGCACTAATACAGAAAATTGGATGTATTGTCCTTATTAAACAGTGAAAAGGAGTTCTCTTTGATATAAGAGAAGTAGCACAAGTTGCTATTGGCGAGGATTGGCGACACACGTGAGAATTTATCGCTAGGCAGTAATAATAAAGGAATACCGAAAATTGCTACTGCTTAGCTTTAGTTTTATTTTACGAGTTTTGTTTAAACTTAATGTAACTATTATGCGGGAATTAGGTGCGAATACCCGTACTTAAAATAATTTCATTTTCCTTTTTCTATTTTCGGTGAATTAATTATGATTTTATGCACTGCAATTAAACAAAAAGATGTAAAATAGTTGAAATCTGATTTCCTTTTCGTTTTCGGAATAACTAATTTTTAATTAAGATTCGTCATACAAAAGCTAGCTATAAAATTTTACGAATGAAATGAGAAGTCTTGATGGGCTGGTATTATTTTTAAGTAGAATTTTTTTTAAATTCATTTCGTTTGATTTTATGAACGGATAAAGTCGGAAAATTTTAACGACTCAACTATTTTAGAAAACTCCAATTTAAGATACTACCTATTGTTAGTACAGATATAATTCAATGATTAAATTAATTAAAATGAGAAAATGCGCAATGTAGTATAAAATAAAACTTATATATGTAAGTGAAATTGAGTAAATTAACTTTATGGTTTTTATTTTTGTAGAGTTCCGTTACTTATTTATGTACAATGGGTTTTATAATAATAGTTTGTCTTTAAATACAAACCCAATAAAATTAATCTTTGATGTATCACAGCTTCATAATTTTCATTTTTAGTTTCTTTTCTTTAATAATTAAAATGTATTGTTTTTTATTACAATTTTATTTTATTTAATATATTTTTTAAATTTATTGTCGTTGTCTTTTTTTTTGTATTTAATTTCCTTGTGTGTGTTACACATATATAAATTAAGAAATATAACATAACTATGTTATATTTCTTTTCTTATAAGTTAATAGTATTCGTGATTTTTATTTTACGTGTCTTTTGAAGCATAATATTGGAATAATTTTTGTAAACAAATGGGACTTTTTATAATGAAGTAACTTGTAACTTACTTAAGTAAGTTATTATATACAAACAAAGATAAAATTTTGCCCACACTTTTATTTACTCTCATGCAGACTGGCTTTATATATATATATATAATATATAGTGTGTATATGTGTGTGTGTGTATTGTGTTTCTATGAATTTCTACAGCCATGAGACCGCTTTTCTAAAGGGGCTATTAAAAAAGAACAGTTCATCATTTTGAAAATGTATTGATATATTTATTAAAAAGTTAATTCTTAAGTTAAAAATTAACAATTTTCTTCTATTATTAATAAAAACAGCTGTATAAATCGTCATCTTTTTTTTTAAATGAATTTATTTCTATTTAATGAAAACGCTATTTATTGATATTTAAGGAAATAAAGATTTAATTTGATATATTTTAGTTTTCAGAATAAAAAAAATTCCACTTATTTTTTTCTTCTTTCATTTAGTGCAAAAGAATTTTTTTTTCACATATACATCTATA
Source organism: Caerostris darwini (assembly GCA_021605075.1). Classification (NCBI taxonomy): domain Eukaryota; kingdom Metazoa; phylum Arthropoda; class Arachnida; order Araneae; family Araneidae; genus Caerostris; species Caerostris darwini. The sequence goes on from BPLQ01004692.1 coordinate 453,093, forward strand.
TTCATGAATGAATGTAGCATACTTGTAACCGTATCATAATTATTTTGTTGAATTTTGGGGGTTTTCTCCAATAATATGTGCTGATGTCTGCAAGTATGCCTAAATGTAACGTAACGTAAGCAATTATTCCTAAAAATGTTCATTGATTGCATTACGAATTAAGTTAATAAATAACTTAAACATACCAAAGTAGTGTTCCGTATCCTTTATTATTAAAATGCCTAAAAAAATTAAGTGGTGGTAATTTTTTTATTCACAATTTTAAAAAATTATTCTCCAGTTAAATAATCATAATTATTTAAAAAATCAAAACTATTTTCTAAACTTTTTTATATATTTTTTATCTAAGCTTTGTTATCTATTATCTATTTGTTCTACATAGAAATTTAAAAAGAAATCATTTTAATACAAGAACATATAATATATTCATATCTGCATAATTATCTTAAAAAATCGTTGACAGTACGATTATTATAATCTTTGAAATAGAATTTTAGCATGTTCTTTGTCCATTCAAAAATAAAAAATTTTTAAAAGCCTGCTCGAGTGAGAATTCTTTTGGAATGATTAAAATATCTGAATTTCTTTCCTTTTTTTTTGGGGCAAATCTACACAAGAATGTGTACTGCGCCTTTTGAAGGTTTTAATAGTTGCATTTATTAACTAGCTCAATGAATTTGAACTACGAGATGCTTATGGCTGCATGAATCGCTGCATTTCGTAAATGATTCAGAAGCCAAAACATTTGGGCTCACCTGTCACATTCTCCTGAAAGGATATAAATAATTATTTCAGAAATGGGAATTCCGGAGATTCCTCGCAAACATTGGGAGAAATGCTTTTGTTCGAATAGACCGGCATTAGGAGATACTATGTACTATAATAACATAACTCCGCAATATCTTTGAATCCCAAATTCATCTATTTCTACCTAGATTTTGAAGGGTGAATTCAGAATTCTATTATAAATGATGATGATTCTATAGCATTTTGATGATTTTAAAAGACTTAGAATAAAAAAAATTATGAATTTTAATGTATTTTATTTTTTTTTTTAAAAATATTGCATTTATTTAAAAAAAATTTCTAAAATTAATTTTAAAAATTTATGAATTTATAGAGTTAATCTTGGCGAAATCATACTGGCTACACAATTAACGAATAATACTTATCCTAAATGCTATACCATACTATATTATCCACGAATAATACATGTCCTAAACGGTATACTACCACGAATAAATATCCTAAATGCTATACTACTCTCTATTATCTACGAATAATTATCTTAAATGCTATACTATACTGTATTATACACGAATAATACATGCCCTAAATATATTATCCATGAATAATACATGTCCTAAATCCTATACTATACTATACTATACATAAATATCCTACATGCTATACTATACTATATTATCCCCGAATAATATGTCCTAAATGCTATACTATACCTTATTATCCACGAATAATACATGTCCTAAATATTATACTATAATATCCACGAATATATACTAAATAATATATAACAGCGATATGACGGCTTGTGCGCTAAATCCAACCACTGAAGACTTTATTTCTTATATGATTGTGATCAGTATAAGAATTTAAATGTTGTATTATCACCTAATTTAGTAGTGGTTTTCAAAAAGTTTTTATAATAGCATTTTTTGGTGCAAAATACGAAAGGAAGAAAAAGATTTATCTGAAATTATTTTTCATGTAATCCCACCAACATAAAAAATTATGAATAAAAAATTTATTTGCTCTACATAAAAATTAAAAAAAAAACATTTTAATGCACGATCATAAAATATATTTATATCTGCATAATTATCCGTAAAAATCGTTGACAGTGCGATTATTATAATCCTCGAAGTAGAATTTTAGCATTTTCTTTTTACGTTCAAAAATAAAATTTATTTTGAAAGCCTGCTCGACTGAGAATCCTTTTGGAATGCTTAAAATATCCAAATTTCATCCTTTTTTTTTCAGGCAAATCTACACAATATTGTGAACTGCACCTTTGAGGGGTTTTAATAGTTGCATCTATTAACTAGTTCAATGAATTTGAACTACGAGACTCTTACGGCTGCATGAATCGCTGCATTCCGTAAATGATTCAGAAGCCAAAACGTTTGGTCTTACCCTGTCACATTCTCCTGAAAGAATATAAATAATTATTTCAGAAATGAGAATTCCGGAGATTCCTCCGAACATTGGGAGAAATGCTTTTGTCCGAATAGACTGGCGTTAAGAGATACTATGTATTATAACATAACATAACTGCACACAATACCTTAGAATCCCAAATGCATCTATTTCTACCTAGATTATGTGAATTGTGAATACGGAATTCTATTATAAATGATATAAATGCTGATGATTTTATGGCAATTTGATGATTTTAAAAGACTAAGATTAAAAAAAATAATGATGAATTTTAATGTATTTTACTTTAAAAAAATTATTTTAATAATTGTTTCTGAAATAAATTAAGAAAATTTAAGAATGTATAGATATAATCTTGGCGAAATCATACTGGCTACACAATTAACGCATATTACTTATCCTAAATGCTATACCATACTATATTATCCAGGAATAATACATGTCCTAAATGCTATATAACCACGAATAAATATCCTAAATGCTATACTACACTATATTATCACCGACTATATACTAAATAATATATAATAGCGATGTGGTGGCTTGTGCGCTAAGTCCAACCACTGAAGACTTTGTTTCTTATATGATTGTGATCAGTATAAGAATTTAAATGTCGCTTTATCTCCTAATTTAGTAGTGGTTTTGAAAAAGTTTTTATAAAAATATTTCTTGGTGAAAAATATAAAAGCAATAAAAAATTTATCTGAAATCATTTTGGTGTAATCCCTCTAACATAAAATATTATGAATAAAAACTATATTTGCTCTAAATAAAAATTCAAAAAAGAAAACATTTTAATGCAAGAACATATAATATATTGATATCTGTATAATTATCCTTAAAAAATCGTTGACAGTACGATTGTTATAATCCTTGAAGTAGAATTTTAGCATTTTCTTTGTCCATTCAAAAATAAAATTTATTTTAAAAGCCTACTCGACTGAGAATCCTTTTGGAATGTTTAAAACATCTGAATATCTTCTTTTTTTTTCGGCAAATCTACACAAGAATGTGAACTCCGCCTTCTGTGGGTTTTAATAGTTGCATTTATTAACTAGCTCAATGAATTTGAACTACGAGATTCTTACGGCTGCATGAATCGCTGCATTCCGTAAATGATTCAGAAGCCAAAACATTTGGGCTCACCCTGTCACATTCTCCTGAAAGGATATAAATAATTATTTCAGAAATGGGAATTCCGGAGATTCCTCGCGAACATTGGGAGAAATGCTTTTGTGCGAATAGACTGGCATTAGGAGATACTATGTATTATAACATAACATAACTGCACACAATACCTTTGAATCACAACTGCATCTATTTCTACCTAGATTTTGTGAATTGTGAATTCAGAATTCTATTATAAATTATGAGGATTTTATAGTGATTTGATGATTTTAAAAGACTTTGATAAAAAAAAAAAAAATTTTAATGTATTTTATTTTTAAAAAAAAATAATAATTATTTTAAAAATTGTTTCTAAAAAAATTTAAAAATTTATACAGATAATCTTGGCGAAATCATACTGGCTACACAATTAACGAATAATGCATATCCCAAATGCTAAACCATACTATATTATCAGCGAATAATACATGTCCTAAATGCTACACTACCACGATTAAATATCCTAAATGCTATACTACACTATATTATCTACGAATAGTTATCTTAAACGCTATACTATACTATATTATCCTCGAGTAATACATGTACTAAATGCTATATTATACTTATTATCCACGAATGATACATGTCCTAAATACTATACTATACTATCCACGAATAATATTAATTGCTATACTATACTATATTATTCATGAATATTACATGACCTAAATACTATACTATCCACGATTATATACTAAATAATATATATCAGCGATGTGGTGGCTTGTGCTCTAAATCCAACCACTGAAGATTTTGTTTCTTATACGATTGTGATCAGTATAAGAATTTAAATGCCGCTTTATCTCCTAAATTATTAGTGGTTTTAAAAAGTTTTCATAAAAATATTTTTTGGTGCAAAATATAAAAGCTATACAAAATTTATCTGACATCATTTTCGTGTAATCCCTCTAACATAAAATATTATGAATAAAAAAATCTGTTTGCTCTACATATACAATCAAAAAAGAAATCATTTTAATGCAAGAACTTATAAATATATTTATATCTGCATAATTTTCCTTAAAAAATCGTTGATAGTACGATTGTTATAATCCTTGAATCCTTTTAGCATTTTCTTTGCCCATTCAAAAATAAAATTTATTTTAAAAGCCTGCTCACCTGAGAATCCTTTTGTAATGTTTAAAATATCCGAATTTCTTCCATTTTTTTTTATGGAAAAGCTACACAAGAATGTGAACTGCGCCTTTTGAGTGTTTTAATAGTTGCATTTATTAACCAGCTCAATGAATTTGGACTACGAGATTCCTACGGCTGCATGAATCGCTACATTCCGTAAATGATTCAGAAGCCAAAACATTTGGTCTTACCCTGTCACATTCTCCTGAAAGGATATAAATAATTATTTCAGAAATGGGAATTCCGGAGATTCCTGGCAAACATTGGGAGAAATGCTTTTGTCCGAATAGACTGGCATTAGGAGATACTATGTACTATAATAACAGAACTACACAATACCATTAAATCAAATGCATCTATTTCTACCCATATTTTGAAGGGTGAATTCAGAACTCTATTATAAATGACTGACGATTTTATAGCGATTTAATGGTTTTAAATGACTTAGATAAAAAAAATTAAGAAATTTAATGTATTTTATTCTTAAAAAAAATTAAGAATTTATTTAAAAAACTGAAATTAATTCTAAAATTAATTAGGAATATTTCAGAATTTATAGATATATTCTTGGCGAAATCGTACTGGCTACTCTATTAACGAATAATAGAATAACGAATATCCTAAATACTGTACTATACTATATTATCCAAATAATACATGTCCTAAGTACTATACTATATTATATTATCCACGAATAATACATATGCTAAATGCTATATTTTATCCACGAATAATACATGTGCTAAATAATACACAGTCCAGCACATTAATGTAACCTACTTTCGACGTCAATGTGAAATAACCAATCACAAAAGGCAGGTGGCAGCACATTGAAGTGGAGTGTATATAAAGGATGTCCTAGGGAATCGGAAAGCATTTCAATCGTTGGCGTAATGCAGAAACGTAGCGATAAATATCCGACATCCAAAAGGGTAGGATTATTGGCTTTCGGGCCAAGGCTGGAAGCATTTCGGAAACGGCTAATTTTGCGAACTGTTTGCGTGCCGCCGTGGTAAAGGTATACAGGGCATGCAAAATGGCACTATCCAAAATTAGCGGCGTGGCGCATGTGGTGCACCACGGGCTATAAAGGACAGAGGCGAACGAAGGCTACGGAGATGCGTTCGGGCGAATAGACGTGCAATTGTTGAACAACTGACCTCCCAGATGAACCAACGAGCTACCAAGAGATTATCCTCAACAACGGTTCAACGAACGTTGCTGCGCATGGGCCTCCGCAGCAAACGCCTGGTTAATGCACCTATGCTGACTGCTGTTCATCGGCGACGAAGGCTGGAATTTGCACGCCAGTACCGAAACTGGACGTCCACAGAGTGGCGACAGGTGGCTTTTTCCGATGAATTACGTTTTATGCCCCATCGGACAGATGGACGTTGGCGCAAACGGCGTGAAACGTCTGGAAGCAAACACCCTGCAACAATTGTCGGATGGATCATTAGATCAGGAGGGAGCATTATGGTTTGGGGAATGTTTTCCTGGCATTCACTGGGTGCACTCATCATTGTGAAAGGCACGATGGATCAGCACAAGTACGCATCTGTCCTTGCGGACCATGTCCACCCCTACATGCGAATTATTTTTTCTCAGAATGATCGCATCTAAAAGCAGGACAATGCGAGGTGTCATATAGCTCGCGGTGTATTTCCGTGGTGCGAAGAGCACCAGGATGAGTTTACCGTACTCCCCTGGCCAGCAAACCCAATTAAACACAATCGAGAATCTGTGGGACCACCTCGATCGGGTTGTTCGCGCCATGGATCCTCAACCGCGTAATCTAGCGCAGCTGGCCACGGCACTGGAGTCGGCATGGCTCAAATTCCCAGTGAACACCTTCAGAAGCCTAATTGACTCTCTTCCTGCACGTCTCGCAGCACTCTCTCGTCTCTGCACGGCTCGCGTCTTTTGACAGGTGGTCACATTAATGTGACTGGACTGTGTATAATATACTATATTATCCACGAATAATGTCCTAAATGCTATACATTATCCATGAATAATGTCCTAAATGCTATACTATACTATATTATCCACGAATAATTCATGTCCTAAATGCTATACTATACTATATTATCCACGAATAATTCATGTCCTAAATGCTATACTATACTATATTATCCACAAATAATGCATGTGCTATTACTATACTATATTATGCACGAATATATACTAAATAATATATAACAGCGATGTGGCGGCTTGTGAGCTAAATCCAACCACTGCAGACTTTTTTTCTTACATGATTCTGATCAGTATAAGAATTTAAATGTTGTATTATCTCCTAATTTATTAGTTTTTATCAAAAAGTTTTTACAAAATCATTTTTTGGTTCAAAATATAGAAGCAATAAAAAAATTTATCTCAAATCATTTTGGTGTAATATAATGCCATTAATATAAAAAAAATTATGAATAAAACAAATTTTTGTATAATATTTATATAAAAAAATACAAAATAATTATAAAATTAAAAAATTTTTTTTTTTTGTAAACTGTGTAAACTGTGTTTTTTTTTGTAAAATAATTTAAAAAATTATCTTTCAAAGAAGAATATATTCATACGAATTTTAGTTTATTTAAAGTCATAAATAATTAATATACTTTATTAAGAAAATTATAGATTTAATATTTAAAATAAAATAAATTTTTAAAACTTGAACTTTACTTGAAATTTTTATATTGTATTTTACATAAGAAATATAATTTTTGAATTCATAACGCATCGCCATGAAAAAGCGTTTTAATTGAATAATAAAAAGTTTTAATAAAATAATTATGAATAAAAAGTTATGTTAATTTAGTAAAAAAAGAAAAGTTTGTTTCAAAGAAGAATATACTTATGCAAATTTTAGTATATCTGAAATCATAAATAATTAATATACATTATTAAGAAAATTTATAGATTTAATCTTTAAAATAAACTAAATTTTATAAAAAATAGTTGTTTATATTTGAAATTTTTATTATATTTTACATATGAAAATTAATTTTTGAATTTTTCACATTCCAAAATAACAAAAAAGTTTTTAATTGAATAAAAAAATGTTTTAATAAAAATTAAGAATGAAAAAATATTTTAATTTAATAAAAAAGAAAAGTTTGATTCAAAGATGAAGATACAAGTATTCATACGAATTTTAGTTTATATGAAGTCACAAATAGTTAATATACATTATTAAGAAGGTTATAGACCTAATCTTCAAAATAAACTAAATTTTTAAAAAATAATTATTTATACTTGAAAATTTCAGTGCATTTTATATATGGAATTTAATTTTTGAATTTTTGACATTCCAAAATAAAAAAAAATGTTTGAATAAAAAAAATTCTGAATAAAAAAATGTTTTTAAAAAAAAAAAAAAAAAAAAAAAAAAAAAAGTTTTAATAAAGAAAAGTTGCATGCAAAGAAGAATATAGTCATACAAATTTTAATTTATCTGAAATAATAAATAATTAATATACATTATTAAGAAAAAATTTAATAATAATCTTAAAATCTTTAAAATAAACTGAATTTATAAAAAATAGTTGTTTATACTGGAAATTTTCATTGCATTTTATATATGAAATTTAAGTTTTGAATTTATGATGTCACAAAATAAAAAAAGTTTTAATGGAATAAAAAATGTTTTAATAAAAAATTATAAATAAAAAAATGTTTTAATTTAATAAAAAGAGAAATGTTCGTTCAAAGAAAAATATATTCAAACTAATTTGTGCCTATCTGAAGTCATAAATATTTATTACACACTATTAAGTAAATTATAGATTTAATTTTTAAAACAGAGTTAATTTTTAAAAAAAATGGTTGTTTATACTTTAAATTTTTACTGTCTTTTAGAAATTAGAAATTTAATATTTGAATTCATGACGGCCCAAAATAAAAAAATATTTTAGTTAATTAAAAAATGTTTTAATAAAAAAATTATGAATAAAAAAGGTTTTAATTTAATAAAAAAGAAAAGTTGGTTTCAAAAAAGAATATAGTCATACAAATTTTAGTTTATCTGAATAAATAATAATTATTAATATAATCATAAGTAATTAATATACATTATTAAGTAAACATTTAATAATATTCTTAAAGTCTTTAAAATAAATAAACTTTTAAAAAATAGTTGTTTACACTGGAAATTTTCATTATATTATACATTTAAAATTTAATATTTGAATTCATGACGCCACAAAATACTTTTTCAATACACCACAAAATGATTTTTAGTACCAATTATTTAAATCACATTAGCTTCTTCTAAGATGCCTTTATTCATTTAAGTATTTAAAATAAATCCAATTTAAGTAAAATGGAATCGAATTTAACTATAAACTCAATATTAAATGTGTAGGTGTTAGGCACGAAAATTAACAAAAGTTTAATTTTACAACTATGTCCAAAAAGTAAGACCAATTTTCAATTTAAAACAATCAGGGCTTATGGAATTTCAATTTTTTTTAGGTTGTTGGCACTGTCCTTGACATCTGTGTGAAATTTGACGTCAAAATATTCATTAGTGTTTGAGTTACGCTTGGCTTTGTGAAATGGTAAAACTGCTTAAGGCGATTTTTGAACTGTCTGAATTAATTGAGCAAAGAACTTTATTCAATTTTGTTTGCGGAAACGTATAGAATGTTGCAGAAGGCATTCGGTTAGCATTCCTATATCGGAAAGAACTGTTTAGCAGTGGCATAAACAGTTCAAAGAAGGAAGAGAACGTGTTGAAGACGAATAGCTCTCTGATCGACCATCAACCTCAACCGACGAAACTCACGTCCAAAAAATTAAAGATTTGGTGCCTGCAAACAATCGATTTACAATTAGAGACCTTGATGATGATGTTGGAATTTCAAAAAGACTGGTCAATTCCATTTTGGTCCTCAATCACGTCAAATCTCGATTGGTACTGAAAACACTGAATGCGCCAGCTCCCACTGCATTGATTCTTCGTGACTTCAAAAATGAAACCCATATCGTTCCACAACCACCGTTTTCACACCGTGCGACTTCTATTCCCTAAACTCCCAAAAGCCACTCTGTGGACACCGTTTTGAGTCGATTGAATAAACTCAACGTGAATCGCTGCGCGTTTTGAAGGCCATCCCTGCCGATGAATTTTTAGCATGCATTGAGGATTGGGAAAAAAGTTGGCATAAGTGCATTGTGTCCGGAGGAGATTACTTTGAAGGCGATGAAATAAATTCGAAAGAATAAATAAAGGTTTTTTTGGAAAAAAAAATAATTGGTTGTACTTTTTGGGCACAGTAGTATATTCATTAAAGAATTTCTTAATTACCTACATTTCTGCAAAGTAATTAATAATATGAAGAAGGCCTTTTCATTTTTGCGTTATTACTTTTATATTACGCAATGAATCCATCGTTTCTCTTTGTTACGCGATGAATTCAGAATAACTACCCTTATCCAAGTTGGTTCATTCATCTTCTGCTTTTGTTTTTGAGCAAGATGGATGAAAAATGCCGGAAGAAAAATATTAATAGAGTCTGGGATCATAAAGGAATGCTCCACGCTCGCCCCGTTATTGAAAGAATTACTTGTAGAAGAAATAAAGTAGATTCTTTTTCCTTATGAATACTCGCTCGTGTGTTGTATTACAGAATTTTCGGTTTAATTAAGTGCGAAAAAGAAAGCTTCGTTGTTGCTGTTTTCTGCGGCAAGATGGAATTTAATAACCAAAGTCGACTTTCATATTAAAAGAGTGACAAAAACATTTAAAAGAACCTTGTTTTCTATACACTAGAAGTTAAAGTTAATTGAAATAAAACATTAATTTTTTATTATGAGGCAGAGTTAACAGTATGGTTAGACTAAAGATCGTTTATGTAATTAAATATTTCAAATAAAAATAATAATTAATGTAGACAACATTTAAAACATCGCATGAATTTGTTTAATAATCAATTTTATATAAGCTCAGTCAGTACAATAAAAGAGCTTTGATCGTGATTAACGTGGAAGAAATTGTTTTCAATTTACGATTAAAGCCATTTAAAACGACAGAAATGTGCATGCTTTTATAAACAAGTTTAGTTATAATCAGATTTGATATATGAATTTTTTCTCTCTCAAATTTAACACAAATTTTGGCCATTTATCTTTAAGAAGACTAGAAGGAAGACAATTTATTTGTACATTTTGTAAATATGTAGTGTCACAATGATGTAATACTTATTTGGCTTTAGATTGAAGAATAAGGCTTCATGGTGGTGTATAGATTGATATGATATTACTTGGGAAATGTTTTCAAAAACGAGGCTTCTTTGTGGTGTTTAGATTGAAGAGGGATTCTTCCTTGTGGAATATAAATTGATGAACAACCCCTTTACGTTTATATTAAAGAGTGAGGCTTCATGGTGATGTACAGATTGATGTTTCTTGGGAAATTTATTCAAAAATGATGCTTCTGTATGGTGTTTAGATTGATGTGATGTTGCTTGGGAGATGTATTCAAAAATGATGCTTCTTTGTGGTATTTAGTTTGAAGAAAGGTAGTTCCTTGGAATATAAATTGATGATCAGCCCCTTTAGGTTTAGATTAAAGAGTGAGGCTTCTTGGTGATGTACAGATTGATATGATGTTAATTGGGAAATATATTCAAGAATGAAGCTTTTGGGCTTTTTAGATAGAAGATGGATTCTTCCTTGTGGAGTATAAATTGATGAAAAGCTTCTTTATGTTTCGATCTAAGAATAATGATTCCTTTTGGTGTATAGATTTAAAAATAGAATGATACAATGCATCTAAATAATAATAGAATTCTAATTTATTCTGTTTTAAAACGAAATGATAACAGGCTTTGGATTTGTATTTTAGATGTGCATTTTATTCTACACATTTTATAGTTTAAGCGCACCAAATTGTTGAATACAGCATTGAAATGAAAATTAGCTCAATTAGTTGTTACTCAGAGCCATCTGTAGTTCAGTTTAACTCCCTATTAGATAGGAGTATTAAACAAAGATATGTTAAAAATTCCAAATAAATATGCATATATTTATTATAGAACAAAATATTCATAGAAGAAAATATGGTGCTTTGGAATATTTAAAGACTTATTATTGGGTATCAATAAATCACAATGAGAACTCATCTGAAATGTTTCCTTTTATTGACGATTTTGAACCTACATTTTTGTGAATTGGCAATCGCTGTTCTTGTGCAAAGCATTTTCTGTAGTGAAAGAATAGTTCCTTGATGAAATGTCCTTCAGAACCAGCGTTATATTGTTTTTTAAGATAAACAAGTTTGGATCTCCGGCGTGATAGACCTTAGCTCTGAGATATCCCTATTTTCACAAAATGTAATTCTTGACACCATCAGCACAAAATGTAATTACTGGCACATAAGCCCAATATACACTGAAGTGACAAAAGTCATGGGATAGCAATATGCAAATTTTCAGATGGCAGTAACATCGCGTAGAACAGGTATAAATGAGCAGTGCTTTCGCAGAGCTTTCATTTCTGTTCAAGTTATTCATGTGAAGAGGTTTTGACCTGATGATGACCGCACGACGGGAATTAACAGACTTTGAACGCGGAATGTTAGTTGGAGCTAGACGCATGGGTCATGCCATTTCGGAAATCGTTAGGGAATTCAACATTCCGAGATCCACTGTGTCAAGAGTGTGCCGAGAGTATGAAATTTCAGGCATAACATCCCACCATGGACAGCGCAGTGGTCGACCGCCTGCACTTAACGACCGAGACCGGCGACGTCTGCAAAGAGTCGTAAATTCTAACAGACAAGCAACACTGCGTCAAATAACCGCAGAAATCAATGTGGGACGTACAAGGGACTTGTCTGTTAGAACTGTGCGGAGAAATTTGGCTTTCTTGGGCTATTCCAGCAGAAGACCGACTCGAGTGCCTTTACTGACAGAACGACATCGCTTGCAGCGACTCTCGTGGGCACGTGAGCATATCGGTAGGTCCCTAGATGAATGGAAAACCGTGGCCTGGTCCGATGAGTCACGATTTCAGTTGGTAAGAGCTGATGGTAGGGTTCGAGTGTGGCGCAGACCCCACGAAGCCATGGACCCAAACTGTCAGCAAGGCACTGTTCAAGCTTGTGGTGGCTCCGTAATGGTGTGGGCTGTTTTTTTCATGACATGGACTTGGTCCTCTGGTGCGACTGGACCGAACATTGACTGGAAATGCTTATGTTCAGCTACTTGAAGATCACTTGCAGCCATTCATGGACTTCATGTACCCAAACAACGCTGGGATTTTTATGGATGACAATGCGCCATGTCACCGGGCCACAACTGTTCGCGATTGGTTTGAAGAACATTCTGGACAATTCCAACGAATGATCTGGCCACCTAGATCGCCCGACATGAATCCCATCGAGCATTTATGGGACATCATCGAGAGGTCTGTTCGTGCCCAAAATCCTGCACCATCAACGCTTTCACAATTATGGACGTCTATCGAGACAGCATGGCTCAATATTCCTGCAGAAGACTTCCAACGACTTGTTGAGTCCATGCCACGTCGAGTTGCTGCACTTCGCCGGGCGAAAGGAGGGCCGACACGATATTAAGAGGTATCCCATGACTTTTGTCACTTCAGTGTATGTGTATATATATATATCTTTGTGTATGTGAAAATTTGGATAAAAAGAACAAGAACTTCAAAATTTTCAATAAAAAGCAATTTGTAAATCATATTGCAATTTTATATTTTACGCTATCACCATCTTATAAACAATAGGCCGTTGCTACAAATGTATACAATATGATGTTGCTACAAATGTATACAATATACAAATATAAGGTATATGTTTACATAGAATATAGATTATAATAAAAAATGCTTTTAATTTCTTATGATATCTAATAAGGAAATAAACTACATATTAATATTCTATATGCAATTTTTAAGCGAGAATTTACACTCTACGGAATTAATATATATCTTCATAATTTGCTTTCTATTTTTTAAAAAGCTAAATTTGTGAATATACGATTTCCTTAAAATAGTCAGGCTACTGAAATATTTTTAGGTTGAATTTCAATAATCAAGTGATTTTTCTTGCTTAATTGGCGATCAAAGATAATTAAGAGAGTGAACTGCTTTAATAGCTTTTACAGCTTTTAAGATTTCTTCTAAATGCATTTTCCCCCTAACAAATTATCGTAAAATTAGCACTTAATTTATGAAAATTACAAATCGCAAGTTTTCAAACTAATATTAATCGGAAGGATTTAAAAGTGGCAGTCGTTCCATAGTTTATTTTCTTAAACGCATCCATAGAATATAAATCAGTTAACTTTTTTTTTCAATACGAGAAATGAAGTCAATTTTAAAATTATTCGTTGATGGAATAAGTATTATGCTTTTCTGTTGCTATTTATATATCTTTAAATACTTAAATTAAAAAGGTCAGCTGTTTTTTAATGACCTAATATTGATTGGAGATCTGTATAGCCTTCATAACTTAATTTAATTTGAAAATTGAATTCTATTCAGAAGAAGAAAAAATTAGTGTAATTGTTAGATGCAAATCTGTGACACAAAAGTGTAACATTCCCTTGGTAGGTCCCTCGATAAATATAGTTTATGATGACATTCAAATTAACGCTGTTGATTGTATAGTATTCATAAACATAAATGTATAATATCTATAACTTAATTTTTATTCAGATGAAAAAATGGTCTCTCGATAAATATAGTTAATGTTGAAATTAAAATTAACGCTGTTTGTTGTATAGTATTCATAACTATAGTTGTATAGTATTCATAACTATAGTTGTATAGTATTCATAATGTAAATAATTTGTAAATTGAATTCTATTCAAATGAAAACAATTAGTTAAATGCAAAAATTTGACACAAAAATGTAACATTCCCTTGGTAGGTCTCTCGATAAATATAGTTTATGATGAAATTCAGATTAGCATTGTTGGTTGTATAGTATTCATGTACATAACCCCGCATTAAAGAATTGAGGAATATTAAATTTAATAGTTAAAATTAATCATTTCCATTATTTTCCCATCTCTACAATATAGTAATAAACATGTTCATGTTCATTAAAAATTTAATCCAGTCATCTGCAACAATATTATTGTATCAGTAGTCCTGCAGATTCCTATCTTTACTATGAATGCTTCTTTAAAAGTTAAATTAGTTAATCAATGAGATCATTTAAAAGAATATTACCTGTGCGTTTAAATTTTGCTCCGTTTCAGTTACTTATCAACAGGCACGAATGTGTTTTATTCATATTCAATACTTTCACATTTACAAATTTTCTATGGAAACTGAATTGCTTTACTGATGATTATGTCTTCAGATATTTTAACGTGCATTTAAAATTTTATAACCACTTTCGATTAATTTCCATGTTGATATACTCACAAATACCTCTGTAAAATCAAATTGATAATTTAATGATAACGGTTCCAGATATTATTTACAGTGCATTTAAATTTATGCTCCATCTATGTGCTACTTACATGTAACTACGTCCTCCGACCATTAGATACCCCATCGCTTTCAAGGCAATATGACAAAGATGATGGCAGCCTCCACAGATAATAAACCTTCTGGGTTCCGGGTATAAAGTGATTATTGCTTTAATAAAAAATCCAATTTTACGAGAATATGGCTCTCCCGTCGCGCTAGAGCAGCCTCACATTCAGAGTGGTAACTCGCGATTTATGGAGGCATGGCAAGCAACTCTGCAGTTACTTCTGCTGCATCGACAATATTTTAGCCATAATGTCACGGCCGTTTATGGTCTAAGGAGAAAAAAGGAAGCGATGTTATGTCACATTAATCTAAGAACGGTAATTAAATCATATTATTCTAGTAAAGGCTTTGAATGTTTTATGTCATAATGGCGAAAACTTATTAAAAAGGATGCCAAGGAAATAAAATAGTTATTTTAATCTGTTGCTATGATCGTTTTCAGGGTTATATGTGTTTACTAAAGTTTGGCTATTATTAAATAATTGTTCTTAATTTTATTGAATTCTTTAAATTGTTAATTCTAATAATTTTTTAAACTCTAGTATTTACTAATTCAATTAAATTCTTAATTCTGGCGAAACCTATTTGTAATACATTTTTAATTCCAGCAGTTTTTACTTCTAATAAATTCTTAATTCTAGTAAAGACTTTGTAACTTTTATAATTTTACCTATTTCTTCATGCTGTAAAGATTTTATTTTATTTAATTTCAATTATAATGAATTCTTAATTTTTAATATATTTCTAATACGAGTAAATTCTTAATTTTTAATAAATCCCTTATAAATACTTAATTTTTAATATATCTCTAATAAATTCTTAATTTTTAAACTTCATTATTCTAATAAATTCTCAATTTTAAAATTCTTAATCCTAATAAATTCTTAATTTTAAAATTCTTAATTCTTAATCATAGTAAATTCTTAATTTTAAAATTCTTAATTCTTAATCCTAGTAAATTCTTAATTTTAAAATTTTTAATTTCAAAATTCTTAATTTTTAATTTTAAAATTCTCAATCCTAATAAATTCTTAATTTTAAAATTCCATATTCTAATAAAATCTTAATTCTTAATTTCAAAATTTTTAATTCTAATAAATTTTTAATTCTTAATTTTAATAGATTCTTAATGCTTTAAACTCATAAAATTCTTCCAATTCTTAATTCTAATTCTAATAAAGGCAAACTGAATCTTTTTGTCATAGTAGAAAAAAGGATTTTTCTATGAAGAGCTGCCAAGGAAAATAAAATTATTATTAAAATCTGTTGCTATAATCGTTGTCAGAATTATGTATGTTTATTAAAATTAAACTATTGTTACATATTTATTCTTAATATAAAAATGATTTATTATTTAAATTGTGATGTAAAATAAATAGTGGTTCTAACTGATATGTTAAAATAATCTGCCAATTAACAATTTTTTTACAATTTAAACCAATTATTTTCCTCTTAGTAACATTTTTACAAGTCATATTTAGCCATCGTTTTTGTCATTCCATATTGCAAAAATGATTCCTACATTTCTTACTACGTAATTTAATATACATATTTACCACGTAATTTACTATACTTATTTACAACGTAATTTAATATACATATTTACTACATAATTTAATATACACTGAATGGAAAAATTATTATATGTGCATACATTATATTTACATACTTAACCAGTTAATTTTATAAACTAAAGATAAGTTTCAATTATTAGAATTCAGAAAATATCCAATGTTGCTTACAATTCGTTTTAATAAATAATATGAACGAAAATAATTTAAATATCTTACTTTTTTTACGATAATTTAAAAAATGATACTTGCACTATAAATATTCATTAAAGTATTATTATTTTTTTATATAAATTCTCAAAATAATATATACGGGCAAGATGATTTTCATTCAATGAAAATCATCTTGATCGCTTTATCTTTTTTTCTGATAAAGCGATCTATCAAAAAGTGCCACTACTGATTTCTATGTAGCACTATCCTAACCTCACATCACTTATAACGCCGTCTATAAGAGTTATGGAGACTTACGAATATTAAATAAGCATTTTTTTTTTTTTTTTTTTTTTTTATTCAAACAAAGCATGGTTAATTTCATAAATCATTCCTTCCCAGTGAAATGCTACGCTTTCTTTGTAACTGTTATCGTCTTATTTCATGGCTTATATGTAACGTTTTTCCTATTAAACATCAAAATCACTCCATTAACTAGTAGTTTTAGTCATAAAAGTTTTATTTTTCAACTCAAAATTAGTACTTTTCATTAAGTATTTTATTCACGTCTTGTACATTTTTTGACAAAGACAAAAAAATCCACTTCAAATAAAAGGACTAAATAAATACTATAAATGTTTGCTAAAATTCAGAAAGTGTAACTATAATTTTATCCATAGAAATAACATATCAGTAAATCTAATAATCCGTACACTCTTTAAGTGCGCAGGGACTTTTAAACATACCATCTCTCCAATCTAAACGAGAATGCAAAAACTCGAATATGACTTGTGTCTTCCCTAAATATTTGAACATATTTCTTCTGGTATGTCAGTGCAAAGATTTCTTATGTGTAGCGGTAGTATTCTCTTAAAGAGATATTTTCTTTAAAACTAGCGATTTTTGTGGAACCTGATACTTTGCGAATAGACATGTTCATCCATTCATTTCGATTTACATGATGATGGATCTGAGTTTTTTTCAACCTGCATTTCCAGGAATTCTCGACAAGAAGCACAACAAATGCTGCAGTGAGGCCCATCATCCACATGAGGAATGTTCCAACAGTGTGGTCCAACTGCAAGCTCTGCACTTCCACGCTGCCGTCTGACAGGCATTCTGTGTATCCCGATAATTCGTCGATCATTCGTTGTTGAAGCCAACCAGATTCAGAATTGTGACTGAGGCTGCAAAAAATTGAAATATAACTAGATCAGAGATTCAAATATGTATGAATAACGTGGATCGCATATACTCCATGCAATTTAAAAACAAACCCCAAAGACTGAAAAAAAAAACTATGAAATTTATATTTGTTTTAGTTGCAGGCGTACAAATTTGTAGTAAGAATGCAATTCACCTAGACGGCTCGACTTCAAATAGCAATGGTATATCCGAAAAACTAACCAGACGCAGTTGTTGGCGATGCACAGACAAAGGACATTCCACGTGTCCTTGTAAAGACTCTGTATTTTAAAATTGAAATATTACCATATCAGGGTGGCAAATACTCATGAATAACGTGGATCGCATATACTCTATGCAATTTGAAAACACATCGCAAAGAGAAAAAAAAAACCTATGAAATTTATATTTGTTTTAGTTGCAGATGTACAAATTTGTAGTAGGAATGCGATTCACGTAGACGACTCGTCTTCAAATAGTAATGCTGAATCGGAAAAGTTTTCCAGACGCAGAAGTTGGCGTTGCTCGGACACAGGAATACCATAAGTTCTAGCAAAGATTTTTTATTTTAAGTGTTTACTTGATAATACCAAAGTGGAGTTAACGTCTGGCTTATAGGGGCTTTTAAACTCCATGAGTGAGTCGCACAGCGTTTGCATTCGTAATGATATTCGATGACTTATACTCCCAGCCATACCTGTTTGGACGTCTTCGCCAGCAGTTCACCATCTTAGAATAGTTCTTTTTGAAGAGCCAATATGAGTACTGAACGAATGATACAGACTCGGCAAAGAGGAAGCTGTACTAGGTCTGGTGAAAGGCAATCCAAGTTCAAATGCATAACCTATAGTTCACCATGCCAAATGATCCACTATAGTGCCTGGAGAGTACTATGTGAAAATGACATGCATTCGCTGATAGCTGTTTTTGCAATTGACCATGGTATTTTTGCTGGCGTACATTGGTTAATAAAATACATTTTCACATAAGTGTTTTCTTTCATTTCTAACTTTTTAGTATTGTGGTATTCCATGGCGTTTAGGTGTTGTCAAAAATGCTACATATCTAGAGCTCTTTTGAAACTTCTACCATTTTTGTTACTCTAACTCTTACTACTTGAACTATAACCGTACTTCGTTTAAGAACTTTTTCCCCGCACTTCATTGTTGGTAGTCACCCGTGATAGACGCAGATTATGTTTCTGCATTTTTAATACTATATTTATGTATCTATATCATCATTTTTAATGTGTCCAATAAAAAACTAGGAAAAGTATTGAGAAAATATTTGAATTGATTGACTACATCTCGACCTTTCGGATACCTCCTCAACGATTCGTTGGACTAAAGAGATAAGATAAATATTATACGAAATTTTCTAGTTTAGCGAATTGTTTGGTGAGATAAAAGGTGTATCCTACCCTTCCCAGAAGTTTGTAATCCTCATGCTGAAACACCTTATATATATATGCATATATATAAACAATAAAATGAAAAATATATAAAATAATTCATTTAAAATTTATAAAGAATTTGGATTTGAACATTGGATTTATTTATTATTTTTTTTTTTTAGTATTCATGTGGTATCCAAATGAAAAATTCATTAACGAAATAGCTTCTATTTATTTATGTTTTAAAATTGGTGCGCAGAAGATCTACCTCCCCGTGGTGCACCTGGTAACACTTTTTAGTGACTAAAAGATCTGCAACTTGGCATTATTGTTAGAATTAATGAACTCTGTTTCAGCATGTGTTTGTTGTATTATTTTGTTGTTGTTGTATGTTTTTTTCTTCGTTGTTCTTTTTTTGCTGTAACTGTTCATAATCTGCCATTGGAAATAAAAAATAAAAAAAAAAATAAATAAATAAATGTTTTAAAATTCATGTCTGAAAACGTTTGTTCTCAAATGTATGTTGATCCAAACAGGCTTTCGCATTTCAATGTATTGTAATAACATTAGCTACTTTGTTCCTATTTTAAAATAGAACATGATTTCGGCAGTTCCATAAATAAGTTATGGATTTTTAAAAACAAATATTTCAAAATCACTAAGGATTTCATAATCAATTCGATAGTTGGGGGTTCTCTTAAAAAAATATATAAAAAAAATTGATTGATATCTGGCATTCATTGTTTCATATTTTGCTATAAATTAGTAAAAAAGTTGTTCGTTATATTTTTTTCTAACATTTGTTTACTTTTTATAAATTAGAGTGATTAATTTGAAAGTAAGGTAAAATTTACATATGATAAAGCAACAGTTTACCTGGGACCTGTTTTCCCAAACTATAATAATCATTAGTGCTTGCTAAACAAACCTCTCCCATGCATGAAATACATTGGTTTGTAATACTGTCCATTATTTTTTTACAATACATACCCATATATTTAGAATAGTATCGTTTCCAAAAAAAAAAAGTAACAATAACTAAACATGCCATTAGTTTGAAATAGCATATTCTTGTAGAAAACATTTAATACTATACCTGCCTTCACAAATCTCAACAATTTCTTTTTGTAGATAAATAAAATTATTTTACTTATTTAAATTAATCGATGTCTTTAATTTTAATAATAAATTTAATCTCGCAAAAATAAAATTATTTCAAAAGTAGGTATATTTTTTTAAAAATATTTACTATTCTTCTTTTTTATGTCACATTTTCATAGTCCGTAATCTATAACAGGGGTGGCCAATCCGCGGCCCGCCTTGAACATTTTCCGGCCCGTAAGATATATCACACTTTAACGAAATATATTTATTCTATAATGGCCAAAGTAGTTAAAACCAATGTATTAAAAATACATTATTTGTACATCCACATGATCCAATTTGAGAAATCTGGCACAAAAGTTGTTGAGAGGGGAGAAACAAATATCTCATTAGTAAAATAAATATTTTTTAATGATTTCATTTATATTTATATATTTTTTTATATTTCATTTTTAACGTTTTATATATTTCTTTACAGTGTGTGTTTAGCATGATTATTATTATATTATCTTTGTTTACAGGTAAAAATAATAGTAAACACAAAAATAATAACTCATTTTGTTTCAATTTTTCGCACCAAAAAATGCCTATAGTGGATCTAAATCTAATATGGGGATATATAATTTTATATGTGGCCCGCGGAGTTACGGTGCATTTCCAAAGTGGTCCGCAAGATCATTTGGATTGGCCACCCTGATTTATAAGTTAATAAACAACACCATACATCGGGATTACGAATTATTTCATTTGCATTTATCACATCAGTAACAAATTTGAACGATAATAAGGATGGTAATTAACGGCCTAACTGACCTTCTTTTAATGATTGTTTTATCATAAAACTTTATCGCAAGGAGAATTATGCCCTAAAATTAAATTACTAATTATGCCCTTTACATAATTAGATAATTTAATCTAATGACTACAAAGTATCTTCATTTGCTCCCTTGTCCAAGTCATAGAGAAACCATGAAGAAGCAAATATTTAGATAATCATAACTCCCTAATATTCGATAAATATGGTTGTCATTAAGAAAAGCCTGAACAAGTTTATAATTTTTATAAATATTTTTCTTTGATGTTTTATATACAGTTGCAGTATACTAATTGCATAGCATATATGCAGTTTACCGTTATAAAATTTAAAAAGAAATTAAAATTTATTAGTGAACGACTCGAAAACTACTGGACTATAGTTTTATTTCACTACTAATTTTCTATTAAAGAATTGTAGTTTTAATTAATTAATTAAAAAAAAAATCTTTTGTGATTTTATTTTTGGTTATTCCAGATAAAGTACAATAGAATAAAAAAAAAAGTTTGAGATTATCTTACATTTAATTTTTATTTTACGACTTATAAAACGAATCGTTGAATATTAAGGTTATGTTAGTCAATAACTAAGCTAAGCATTTAAAAGCAAAGTTTGAATATTTGAAATGAAACTTTTTTTAAAGTGTAGTTAATAAAAATCTTTCGGGAATTTTGGATACGCAATAGATTAGAATTTAATAATAAATTCTGTAAAAAATGTATCTCTAATTCCTAATTGGGGGGGTTTAAGAACTTTGAGATTAAGGTAGGCACACGTAATTATAAAAATACCTATGATCTATATAGTGTAACCGTGCTTCTTCCAACACCCTGCAAGAGCGCCCTGTGTGGTGTTAGGGAGAAATGGTCAGTAAGCTTCCAGACTCTCACCCGAGAGGAAGTACAGCTCAACCGCGCTGCCGCTGGGAAATGTTTAGTTCGTAATCTCTCATCCCGAGAGGAAATATATTCGGCACAACCATGTCTATTAGTTGGCCTACAGATTCTCACCCGGAGGGAAAGCATATTTCGAGCATCCAGTGAGTATATTTGAGTATCGGGTTTTCGGCTTTGAAGGGGAATCCTTCCACGAATCTATAATTAATTACTATCAGAACCCGTCATACGTTATCCTGCCAAACAAATACAGAAAATTACTGTAGAAAAATCCTGTAAAAATTACATATCGCGAATATATTTTTCATGTTCCAATACATGTGCATACTAATTTTCATAGATATCGTTTGAACATTATATAAGATGAAATGCTGCAACACCATCTGGTGGCAAGTAACAATAAAGTGGATAGCGTGAATATCTTCTCCATACTCGAATACATATTATTACCAATTTCCATACCTATTGGTTGAACGGTAGAGAAGTTCATATACTGCAGCACTATCTGGTGGCGGCTTACAACAAAGGACGTAGCATAAAAACATTATCCATATTTTGTCAAAACACACGCAAAAAATTTCATCAAAATCAATCAAGCCGCTTAGGAGGCGTTTAGTGACAAACACACGTACAGAAGAATTATATCGATTACAGCGCAACCAACCGGGTCCAATTGTGAATCTAAACCATCCAGGTGCCTACTCAAACACATACAATACATTTCATCAAAATCCGTCCAGCCGTTTAGGAGAAATTAAGTAACAAACACAACATTTGTACAGAAGAATTATATACGTAAAGGTGCCTTTAAATGTGTTTAATATTATATGTCTCTAATGGTATGTGTCTGGTGTTTGTGCGTGTGTAAATAAAGCTGTGAGTTCTCAAACTTTTTTTTTCTAATGCAACTCGCAAACACTTAGACAGCTGTCTTGGCTTAAGTGCTGCACAGACGTTACTCACTTTGCATTACCCGGGGGGGCAGGGGGTAACTTGAAGATAAGCCACGGACGCGGAGTAGCAATGACCCCGCAACGCTCTACGATCCTATTAGACAGGGACCTATGGTTAAAGTGGATTCCGAACCCCTACAAACATCAATGGCACCGCCGGGACTCGAACCAGAAACCTGTGGTATCGAATGCCAGAGCGCTAGCCACTCGGCCATTCAGGCTCTGTGAGTTCTCAAACTTGTGTCTCGTCTCAACTGAACCACACCTAGTTACAATCCAGTTCTCCAACCCACAACAGAGGCGTGTTAATGTTTTAAATTTTTCGTCCTAGTCATTTTGCGATGAATGGAATTTTTATCATTTTATGTTCCATAACCTCTCCCATTTTAATTCAAAGCAATGAATTCAAATCACTGAAATGAATTATAATTTACCATTCATGTTAACAAGTTAACGGAGAGATTCTTTCCAGGGTCCTACAGTTATAAATGAGAAATGATCTTTCTTTATTGAATAGGCTCCTTTCACTGGAACTGGAGGAATGAATGAATTCCCTCTGTATTGATTTTTGTGCGAGGAATCTCTTGAAAAAAGGCGAGGATTTCCCTTTACTTGTTTGAATTTATATCATATCCTGACTGCAGGCTTATTTTTGATGAATGCAGAGCCATCCTGAATCCCAATTACTGATTCGTTCAAAAGAGAAGTTCTCTTTTTTTAATTACCTTCTTTTCAAATAACGTGAAAGCACGTATTGGTATTGTTGAGAGTGAAGTAAAGAAAGAATATTGTGCACTATGAAGGTTATGCAGTAGTTGGTGTATCGAGTTTCATAATATTACTTACAGTACTTTTACACTGTATTTGTGTTATAAATAATTATATTTAACAGAAGACAACTTTCATAAAAAAATTCTTAACATTTAAAGGCAAATAAAACTATATATTGGTATCGAACATTTTTTTTAATAAATGAAGAAGAATGTCTTTTCCTAAATAAATCGTTGAGTTATTTAAATATTTCAACTTTATTTCAACATTTCGATTCCAATTTTAAAAAAAATAATTTTATTGTAGATTAATCATACCGTAAGCACGAAATTGCCAGAAGGCTTTATCGTTTTTCTAAATATGTGAAAATATATTTTTAGCATAAATCTTTCTTATTTCTACCCAAACTGCTTTCTATGAACAAAGAATTACAAAGGCATAGGCAAATGAATATAATAAACAATAATTGTCTTGATTATGTATGTGCTGTTAATAAAAAAAACATGTTTCATGCTGGAGATTATATTTCAAGTTTTAAAATTCAACATAAGCATAATCAGAAAGTTCAAGATTATTTATGATAGATTACATAATGTAAACACTTAACTTAAACAAGTTTAATTTAACTTAAATTAGGTTTAACTTAACTAAATTAACTTGAAAGGTAAACCCTAACTTAACTTAACTTAGGTTTTTTTTTGTTCTGGTCTTGCTCATGTACTACTACCACTACACCATACCACACCATATCACTGTGCATAGAGCTGAGTTGCCCCTATACAGTTTGATAATGATGTGGGTGAAATGAAAGGATGCAAGATGGAGGCGGAAAAATTTTGCATAGTTTACTTTTGAAGGTACAGAAGTTGAATAACGAGAAAAATTCTTACAAAAACAGAACAGAATATCAAAAAATTTTTAATTTAAGAAAGGGATGAAATATGAAATGCGAAAATATAAAAATACGTTAGGTAAGGTATTAGAAAAAATTTAAAGCAATGTAATACAATAAGCACTACACAGGAGAAGATACAAATCAGAGAGCTGAAGGAATATCCATCAAATAAATTATTATAGGAATTAGAAAAAGATTAATAGCTAATAAATAAATAGACAGTAGAAGCAGTTGCTGCAAAAACATGAACAAGGGAAATAAAAAAAGGCAGGAAGATATTACATAAGAGATAATATGTTAGGTACATAATTAGATAAATGGTATTTACATAAAAATTAGGATTATGCAATTTAGAAGCCATATGAAATAAAATAACGAATTGTTTCAAATTTAGTGTACTCTAGATATTACTGTGCCCAAAAAGTAAGACAAATTTTTAATTTCTTTTCAAAAACTTTTTATTTATTCTTCCAAATTTATTTTATCGCCTTCGAAGTAATCCCCTCCAGACACAATGCACTTATGTCAACGTTTTTTCCAATCCTCCATGCATGTTAAAAAGTTATTGGCCGGGATGGCCTTCAAAGAGCGCGCCGATTCACGTTGAAACGGTGACTCAACACGAACGACTCAAAACGGTGTCCTCGGAGAGGTAATTTGAGTTTAGGGAATAGCCAGAAGTCGCACGATGCTAAATCGGGTGAATACGGGGGTTGCAGAAAGATATGGGTTTCATATTTGTGTGAGCTGGCACATTATCGTGATGCAAAAACCAAGAGTTGTCTTTCCATAAGTATGGCTTGATTTTGCGAATAGCTTCACGCAAACGATGCATAAGACGCAAATAATATTCCTTGTTGACAGTTTGATCCGGGGATTCATAATGCACCTCACCACGGTAATCGAAGAAAACTGTCAACATGACCTTGATTTTTGTGCGACTTTGGCGTGCTCTTTTCTGCGTTGCTTCATCTTTGTCCCGATATTCACTCGATTGATCGGTTGTATCCGGGTCGTAAGCATAAATCCAAATTTCATCTCTACTTATGATTCCTTTTAACTTGCCCTGATAGACAGAAAGCATTGTTTCACACACTTGAACGGGACGATGTTTTTCCAAAAAATTCAGTGTTTTCGGTACCAATCGAGATGTGACGCGTTTGAGACCCAAAACATCCTTTAAAATGGAATGAACCATCCTTTTGAAATTCTAACAGCCTCAACAAGGTCTCTAATTGTAAATCAACAATTTTCAAGCACCTAATCTATAATTTTTTGGACGTTAGATTGGTGGGTCATCTTCATCGGGTTAGGTTGATGGTCGACCAGAGCGCTCTTCATCTTCAACGCGTTCTCTGCTTTCTTTGAACTGTTTATACCACTTGTAAACATTTCTTTCCGATATAATTTGCTCACCGAATGCCTTCTACAACATTCTATATGTTTCCGCACATGACTATTCATTCTGCAAACAAAATTTAATGCAAGTTCTTTGCTCAATTAATTCAGACATTTCACAAATCGACAAAATCACTTTTAACGTCACACAAAATCAAGCATAACTCAAACACTAATGAATATTTTAACATGAAATCTCACACAGATGTCAAGAACAGTGCCACCAATCTAAAAAAATTGAAATTTCATATGCCCGGGAATTTTAAATTGAAAATTGGTTTTACTTTTTGGGCACAGTAGTATACGTTTATAAATTGTTTTGTAAAAGAAATTACCTTAAATACGCAAACACAGTACGGTTATGTTATCTTAAATATATATGCATGCAAAAATTATTTTATAAAGCTAATTACTTTAAATAATACACCATCATAAATTATTTTATACAGCGAATTACCTTCAATATTGAAACACAGTATATACATACACGTAGATCAGAGGTCTCCAAACTACGGCCCGCGGGCCAAATCCGGTCCGCCAGTGTCATCAATCCGGCCTGCTACAGCGAATAACTTATTGTTGCTGTAATAAGTTAGATAAAAAAAATACAGAATGATAATAACTCGGTTTTATTTACTTGCTAGGTAAAGCTTAATGACAAGCATAATACGCAGAAAACTTAACTTAAGCATAACAACTAACTGGAAATTATAGATAATGGCTGAAAAATTAAAATGGTTTTGGTCCTTGGTATTTACTGGAGTAAACAGTATGGCCCTAAGGCTGGAAAAGTTTGGAGACCCCTGACGTAGATTATTTAAAAAGTTCTGATAAAAGGGAATCTACATCAGCTTACACGTCATTTATCTTTTCAATCCACTCTTCCTGGAATGTTCTTCTGAAGGCCAGCACTTTCCTTATGGGCCACAGCGACTGCTTGGCGAATCGGAAGTTGCAAGGCAGACCGTCCTTGAAACGTTTGAATAAAAAAGTCCTTATTCCTATTCCCTCCGTGATGAGAGAGAAAGACTTGGTGGAGATCAGATCCATTCCAATGGTGCTCATGTTTTTGTACGTCATGATGCACTGAGACGGATTCTGCATTATTCTGTTGAAGAGGGGGCGAAAGAAATCTGTGTCGTCGTCCTGTATTTCAAAAAAAAAATAAATCTGTTTAAGATTTATGTATGGGATTTTTAGTTCGACAAGTTTCTACAAGAAAAAAAAAAAAAAAAAAAAAGATCCTCACTTTTAGAATTGTAAAACAGCAATTTCAGATTCATAGTAGTAAATATTCATTTTCTTACCGAAAAAAAATATCCCAAGCGATTATTTAGAATATCTGATATAAAATAGTTAACTTCTAAAGTTTTTTTTTCTAAAGCAGCTGGCAAATGCTTAGAACGTAATCTTTTATGCCATAAGGGCTGTACCGACGTTAATCACTACATGTAACTTGAAGATAAGCTACGGACGCGGAGTAACAATGCCCCTGCGACGCTCTACGATCTTATTAGACCGGAACCTACTGCTTAGAGTGGATTTTGGAATCACTACAAACATCCATGGCACCACCGGGACTCGCACTCGACACCTGTGGTAACACCTGTGGTAACCTCCAGCCCCATTAACTTCTAAAGTAAAAAATAAACATAAAAATAAACATAACGTTGGGCATAAAGCTAACAACCCTACCGCGTAAAAAAAAACTACGCAAATAACCTTGGCTCTTCATAGGGCACTTATTAAACAAGTAATATAAAAAAAAAAAAAAAAAATTAAGTCAATTCGTACTTTTTTTTCATTGTATTGCAGAAAGTCCTTTATAAACAATTTTCATTCATTTTTTTAAGTTTATCTGGCGCCATCTATTGGTAGCTATATGCAACTTAAAAAAAACTAAAATTAATTAATTAAATTTAATTACTGAATTAATATTTGAAAAAATTGTATTAACATCAAGTGTCATCCATTACAAGTTTAAAAAAAATTAATTTGATCTTGTGTGGAGGAATAAAAAGTATTTTATAAACGATTGAAAATTTAAACAAGTTATATATAGGGAGAGTGCGAGCTAATAGAAGGAATTGAAAAAAATAAATCTGTTTATGATTTATTTATGGAATTTTTTAGTTCGACAAGCTTCTTCAATGAAAAAAATAAGCATAAATGAAAAATGAAGAATTCCAAATTTTACAAGAATCATTTTCCCATTCCATAACCAAGATAATATATCAAAGTTTGAAGATTCTAGACATAAATGATGAATGAAATATTCCAAATGCAATACGAATCCCAATACAGCTCAATAGGCATGGGAAAATGCCCAAAGTGATAAATATGAAACTTCAAGAAGAAGGAATTGATCAAGTACTGATAGCCATTGGATATACAAATGTTTAAAATCCTAAGCCAAAACGTGAAAAGTGCTTCAAAACCATACTACAAAACACTTCAAGCAAAAGCCAAATTCTAACGTTATTCATGAATCATTTCAAGAGTTAAGGGGCCCAAACTACCATTTTGCAAATTTGAAATATCACTTTATTTGCTTGCTGCTTTTTTTGGATTGCGCCACGAACCCCTAACCAGGACAACATCATGTTTACACATAATAAAAAAAATTCATTTTTAGAATTGTAAAAGAGGAATTTCAGATTCATGGAAAGTAAATATTCATTTCCTTACAGAAAAAAAAGTCCGAAGCGATTATTTAGAAGATCTGATGTAAAATAAATAACTACTAAATTAAAAATAAATAAATAAAAAGGCATTGGAAGGCCGTTTGTTATGTAAAACACGATATGGAAACTCCAATTGTAAGTTAAATATATATTTTTTTTCTAAAGTAAAATATATTTTAAAGTAAATGGAGAGCAAAAGTTGTTAATTTATTTACGAAATGATGACTGCTATCATTGATGCAAAAGATGCCATTTCTTTAAAAAGTTTACTTGGAAATCAAACATTTTTTTGTTATTGCATATGTCTAACATGATGTTGATAATAATGATCATATTTCGGGGTGTGCATATATATATATATGAATAAATATTTCATGAAAGTTCAAAATACTAGACATTACTTTTTTTGATGCATAAAAATTTGCATGCCAGAATTTTATTTCACAAAGAAAACTCTGATTTTAAATAAAAAACACTCAATATAATATATATATATATATATATATATATATACCTCATGATATTTCATTTTTCTATCAATATATATATATACATATGTATATGTATATATAT
This sequence comes from Caerostris darwini, assembly GCA_021605075.1. Taxonomy (NCBI): domain Eukaryota; kingdom Metazoa; phylum Arthropoda; class Arachnida; order Araneae; family Araneidae; genus Caerostris; species Caerostris darwini. The sequence goes on from BPLQ01004692.1 coordinate 482,480, forward strand.
TTTATAAAAGTTCAGGATATTAGACATTACTTTTTTTGATGCATGAAAGTTTATATGCCAGAATTTAATCTCATAATAAGAAATCTCTTTTTGACTAAAAACACTTAATTTTAGTGCATATATAATAAAATAAATACCAGATGTTTTCAAGAAAGTATTATTCAAGTATAAGTAAAGTGAGAAAAACATAAATTACATTTTTTAATTTAATAAATTTATATTAAACCTAGTTATTTTTTTATTTCTCTACCAATATTCATATACACACACATACATATATCATACATACATATATATATATATATATATATATATATATATATATATATATATATATATATATATATATATATATATATATATATATATATATATATATATATATACTACTGTGTCCAAAAAGTAAGACCAGTTTTCAATTTAAATTTCCCGGGCATATGGTATTTCAATTTTTTTTTTCTTTGTTAGGTTGCTGGCACTGTCCTTGACATCTGTATGAAATTTTGCGGCAAAATATTCATTAGTGCTTGAGTTACGATTGGTTTTGTGAGATGCTAAAACTGATTCAGTCCATTTTTGAAATGTCTCTTCAATCGATTCAAAACAGTATCCTCGGGATTGTCTTTTGAGTTTAGGGAACAGCCAGAAGTAGCAAGAGGCTAAATTAGGTGAATACGGTGGTTGTGGAACAATATGGGTTTCATTTTTGGCGAAATCAATGCAGTGTGAGCTGGAGCATTCAGTGTTTTCGGTACCAATCAAAATTTGGCGCATTTGAGGTCCAAAAAATCTTTAAAATTTTTTTTTTTTTTCTTTTTTGAAATTCCAACATCATCCGCAAAGTCTCTAATTGTAAATCGATGGTTTGCAACCACCAAATATTTATTTCTTTGGGCATGAAGCTCAGTCGGTTGAGGTTGGTGGTCGACCACAGGGCTCTTCGTCTTCAATGCGTTCTCTGCCTTCTTTGAACTGTTTTTACCACTTCTAAACATATAGGAATGCTCATTGAATGCCTTCTGCAAAGAAAATTTAACGCAAGTTCTTGCTCAATTAATTAAGACATTTCAAAAATCGCCGAAGTCAGTTTAAGCATCTCATAAAGCCAAGCGTAACTCAAACACTAATGAATATTTTGACGGGAAATTTCACATAGATGTCAAAGAAAGTGCCAACAACCTAAAAAAAAAAATTGAAATACCATATGCACGGGAAATTTAAATTGAAAACTGGTCTTACTTTTTTGGACACAGTAGTACATAATAACAATAATAATAGTAATAGTTTACCCTAAAAAAACTGAAAACTGATGACTGAAATTCTACTATGGGCTGCATGTGCCTATTAGCTATCAGATCATTTATGGAATCAATCTTGGGTGATCTTCTCAGAAAAAGGAATGTCAAGACCATCCCACTGAAGAAGAGAGACAGTACGAGACAGTTTATCATCCAGAAAGTATCCAAGAAGGCACGAGAATAACTCTTGGGGCGTTGTACGCAACCTGTAAAAGATACATATATTTCTAGAACATATTCATATTAGAACATTCACGTTATTATTAATATAATAAGGATTTTGAACGATAAGTTGTTAAGCAACAGCTCATGCTTCAAAATCTTTGTTAAGCAACAAAACGTACATGCATTTTAAATAACCTATGATATATAAGAAATATTTCATGAAAAAATAATCTATGCCATTTTTTTTTTCATCCAAATTTCGAAATTTATTCAATGTGTCAAGATTTGGTTTGCTTTTGCGCTCCACTGTCATTTTTTACACACTAATAATATGTCAAGGAGTTTGAATTTCTGAAATTAAAAATATAACAATATTGACAATAGGAAACATAGATAGGTAATTAAAAATAATTTATTAAGAGGATTATTTTTATGTATTTAATAAATTAAAAATAAATAAAATAAGAAATTAGAATCTCACTTAATTAAACGAATATACGACTATTTTTAATTAATATGTCTAGCAGCATTCATATCAGCGTGTGTGAAAAATCATATTTTAATATTAAGTTAAATTTTGTAAAATAAATTATTGCATCAGTTTTCAAATACATTGGTAATTGATTTAAAATAACATTAAACTTACCGTCATTTTATTTAAATTTTTATTGTGAATCCTTCAGTATAGTTTAAAAATAGATTAATAATAGATAATTGAAAATAATTAATGTAAAAAGCAAAACTTTAGTAAGAGTAATAGTTTTTAAAACAAATGAGAACTTTTTTATTTCCAACGGTCTTAAAATAAAACAAAAATTAATAACAGAACTGAAATCCTTACAAGAATTCCATTTTATCATACGTGCTCTGGACGAATACACATAAGAGTATACCAATGGTTAAAAACCCAAGAAATTTATATAGCAATTGGTCAGAATATCACAAGAACAGAGATACGCACTTATTGCTAAGTTTGGCTTGTTTATTTGGCAATTTTTTCCCTTGCGGTTTTCGCCAAGTTTCCTCTTAAACAAACATAATGGTCACTGCGGTTACAAAATACTGAGGTTTTGGAACCTTCCATTTGGCGAAAAAAGAGACTTGACGAAATCGGAACCCTAGAGCTCAGAATCACCACAATAACTATCATAGCGACAGGAATATAACAACATTTAATAACTCTAGAACTTTATGTAGAAGCAATTGTTCAAATACTACAAGAAACACTACCAAATTCAGACAAAGAATTCTATTAAGTGATGATTAAATTAATTTTTATAAACTTAAACTAATCCTTAGACACTATTTTGTGGATATTGAAACAATAATTTGTCCAGATTTTGAAAGCCAGACAATTCAAAATGAACTACAGACCACGTGATCTGATATGGGCCAATCGTTATATTTAGCAACACATGTTTCATGCCAGTTTTAAAACACATAAAAAAATCACTTGAAAATAAGCTTTTATTTTAAAAATAGTTTTTGAAATGAAAGTTTCTCGGTTTGTGGGGGAGATTAATCTGTTTTAAATAATAATTTATCATCATCACAACTGGATCGACAGCCCGTTGTGGGCCTTGGCCTTCTTTAAAAGATCCAGCCAGGCTGTTCTCCTCTTGGCCGTGGACCTCCAGTTTTTGATCTTAATAACATTAAAATCAGAGTCTAAACAGTCTACCCATCTCCATTTCGGTCTTTCCTTTGGTCGTTGTCCAAAGTCGTGTTATGCTTAAAAATTTCAAAGCAGCTCTATCACTTTCCATTCTCATGAGATGACCGGCCCATCTCATTCTGTTCAGTTTAACAAATTTTAGGATGTCAATATCTCTAATCTGCTTCGCCAATTTCCATTGTCATTTTAGTTCGTAGCACTTTTCTTTCAAAGATTGCCAACATTTTCTCTTCTGTTGCTGTTAGCGGCCATGTTTCAGATGCATAAGTTAATACTGGTCTTATGAGAGTTTTGTACAGTAAAATTTTAGTTCTCCTTTTAAACAGGTGGGATTTTAATTGGCTTCTAAGACCAAATAGGCAGCGATTGGCAGCAACAATTATCTTTCGGATCTCGGGGCTGTTTTCATTTTGGTATTCTATCTCAGATCCCAGGTAAGTAAACTTTTTAACACTTTGGAATCTAAATACTAATTTATACTCTTAATTATTCTTTATTTTATAGCTTCACTTTTGGAGATCCTACATACCTCTAACCAGGACAACATCAACTTCAGACAAGATAATACAAACTTTTTAATTTAATTAACTGATTTTATGACCAATAATATCGATAAATAATTAACGATGTACGCAATTCATCCAGTGTATTATGAGAAGTAAGTTTTTCTAATTAAGCAAATCTTCATGACTAAAACAAAAATTTGTATTTATTTAAAATAAAAACACATTTTTAATAGTGGCGAATAAATTGTTTAAGTTATAATAAAAATATAAATTATATAATTCTATTAAGCAGGTAAAAACAATCATTGTCCTAATTTGAGTAATTCTCTGGCACTTCCAGCTTTTAATTAAAATACTTAATACTTGCTGCAAAAAATAATAAATGGAAAATAAATATTATTATAAATGCATATTTCATTTTTCAAAATAATATTACCAAGTTACGTAAGAGACAGGAAATAATCAAATTTTGGTCGATAACAAGCCTTGCAACATATATTTAATAATAACGGCAAGTTACACTGATTGCCAGTTGCTTATAATTGCAAAATGATTGCGACAAAGTTTTCGAAATTAAATAACGAGCTAGGAAATACTGAAAGCTAAATCAAATGTCTAGGCACATATCAATTTTTGAAAATTAATATTTAAATATGGTTGGTGGAAAAAAAATCGATGGAAATTTAATATTTATAAAAATAAAATAAATTTTCAATACAAGTCTCTATCAATTCGTCGTGATTTCATTTTCTTTTTCTACGTATTTTCTTAAGCTAACAACCTGCTTTTAATTTGTATTGTTTCTGAATGCATATTTTCATCCATATCAATCTCATTCTGTAAATGAACAATTTTAAAAAGTGTTTCCAAATTTTATAATGTATTAGCGTCCATAAATGAAGAATCAAAGGCAAAAATTCAGATTTTTATTTTTATTTTATTTATTTATTTTTGGCAGGCGAAGCAGTTTATTATTGGTGAATACTTGCTAATGTTATCAGATGATAGACCAATAAAACTTTTTGCTGCCTCATTCAATTTCGAAAATTATCAAAAGAAATTATTGGAAAAGTATACTTAAAATGGTCTATAACGCTAATTTATCAACAATGTCAATGATAAGGATTTTGCAATATTGGCAGAAATGTAAATACATTTCATATATAATTATACATAAATAATTGTAATTCACACATAAATAATTGTAATACTGTCTGTATTGTATAGTTGCAGATACAATTTCAGCATCTAAAAAATTCATTCTATATGTTTTATTGCCAAATTTTATTTCAGTTTATGTAGCATGTAAAATTACATGGAAATTTCATACTGCAAGTAAAGTTAAATTTTAAAAAAATTAATTAGTTTTTAAATACGTTGCTTTAACCGTTACTACTTTAATTGATGTATACATTAAATTTAAATAAAATTATTTTTTCGACGAACCAAAAGCTTGGCATTTAAACCTTTTCTTAATTATTTAAGACTACCTATTAGCAGTTTTCAAAGAATTTTTCAAAGTGAATCAATAAATTTTTTTCAACTAGTTCTTTTAATATTTTATTTATAGTTTATAACCTTATTTTATCTCTGATTGTTTAATTATAGAACTTATATTTTCTGTTTTTGCAACAATATAAACCACAAACAATATTAATTAATTAATTAATTACTAACAATATTTGCAACAATATTATTTTCTTTTTCAATTCCTTCTATTAGCTCACATTCTCCCTATATATATCGTGTTCAAATTTTCAATCGTTCATAAAATACTTTTTATTCATCCACTCAAGTTCAACTACATTTTTTTTTAACTTGTAGCGGATGACACTTGATGTTAATACAGTTTTTTCAAATATTAATCCAGTAATTAAATTTAATTAATTAATTTTAGTTTTTTTTTAGATTTAAGTTGCATGTATCTACCAATAGATGGCGCTAGATAAACTTAAAAATGAAGGAAAATTATTTATAAATTTCATTCATTACTTTCTGCATTATTGTGAAAAAAAGTAGGAATTGATTAAATTTTTTTTTTATATTAGTGATTAGTTTTTAGTGATTTTAATTCAAATATATTTGTTATAATTGCGTTATGTTTTAGATTTGCATCTGGCAACGTGTATTCATTTGTGAATGGAATGAATTATGAATTTTAATTTATTATTCTGCAAATTCTTATTTATTTATTTTATAATTATTTATTTTTTGTTATTACAAAAATTGTTCGTCAGGACTCCATAAAAAAAATCAGTGACTGTATACTGTAAAGCAAGAAATTCGTTTGCATGTTTCCTAAAATTTAAAATTATTATCCTTAGAACTTTTCTTCTCGTTTATATTTTTGTATCAGTTGTGTATCAAAAATTACGAAAATATTCTTATTATTATTTTAATATCATTCTTATTCGAAAATATTCTTATTATTATTTTAATATCCTTCTTATTCGAAAATATTATTATTATTATTTTAATATCATTCTTATTCGAAAATATTATTGTTATTATTATCTTAAAAATTCTAAAAATATTAACAATTTTTTTAATCACGTATTAAACCAAATATCGTTAAATTGAGCTTAAAATTATTTCTTTCAGAAATCGTCTGCAAAAGAATAATGCGTGGCAAATGATGATCTAACTGTTTACGCCATTGAGATCAATATTTTGTATTTAATGTATTTTCTGTTTCTAAAATAATTCTTACACATTTTATTGAATGAGATTAATAAATAATTTTAAAATTCTGTTGGAATTAAAATGGTAAGTTTTGAATTTTTTGTAATTGTGTTCTTTTGTTAATGTATATATTTTTTATTCGTTTCAAGAGTTTTATTTCATTCTAAATTTTTGGTTTATTTGTATTCCCTTTTTATTTTCCATAACAAATTAATTGAATATTAGTGTTTGCTATTTCTATATCGTTTTTTCATACGATTTTGATTTATTAGAAATGAATTCAAGAAATATCTAGTTTTTTTAATTAAAAAATTTTCACTTGCCAAAAAGGATACAAGGATATTTTACTCTAGAATAAAATTTATTTAATGTTTTTCTTATTTAAAAAATTAATTTTTTTATAATATTTATTGATCCTATATTATTTGTATAATATAATATATTATTATTTTTATAATATTTATATTGATTTTTTTATAATATTTATTGCAATTTACGTTAAAAGAAAAATTATTATTGTTGTGATGGTTATATTTTCCAGACTTTCCTATGGTTTATTTATATTTTGTTTAATTTCATGTATTTAAATGTACATTTTTTGCTTAATTAAAATATTATCAGCTCTAAATTAGATTAATAAAGAAGTATATTAGTTTTTCTATTTTGAATAATTTAATTTGTTATTGCTTTGAGCAGATTTTTCTTGCAGTTTTGCAGATAGTTTTTAATTATAATAATATTGCATAAATCTAATATTGAAGTTAATTTTTTCAAGTTCAAGGTGAAATAATTATCGTTTTTAGTTCCCTCACCTTTTTGAAGAAGGGTTCTAGTAACGTTCCACAGATTTTTGCAGATTCTGGTTTGGAATTTTGAATTTGGATTATCACATTTGTCCGTAACGCTCATAGTTAAACATATCAGAATTACTGTAAAGAATAGCAGTATCCAAACCTATTAAAATCAAAGCTATTATTACAAATATTTTATTATTCTTAGATTTTTAAAAGACATCTTTAGCTAAAAATGAAATAATAAATTGATAAATTATATGCTTTATAATTGTTCCAATAATGATTTTTATTCAGTCTAAGGCATATTTGAATCAAATTATTTTCATTTATGTATTTTAAAAATAAAATTTTATTCCAAAAGAATCTTATGGAATTAATTAAATATTTTTTGTAATATAAAAACATTGAGGATGTTTTTCTTTAATGTAATTTACTTGGTGCCAAATCATATGTAAAGAAATATTAGGGTTTTATATGAAAAGAGTTATTGTGTTTTGTTTACTTGTTTGTTACATTAATGTTTTCGGAAAAATCCTTTAATACTTATTTAAATTCTTCTTCACTGATACAACAGCCCCATGGTGGGCCAAGACCGTCTGCCTACTGGCAGATTTCGAGACAGGAGATGTTTTCTTTTTATGTGTTAGGGTTGTCAGCTTAACGCTCTACAGTCATATTAGATATGAACCTCCTGCTTAAAGTGGATTCTGAACCACTACAAACAACCATGGTACTACCGGAACCCGAAATCTGTGTCACCGAGCACCAGAGCGCTAGTCGCTCGGCCATGAGGTCTCTGTTTAAGTTATAGGATCTAAAATTTTGAATTATACCACTTTTTATAATTATGTTATTTTTTAATCCATTAATAAAATGAAAAAAAGCTTATTTTGTTACTAAAGCTACTGAAAAATTAATTTAAATATACAGGAAAAGGAGAATAATCCCTTCATTTTACAATAGTTATATATGTTTGTGTTTTAAATTGAAATTTTGTTCTATAAAAGTTAATTATAATTTTCTGAAAAAATTATATTTCATAATTTAAAAGCAAAGGATTAAAAATTAAAAAATATTGTATATAAGACATAAAAATAAAAACTTTAAAAGCATAAATGAGAATAAAAGCAATACTTTTAAGGAATTGAATACTACATAAGATGATGACTTTTAGCCATCGTAATTAATTAAAAAATGACATAAAGAATATTTGGTAACTTACTTCGTACTTGAAAACAGTAATCATGTTGAATAACGCCATTCTCCATTCAAAAACCGGTGTTAAAATTTCGATATTGTCTGCATACAATGGAGCAGACATTTTGAACTCTGACCATCGCCCATACGTTAAAGTGAATGGCCCTAATGCAATATCCACTTCCTAAGAAAAGTTATTTAATTCAAGTTAAAATTAATAAAGTTTAATTAATAAGTGCATTTCTAATAATATTAATGGGTTGGAGAGCTTTATAAAGTAGCACTTTGTATTTCTTAACTAGAGGTGTCTGGTTCGGATTTCAATAAACGAAAAAATTAAAAAACGAAATTAACAAACGAAACAAATTATAAACGAAATTAAAAAACTCACTTTCCCATGACGAGGATGGCCATGATAAATCCGTAGGTTGAAATGTCTTTCCGTCGATTAAAAAGAAAGAAAGAAAGATGGGTGAGGACTCTAGGGATGTTCGTTCAAAATTTATTATAGAAACCCTCCCCGAATTTGTAATAGTATAATATGGATGCAGTTTAACAGGCCGCCCCTTGTTAACGCTGAATCTAGTATACACTCATGTAAATAAATTAAGGATAATTCAGAATCACACAGAAATTGAACTCTAAAATAAAAATTTCACCTGTAGAATTATCACACACATCTAGAAGAAGAATATGCAAATTACAGGAAACCACCAGATGGCGCGGATAGTACGTCACAATGACGAGAGTGTAAGAGAGGGGTATATAAGGAATGGTGGCAAAGAAGTAAAACTGCTCACAAGCGCTTTAAAAGCCTTTCAGTGCAATAACTGCATAGTTATGGCACAAAGGAAGCATTTGGATGATTTTTTACGTGGTAGAATTATCGGACGACCGGAATGTGGACGTACCCAGCTGGAAGTATCCGAGGAACTTGGAATCGCCCAAAGTGTCCTCTCCAGGCTTTGGCAACGATTCCAAGATGATGGTAATGTGAGTAGATGTTACAGTACAGGTCGCCCCCGACTTACAACGCCGAATGAGGACCGGTATTTAGCAGTTACTGCCAAAAGAAACAGAGGGAGCACAGCATCAGACCTGTCTCGTCAGCTCTCTTCAGCTACCGGTACGACAGTTTCAAGGCAGACCGTGTACAGACGCTTAGGGCACATTGGTCTATATGCTCATAGGCCTATCAGATGTGTTCCACTTACCGCAACTCACTGTCGCCTGCAATTAACCTGGAGTAGAGAGCATGCATTGTGAACACCGCAACAGTGGTCTGGTGTAATGTTTTCCGACGAGTCCAGGTTTAGTTTGCAGTCTGATTCTCGCCGGACTTTCATATAGAGAGCGCCAGGTACCCGTTACCACCAAGAGAACACCATTGAAAGACAACGTTACGGTGGTGCAGGATGGATCGTTTGGGGAGGAATTATTCTTGGTTCCAGAACTGACCTGCATGTTCAGAGTGTAACGATGACCGGCCACATCTATCGTGATGTCATTCTGGAACAACGTGTACGTTTGTTTCGGGGCGCCATGGATGCTGAATTTCTGTTTATGGATGACAACGCCCGTCCTCACCGTGCAAACATTGTAGATGAATTCGTTCAATTGGAGGATATCACCCGTATGGATTGGCCAGCATACTCACCGGACTTGAATCCAAAAGAGCATGTGTGGGATATGCTTGGCCGACGAATTGCAGCCCATCAACCCCCTCCCACCTGTCAACCGGATCTTCGGAGGGCATTGCTTGATGAGTGGTCTAATATTCCCCAAGATCAGATTGATAATTTGATACTCAGCATGCCTAGGCGTTGTAAGGCCTGTATTGCATCGTCCGGGAGACATACTCCATATTAACCATCATACTAACCATGTTATACTGTTTTTTGTAAATAGGTTCTTCTTTGAAATTTGTTCCAGGGAGTAAAAATCGCAATTTTTATTAATTATGTCAAACATATAGCATCTTTTTTGCTCTTTACCTTTTGTTTAATAAATAGGCTTTACAAATAAGTCAAATTTGTTTTGCTTCTGTCTCTTTCTTTGCCTGAACTTCATTATCCTTAATTTATGGACATGAGTGTATATCAGCCTCAGGTAAAAATGTTCGGCATTCGGGAACAACCACACAATATAATTTGATCATCAGGGAAGATATAATAATAAATAAATAAACTGTGATCTTTCATTATTTGAATGACTTAAACAGTACAATATTACGGCCTAATGTTACTAAAAATAAAGTAACACTTTCAATTGTAACTATTTTTCATATACTACTTAATAAGGAAAATTTCTTAAAAAGAGTTAAGAGACCGCAATAATATACATGTGAACAATTAAAAGAAGCATACATTTTTTAAAGAAAGCTTAGTAATTAAAGGCAGATAAAAAATATTTTTCGAATGTGTTTTAATTTATAGCCATATACACAGCCATAGTAAGAAGTGTAATTTTATAGCCGTGGAAATAATATTATAATCATAAATGTAATACTTCCAAAAGATAAATTTTTTTAAAGTCGTGTGATTTTAAAGCATCAATAATATATTAGACATACTTATTATAAAACAACAATTGTTTTGCGATTAATTTGCTCCATAAAATAATAATAATATTAATATCCATGACCAAAGAAACTAAAAACATTAAGAAAATTATTTTTAATTTTTCATTATATGTCCATTTCTTTCTCAAAAAAATTAAATCTATTATTTTTAATAGAAAGGAAAACATCGATTAGTTATTTCCTCTAGAATCGATTTATCTTAATTATCTTTAGAAAGATTTATTTTAATACATAGAGTTAATTCTACTTAAATATAAATAATTCTTTTCTTACCTGCTAATTAGCAAATTGATTTGTAAAATAATTTGTGTAACTTACATTTCTGGATACCATTCCCAGCATTCCTGTCCACCCATTTGGACGCTTGATACCCCAAACATCTCCTTCGGCTCTGTACAATGTATACCTGAGTGAATGATGTAAGTATTGATTCAGATTAAAATTTTATTTTATTAGTTACTGCAGTTTTTTAAAGACTTAAAGTGTCTGCTCTTCTTGTATATATTCTCTTCCATCAAATATCATTCGTTTCTTTGTGCGTAGAATTTTCAGCTAATTTTAAAACACAGTTTAATTTCAGTAGTAATTTTTTTTAATTTGAAAGGAGATTTAATGAATAAAAATTTATAAAAAATCTATATTAAAATAAAAAAATTTCTCCTTCTTTTGTTATTTGTAAAAAACGAGAAACGTATAAATTTATATTATAAACATTGATTGATTTCATCAATTTTTACTGAAATTCTAATTTGAGTACTGCAAACACTTGGAAAAAATTTTAAAAATTTAAACTACTCCATAAAAATTTAAAGAAAATACAAATTTCTAAGTTTATTCAAAATTGTTTTTATAATAATTATATTGCATTTTATTACACAAATGAAAGAAAGGTTTTATTACATATGTGTAAATTGAACACCATTTAGCATTCATACGAAAGAAATTAAATAAAGTACAACAGGAAAAGAATGAAAAGGTACAACAGAAAATGAAAGGAAAAGTATGACAAGAAAGGAAAGGAAGGTTACTACAGCACATAAAAAAGAATATGATAGGAAATGAAAGGAAGAGTATGATATATAAATTATTAGAATTTCAGAGTGCATGTGCTGAATAATGCTTTTTTTGAATAACCTCTTCCTTCAGTTCTGATGATTTCTTCGTGATATTGAAATTTACACACATGAATTCATTATGCTTATAATTAATTTACATAGTAACAAGTGTTATCAGTTATAGGTTAATTAAATTAATTTTTGATCTCACATAAATTTTAAGTTCATTGCAATTATAAATCCTTAAATTAATTTTCCTGTGTTCAGAAAATTATTTTTATTATTACTTAACTTGCATAGTAATTTTTTTAATTTGAAAGGCGATTTAATGAATAAAAATTTATAAAAAATCTATATTAAAATAAATATAAAAAATTTCTTTTGCAAAGCTCTGAAATATCATTTGTGTACATGAATATCAATACGAAATTCTATGAAAAGGAAATTTGTTTTAAAATTAAAAATAAAGTTGTTATTAGTCTATAAAAAAAAATTATGTTTTTTGTAAAAAAAAGAAATTTTATTTTATCAATTTTTATGAAATTACAAATTTTTTTTATTGTAATTTAAAAATAAGGAGACTATGATACATTTATAAATATAATTTTTTTCTAGCAAAACAATGTAGTTATTTTTATTCAAATAATTAAATTTTAATAATTAATTTAAAATATTTAATTCCATTATATGATAATATTGCTGATAGATGGCAGCACGAAAAGATTTCCCAAACTTTTAATCCCGATTTTTCTGAAACAAATTTTTAAAAAGCAGTTGGAGAATCAAAGCAGTGGGAGTCAAGCAAAATAGGCTTAGCATACATTGTCATTATAATTAAGCTTCTCCTATAAACAGCATCCTACAGCTAACAAGAGTTAACAGATTGTAACCAAATTTGGCACATAGATAATACTTGAGATGTCTTAAGAAATTTCGAAAAAAAATTAGTTGAAAAATGTACACAAGGTGGCATTTTTGATAGAAAACATTAAACTTAACAAAATAAAAGACAACACGGAATACATAGAACATACATTTGAACATTTATTGACTGGTTTTTGGTCACCTTATCAACATATCACATTAAATAAAAGAAAGGAAATAAATGGCGAACGCTTATAATAAGTGGAGACCGAATGTCACAAGATGAGCAAATGACAATCGTACAAACGTGTCCAGGATGATGTAATGAAAAGTGCTCAATGTGACCTTTTCACTTGCAAAATTTCGAGGCGATGGACAGTGTGTTCAATAGCAAATCGTAACTGATCAGCTGTGATGCTTCGCATAATGGACTCCTTCTGTATTGTCTGTTCCATTCACAAAATATTTTACTACCATGACAGTTCATCAGTCATTCTATTGTGGTTGTTGTCGTCGTGTCTCTCATGGAAGGAGGGATGCAGCTTCTGTTCTGATGGAGCAACCGTAGGTAGAAGTCTGACTTCTGCTCCGTGTCGCTCTTACAGTCATAGGAGACCGGGAACCACGGCGTAAATTGGATTCCAAACCAGTACAAACATCCATGGCACCGCTGGGACTCGAATCCGAAATCTGTGGCACCAAGTGCCAGAGCGCTAGACACTCGGCCATTCAGGCCCAGTCATTCTATTAAAAAACTGAAATGCGAATGTGAGGCCGTTGTGTATTGTCCTTATTTTCCGGACTGTGCTATAGGGAAAGCTTGTCTCTTGAGATACTGCACATGCGCTACTGTGTCCAAAGTCAAATGTATGAGACTGTTCAACAATAGTTGTCTTTACGACATCAACCACTGGTGTGACATGTTTACAGACAGGTCCAGGTTGATTCATAATCAGGTACTTTTCCAGGTGAAATTCCTAATTTATCAGTCTCTTCAAATCTCTCATTTATGGTCCAGACCATTTTAGTACACATTGGTCTACGCCGTAGTTTTTCCATGTGACAAAAGGCATGAACAACAGCAGAAACATTTATCTTATTACAGTGAAACAACTTTGCAAATAGCGCTCATTCACTCTCGTCATCATGGCAGCTTGAAATAACGGAAAGTTAAACAGGACAACTTTTGCAAATGTTTTATACCCAGACCCTTTTTTAATAACGCTTTCTCTTCTTTTGCGCGTATGTACATCCCGAGCTTTTTTTCGATGGAACTAACAACTTTTCTTGGTTTTACATTTATTGCTAATAAATCTTGTTTTGAATTGCCCAAATTGTTTATGCATCCGAGTTGGTTGTTTATTTTGTTAAATTTCATGTTTCTCCATGAAAAATTTATTGTGAACATATTTTTACTTAATTTTTCTTTTCGAAATTTTTTGTGAGCATCTCCTATATAGTTTATGCACCAAATGTGATTACTATCCGTTCATCTGTTTTAGCTGTAAGATGCTGTTTATAGTTAAATTATAACTATTCTGTACATTGGCTCCCAAAAAAATTTTTAAACAATTGAGAAAAATTGCTCTCAATAAAATCGAGAATAATTGCTATAAATAATCATTAAGGTAAAAACAATAAATTTTCATAAAAATTAAGCTGTAAGCATAAAGTGATGCTACCTTATATACATCTGCTGTCGGTTAATTACAAGGACACTTAGTCAGAAACAAGATTTAAAACTGTTGCCAGTTTCTTAAAGTATAAATTACGTAGCAAAATTTCGTGTTTTAGATATGAGTATTGGCTGTCATTTATTCAATAGCGAGATTTTAAACGAATAGAACCGAGCCACAGTCAATTCTGTCAACCACGGCGATGGAACAGGATTATTCCTGTAATTCATAAACCGTGTATGGAATGCACTTTTAAAAACAGAAAGAGCTAATTTAATGCAACAATTCCCAATTGACTGCTATTTGTAGCTAACTGCAAATAGGCACAGAACTGTCCAACTTATCTCAGATATGTTGAACAATTCTGCATATGCATAGTCTCTCTTCCCCAACATATCTCAGATCTTCTGAAGATAAAAAAAATTAAAAATCAAGGTGAAAAAAAATACTCACGTAAAATTGACTCTCCTCGCTATGAGATCAAAGGCATCTGCTAATGCTCCTGACATAATTACATTTCCATTTTCTTTCCGCAATTTCAGGAATGGAATAAACTAAAGATACAACATTATATTTACTTTACATTGATTTTAAATGAACATTGTAATTGGTATTTAAATGATTTTTACTAAAAACCTCAATGTACTTTAAAAAATAATTCATAGTAACCCACTTTTAGAATCTTAATGAAACACTTGGCAATGGCAATAGAGATTTTGCTTAGTAATGAAATGAAATGGCTTGCTTTACTAGAAGTGTATGTTTTGTTTAATGGTATTCAGAACTAGAATTTCGGTTATTTTCTATTAAGAAATGCGATGTACATTGAACATGTCTCGACAATCCAATATACAAAATATATGGTTATAAAATGGGGAAAAATTAAATTAATTTTTAATTTTTTTCTTGCAATTTAAAAGACAAAGCTCTTTCCTCTTCATTAAACTGCCTAATATAACTGCCCAAAAATTACCGGACTCAATGCAATAATGCTTTAAATAGAAAAATAGAAGAGATAGAATATCCATATGAAATTTCTATTCACTATATTCTTGTTAACTTACAATTTTATTTAAAATGTTTACGAATTTATTTATGTTTATGCTTATGTTTGTTTATGTTTATGCTTATGTTTGTTTATATTTATGCTTTGATAGTTCATGAGCAAGCTAAGCACTTAAGCGCCTAAATTTGCACTTATTTAAAAAAAAAAATTTTTTTTTGTTATTTGACAAAAATATGACTACGACTAAAATATGACTATTACTACGATAAAGATTGACATCAACGATATATAAAATATAAGTTAATACATATTGCTTATTATAACTGCGATTATATTGTTTATTATTATTATTTAAGAATCATGAATGCATATAATTAATCAAGATTTTGTGTGATGCCAAAACTCTTTTTGTTATGATTGTTGAATATCTTATTATTTAATTAACTGAGCAAACAACTTAATTCTGCGGGCTCCCAATCGTTTCATTGTTGATAGTTAATGCTCATTTTTTATTAACTAATAATCATTTGTGCAATTATATATATTATTTTTTATCTATATTTGTGTTCATTATTTAATGTGAATGCGATTAGCTTTTATCTCACAAGAATCTAGAGTAAAACGAATCTGTAAGAAAATTATTTATTTTTATGGGGTTTTATTGTGTGGTATTTTTATGGGTTTTTGCATAGACACAACACATTAGTTTTAAATTATTTATGTTTTGATGTGACTAGTTTGCTGGGATTTCCGTGGAGCTAGTTAACACTGATCTTAATAGAAAGAGTTGTTTTGGTTTAATCGTGTAATGGTTAAAATTAATTCTGTTGGTTAATGCTCTTTTTATTCCTTCTATTATCTCTTATTAATAGCTTCCTTCTATTAGCTTCTATTAGCTCTCCCTGTATATATCCTGTTTAAATTTTCAATCGTTAATAAAATACTTTTTATTCCTCCACTCAAATTCAAATACATTTTTTTTAACTTGTACTGGATGACACTTGATGTTAATACAGTTTTTCTAATATTAATTCAGTAATTAAATTTAATTAATTAATTTTAGTTTTTTTTAGATTTAAGTTGCATATAACTACCGATAGATGGCACCAGATAAACTAAGAAAAATGAATAAAAATTATTTATAAAGGACTTTCTGCAATATAGTGGGGGAAAAGTAGGAATTGACTTTAAAAATTTTTTTTATATATATTACTTGTTTTAATTTCAAAACACCACATTTTTCAGCATTATGCTGTTTAAATATGTAATAAATTAAAAGGGCTACTAGCTAACTTTACATTATGCTTTCTTCATAATCTATACTAAGATTTGAAGAAAGCATAATGGAATGTAACTACTAAGATTTTTTAGTATTAGACAATATTATTATTAACCAATCATGCTCTCCCTTAATTAACTGATTAAATAGTGATAATATTGGTAAATATTGTAAATAAATTTTTTTTTTTTCCTTTTTGAGATTTTTCTAATGATAAAGCAGTATTGTGTTGTATTGTAATATAGTTACAATAGCAAATAAAATTATACATTAATTAAATAAATAATTAAAATTTTCATAAATATTTTGAACAAATCGATATAATATTACAAGCATATAATATTTTTGATATTAAAAATATTCATCATCACAACTGGCTCGACAGCCTGTTGTGGGCCTTGGCCTTCTTTAAAAGGCTGTTCTCCTCTTGGCCATGGACCTCCAATTTTTTTATCTTAATAACATTAAACTCAGAGTCTAAACAGTTGACCCATCTCTTTTTCGGTCTTCACCTTGGTTGTTGTCCAAAGGGGGTTACATTGAAAACCTTCAAAGCAGCTCTATCACTTTCCATTCTCATGAGATGACCGATCCATCTCATTCTGTTAAGTTTAACAAATTTTAGAATATCAATATCTCTAAAAATTTGTAAAATTCAAAATTGTATCTTCTTCGCCAATTTCCATTGTCATTGATACCACCAAAAATAGTTCGTAGCACTTTTCTTTCAAAGATTGCCAACATTTTCTCTTCTCTTGTGGTTAGTGACCATGTTTCAGATGCATAAGTTAAAACTCTCATAAGACTAGTATTTCTTATGAGAGTTTTGTACAGCAAAATTTTAGTTCTTCATTTAATCAGGTGGGATCTTAATTGGCTTCTAAGACCAAATAGGCGGCGATTTTCAGTAATAATTCTCTTTTGGATGTCGGAACTGATTAAAAATATTGCTTGGAATTAATAAAATGATAAATAAAGAAGTATTTTTCTTACCTCTGCAACGGCAACTCGTAGATGCATAACAACTACAATAAGTGAAAGTAAAACTCATTCAGATTGTCAGACTGTTTTCTATGCCTCGTTGTCATCAAGATGTAGGTGTCGCGTTGGAAAATGTTTCATCTAAATAAACTTTCTGAAATTATAATGTCATTATATTTTTATAATAACATTTATCATTCCATTCACATAACGAAACTGATAAAAAAAACTTCATAAATATTTTAATAATTTATCAACTATGCTATATTTTTATATATAACGAAATGAACAATTCAAAAGTTGTTTTATAATAATATAAAGATTTCACAAAGCATCAAAAGACCCTTCAGACTCACGACATCAGTAACGCTAGGTTTTAAATACATTTTCGAAACACTCCCTTTGAATTTTGTATTTATTTTTCGTCCGTTTTGTTCTTTTTTTTTTTCTTCTTATTTTTTTTTTTAGGAAAAAAACACGAAAGCATCTGTCATATCAGAGTTCAAGAATTGTCGCTTGTTCTAATATAATACATATTATCGGAAATTTCCTTGAATATAATATCGCCCTTTAATAGAATGTTATCAATAAACCATTGCTGTTGTTGACGTACGTGAAACTTAACTTGTAAATTATTCAGTGCATTCAGCCACTGACATTAACATTGAAGTAACAAAATCAATAAAACTAATAGTGAGTTTTGTCCTGGTAGTTTTTTGGAATTTAACCGGTTGTTATTCTACGAAGAGCTAAATTCAGGTAATTTAACAATGATGCTTTTAAAAATTATTTGTCAAGTAATTTCTTTAAAATTCCATTTTGAAAAAACTGAGTTTGAATATTAATAATCCTTTCTCATTTTGAATTTTTCAATTTGACAACATTTTACTTCTCCTGTTATTAGGATAATTTATTTTTCATTAGGATTTTATATTCCGTGTATTATTCGTAGTATATCTATTAGGTTAAGAAAAGAAAGATATTATGTTCCAAAAGCATTTTAAAGGATTCCCAGCTTTATTAGAATAATTTATTTTTTCATCAGGGATTTTGTGTTCAGTGTATTATTCGTAGTATATCTATTAGTTAAAGGAAAAGAAAGATATTATGTTCCAGAACATTTTAAGGGATTCCTAGTTTTATTAGAATAATTTATTTTTTCATCAGGGATTTTGTGTTTTGTGTATTATTATTAGAAAATTAGGTATTATGTTCCAGAAGCATTTTGAAGGCTATTTCTAACCCGTAATCACTTCTCATATGGAAGAAAAGTAAAAAACTGGCAACTATTTTCAGGCAGTCTGAACCAATGGAAAACGCACACAAAATCTGTTAGAATCTTCTAGTTTATGAAGGCAATATGTACAATGATCTTTATCAATGGATTCAATGTCTTGTCCACTATTGGAAAAAATGTTAAAAATATGTATTATCCCAGTATTCGTTTAACACCATACATACATAA
This sequence comes from Caerostris darwini, assembly GCA_021605075.1. Classification (NCBI taxonomy): domain Eukaryota; kingdom Metazoa; phylum Arthropoda; class Arachnida; order Araneae; family Araneidae; genus Caerostris; species Caerostris darwini. Next base: position 501,704 of record BPLQ01004692.1, read on the forward strand.
TATGCTATGTAACAAATGTTTTTTTTTTTCCTAATTCTAATTTTACCTAGCTATTATAGGTCAATATTAAGTTCCATTTCTTTTAATTTTCAATCATACCTGAATTATGCAACAGGTTAAACCAATTTAATACAATAGTAAGCATTGCTACTTTTAAGAATTTATGATAAATAGTTCGTAAATTTTATATGGGAAATTTTTGTTCAAACTGATACAAATAAAACATAAATTTGAAAAACTGAAAACTCGAAATAATTACAATTACATTATTTTTATTAACCATTTTAATTCAATAATATCTTTAGTTTCAAATAAATGTAAATATTTTTACCTTTAAACCACAGGAGATAGTATTTTTTTACCAGATAGCTTGTAGATTTTATGTTTGCAATTCTCAATCCCATTCGTAAGCTTTTTAGCTTAACACAGAATAGTGAGAAACAATTTCTGATTTAGAATGTTTCTGTTTTAGTTTTTAGTCGGAAATAGGTTCTGTAACTAAAACTTTTACAGATTCAAAAATATTTATAATTGCTATATAGACATTTCAACGCTTCATTTAGCAGTTTTTACATTATCTAAAACAAATCGTTCATTATCTTCTTCGTTTATTTTTTCATTCATATTTCTATTGACTATTCGATAAAGAAAAGAAATTCAGAAAATAAGTTTGTATCGTGACACAGTTCATCTTTCCTTTTCCGAAATGAAGGCCTTCATATCTTGACAATAAGCCCTGGCTGTTTATTTTGCATAGAGTTTTAATTAGAAATAAATAGGCAATCAATAATCAGCATTGCGTGCTTAAACGTCATTGTTTCATGTAAATACCTTCTGAAAATATTCAATAGGGTGACAGTGACAAAATGTTCAAAAAAGATAGCGTTAGGAAAGTTTTCTATATATTGGTCGTGTGATGTCTCTGAAACTATTTTCTAAACATTATCATTAGTAACTTTAGCTATTGTCTAAACAGAAAATACCTTAATAAGCTACCTACTAATCTGAATAGCTATATCATCGACGGAAAGGTTCTTTTTTTTGCGTTACTGCACTAAAAACTCTTTTGCTATATAAATAAAATCATTTGTAATTACAGTTATTAAGTTGTAAGAATTTTTTGTTTAGTTCTTAATGTATATAATTTCAAAATAATTTTTTTTCCACAACAAAGTTTTGCTAGTTAGTAAATGAAACTAAGTCAAGAACGCATGGGTATGAGTTTTTCTCCTATTTCATCTAAAAAGGATAATTTAAAAATAGTATATTAATACGCTCTTTTTCGAAAGGTTTTATTATTTTAAAGTCGTGTTGGGTGTTTATCCTTATGCGTATCTACAATTGGTCGAAAATTCAGAATTTTTTTATATAACTTCAATGTAACTAGAATATCTACAAGCTAGTAAACTATTAATAACGACAAAACTTGCGCATATACTTATAAATATATTTTTTTCTAAAACACTTGGAAGAAAATGTACAAAAAAAAAGTACATTACTTATTAAAACTGTTTTCATCAATCTTATTAAGAAAATTGTATTAATTTTGTTTATTGTTTGTTTTGATGTTTTTTTATTTCAAATTTTAATATTAATTTTTCAATTCCTTCTATTAGCTCACAACTCTCCCTATATATATCTTGTTCAAATTTTCAATCGTTCATAAAATACTTTTTATTAATCCACTCAAGTTCAAATACATTTTGTTGAACTTGTAGTGGATGACACTGGATGTTAATACAATTTTTTCAAATATTAATTCAGTAATTAAATTTAATTAATTAATTTTACTTTTTATTTAGATTTAAGTTGCATAATACAATAGATGGCGCCAGATAAATTTTTAAAAAATGAATGAAAATTATTTATATAGGACTTTCTGCAATATTGTGAAAAAAAAGTAGGAAATGACTTTAAATTTTTTTTTTTATATTACTTGTTCGTAATATTGTTTCTTGTCGTATCCCTCATGGAAGGAGGGAAGAGGAGGGCAGGTAGAAGTCTGACATGGCTCCGAGAAGAAGGAAGGAAGAGTATTCCGGAAGACTTTAAGGGGAGACGCATGGGAGAAACACCGGAAACCTCACACCAGGTAGTCTCACTCACGAGGCAAGATGCTGAACATCACAAACGCCATCGAGACTCCTCGCTTTTTGAAACAGTGTCTACAATAAAGCCGCCAGTGTATTGAATCTCAGCCCTAATGCTTACCAATGGCGTACGTTACCACTGAGCTATGAATCGGGCATTTTTTTAAAATTATTTTGTTTTAATTTATTCAAATGCCAATTTATATAAACAAAACTTCATTGAAAATCAAATATCCCTGTCAGTTGAAAAATTTGTGTCTTAAGGCTGTTATGGTAAATGAAAGATTTAATTATTTGAAAACAAAATTCTTTCAGTAGTTCACGCCCATGATACTTAGTTTACATTTAAAGTTTTATTTCTATTATAAAAAACTTCTGCATATAAGTGTAAAATATATCTGCATATATGTATAGGCTCCTAACGTTGCGTACTATATATGTGTTTTTGATAGGCATTTTAATTATTTTGGCTGACACTTATCTCGACTCGTTTTAAAAGTTTATATAAATTGTATATTAGTCTCTGATTGCAAACGGGTGTCAAACTTTGAAGTGTTTTTTTAAAAATTTAGTTTATGGGGTGGAAGTATTTTGCAAAGGTAATTGCGATATAATTATACCAATTATTTCATTCTAAAAGAAATAATTGGCTTTGTTATATACCTACACTATAGTACAGTCTGCGAAGAAAACGAAGTTGGGCAATGTTAGAGAATCAATAAAAAAAGCAATAAATTTTAACATTATTCACTCTTCAGATTGCTCGCATTTATATATGCTTGTACAAAGTATTTAAAATTGTTAAAATCATTGAAGCATTTATTTTATGTCCTTACAAATCTCGTCAATCCTTTTATCTATGAATCGTTTTATGTTTTTAAATTTTTCTTATTAATTTTAGAAGAAATTATTCAAATACAATCAAAATGACTAAGGTTTTTTATATATTTTATACATGGAGATTAGGATTGACCGTATTTTTTACATGGTCACACGATAGCGATTAAGTCAACGGTGTGTCGTTAGCCAGGTTGCTTTATGGAAGTTTTCCGAATTTTCATTCTCTCTCATAGAATATGCAAATGAGAGCTGGTTACCCAAAAGTTCTTCAAGAAAGACCAGACGTATACGATCTGTTTCTAGAATATATAAGAGGAACGAAAACTCCACCGATATTCAACAAAAAAATTATAATAATTTATGCAAATGATAAAAAAAATGAATTCATGATGAATTAAGTTTATATCACACTTACTAAACTATTGATTTCACAAAATTTATGTCTAACTGAAGCATGTAAACATTACATTAAAAACTACAGCATTTAATTTTTAACATTAATTGAATTTTATTGTACAAAATAAGTTATTCCATGTTAATTTTGATAAGTAATAAATGTAGATTGCACCTTATACTGATATTTTTATTTCCTTTCAAAATATCAAAAATTTCTAAAATTTATTGATGGTTAAAATTGTTTTAAGACAAATAAAATTTTAAAATTTAGTCTTAGGTTAATATTTTTCAGCCAAATTGCAAATAGTTTTAAAGAAAAAGAAATAATATGTGTCCTTACATTTCTGGAAAATTAAAAAGCATTTGTTTTAAAATGAAAAGTGACCATTTTAAAATTTATTTCCATGATTTTCCTACAATGTTGTAAATCACAAATGAATCCATTGTCAATTCTTTTTTTTTTTTTAATGGAACAATGCTGTCCTTGATTTTTTCGAGGAAATAAAATATTAAATAAATTATTTTAAAATTTAAAATAAGTATGGAGGATATTAAAAATAAACTTCAAAATTGGTAACTATAATTTAACAAATAGCTAATTATATGAAATGTGTACCTATCAATATTTTTTTTTAATTTAAAAAATAAAACACGTAAAACTAGTGCGCATTCTATTCATCAACTAAATACATATCTGAATATTTCTATCTGAAAATCGTCTTTAATCAATAAAAAAATACTAGCTATGTCTAAAGTGGGATGATACCACTTAAAAAACTGATTTTATTTTTATTTTGTTTTGTTTTAACACTGATGAGTCTCCTGTACCATTTAGTTGCATGATGGCCAATTGACTAGCGCTCTGACCATTGGTACCACAGGCTTCTAGTCCGAATCCCAGAGGTGGCATAGTTGTTTATTGGTGGTTCGGAATCCACTTTAAGCTGTATGCTCTGATATAATTAGCCTAAATTGTGCACAGAACGACCGTAGAACGGCAAACCAAATCTGTACCATTTATGCATACCACGAAATTCTAAGTGTCGTATAAAAGAAAACTCCCACCAAGCAGCCTGACTATCAAGAGACGGATTACACATATTGTCCCAATCACCAACGAAATCCCATATTCATGAAAGCAGTAACTGCAACAATGTTTCCAACGCATTCGAACCTCGGCCCTCCTGCACATGTTGCTACTAGGTCATGAGTCGTGCAGAATTTAACCAGTGTGTTTGTATCTTTAGAAATGATATGTAATGTTAAAATTACTATAAGTATTGCATATTTTTTCATTTACTACAAAAAATCGAAACGATATCACTTTTTTAAGCTCATATTAAACTTGAATAGAGTATATTATTTATTAATGAAATTTAATGTCTGAATTAAGGAAAAAAATATTGCAGCTTTCCATAATTAATTTAAAAAGGAAACTTCACTTAAATGGAATTATACCACTTTTTTCGGTTCAAATGGATCTTAATCAGAGTATGTTATTTAAGAATACAATTTAACGTTAAAAATAAGAAATAAGTATTGTAGATTTATTTTATTTTGTTAATGTTGATTTATTTCATCGAAATTATTTGTAATCAAAATTCCATATGACAAAACTTTATTTCATTCAAGAAATAATATTATTATGTTGATTTTTTTTTTATTTCTATTACCCACTAAAATAATAATAAATATTTTTCATCATAATTTCAAATCTATAAAAGATTTTATTGAACTAATCTAAAAAAATGGATTTGATTTATATTCTTTTAGTTTTGAAGGTTTTTGCTCCAAATAAAAAAAAGAGAGATAAACATATTCTATATTTAAAAAAAAATTAGATGAACGATTTTCCATTTCTTGTTCAAAACTATGTATTTTTGTATTATTTTTCATATTTTGTTCAAAGGTTTTGTTTTTTCATATTTTTTATCAATTTCATTAAAAGTTTCCTTATTCCGCCAAGTTATGATTTTTTAATGTTCAGTAGTAGTAGAAGTATTTTATTATTGCTATTATCATTTAATTTTTTTTTTTGGTTATGAAGAGTATTTTTGCTTTCTAATTGTATATTGCATACATCTATAAATCTTTTTTATATTGAGGTACGAGGAGTGCCATTCTTTAAAAGAAAAAAAAAGTCAATTTTCTATAATGAAAGTAATTTTTCCACATACTGCTGGTCTTTATGCAACGTTATAAAAAGATATCAACAATGATTTTGTATTGTGGGACTTCTAAAACTATATTTCATATTTCGGAGTAAATGGCAAATATACATGCCCTCATATTTCAGGGAAAGGATTGCATTTTAGTGTTAAAAACATTAAATGCAATTTAAGTTGTTATATAGTATTTTATAACTAATAAAAAAAATAGTACCCTTGATAACTTTTCATGTGCACAATCTGTTTATCTTTTCATTTAACCATAAAGTATTATATTAAACAATATCAACATAACATAATAAACAATATAAACAACAGCTAACATATCGACAATAACATTAACATACATACAATAACATATCGACGATGTAAACAACAGTCTTCAATATCCTTTAATATTAAATCAATATTTGTTCAATTTAAAGACCAAGCAAAAACAAATATTAATTTTTTAAAAATGTGTAATTTTTGGAACAAATGGAGATTATATCACTTACATCAAACTACTATAAAAATCATTCATTAAACTAATATTGATAAATCATATTTTCATAAAATAAAGTTTATAAAAAAATTGTTCCTCTATTCGAAATGAAGCTTGTTCTGTGTAATTGACTAATTTAAAAAAAAGGACAAATTTGTATTGAATTTCCATAAAAATAAATTTAAAAAAAATAGCAGAATTATATTAGGACTATTTATAGAAATTTAAAAAGATTCTTTTGTTCAGTGAGAAATAAAATAAATGCCATATTAACAGTTAGTTTGCTTAACAATGGTGTAATTTAAAAATAAACATTATTTTTTTATTTAAACTACAGACTTTTTTTCATCACCAATGACAGGTATCACATAGTGATATGTTTAGCCCGTAAGGGCCCTAGTCACCCAGTAACGACCCACACAGTAGAGAAAACAAGTGCAGGCAGTGTTTTCTATTAGTGTTTTAACCATTCCTTAAAAAAAATCAAATATTTGGATACATTCTTCACGAATTTCTTGGAGGGCTTGTGGTACCTCGTTTGGTAATCGATGTGTCGGTGATTCCAACATTTTAACTAGTGTTCAAGCACTTTTTCATCTCAATGTTACAGTGAATACCCAAAATTGTCGTACTCGGGAGCCCAAATATCCTTCTCGATCCAAAAAGATTGTTTTAAATTCTTGAAAACTAACTGTTTGCGCTTATCTCATAATTTATAATGAGCTCGAATTGTTTCGAGAACGTGAGAAGAGGTATACAGAAAACATTTGTCAATGCTGACGAAACAGAACAATACTCCTAAACTTTCTTATTCATAATTTTTAACAACGTACTACTGCGTCCAAAAAGTTAAGACCAATTTTCAATTTAAAATTCTCGAAGTTTACGGAATTTCAATTTTTTTTAAATCTGTTTCCCACACCATTTTCCCCCTAGTATTTAAAATTACAACCACTTTTGGGCCTGAATGACAGAGTTGTCTAGCGCTCTGCAGCTCGGTGGCACAGTTTTCGGGTTTGAGTAACGGCGATGGCATGGATGTTTGTAGTGGTTCGGAATCCACTTTAAGCCGTAGGTCTCATATGATTGTAAGAGCATCACGGAGCCAAGTCAGACTTCTACATAAAGGTTAAATAAAAATATGTTAAATTGCTCCACATGTCCATTGCTCCTTTATGCTCCATCACAACAGAAGCTGCCTTTCAACCATGCGAACATACGAGTTCGTGGGCTTAATCTAGATTTCTACCAAGTGGGATAAGAAACAAGAATATAGCCATTTTTTTTTTCTTTATAAATCAAATCAGCAATGAACTAAATAGTGATATAAATTGGCACTTTCTTTGCCCTAGTAAATTCATAAAACAATTCTGAATTTCTACCATCAGCTTTACCGTACTATACATAGCACAGTCTAAAGCACACATGAGATTGTTCTTTTCCGTGTGAAAATAAAAATTAAAAAATTTAAATCAATATTAACTTTTAGAGATTTCAAATTTTTTTGAACAAAAATGTAATTTCTAAGATTATATCACTAACAAAACACACACAAAATCGCTCATTAAACACAACTAGTTTTCTTTTCGAAATGAAGTTTCTTCTATGTATTAGAGGATAAAAAAAGTCATGAATAATCTTTTTATTGATTTTCCTTTAAAAAAAACCCAGAAAGTACTAAAATTTGTTAAAAAATACTTTGCAAAAAAGTTTTATTCTACTGTTTAATTTATTATTTATTTGTTTATATATTTCTTTTATGAAGACTTTAAAATTTTAGTATTCTTATTTTTTGCTTATTCTAAGTAATGTTTTTCTTATTATAAAATTTATTTTAAATAAATGGATTTTTAAAGGGTACCTGTTATATTTGGCCATAGATATATAAATATATAGAATGGTTATAGAACGTTTATTTCTATATATAAATATCTAGAAAGCATTTTTTTTTTTTTTTTTGCCAGTTTAGAAGATTTAAAAAAACACAAATCCCAAGAAAATCTAGAAAAATCCCAAGAAAAATTAATCACAAAGATTTTTTAATGATTAAATCAGATATTAGTGTCAAACAAGAAATTTTAATTACAAATTTGGGAAAAATTATGAAAATCTATCTCGAATTTTTTTCATCGATTTTCGAAACGACTGAGCATTTTCTGAAAGCTCTCTTAATCTGCTAGAAAATTTATGTTTTGATCCACTTAGTAACATAGAGCTACACTGATATATATGAAAGCCGTTTAATCCAATAAGAGCATAATGTCCTAATGTTGATGACTTGATTTGCAACTTGCCAATTTCCACTACAGCATCTGAATCAGAAGATCTGTTTTCTTCCAATGCAAGTAGCTCTTTGCGAAGATATAGATATGCACTTTCTTGATCAACTGGATTTCCAATATTGACCATCCTAAATTTAAAAAAAAATCCACTTATATATTAAAGCAGCATATTATTACGAAAATATTTTATCAATAATTTAAATCATCGTAAATTTTCATTTAATTATTAATTTTTATTATTATTTTAGTTGCTGAAACAAAATTAGTTTACTTCATTTAGATTCAAAATCGAATCGTGAATTTTTGTTTTAAATTTTATTCAAATAAATTTAAAATAGATAACTATTTGTAATTAAAGCATTGTTTATGAAATATGCAAGTAAAACAATTTCTTGTAAATATTTTGTATCTGAATTTTAATTACTTATTCCATGCTTCATTTTTTTACGGTAATAAATTTCATTCCACACAATCTTGTATAAAAAGGCATTTTATATTAAAACAAGAAAGGATCTTACCTTTTGTACCATTCTTTACCAGCACTACTTTTACAAAACAGGTAGGCTTCGGTGAAAAAATTTAGATTTGTAAAAAGGGAGGGATTTTTACCCACATTTGTGAAGAACGTAGCAGCAAATATTTTTGTCTCTTCTTCATTATATTTCAGAGCATCGTCAATAGCTAGAAGGCTTTCTAAAGGGATTTCATAAGGGAACAGCTTTTTCACAGAATTATCGAACTCTTTCGTTTTCCTGAACCACTCTTTAAGCGGCTCGAACATTTCCTTGTCTTTTCTCATAGCTATTATTACTTCATTTATAATCATTTGCGACCTTATTGTCGCAAAAAATGAAGTTCCAAATCCCATATATCCAAAATGGGAAAATAGCTCAAATGCGCATTCGGTTAAAGCTCCGAATGGAATTGAAATACCAGATGCGTATTCTGTTAAACTTGATCGAATTTGCTGAAAGATTCCTAAATTGAAAGACCTAAGTAATTCAACAAATGACCCAGTGCATCGCGCTACGTTGGTAATGAGCTGAAGATTATCCAGTTCGTCAGAAGCGCAGTTAGTGACATTGATTAATTTCTTTCTGCAATCATACCACCTGTTAAGATTTTGTAAGAATTTAGGATCATCCTCATAACGTGCAGATAGTCTTGCCACATTATGCATGAATCTGGTAACTTCTTCTGACTTAAGAATGGTTTCAATATTGCTTGCAAGTCTTTCAAGCAATGGCACTGCATTTATAATGAAGGTTCGAGATTTTGAGGAATATGGTCCTTCATTCTCGACAATCTCCTGATTTCTTCGCAAATAATCTTGAATATCCTCAATGGTCTGGAAAAAAATTATTTCAGTTTTAGCATTCTAAATAAAAACATTCAATTTATTGTGCTTGCTAACAAATCCAACTTCGAAATGTTAATTTACAAATATTATGATTTAATAATAGCTATATGCAAACATTCATTTACAATGAAACTTTATGTATTCGTAATAACTAAATGGTTCGCTTGATATTTGATTTGATTTGATTTTTATTTATGTCAATGAAAGTAACAAATTAAATTTTAAATTTCATCAAACTTCTTTCTGACAGAATAAAAGGATATTTACTTTATTACAACCTTAAATCATTTCTGTTTTAATTCTATGTAAAATTTATTAGTCATTATACATTACTGGCCAGTAAAATTGCTACACCAAGAAGGCGAGATGCTACAGACGTTAAATTTAAACGATAAGAAGAAGGTGCTGTGATATGCAAATGATTAGCTTTTCAACGCATTCAGACAAAGCAGGCACCGATAGCGACACCTTCAAAGTGTTTAAATGAGGAAATTGTTCAGCCGGTTTCTCATACATAAATTGCATTTGAACATTGTTGCCTGGTGAAAAGTTGTTGTAATGCCTCGTGTAAGAATCAGAAGTGCGTATCAGCACGTTTCTGACTTGGATAAAGCGATAGTAGCGTACAGGGATTGCGGTTTATCGTACCGCAGTATTGCTGCTCGCGTCGGTCGAGATCCAATGTCTGTTAGCAGAATATGGAATCAATAGGTTCAAGGCGGTAATACGAAACGCCGTGCTGGATCTTAACGGCTCCCTATCACTAGCAGCCGAGAAGACAGGTATGTTACCCGTATGGCCTTAATGAATCGTGCAGCCACGTCACGGGCCTTGAGTCAAGAATCGGGGTCGTTTTCAAGACAACAAGTATCTTCACGAACAATTCGATGACGTTTGCAGCAACATGGACTCTCAGCTTAGAGACCATGGCTGCGGCTACCCTTGACGCTGCATCACACACAGGCGCGTCTTCAATGGTGTGATCAACGATGAACCTGGGTGCACGAATGGCGAGACGTAATTTTTTCAGATGTATCCAGGTTCTGTTTACAGCATCAAGATGGTCACATCCGAGTTTGGCGGCATTGTGGTGAACGTACATTGGCAGCGTGCATTCATCATCGTCATACTGGCCCATCATCTGGCGTGATGATATGGGGTGCTATTAGACGCACGTCTCGGTCACTTCTTGTTCGCTTTGACGGCACTTTGAACAGTACACGTTATATTTCTATTTTGTTTCGACGCGTGGCTCTACACTTTATTTGATCCCTGCGAAACAACTACGTTTCAGCAGGATAATGTACGGCCTCCTGTTGCCGGTATTGTACGAATCTTCCATGATACGGGAAATGTTCGGCTGTTGACCTGGCCTGCTCGTTCATCAGATCTGTCGCCAATAGAAAACGTCTGATATAATTCTTCTGTACGTGTGTTTGCCATAAGCTCCTCCTAAATGGCTGGACCAGTTTTGATGAAAGTTTTTGTTTGTGTTTGAGTGAGTCTTTGGATGGTTTAGATTGTGTGTGTTTCACAAGACATGGAGAATGTTTTTATGATATCCCCTTTGTTGTAAGTCGCCCCCAGAGGGTTCTGCAGTATATCAATTTCTATACTGTTCAACCAATCGTTATGAAAATTAATAATAATATGTATTCGTAAAATAATAATATGTATGGAAAATAGGTTCGCGCTATCCACTGTATTGTTACTCGCCACAAGCATTTCATCTTATATACCATTCAAATGATATCCATGAAAATTAGTTTGCACATATATTGGAAAACCTAGAGAATATATTCATGATATGTAATTTTCTACAATGCATTTTTTGGTTGGACAACGTTTGCCTGGTTCTGCTAGTAAATGTTCAAGCTTTTCTCATCAGAACATTGAACTTTTTTCGGAAAAAAAGCTAACTTTTCATTTTCATCTGTCTTATCAAAGCTAGTGGTAAGTTACCTAAGAGGTTCGCCCATACAGTGCAAAACCACCATTTCCTTATATCTTTAAAAAATAATTTTCAATCCGAATATCAATTTTTAATTTTACATTTTTTAGCACCTACATTTTAAATCTTTCTCAATAAACTTATGGTTGGTTTCTTTGCTGAATAACTGTTTTATTAAAAGAAAGAAATATTTTCATTTTATTTTGTAATAATAATTGTTGACTTTAATAAATCATTTTATTTTGTGTGTGTGGAATTGGAAAATTCCAGTTACTTTTCAGTTGAAACGCTTTGATGATCCTTCTTCCAGTCCTAGTTTATGCTTAATTTATCATGACAGTCTATAATATATTATAGTTTTAAAAAAAACAAAAAAACACGCTTTTAGAGTTGATCAAACTAATAAATTATAGTTTAAAAAAACTAAAAAAAACACGCTTTTAGAGTTTCAAGAATTATTTTTTAGTTTTAATCAAACTAAAAAATAATTCTTAACAGAAGAATTAGATTACTGACGAGAAAATTAATGTCACTGTTCTAAAAGCGTGGGGTGCTTTGTATGACATTTTTAAACTAACTCTGCATTTTGGAATGAAACTAGTGAAAAATTATAACGATTGATATCGAGCACCCCACGCTTTTAGAACAGTGACACTAATTTTCTCATCAGTAATTTAATTCTTATGTTAACAATTATTTTTCAGTTTGATTAACTCTAAAAACGTGTTTTTTTAAACTATAATTTATTAGTTTGATTGACTCTAAAAGCGTGTTTTTTAATTTTTTTAAACTATAATATTTAAATGAGGTCCCGGTACGGAGGACTGGAACTGTAGTTCTTACAATAATTTAATTGTGAGTAAAACAAAGGCTAAACGCGAATATGTCGAAATACCCAGGATTCGAACAGGTAATCTCCTGATCCGTAGTCAGGAGCGTTATCCGTTTTGCCACTGTCCCAAGCGGGCTTGAATGTCTTAGGTACTTTCATTCTACATGGGTTAAATTGTTCATAAATTAAAATAATAAAATAATACTCTTCATAAGTTAAAATAAAATCACTAATCCTGGCGAACCTAATCATGATGAGATAATAAACTTATCAAAATATTTTAGTGTCGTCGGACCTTGATAAGTCTACAACGTTTAAATTGAATCTGATCGCTTAAAGTAGGGCAAAATCGAGCCCAAAGAGTCAGTTACAAACAAACATACAAATGAAGCTAATAAAAGCGTATTAAAAATATTTCACTTACCACTACAGTTTGGTTGTTAGTTGTAGTTGGAATAAGACTTCCAGTATCTTGTCTGTTGTTTACTTCTGTTTCTTCAGCAGGCTATATTTAATTGATATAACCGATTAATTTTTACATTTAAATATATTTTATATAATTTTTTATTAATTTTTAATAATGTATTATTATATTTTTTATTACAATTTTGTTTTTATTTACATGTTACATGCAACGAAAATCGTACTGTCTAAACTTTTATTCGCGAACCAGTAACTTCGTATGTGTAGAAAACTATATGTAACTTAAAAAAGAAAAATATTAGAAGAAATTGAATAAAATTACATGTTTAGAAAAAAATTTATATAAAGATAATTTTAATCTAAACTAAACAAAAAAACATTTGAAGATTCTTAGGTAAAATTAAAGGGAATTTGCATTTTATTCTTTAGTCGCGTCATACAAAATGGAGGCAAATAGTGTTAAAGCAAATTTTAAAGGGCTCATAAGTTATGAGCAGTTTTAATAATTGCAAAATATTTTTTAAACTAAATAATTTATTTTAAAATAAAATAAATAATTATTAAATAATTTATAATATAATAATTTAATTAATTAATAATTAAATAATGCATTTAATAATTATTAAATAATTTATTTAAAAATAAATTAAATAATTATTAAATTAATTTATTTTAAAATAAATTAAATAACAATTGAAAAAAAACATTCATAAAAATCATTTCAAAGTTCTTAGGTAAAAATTTATATTTTATTCCTTAGTCGCGCCATTCAAAATGGAGGCAAATAATGTTTAAGCAAATTTTAAAAGGCTCATAATTTACGAACACAGTTAATAATCGCAAAATAATTTATTTAAATCAACATCAAAAATGTTAAAAATACAATATTTTTAATAACAATTGAAAATTTTAGGTGTTTTTTTCTTTAGAAGAAGGCTGTTTAGGCCGGGAATTCCCGTGTCATAAAAATTCTCGACTTACTGCAACTGCCATTTCTCCATCCGTAGCCTCGTTATTTGTCCGCGGAATAAAAGCTTCATTTTCTAAGATGGTATTTACTTCTGTGGTAGAATCCATAATATTAAAATTGTTTAAATTTTGTAATGGATCCAAAATCAAATCTAAAATTGCAAAAAACTTCGCTCTCTATCTACGAGCAGCTCTGGGCAAAATTTCCGCTTCCTTTTAGCTCATAGCGCTCTTATCTCAATGCTTGCAGAATAACAGAGCACCAATAGAAAAAAACGTGCATATCAATAGAACTCAAAGTTCAGATTTTATCAAAAAGTAACGATAGGCAAGGAAATTAAAGAATGGAAACGAAAGTAGAAGCTAAAAATAACAAATATTTATGTGATTGATTTGGGTGAATTTAATGTCTCCTACAAATTTTAACGCATTTCAAATTTACTTGCTTGTTCTAAATTCATTATTGACAATCTAGCCATGGATTTCTTTCAATGCCCTCTCGAGTCACTTTTTCTTTAGAAGCCTTGCTTTGAATTATCTCTCCCTCTTGCTCTCTTCATCTCTCTGTTTTTCTCTCTCTATATATATATATAATATATATATATATATACAGAGAGAGAGAGAGATGTATATAGAGAGATATATAAGAGGTGGGTTGAAAAGTTCATAGGCTGACACATAGATGGCGCTACTAGTATTAACTCCATATGAGTTTTAGTTAGCCTTAACCTTCAAAAGACACGTATATAAATTTGACAGCTGCTGTTGCACTATTAGTATGTGAGCTATAGCATTTTTAGTGAAGCAACTTTTGTTAGTTTGAAAAAATGGATAAAAAGGAATTTCGTGTGTTAAAAAAGCATTGCTTTTTGGCAAAAAAAAAAAATACTATTGAAGTCAAGGCTTGGCTTGATAAACATTATTCGGACTTTGCACCAGGAAAATCAACTGTAGAAAAGTGGTTTGCTAAATTCAAAACGAGACGAAATGAGCACCGAGGACGATGCACGCAGTGGACGCCTCAAAGAAGCTGTTACCGACGAAAACATCAAAAAAGATTACAAAATAATTTCTGATAACCGTAAAGTGAAGTTGATTGAGACAGTTGAGACCCTAAAGATATCAAAGGAACGTGTTGAACCAATCGTGAATGAAAATTTGGATATGCGAAAGCTCTGTTCAAAATGGGTGCCGCGCGACCTCACAATCGACCAAAAACAACAACGAACTGATGATTCTAAGAAGTGTTTGGAGCTGTTCAATCGTAATAAACCCAAATTTTTATGTCGATATGTCACAATGGATGAAACATGGCTCCATCATTTCACACCGGAATCCAATCGGCAGTCAGCCGAGTGGACTACACATGATGAACACTAAAAATGCTATAACTCACATACTAATAGTGCAACAGCTGTCAAATTTATACACGTGTCTTTTGAAGGTTAAGGCTAACTAAAGCTCATATGAAGTTAATACTAGTAGTGCCATCTATGCGTCAGCCTATGAACTTTTCAAACCACCTGTTACATACATATATTCAATTAATGCATAATATACATATATAAGAATGATCCTTATGTGGAACATTATATGACAGTGGCCCTGGCATTTTAATCTGTTTTATAAAAGTAAATTATTGTAATAAAGGTTTTGGGGACTTCTTGGCTAGCGCTCGATGACTCAGGCTTCGAGTGTCAGGTACCTTGGAAGTTTGTAGTGAATCGGAATCCACTTTAAACAGTAGGTCACCGGCTCATATGATAGTTGGGCGTAGGGCTGATGTCCCAACTTCGTAAAAGGAAACGTCTCCTGTCTCGAAATCTGCCAACCGGCAATTTAGGCACAATATTTTACTTGCATGAGTTCTCAAAATATCTTTTGCTCCTTAATTTTTGTTGCATTAAATAATTTAAGCATTCATTTAATTTTTATATTTCCAGGAGAAGTTGTAACTTTTTGTAAATTATTAGATGTTTTATTTATTTTTAAGTGTCAATTAAAGATCATGCGTACGTATAATTTTGTTAGTAACTCTTATGTTATCTTGCTTATGAATGCCATATTTTTATATAAAAAAATGGTAAAGATTTTTTTAAAAGAATCTTCTTTTTATAAGAATGTAAAGTTATTAATCAGTTGAATCACAGACAAAAACTGCGAGTATTTGAATTCTGTTCTTAAATACACTCATGTCCATAAATTAAGGATAATTCAGAATCACACAGAAATTGAACTCTAAAATAAAAATTTCACCTGTAGAATTATCACACACATCTTGAAAAAGAATATGCAAATTGCAGGAAACCACCAGATGGCGCGGTTAGTACGTCACAGTGACTAGAATGTAAGAGAGGGGTATATAAGGAATGATGGCAAAGAAGTAAAATTGTTCACAAGGGCTTTAAAAGCCATTCAGTACAATAACCGCATAGTTATGGCACAAAGGAAGCATTTGGATGATTTTTTACGTGGTAGAATTATCGGACGACTGGAATGTGGACGTACCCAGCTGGAAGTATCCGAGGAACTTGGAATCGCCCAGAGTGTCATCTCCAGGCTTTGGCAACGATTCCAAAATGATGACAATGTGAGTAGATGTTACATCACAGGTCGCCCCCGAGTTACAACGCCGAATGAGGACCGGTATTTAGCAGTTACTGCCAAAAGAAACAGACGGAGCACAGCATCAGACCTGTCTCGTCAGCTCTCTTCAGCTACCGGTACGACAGTTTCAAGGCAGACCGTGTACAGACGCTTAGGGCACATTGGCCTATATGCTCGTAGGCCTATCAGATGTGTTCTACTTACCGCCACTCACTGTCGCCTGCAATTAACCTGGAGTAGAGAGCATGCATTGTGGACACCGCAACAGTGGTCTTGTGTGATGTTTTCCGACGAGACGAGTCCAGGTTTAGTTTGCAGTCTGATTCCCGCCGGACTTTCATATGGAGAGCGCCGGGTACCCGTTACCACCAAGAGAACGCTATTGCACGACACCGTTACGGTGGTGCAGAATGGCTCGTTTGGGGAGGAATTATTCTTGGTTCCAGAACTGACCTGCATGTTCAGAGTGTAACGATGACAGACCACATCTATCGGGATGTCATTCTGAAACAGCATGTATGTTTGTTTCGGGGCGCTATGGGTTCTGAATTTCTGTTTATGGATGACAACGCCCGTCCTCACCGTGCAAACATTGTAGAAGAATGCCTTCAATTGGAGGATATCACCCGTATGGATAGGCCAGCATACTCATCGGACTTGAATCCAACAGAGCATGTGTGGGATATGCTTGGCCGACGAATTGCAGCCCGTCAACCCCCTCCCACCTGTCAACCGGAACTTCGGAGTGCATTGCTTGATGAGTGGTGTAATATTCCCCAAGATCAGATTGATAATTTGATACTCAGCATGCTTAGGCATTGTAAGGCCTGTATTGCATCGTCCGGGAGACATACTCCATATTAACCATCATATTAACCATGTTATACTGTTTTTTTATAAATAGGTACTTTTTTGAAATTTGCTCCAGGGAGTAAAAATCGCAATTTTTATTAATTATGTCAAACATATAGCATCTTTTTTGCTCTTTACCTTTTGTTTAATAAATAGACTTTACAAATAAGTCAAATTTGTTTTGCTTATGTCTCTTTCTTTGCCTGAACTTCATTATCCTTAATTTATGGGCGTGAGTGTATGTTTAAATTGATAAAATTTTATATATATATTTATAAATTTGACACTACCTATTTTTTTGAGTTTGGACATTTCATAATATAACAGAAATTTGTTCTAACTTTTAAAAGACAGTGATACAACTATAATAAGAAATTACTTTTAGTTGGCTGGAAGATATACTTATTATTGGGTGTTGGAGCTGTGTATCTTACAGTTTTGGCAGTTTTGTTGAAGGAATACAATGCAATCGCACGCCATGAAAAAATGTAATGATTAAATTTCTCTAGTTGTCTGATTAGAATATAAAAAGATTTAATGAATATATAGGAAAACTTTTCTATCTTAAAATCACCAAAAATAAATATGAATCTATAGAATTATTTGAAAAACAAATTTGCCATACTCAATTTCGAATAAAAAAACTTCACTAATTAAATAAATTATCAGTAGAATAAGATATATATGCTGTATAATCTCTCACTCCCTCTTGCAATTTGTGGAGATGTCAGCACTTTTAATTTCCCAAATGAGAAGGCCATGTCAATGAAGTGGTAAAGGATATGTTTAAAAAGAGGAGCATAACATAAAACGTAAAATTGTCCCTAAATCAAAATTCGGCAAATGAATAATTATGCAGCAAAAGTTAAAACCAAATAACATATATGGAAAATAATACGGCCCAAATTTAAAACGATGAGAGGAAAAATATAGATAATTTTTTTAATAACAAGTTCCTATATGTTTTCTGTTGTAGTCTGGATGGCCTGATGGCCGAGTGGCTAGAACTAGATGTAATGAATCATTTCGTTAGAGTCAGAAACAGTGTTCGTTTTTGATAGTCTTTGACGATTCCCAAATACCCCTTTAAGAGGATTCATAAGGACACCACCTAGTTCAAAATCGTGAACATCCCTAGAATGTCCATGAGGCCTTATGCTTACGGCTCAGGCGTATTGGTGTAGTTGATCATTATGCCCATTGGCTGGATACTGTTTCAAATTTTTCATATAAATACAATGATATCATAGCCCTATTACGCTGATTTTCTGCTGGAGTTATGTCCGTTTTTATTCTGAATTATGTAGAGTGTAGTGGGTATAGAATACGGTTTGCAATTTCTTCCCACAATTGAAGTGTACAAATAACAATAACGTGCTGACATCGAGAAAATGAGATGGCCTGAGTATTTCTTGATTTAAATTCTGAAAGAAATCATTTTTCTTAAGCAATGCAAATTCGCCTTGCTTTGCTTAAAGAGAATGATTGATGAGGGAGGGAGAATGATGAATAAACCAATGCAAATTCGACCTGCTTTGGTTTGGGTTGTAGCTCTACGGTCATTTTGTGCCCACTTTAGGCTAATTAGACAGGGACTTACAGCTTAACGCGGATTCCGAACAAATATCTATGCCATCACCAAGATTCGAACCTGAAGCCAGTGGTACCAACGGCCAGAGTCCTAGCCAGTTGGCCATCAGGCCGCAATTCGCCGAGATGAATGGGACACATTCTACTCAGGCTTTCATTAACAGTGTAGCGGACGTTGGACTATTTCATCATTAAAGGGGCATTTTACCCTGATTTTACTATAGAATTGTTT
This sequence comes from Caerostris darwini, assembly GCA_021605075.1. Taxonomy (NCBI): domain Eukaryota; kingdom Metazoa; phylum Arthropoda; class Arachnida; order Araneae; family Araneidae; genus Caerostris; species Caerostris darwini. Next base: position 520,780 of record BPLQ01004692.1, read on the forward strand.
TAAATAATTTTATAAGGTCGAAAACATTCCGATTTTTTAGATTAAATAACAAGGTTATTTTTTGTTACACAGAACTAAATGTGTTACATTTGTTAGGATCAGCATAAATTCTTAAGAAATATAACTATATGGAATGGTGGCCTGCGAAAGACGTTAGATTTTCAGTTCATCTATTGTTGATGGGAGGATGACAAAGAAGGTTACATTTCGCCAATATGAAATCATGAATAACAGCACCTTGAAACAGCAAATATAAGGCTCAGGAACTTCTTCTTTGTATCTTTTAGAAATCACAGAAACCGTCTCAAAGACATGGAGGTCTATGCGGCCATGTAGCATGGTACCTGCCCACACTATTTCTCAACTAGATAAAAAAATTACCCTTTTTGGGTGAAAGTGAGTTCCACATTCTCTCCATATCGTTCGTCTCAGCGTGTGGTCACAGTCTTAAGACCACACACTGAGACACATTCAGAATTCGAGATACCTCATTTTGTGATCAATGGATTCCAACATTCCAATGTTTTTTCCTTTCGCAAACATGTCCACCATTCATCCTGTTTGATCTCTAACTACCTCTCATTTACACATCAATTGTATGAAACCAGCCAGAATTGTCTATGCCGCGTGAGCTGGTTTCTCCATATTTCAGCTGTATATTGAGCAAGTAGACGCCAACTAAAATATTTTGCATAAAGACAGTGTTCCATTTTCAACAAATGATTCTCCACAAGCTGTTTCAAATAGTTTTATTTACTCACATTTTTTCGCATTTTGCAATTAATACTTAACTTTTGGATACCAGTATATGTATAATAGAAAGGTAAATAAATATAAAAACTTGAAATTTATTTATTGATTGCGTATAGATTTTTTTTTAATTATGGATTGACATGACATTAGTAAAATTGCATTCAGAAACATTTTTATTGAATGAAACATGGGCAGCCTAAAAACAAGTTTATAAAAAATAGTTAATAACGTAACGTTAAAAATTGTTTATAAACGTAACAAAAGGACACAAACTTTTTACAAAAATACATAATTTTGTAGTATGAAGATGTTAACAAATATGCTTATACTACAGATTTTCATAAAGCACATCGACATTTGTAAATACAAAATAAATTATTATTTGATAATATGTTTTAGGGATTTAACATCTGTTTGCCTCATGTGCCACTTATCTATACCACCAACAGCCCACCGATAGGTGAACAGTGCCTTAAGGGTGGACTTTAACGCGTAACTAACCGCATTTTCTTATCATATGGAAGAAAACTCATAATATTACCCCCGGGTAGCTTGACTATTGATGGGAGATGCATTATAACACATTGTCACAATCACCATCAAATCTTCACATTTTTTAAAACAGTGCTACAGAAAGGCTGAAAGCTAATTACAATTAACTGCATATTTAGCCCTTGTGCCATGAGGAGAGCTGATATTAGCTAAGAAATCACAATTATCGTTAAACGCTCTTATTTTCATGTTGTACTCCAAAGAAATTCTAAGCCATCGGCAAAAAAAATTAAAGCCTAGATAGTATGACGATGTTAATAAATACGCTAATGGTATTTTAATGGTATAATGTTTTCTCTAATGGTATAATGTCCGCAGCAGTAAAACAACGTTTCCAACATTGTGAAAACATTTACATAACATTTAACATTAACATGACATTGACAACAACAAAATGAAAATGAATGATATACAATATGTTTGCTGTACAGATGCATTGTTATTTGCAAACAAAATTTAAACTGTTATTATGTTAGTTGTTATTAACACATTTCATAACATATATAATAGCAAAATTCAAATACTGTTAATCTTCATGAATGATCAGTTTAATACTGTACTATGCTAACTTTCCTCAATAATTTATATTACAACGTCACACAATGTAATGGTGTGAATAAAAAGTGCACAGAATGTCTGCATCTGAGAAATAATTATAATTTAAAAAAATTATATTTATATAGACAAAATTATAATTTTGCTTTCGTATCAATTGACAAAGTTCACAGTTTAATGAATGAAACGCAACAAAATATTAAATTTAATAATATTTTCATATGTAGACCTTAAACGGATATTATTTAATATTGATTTCAAATTAGTCAGATTTTTTAACCGTTGAATCGGAAAGATTTTTTTTAATTTTAATTAAAATAAAATAAAACATTTTTCCGTTGCAAATCTTGATGCATGTAATTTTAAATATTTCGAAATTAGACAGAGAATAATATTGAGTAGCCTTTAAATAATCTCTATTGAATAAAATAGAAATAAAATCCACGCAGTAATGAAGAAAATCAACTATAGCTTTAGAACTAAATTTTTATTAAGATAAAAGCACTTCTTTGACAATTAACGATTAACAAATTGCGATATGTTAGTCGTATTCAAGACACAATAATTGTGACATAAGCTGACCTAGTTTTTGTAATTTCCAAGAGTCATTTTTTTACTCCTCATTCTTAATTAAATCATCTTTACTCGATAAAAAGCTCTGCTAGTTATGAAGAAGAAGGAGATATTAGATTCAACAAAATTTTTAGCGTGTTCTTTAAGGCAAGGGCAATTCTAAGGCAGTAAGATCTTCTTGCACTAAAATCAGGAGGTCAAATATGCATTACTGCTATTACTATTACACCACACCACATCACTGTGCCTAGAGCTGAGTCGCCCCAATACAGTTTGGGAATAATGCGGGTGAGAAGTCTGAGGACTCTTCGGTCATATGAGACAGGCAGACTTAAAGTGGATTCCGAACCACTACAAACATTCATGGCACCGCCGGGACTCGAACCCGAAACTTGTGGTACCAAGTGCTAGACAATGTCAAATGTGCACTACAAAATTCGGCCAATAGTTAAAACTCTTTCAAGTCAAATGGTAATAACAAATGGACTCTTTCAAGTCAAATGGTAGCTTTTTCATTGGAAAATATTATATTCTGACTTGGCCAACATATGATACAAGGTAAAAAGCAATTCGTTAGTTCAGACAGTCCGATAACATGACTGTGAACCACGCAATACGCTTAGGCCTAAAAAATATAGTGTGTGTGTAAATAAATGTGATATAGCGTGTGTTCCTTTCTATTTCATACACCTATTGGCTCTCTGGCCGTTGTTACCATAGGCTTCAGGTTCGAATCTTGGCGGTGGCAGCGCCATGGATGTTTGGTAGTAGTTTGGAATCCACTTTAAATTGTAGGTCACTGTCTAAGTAAGCACAAAAGGACCTTAGATTGACAAACGAAACCAAACCATCAGCCTATTGAATTCACAAAGTTATCGCAGCATGTCTATCGACTTTCTAACCCCCTTCTTTGTAAGAAGTGACAGAGAGCCTTTGACTCAACCTTCTTTTTTCCTTCAATTTGGGTGTTTTATTTGTTTGCAACCACGCTTAGTATGTATTAATTATTACATAATAGAAAACAGTTGGCACGATTTTCAGTTCTTAAAGTGCTGTACCACCTTTACAGCACTGATTGATTGGATGTTGGATGGAGGTTGGATTGGAGATTGGATGTTTTTTTAAATATTATTATTGTTTTTTTTTTTTTTGCTAAAATTGAATAGAATATTTTTCTACTGTTAAGTACTTTTTAAATATAAAGCTGGATAATGTTGAACTGGATAACGTTCCACATTTTAATCTTTCATCATTTGTCATAAAATTTTGGAAGTAATTCACATGCATTCCGTATAACGTACTAAAGCCGTTCTAATGTCCTTAATTAAATTATGGCATGTTACTCGCGGTAAATCGCACGGAAATTACAGCAAAAATTGACCTAATGTTTGTAAATATCGCAATTCAAGTGGGATTTCATTTTTATACATAAGTCATCACATTTTCCATTGAAGGTTAAACTCCTTGTGTGGCCAGTCCTTAGCCTCGATAAAACGGTCTGAGCAAATCTTGGGCAAGTGCACTGCAAGGACAATCCAGTGTACTTGGCGGCATACCAGTCATGCTCGGGGGTAATTTTTCAAGCGGTATTTACTTTGCCAGAAGTAGAAAATGCACCTCAGAAGCTCGTAGATTGGAGGAGGAGAAGTTACCTTTACCTTCTTCGGCAATCAGATCAGCAATTTCACTTCCTTATATACCTACATGGGAGGGAATCCACTGCAAACGTACAGGACCGCCCTAGACTAAAGCAGCCAAATTGGCAATGATATCCTGCTCCAACAAATTCTGGCACATAAGTAAACTCACCATTATATTGTTTAAAAAAAGAAAAAGAAAAATCATAATATAAGAAAAATGTTTAATAATTTAATATTAATTAAATATATCATCTCAATAATTTTTACTTATTTTAATTAGTTGGTTCAGTTCTTATTTGAATTAGTTTTTATTACTAATTCTCATAAATCTCTAAGACGAATATTCTCCATTGTATTAAGAAATGACTGAGAGTTTCTGGCAATCTTCCTGAGGTTATCAGAATAAGGATGCTTAAATCCATTTTCAAGTCCACGGTAGCAATACAAAAAAACTACACTGTGCAAACCAGAAAGTATTGATCGAGGTAGTTTCAATGCTTTTAGATTAAATATGCCAATTTCCATTATAGGTCCTAAATTGAAAGAGAAAGTTTGAAGTTCCATCAGTTCGTTGCCGAAAGTTTCCATAGCCTGTTCTTGGTCAGTTGGATACTCACAAACAATCATTCTGGAAAAAATAATATCATTATTAATATTTTAAAGTATAATTGGTCAAAATACATTTCAAAAATATAAATTTTTACAAGCTCTAAAAAACTAAACATTTTGCTGTTATCAAGATATCTTTAATTACGAGCAATTAATATTTTGTGTAAAAAAATTATATCTCAAGGCATTCTTAATTATAGAACTCTTGAAAAAGTCTATAAAATGTATGTATTATTTTTAAATTCTTGATCAATTTAAAAGTTGCACCATTTCATCGTATATTTGTGTATATTTTATTGAAAACGTATGAAAAGCAGCCATTGTTTAAAATACCTGGTATTTTAGAATAAATTATTAATATTTTATACATTTGCTAAGCAAAGCTAAGAAATCAAATCGACGATATTTCCGCTAATGACGTTTCTAATGACACAGAGAAAGGCACCTGGCTATCAAAGACGAAGAATTCTCCTTTTGAATTTCAATCTTTGTTCGGAAGCGTATAGATATGCTACTTCGAATTAGCTCAGCAAAATACATATTGGGCCGTGTCAAAATGAAGGGCAAGATGTAGTGTCCGCGAAGGAATCAATGCATATTTTCATCCAGAGACGATTCTATGCCAAACTGTACAAGGATCGTCAATGCTAAAAAAACATTATTTTCCTTTGGATATATGATGTGTACATGGTTGCAGGATAAAAACACTGACCCATGAAGTGAGGAAGTGTGTTTTGTTCAACAAATAAATAACGTGGCTTATCTTTCGTTGTGGGGATCAAAATAGCACCATAAGAAGCTCGTTTCGATTGTAAATCTTAAGTTGGTTTTACAATGTGTCCTTTACTTCACGCTCCGGGTTTACAAGACTACTAACTATGGAGTGCTTGCAACAAAATAGAATGGTTCAAAGATTAGCAGATGAAACCGATCCCCAATGCAAGAAAAAGTGGCTACAGCACAAAATATGAATGAGATTGTAGTCGATTTTAGAAGGAATCTACAGCACAAAATATGATTTGTGTTTGTTTACTGGAAATTAGGGATGCGATATGTCCTTTACTTCACGCTCCGGCTTTACAAGACTACTAACTATGAATAGTCGATTTTAGAAGGAATCAAGAAAATATGGTGGATGAAGACGTGTACACTGAAGAAGCTTCCATTTCTGATATTTGTGTTTGTTTACTGGAAATTAGGGATGCGATATGTCTTCACTTCACTTCACGCTCCGGCTTCAAACAAGACTACTGCAGAACAAAATATGGATGAGATTGTAGTCGATTTTATGGAATCAATATGGAGTGGCTGCAACAAAATAGTATGCTTCAAACATTAGCAGATGAAAGCAATCACCAATACAAGAAACACAGTCTGCAGAACAAAATATGGATGAGATTGTAGTCGATTTTAGAAGGAATCAATATGGTGATGAAGACGTGTACACTGAAGAAGCTTCCATTTCTGATATTTGTGTTTGTTTACTGGAAATTAGGGATGCGATATGTTCTTCACTTCACGCTCCGGCTTTACAAGACTACTAACTATGGAGTGGCTGCAACAAAATAGAATGTTTCAAACATTAGAAGATAAAACCAATCACCAATACAAGAAACACAGTCTACAGAACAAAATATGGATGAGATTGTAGTCGATTTTAGAAGGAATCAATATGGTGATGAAGACGTGTACACTGAAGAAGCTTCCATTTCTGATATTTGTGTTTGTTTACTGGAAATTAGGGATACGATATGTCCTTCACTTCACGCTCCGGCGTGATGAAAGACTGGAAGAAAAATATTTTACAAGACTACTAACTATGGAGCGGCTGCAACAAAATAGAATGTTTCAAACATTAGAAAATAAAACCAATCACCAATACAAGAAAAACAGTCTACAGCACAAAATATGGATGAGATTGTAGTCGATTTTAGAAGGAATCAATATTGTGATGAAGACGTGTACACTGAAGAAGCTTCCATTACTGATATTTGTGTTTGTTTACTGGAAATTAGGGATGCGATGTGTCCTTTACTTCACGCTCCGGCTTTTCAAGACTACTAACTATGGAGTGGCTGAAACAAAGTAGTATGCTTTTCCAACATTAGCAGATGAAACCAGTCACCAATACAAGAAAAAGAGGCTACCCTGTTTTGGATAAATATAAGGCGTGATGGTAGTATTCTATTCGACAAGTTGACTTACCTTTTGTACCATTCTTTTGCTGCACTGCATCTGCAGAAGTGAAAGTTTTTGCTCAGAAATCGTGCATCCTTGAATAGCCTTGTGTTATTCTTTATATTAGACAGTAACACTGCGGCAAATATCTTTTGATCATTACTCAGATTTGTTAAAGTCTCTTCAATTCCCATAAGGATATTCAAATCAATGCGGTGAGGAAACAGTCTCGTCACGTAATCGTCTAATACTTTCGTGTCAGTGAACCACTTGTTTAAAAATTCAAACTTTTCTCTGTCTTCTTTCATAGTCTTTATTATGCGGTTGATGATAGTTTTAGATCGCAACATTTCAGCAAAAGAACATATCAAGCTCACGCACCCAATATGAGGGACTAACTGAAACATGGTTTCGGTTATAACAGCAAATGTCAGCGATAGATTTGAAGCGAATTCTGTGGCGATGAACCGAATTCCCTGATTCGTATCCGAGTCTAATGAATTAAGCAGTTCAAAACATGAACCGATTAACCTGGTAATGGTGATTATACAAAAGTTTACATCTAGTTCAGCGGCACTTGATTCAGCAGTAGTAATCAATTTTCTTCTGCACCTCCGCCAATCTGTGATTTGTTGCCGAAAATCTGGGTAATCTTGATGAGCTGAATCCAATCTTGGTAATACTCTGTTGAATCTATCCATTTCTTCTTGGCTGATTCTAGTTGTCAGGGTATAATGCACAGTTCCCATTATTCGAACCAAGTTAATGACTATTGTTCGTAAATTGGGATAATAGGGTCCTTCTGTTGCAATATTCAGTATTGTACCGTCATCAAATTGGTTTATATAATTGTAGTATTCTTCGATGGGCTGAAAAAAAATTAAATTAAATTTTTAGTACAATTGATTTTTAATATAATAACATGTTTTAAACATGTTGCAACAACCATTTATAGAAGTAAATTTGTAACATTCTGCTAAAAATTTATAATAACATACATTTTTAGCAGAATGTTAAAAATTTCTATGATTTTAACAACAACATCCCTTTATAGAAGTAAATTTTTAACATTCTGCTAAAAATGCTCTCAAGGGATGTTGTTGTTAAAATATTTCCAGCCCTATTCTCTTTAGTTAAAACATTTTTTACTGGGTTTCATTTTTACAGAGGGAGCTTTTAGCAGTATAGAGAATATTCAGTATTGTACCGTCATCAAATTGGTTTATATAATTGTAATATTCTTCGATGGGCTGAAAAAAATGAAATTAAATTTTTAGTACAATTGATTTTTAACATAATAAAATGTTATAAACATGTTACAACATCCCTTTATAGAAGTAAATTTTTAACATTCTGCTAAAAAATGCTCTCAATTGATGTTGTTAAAATGTTTTCAGCCCTATTCTCTTTAGTTAAAACATTTTTTACTGGGTTTCATTTTTACAGAGGGAGCTTTTAGCAGTATAGAGAATATTCAGTTTTGTTATCAAATTTGTTTATATAATTGTAATATTCTTCGATGGGCTGAAAAAAATGAAATTAAATTTTTAGTACAATTGATTTTGAACATAATAAAATGTTATAAACATGTTACAACATCCCTTTATAGAAGTAAATTTTTAACATTCTGCTAAAAATGCTCTCAATTGATGTTGTTAAAATGTTTTCAGCCCTATTCTCTTTAGTTAAAACATTTTTTACTGGGTTTCATTTTTACAGAGGGAGCTTTTAGCAGTATAGAGAATATTCAGTTTTGTTATCAAATTTGTTTATATAATTGTAATATTCTTCGATGGGCTGAAAAAAATGAAATTAAATTTTTAGTACAATTGATTTTGAACATAATAAAATGTTATAAACATGTTACAACATCCCTTTATAGAAGTAAATTTTTAACATTTTGCTAAAATTGTACTTCTATAGAGGGATGTTGTTGTTTAAATATTTTCAGCCCTATTCTCTTTAGTTAAAACATTTTTTACTGGGTTTCATTTTTACAGAGGAAGCTTTTAACAATTTGTGGAATATTCAGTATTGTACTACCATCAAATTGGCTTACATAATTGTGACATTCTTCAATGGGATGAAAAAAATGAAATTAAATTTTTAGTACAATCGGTTTTTAATATAATGAAATTGAAATTTTTAGCAGAATGTTACAAATTTACTTCAATAAAGGGATGTTGTTGTTAAAATATTTTCAACATTATTTGTTTAGTTAAAAATTTGTTACTGAGTTTCACTTTTACAGAGGCCGCTTTTAGCAATTTCTGGAATAAAGTTTTTTTTCAGAATTTATGGGACTAAATTCGTTTTCAAACAAGAAATGTTGAATAAAAAGCCGGATATCGAAAGTAGGCATCCTAAACCAGTAGATCAGAAAGTTTCTTCGTTAGATTCGAATAGGTTGAAGAAAATACTTCTTTTTATTATGTGCATTCGTATCAAATTGCTGTAGCACGATAAGGATGCTGTTTATTATGCTTCCCTTGACGCATCCTGAGAAGTAGTTTTTAGATTTTCTCCCATACCACATACAAATTCGGGGTAGTTATCTCTAAAGTAGTCTTCATGTACAGCATTTCTTGATAACCCTACTTTTCTCGTTGTGACATAATTGTTTTTATCAAAAATCATGATTTGAGAAATGAAATGAATTTCATGAAATTAGTAATAACCAAGGGGCTAGAAATAATTTCAACATTAGCTCGTTACTCAGTGGCTTTTATGGCATCCTTTTTTTTCAATTCCTTCTATTAGCTCCCACTCTCCCTATATATATCTTGTTCAAATTTTCAATCGTTAATAAAATACATTTTATTCATCCACTCAAGTTCAAATACAATTTTTTTAACTTGTAGTGGATGACACTTGATGTTAATATAGTTTTTTCAAATATTAATTCAGTAATTAAATTTAATTAATTAATTTTAGTTTTTTTTAGATTTAAGTTGCATATATCTACCAATAGATGGCGCCATATAAATTTTAAAAAATGAATGAAAATTATTTATAAAGGTCTTTCTGCAATATAGTGAAAAAAAAGTAGCAATTGACTTTAAACTACTTATTTTTATATTACTTGTTTATATTACTATGTATATTTTTATATTTATATTTTTATATTACTATATTACTTGTTTTTGTGACTACTACAAAGCAGGTCAGATTCTTTTTATGATAGACGGTCAAATTATTGCCCATTTCTCATAATTGATTGTCCAACTATCATTGACAATTTAAGAGAAATAAATTTTTATTTAAATAAATGCACTATTATTTTTTAAAATACTCGGATGGGGTAGGGGATGTCTTGGAGGAAAATGGTCTGAGAGGGAGGAAGGAAAAATCCCCAAAATATCATCTGGCTGAAAATATGGACCCCCCTGATCCTCTTATTGCTCTTCCTCTTATCTGTTATAAATAACAATATTATAAATAACAATGCTCATGTAGATACTGACTATCATCATCAATTACTAGATACCTCGCTGATAACAAAATTGAATACCATCGTAACGACCCATTTAAAGTCGTTCTTAAAGGACTATCAAAGGCAATTCCCACAGAAGAAATTACTGAGGCACTCTCTCTAAAAGGTTTTAAAAATATCAAAGTCACCCAATCAACCAAAACAAAAACTAAACAGCCTCTCTCCCTATTTACAACTTGTTCTTCCTAGAAATGACTCCAATGATGAAATCTTCAAACTAACTCGCCTTCTTTATTAAAAACTGTCAAAATCGGAAAATACAATAAACAAGAGACGAATAGTTACTCAATGCTTTAAATGTAACACCGCAGTTCTTCGAATTGTCGATACAAACCATATTGGAGAATAACATTGCTTGAAATAATTCACTAAATGCCCCCCTGAAACTATTTAACAACCCAATTATATAAACTGGTGATCTATTGGATATATAGCTGGCTGTAGAGACTGTCCGTTGTTCCCAAAACCGAAACCGAATGCAGCTACAATTATCAACTCTAGAAAATCCAGCCAACAGCAAGTTCAAACAACCCGGCAAGTTTCCATAAATACAAGCTTTGCTGATGCCTAATTCCTTTTCTTGGCCTCTTTCTAATTTTATAGTTTATTCTCATTTCATATTTATATTTTTATTTTTAAATTCACATTTTTTTCCAACCAATTTTTAATGTGTTCCATTACCTTTCCCTTTTACTTTTTATTAATTATCTATTTATAGATAAAAAATGTGTTTCATAATATTTCGATGAGCATTGGCCTAAAGCAACTCTTCGCTAATATCAAGTTAAAAATGTGCGGCTGTTCCGCGGTCAAAATAGTTTGCTTAAACCACCCAGAATTTCTCTAATCTTGTTATTATTTTATTTTATTGTTATTGTGATTGTTGATTATCTCTATCTCTGTTTCTCTTTACGTTCTAAAAATATTTCGCCTTCTCACGTGGCGCCATCTACACAATAATAATAGCTCTGCAGTAAAATCTTGATTCAGTACAATTCTAAATAAGTTCCTATAATTCGAATAGCATATTGAAACTATTTCCTGCACAATATAAGGGAAAAACTATCACTTGTAATGCTAGTTAATTAAAATTTTGTACAATCAAAAAGCTATATAAATAAATTGATTTTATTCTAAATTTCATAGAACTCAACTTTATTAATTTAAAAAAAATTTAAATACTTAAACAATTTTTAAAATGACAGAAGCAAGTGAACAGTTATTTCAGATCTATAAGTTAAAATATAACCTAATATATATGTAAATATATTATTTCAATCAATCTGGCTAACAGTTTTAATTATTCTTTAGAAATGTAAATCAACAACTAATCGAATTAGATCATTCAATTTCTATTCTATCATATATTAGATGTTCAAAGAAACATAGTTATGTTGCTAAATCAGGAAAATTAAATTAATATCGAACATTTATTAGCTTGAATCAAAGCGAAATTAAATTACGTTAAAAAAATTTACAACTAAAAAAGGGACATTACTTGTAAACATTTTAAAAAGCAAAGCTCATGGCTTAAATTTCTTTTATAGTATTAACATCACCATTTGTCCCCTTTCTTTATATTAATATTTTCTTTGATAATTTATTTTTCAAGAAGTGAGCAGTTACATCAATATATTCTATTCGTCATTAAAACTGCTATACCAAAGACAAACTTAAGCATCAATATTTATTTTACGTAATATGAAAACATGATTAAATTTATAGGTAATTTTAAGATATCTATCTAAAAAATTAGTATCTCTAACAATAATAGTCACTAATGTGTTTGGGCATCCAGTCGAACAATTTGGATAGCAGATAGGGTAAAACATTTCATGCGTGTTTTACCCATATCTGCTAACCATATTTCTATTCAGTGTTCATCAAACGTGTTGATGAATTTAAAGCATTCGTGCATGGTTTACCCATATCTGCTGACCATATTTTTATTCAGAGTTAATCAAACGTGTTGGTGAATTTAAAGCATTCTTGCGTGTTTTACCATATCTGCTAACCATATTTCTATTCAGAGTTAATCAAACGTGTTGGTGAATTATGGCCTGCGGTTCTGGTAACCCCTGAGAAATGTATTCAGTTGATGCTTAATTTAGGGTACGGGACAATAGTATAACACCTTTGTATCGAAGAAAATCAGTACAGTTTAGCCGGCACACAATTATGCGTCTTGTTGTAATAGCGGCTGTCCGAATAATTACCTATGTAAACAAGAAGTCATCAAGATATATGTGCAATGGATCCTATATCATCACTCTAGATTCTAAACCCTTATGACAATGATGAATACAAAATGGCAATGGTTGTTCCCTCGGTGCCTTCATACAAAGCCCTCATATGCTGTACGCAGGACATGAATTTAAAAAGATTATGTGATTTACTCTTAATTACATTTGCATCTTTGAATGCATCATTATAGACATTTCTGTCTGCCCCATATCATCATACAATCATGCCATACCCCATTCATTCATGTCATTCATCCATGTACATTCATCCATGTACATTCATCCATGTCCATGTCAATGGAGAAGCAATGATTACCATACTGACACTCCGAGGAGCTGCAGACATTATCACAGAAAAAAAACTAAAACTTGACGTTTGATTTTTTTTTTAAATATTATACACAGAAATGAGACAGTTTAGTAGTGTCAGTAGTTTTGACACGTTATGAAGCAAATACAGAAAAGATTTGCAGTCGATTTAACATAACTTATCCATATTACGTGATATGGCAGAAACTTGGCAAGATGTGGTACCTCTTGATAATAATATAGTTTTAAAATTGTTACCACATTTTTTTCTCGATGCATAATTGGGAATGTTTTAATTGCTGGGAGAAATATGAGTGATTCTTCAATCGAATGTGATTGAATTGATTTCAAATTTTTCCCTATTAAATATGAGACTTCTAAGGATACCCGTACAGCCTTTACAGGAATTGTGTACTTTTTTAAAAGTACATTTTGAATTTTTCATGCTTACATCTAATTTTTTTAAATGTTTCATATTATTTTCCTAACATTTTATGCATTTCCAAATGTCTTTTTAATTTAGCAAGTTTCATACTTTCATTTATTAATTTATTCCTGCTCACAACTTATGTTTGTTTCATTTTACCTTTTAAGACCCAATATGTAAATCCATATTTTATAAGCTTTTTTTGATAGATTAAAAAAGCTGTAGTAAAGACGATCACTACCAAACGTCAGACCAACCCAAAGTTGCAAATGAATCCCCATCAAAGAACGGGTAAAGAGTATCTCAGTTATTGACAGTTATCTTTTTTTAACTATGAGCGTTCGCCTACCGGTTGCCAAAGTAAAGACGTTTTATATTAATGTCGACAATTGTTTTCGTAAAAAAATATTTAGTTAATATTATTTTTTTTAAATAGTTCTATTTTTATAATAGATATTCCCATTTGACTATCTTACTGTTACCTGATACTTATTGAGGAAAAGTCTCATATTTTTTTTATCAAATAAATTTCTATGATTTTGGCAATCCAAAAAACTTTTGTCGAGACCCTATGGAAGTCGCGATCCACGGTTTGTGCAACATTGCTCTAAACAACCCTATCCAGCCACAATCTCCTCCCCTTCACTATTTTGTATGAACCAATGTCATTTGCTTGTGAATACAAATACTTAGGACTTAACTTAGCTACTAAGCCCACCTTTAATGCCTATATTCATAATGTCATTCCCAAAACCAAACTCTTTCTTCCATGTAGAGTATACTCCAATAATGCTGCTGGTCTTTTTGTACCCGTCCCCAATTTGGATTATTACAGCCATGGTCAAACTGACCAAAAATTTTAAAATTATATAGGAAATTATTTCCGAGGAAAGTTAATTCATAACGAACCAGTTCTCGGACGCGCTCCAAAACTACCCGAAAAATTTCTCTGCAAATCATCTCTTATTAAAAACACTTTCATTACAAACCAGTACCAGTAATAAAGCAAAACTAAGTCAAGAAAGGCACGAACAAATCTAAATCAATAATTCATTAATTTCCCGTTTGCTAAGTGCCTACGCGAAGATTCATGATAAAAACAACCAAGCACTTAGCAGCACTCTTCCGTCCTGAGTTCCTGCCTTTGCCCAGATAAACTTTCAATCCAATCAGAAGCCAGATTCTACATTGCCGGATTTGAATCCCGCTCACTACATTTACGTCTCGTAGACTTTATCTCTCCCCTCACCCACACTTCTCTCTTTCTTTCTTTCTTTCTTCCAATGTAATGACACCAGTTCAATTTTTATCTAGGTGTAAAGAGTTAAATTTAAATTGTTATTTTATTTTTTTTTTTTTAAGTCTCTTTTCACTTTTTTCAAGTCTCCCACAGGGCGTATGACTGACTCTCCGCTACTTTATTTCAAAATCTCTTTACAGTTATAGCTAAGTTAGTATTACCCATAGTTAGTATTATTAGCTAAATTAGTATTAGCCTTTAGTATCTGAAGAATTACGTAACAGGAGTTAAAGGGATTTTTCTCCCAAAGTACAAGGTGATATCTCCCTAGGTATACCGTTGCTTTTGCTTGGTGTGACATAAATGCTTAATCGTGCGCGTGCGCAATTACATCATGTGCCACTAAATTTAATGCCAACTGAAACAAAATGTACAAAAATTTCTTTTATCATTAACTTATTAAAAAGCATTTTGGGAAATAAATATGCATTAAAATATATTTTAACAAATTATATGTTATGTTGAGAATATAATATGAATTAAGTACATACCATTGTTCCAAACCCCAAACATACTGCAGGAGCCATAATATAAGAAATATATTGTCGACGTCTGCTATTTTACTAGCATGTATTTTGTAGTTTCACTTTCAAATCCAATAGGTATGGCTTAACGAAGTTGAAAATAGGAAATGAAAGAGCAATATTTCTGCCTTATCTATTCTTTTACTCATATCGCTAGGCTCACTGCATTAGATAACAAATTTATTTTTCATATCGATATTCAGTCATTAATCGTTCGACTACATTTTCTCCTTTTGTTCAAGATGTTTTTTAATCACATCTAATTTTAATCTGTTTTTGTTGTTCAATTCTTACTCTTGCTTCGCCTTGCATGCGACGGGGCTCATGCCAGGCATTTGTATCTTCATCTGCTAACTATCTAGCGATTTCATCGTTGAATTGTGGTATGTAGCATTGCGGAATTTCAGGAAGTGTCTTATCATTTTTATTAATTGCCACGCATTGTTCAGATTTCAATTTATTTCGTATATAAATTCAAATCGTTTTTGTAACTCGTCTTCCATACTAACCGTTATTACAGGAAGGGCAAAATCGCCTATTCTGCGTTTTTGCCCTTCCTGTAATTCGACAGGATTTGGCGTCAAAAACTCTTTCCGCCAAAGTGCACCAAGAAAAGGGTTGCGCTTAAAAGTAAAGTTAATTTGAAACAGTACATGAAATCCGGGTTACCACATCTGACGACTTATATCTCAGTTGGCGCCACAAAAAAGTCGCCAAATCACAACAGCCTCTATTTTGCGATTTGGCCACAGGTAGTAAAGTGCTTTTTACTCTTTCAATCATGCAAGTTGCTTTAGAGTATTTCGTATAATTCAAGGTATGAGATATTTTACTTAAACAAAATTCTTTGAAATGTTCAGAAGTAAAACATGTTTTCAATCACAAGTTCAAGTAATCCATATTTATTTACAAATTTACAATTCCAAAAATGAAATTACATAATGAGTACATTCTTGCTTGATGTGCTTTTTTCAAGATTTAGGGATACGAATGTAGTCAGATTATAAATCATTACAGTTGAAATCTAGAATACTGTACACCTGAGGCGAATCGCCAATCTTGCAACCCCGAATATTTCGGCAGTTTCTTTAGGGTTACAATGCGGTAACTACAAGAATTCATAACTTCTTCTTTTTCTAAACAATATAAAGACTATTTTGTTGTTGCTTTGATTGTTATTTGCAGAATTTTTATTTATAATATATATTCTTTGAAATAATTATTCCGATATATTATTGATTATTCCAAAATTGTTCTTATAACGTATGTTAGACACTGATACGGAATATAAACAATTTTTATGATGCTACCACTCATAAAAACACGAAACAAACAAGAAAAACGGGGTTTTTTTTACTTTTTTAATAATTTATATTTCATTACCAAATAATTATTTTATTTTTAATGCTTTTGACATAGTTACGGTTTTGTGACAACCGTTATTTAAATTCACGCGAAAAATGTTACCTTTTATTTTTAGAACATTAATTCAAGGTGAAACCGCAGCTCGAATGCATTATATTTTTCTGTGGTTTTGTGATGTTCCTTTTTAATGCTGTTGACAGGGTTAAGGTTTTATTGCAACAGTTATTAACAGTTATTGCAACATTTATTCGTTTTTTCGAAAATGAAATTGACCAAACACAAAACATGTTCAAACATAACGGACAGTAACCTGCAACACCAGTTATATTGTGCAAATATCCAAATTGAGATCGATTTGCAAAAACTAAGTGAAAGAGTGGAGAAACAAATATCGCACAAGTAAAATAAATATTTTTTAATAATTTCCTTTTCTTTTTTTTTTTTTTTTTCGTTTATGTTTATATATTTTTTTATATTACATTTTTATTGTAATATATTTCTTTACAATGTAATAATAATAGTTACATTGTAAAGAAAAATAATTACAATAATTATAACTCATTATATTTCAATTTTTCACTCCAAAAAAATGTCTATAGTGGGTCTAAATCTAATATGGGGATATATAATTTTATATGCGGTTCGTGGAATTAGGATGCATTTCCAAAGTGGCCCGCAAGATCATTTGGGTTGGCCACTCCTAGCCTAGGTAGGTAGGTAATAGTGTAGATTAGAGTTTGAAATTCTTTTATTAATTATACGATACAATCGGTCTCTTTTAGCGCATAATCTTGAATCATATGTTTTTCAAATTCGTTCTATGGTCAACGTCCTTCTTCAAAATTTCTGTTAATTTCCTCAGACCTGAATCTGCACGCTCTAAACCATCAAAATTTGTTCGTCAATACTTATTGTTGATTATCCAAATTATTACATACCAATGATCTGAGGTATCTTCATAACTCGATACTGGATCACGTAACGTGATACCGGGTCCCGTAATTCGATACCGGCTCTATTCATCAACATGCTATACATTAAAATCTATGAATTTACATCCGATGTTATTAAATGATGATAAATATGTTTATTTCCAAAATATTTCTAAGTTGTTATTACTTTCCTATTTGTCCTATAAAACATTCACAGGCAGCACCTTCAAAACTCATATTTTATTTTTGCAGAAACGAACAATTTAATGCCTGACATTATCCTAGTTCAAATGCATGCTTTATTTTTACTTTTAACAGAATTCTATTAATTCAATTCCATCTATTAGCTCACAATCTCCCTATATATATCTTGTTCAAATTTTCAATCGTTTATAAAATACTTTTTATTCGTCCACTCAAGTTCAAATACATTTTTTTTGAACTTGTAGTGTGGATGACACTTGATGTTAATACATTGTTTTCAAATATTAATTCAGTAATTAAATTTAATTAATTAATTTTAGTTTTTTTTTTAGATTTAAAATGCATATATCTACCAATAGATGGCGCCAGATAAACTTAAAAAGATGAATGAAAGTTATTTATAAAGGACTTTCTGCAATATAATGAAAAAAAAGTAGGAATTGACTTAATTTTTTCTTTATATTACTTGTTTTTAAAACATTTCTAGCTCGTTCAAGCATTAGTCTTGACAAATGAATAACGCAATCGTTTTCGTTAAATGAGCTTGGTGTTGAAAAAAAGCAACCAGATTGTAATTAATATTTCCTTCATTTAAATTAAACTTTTGCTTCAATTTAGCAAGTCAAATGTATTTCTTTATCGGTTGTTTTGTGGGTTAATGAGATGCTCTTGTGTTCTCCTACACTGCGGAGGCATCAATTATTAATTTTTCGAATTCGAACTTTCTTAGATATTTTTTTCTTTTCAAAAGCAAATTTTATTTTTTCGTTTTCTATTTTATCGTCAATAATCATGTCCAATGTTAACTTAACAATATCATCGTCTTCTTGGAGATTTTAAAGTGAAAACTTTAATGTTGCATGCACTTGTCTTACAGGCCTTACTATTTGGCACAGCCTTACTATTTGGTTGCGTTTTACAGCCGCTGTTACAATCTTTATCTCTTCGTTTCTGAAAGAAGTGAATACAATGGCGGATTTGAACCTAAACACTAATGAACACTATCAGCGCATGTTATCACTCGGCCACGAATGGGAAATTTCCCTTCATTTGATAATAAACGGGATAGACGTAAAAAATTTCCCTTCATAAAATAAACGTGATTAATATGATTGGCCAGTATACATTGCATACAAGTAAAACGTCCGTTGAAACGGAAAAATCAAAATTTTTGATGAAGAAATAATCTGTTTGTTCATTGCTCACGAATATAGGCTGTTCTGTAGCAACTTCGGGTGAGACTTAATTGACAAAAGTTAATGTAAAATTTATTCAATTTTTAGGGTATCGAAAGTAATGACTTAAAATGAAAGGAGCAAATAGTTACATAATTTGACAATTTGTGCAGAATTAAGCTGGTATTTGTTCCCAAATTAACAATATCATTTGTTAAAAATTACAAAATCCATTTTTTCGAAAACAGCCCTGCGATAAATCTCAGCTCAATACAACCAAAAGATAACTATATAATAATATCATATATAATTCAAAAAAGCAAGTAAGTAACATTAAAGTGGATAGCGCAAACCTGTTTTCCATACTCGAATTTTCATAGCGATTGGTTGAACAGTATAGAAGTACTGTAGCAAAATATATACTACAGCAAAATATAGTGGCGGTGGGGATAGCATATTACAACAAAGGGGATAGCATAAAAACATTCTGCGTGTTTTGTCAAACACACACAAAAAATTTCATCAAAATCAGTCAAGCCGCTTAGGAGGAGTTCAGTGACCAACACACAAACAGAAGAATTATATAGAGAGAGAAAGAGAGAGACAAACTCCATATAAAAACAACATATCAATAAAAAAAAATCTAGAGAACAGACAGTGCATGTCCAAAAAACACTATCGATTTGAATAACAAAATCGTGATAACATTTGCTGTACAAGTATTTATATGAAATATACAATAAGTTGTCAAAGAAATCAATAATACCCAAAAGAAACAAAGACCAAGGGAAATTAACTTTAACATCGTGAAGATAACTTCATCAAGAAATATATACCTTCAGGACATTATTCGCCAAGCTATTTCTGTTAGCTATATACACTGAAGTGACAAAAGTCATGGGATAGCAATATGCAAATTTTCAGACGGCAGTAGCATCGCGTAGAACAGGTATAAATGAGCAGAGCTTTCATTTCTGTTCAAGTTATTCATGTGAAGAGGTTTTGACGTGATGATGACCGCACGACAGAAATTAACAGACTTTGAACGCGGAATGTTAGTTGGAGCTAGTCGCATGTGTCATGCCATTTCGGAAATCGTTAGGGAATTCAACATTCCCATATCCATTGTGTCAAGAGTGTGCCGAGAGTATGAAATTTCAGGCATAACATCCCACCATGGACAGCGCAGTGGTCGACCGCCCGCGCTTAACGACCGAGACCGGCGACGTCTGCAAAGAGTCGTAAATTCTAACAGACAAGCAACACTGCGTCAAATAATCACAGAAATCAATGTGGGACGTACGAGGGACTTGTCTGTTAGAACTGTGCGGAGAAATTTGGCTTTCTTGGGCTATTCCAGCAGAAGACCGACTCGAGTGCCTTTACTGACAGAACGCCATCGCTTGCAGCGACTCTCGTGGGCACGTGAGCATATCGGTTGGTCCCTAGATGAATGGAAAACCGTGGCCTGGTCCGATGAGTCACGATTTCAGTTGGTAAGAGCTGATGGTAGGGTTCGAGTGTGGCGCAGACCCCACGTAGCCATGGACACAAACTGTCAGCAAGGCACTGTTCAAGCTGGTGGTGGCTCCGTAATGGTGTGGGCTGTTTTTTCATGGCATGGACTTGGTCCTCTGGTGCGACTGGACCGAGCATTGACTGGAAATGCTTATGTTCAGCTACTTGGAGATCACTTGCAGCCATTCATGGACTTCATGTACCCAAACAACGATGGGATTTTTATGGATGACAATGCGCCATGTCACCGGGCCACAACTGTACGCGATTGGGTTGAAGAACATTCTGGACAATTCCAACGAATGATCTCGCCACCTAGATCGCCCGACATGAATCCCATCGAGCATTTATGGGACATCATCGAGAGGTCTGTTCGTGCCCAAAATCCTGCGCCATCAACGCTTTCACAGTTATGGACGTCTATCGAGACAGCATGGCTCAATATTCCTGCAGAAGACTTCCAACGACTTGTTGAGTCCATGCCACGTCGAGTTGCTGCACTTCGCCGGGCGAAAGGAGGGCCGACACGATATTAAGGGGTATCCCATGACTTTTGTCACTTCAGTGTATATATATATATAATACATAACCAAAAGGAGGACCCGTAAGCGATGATGGCAATTGTTTTACAAAGATACGATGAAGCTATTTTAGGTGATATGATGTTAATTTCTATGTAAATAACATCGGTGTTGGTCCCTAATAATTGTAAATAAATGTGTAAAAAATCATATAGATTATTATAATATTGACTCTTATATATGTATATATATATTTTTTTTTATCAATGAGTTCATCAATTTATTATCTGAGGTCTTTAAATTTTTTGTAAGAGCTTAGCGCCTTGTAATATGTTTTTTTATAATCTAACACATTTTTTGGAAATAGTAGGGTTCATATTATCTCTATATGTACGTTACGTAACATAAATGTAGAACATATTTATTTATAGTATTATCTCTATACAACTAAATTACATTAAAGGGGTGTAAAGTTGCAAAAGTTACAATAAAATGACCAGACGCTATCATCTGAAACTAATCACACATCTCAGCAATGAATCTTGGAGGCCAGTGAATTTATCTCAAAAAATATGATTAATATAAAAGAAAACCAATTGGTAAAGTATCGATCATCCCCGTCTTACATACACTGAAAGCTTCATTAACAACTTTGAAATTCAAATCTCACGGTAGGATTTCTATTTGAAGGTATTTGATAAAATTGATAAAATACAAATATAACAAATCGTAAACGAAATTCAAATTATGAATGAAAATTTAGTATTTCTTAACTTTCAGTTTCTTGAAGTGTGGTAATGAAATAATATCAAAAATTACTTGGTGCACCTTAAAATAATGTGTAAAATTACTTGAAGCACCACTTACTTCATACATTTGGTTCATTGTTTCTCTAAAGTGGTGCTTCGAGAAATGCAGTTTCGGGAGCATTTCTTCAGGGTATAGACTTCACATGTTCTTGTCGATCTAAAGATATTGATGACTGTGCTAACCTTCCGGCATGGTTGCGGGATCAAAATAAAACAGTCGTCCTGCAATGGTCCCGGCACATTGCGGAATAGAGAGGAAACAAGGCCGCTGATTTTCTGGCAAAAGCTCTGTTTTACAGCTAAATAACCAGGAGTTGGCCTATTATTCCATTAAGTCGATAATTAAAAAGACCCTTAGGTGTCCTTCTCTGATTTTGATGCCCCTAGAAAAGTCACAAACCTTTGTACGATAATATTCATGATATGAATGACCTAGAGCAGGGGTCGGCAACCTTTTGAGTCGGAAGAGTCAAAAATTACAATTTATAAAATTTCAAAGTTTTTAAAGAGCCACAAAATTTTTTTCTTGCCAACAATAAATAGTACTCGCATAAATAAAGTTTTTTGATAAAAAAAACCTAATCTATTTATTCGTAAGAAAAAATATCTATTTATTCATATATAAGTAGTGTTTTTCATAACAAATTAGATAATATATATATGGCATTATTAGATAATTACTTATTACTTAAGTAAAAAATTGAAACAATTAAACAATTACTTACAACACTAACTTGTACTTCAATTACAAACAATTGAGCAAACAAATTCAATGGGAGAGATGGTTTTGCATGGTTATTCAAGTAGAAAATTTAAACTTTACTAAACAATGTAACTTGTACTTAAAATAAAAAAAACAATAACATACATTTGAGCAAACAAATTCAGTGGGAGCGTTGGCTTTGCATGGTTTTAAAAAGTTTGGATAAATTTAACTCATAACTTGTTGTTTTAAGTTTCAAACACGACTCTAAATTTTCGTTAGTTGGCTTCTTACTTTACTTTTAATTATATTCATGCAAGAGAACGCTTGCTCGCACGAATTTGTCGATCCGAAGATAGTCAGCACTCCAAATGCCAACTATTCCTTGCGTCGAATATAAGTGCCTCAACTCGCGGAATTTCTTTTAAAGCTTTGTTGCGTTACGTACATACATTTCTGGACCTCCAACTCTTCCAACTTGCTTTTCAACTCTGTAAATTTTCCACTCCATAAAGCTTTACTTTTTAAATCGATCAATTGCATTTCTAGAGATCCAGTATCAATTCCAAATGGCTCAATGTGGATTTCGTTACTATTTGTGTTGAGAGGATTTACTATGAATGCTAGAGTGGCTTTGTTAATTTTGAATTGCTTAAATCTGTCAGCCAATTAATCTTTAATTTTTTTATAAATGTGCTGAAGTATCTCGTGTCAACAGTTGCACTGGTTTTATCGCGATATTGCTTTAGAAATTGAAAATGAAGTAATTTACCGCTCTGAATATCTTCTGCAAAAAGAATTAATTTTTCTTCAAAACAAACCAATTCTTCTATCAAAACATTGGCTGGGTTTCCCTTTCCTTGCAGTTTTAGATTCAGCTCATTTAATTTTGCTGTGATATCCACCATAAAGTAAAATTTTTGCAACCATTTGTCGTTCTCTAATTCAGGGTGATTAATGCCCTTTTCATTTAGGAATGTATTTATTTCATTCAAGCACAAAGCAAAACGTTTCAACACCTTACCTTTGGAAAGCCATTGCACTTTACTGTGAAGAAGGAGGTCGGAATACTGAGTCTCCATTTCGTTTAAGAAATCTTTAAACTGATGATGGTAGAGTGCTTTTGACAAGATGCTGTTAACAATCTTGATTACCAAATTCATGACCTCAACTATTTCGGCCGGAAATGTTTGGGCACAAAGCGCTTCTTGGTGTATTATGCAGTGAAACGTAAGAATTTCGTGGTTTATTTTTCTCTGAAGAATCGTTGTTGCCCCTTTATTTTTTCCTGTCATACTTCTGTCTCCATCAGTTGCTATTAAAACTATTTTATATAAATCGATCCTATTGTCTTCAAAGCCTTTTTGCACGGCATTCGCTATATCTTCCCCTCTAGTTTGTCCCGAGAGCGGTAGCAATCCTAGAAGTTCTTCTTTTGGACCTTGGGATATATGTCTATATACCTGACAAAAAGGGCAACTTGTGCCGTGTCTTTTATGTCGCAAGACTCATCTATAGCAAGTGATAAAGCAGAAGAAAGTTGAGTATCTTCCACCTGCAAATATGTTACATTTGAAGACAATTTAGCTATTCTATCTAGTACTGTTTTAGCGGATAGTGGCAAATCTTTGACTTTTTTCAAGATTTCTGGTTTGTTTTTGAAATCACGAAATTGTTCTTCAGATGCACGTATGAAGCAATCTTTGACATACTCGCCATCTGTGAATGGTTTGCCTTTTTTTGCAATTTCTAGTGATACCGCGAAGCTTGCCAGATTAACATTACTTGTAGATTACGTCCAGTTACTTAACATGGAAATTGATTGCTGTTTATGTTTTTGGAGCTCGTCGACAACTTTTTTTCGTTCTTCGCCGGCTGGATATTTACTAGCAAACTGAGTATGTTTTTTAGTGAAGTGTCTCTTTAAATTTGATTTCTTATTGTGTGCGAGTTTTTCGTGGCAAATGAGACAATGTTGTATATGAAAGCGAACGACTCCGTTCAATCTAAAACTGCAATTACCTACCTACTTTGATCCTCAGAGTTCGAAAATAGGTTTATTAAATAACAATTTATAGGTACTTACACTTATAATTATTATTTTAAAGCTACTTTTTAAATAATAAAAGCTATAAAATAGATAAATAATAAAATACGTAATTTATTAAATATATATTTTAATAAAAACACTTTCGCGGTAATATCCAACAGCAGTACTTTGTTTCTTTTTTGACAATTCTTACTGACTTCAAAAAAGTAGTTAGGTATCTTATTTGGAAAAAAATTTGTATAATGTGTATTTTAAAAATATAATACTTATTATGTTACCTACTTTTACTTCGGTTTTTTTATTATTATTATATATATGTACATACATAACTTTGAGAAGATAATTCGCTTCTAACTCTTTTACTTGAAACAACAAACTATACGTCACAGCCAAAACACTGATGAAGATGCCAAATCGTCTTGCGTCGAAAGCGAATTAAAGCCTACATAGTAACGTCCGACGACGGCGTCATTCGAGAGCTTCCAATAGACAATGACGACGCGTGTCACGGGGGAGGGGTGCGGTGAAAAGCGAGTACAAGTGGCTGAGAGATAGAATCGGTGCCTAATCCTCGTTAATCGATTCAGAAAGATTTTTAAATATTTTTTTTTGATAAAATAAATAATATTTGCAGATGGAACAAAAGAGCCGCATGTGGCTCGCGAGCCGCAGGTTGCCGACCCCTGACCTAGAGGAAAATTGGTGGCATTGCAGCGGCTTTTCTGTGGTGGTCATGATCATCTCTGCAAGCACCTTCACAGAATTAAACTGGTTTCTGAATCAGTTCAATTCTCTGTTTCCCGTGTGATAACTAAGAAAAAGTAAATATGTTTCGCCTTGCTTCCTGTTTTGCATTGCCTCCTGTTTCTTTATGGAAGCGTTATTGGATTGCCAGACTTAGGTTGGTGGATTAACTGATGTCATTTGTTTCTATCTTGCTCTTTGGGTTTTTTTGTTATATCTGTTGATCTGTAAACTTGCCATTGGAAATAATAGAAAACCAAACTTTTGATTCAAACATAGTTTAATACTTTGTTTTAATGATCTTGTAATTACAGATTACAGGATATTTTTGGAACTTACATCACTAGCTCCAAAACAAATACTATACGTTTTTCAATTTTGATTGAGAGAAGCAGCTCTTATGACTCAGAAGAATTGCATAAAAACTTTAATATATATTCCCTCGTTAATATCTAGATATTTTACAGAAACAATTACATAAATTACAAAAAACGATATTTTAAACAATTACATAAGCAAAATTAAAACACACTATGGAAATTTTTATAAGAAAATGTTGATATGATGCTCCCGATACTTCAAATTTTATTATTTCAATTTATTTTCACAAAAAAAAACATTTAAAATTGAATAAAAAATTTAATTTTTAAACACTTGAACGTGTTTATAAACTGGCCTTACTCTTTAACATCAAGAGGATTTTCTTTTTATTTGCTGTTTACTGAAAATAAGACAAATATATGCTTTCAATGTTCATCTATATTCATATCCTTTTCAATGTTTAACATCATTTCAATGTAAAAACAAATTATCACAGTTAACAGAAGTTTATCAGTTATGAGAAAAAGTTCAATGGCAATTTCCGATGATTTAAAAATATAATTAAGCAATTAATATCAGTTCATTTAATGTTCATGAGGCTTCACCATGTTGGTTGTGTCTTCAATCAATTGGAGTTCTTCTGATATATTTTTCAATTGCTTCCTCAGTTTGTCAGAATGAACAGATTTGGCACCTTTTCTGAGATCTACAAAGGAATCGTAGAATGTTATTAGATTCAGCATGATTCTTCCGGCGACTGGTAGTGAAGTCAGCCTCTGTTGTTCTAATGGTAAGGCAGGAATACATTGAAAAACGATGGACTGTAATTGTCCGAATTCAGTTTGCAATGCCATTTTGTTTAAATCTAGATTGATAGGATGTTTCCGATAGATCATTCTAAAGAAAAAATAGTAATATTAAAAGGGTTATTCACAATAAGACTATCTGGAATAATATTAACGAATAATTATGGAGTTAGTTTTTAATAACCACAAAAATTATTTAATTTCATAAATATTTGTACGACATGAAGAAAAAAATTAAATACAAATCATAAAATACCAAAACACACCTTGTTAATTCTACAAATTGATAATTCAAATATTACAACGTAATTAGTTCTACTGTTAG
Source organism: Caerostris darwini (assembly GCA_021605075.1). Taxonomy (NCBI): domain Eukaryota; kingdom Metazoa; phylum Arthropoda; class Arachnida; order Araneae; family Araneidae; genus Caerostris; species Caerostris darwini. The sequence goes on from BPLQ01004692.1 coordinate 547,409, forward strand.
CAATGTGTTTCTCATTTATATTTTTAATGTTTAATATTAATAAATACATCAAAAATCGTAATTATCAAAAAAATAATATTAAAATTTTTGTATAATAAAGATATTTTATTCCTGTTCTTGTTCTTGTGGATTGATGAAATGGAAAAGAATCTGAAGAATCTAAAGATCACAAATTGGAACTCCAAAGCTCGAGACTTTGGAACTCGTATGGTTAGGGAGGTCATGGTTCCAACATGGACTATAGTACCGAATAGTAGATCAGTTCTTACTATTGTCCACTACCGAGCCCTTGCTGATGTGGAAATATTTTATTTATTTTTTATTTAATCTGCATTTTATACTCACAAATTTTCTTAAAATGATTAAACATAGGAAATCTAAATCAAAGCAATAAGATATGACTCCCTCTGTATAATTTGGTGAAATCAAGACTATGAACTAAAATTTCTTAGCTGTGAATCTGCCATAGATCTATACGCATTTTAGATACTACAAGATGTTCATAATTATTTCTATTCGAAATTATAAGAAACCTGCCTTTTGTTAATAAAAACATTATATTACTTAAATACATTTATATTTGTTAGAGTTTGCTTTCTTCCTTATTTTTCACCACAATATTTCTTAGTTGCTTACTAGTAAGAATTAGTCAAAATTATATTTTGTAATTATGATTTTTAAGCAAAGATTTGGTTTTGATTAAAACAATTATTAGATTAATTTTAAAAAAATTAATGCAACTAACCTGTTCCACCACAATGCGGCTAAATCACTGCTTGCAAACAATTGAAGACAATGCAAAAAGTCTTTGTTTTCATACAGCTGTGTGTTTTTCTCGGCATTGGACATGAGACCTGCTTTGAAGATCTTCAAGTAATCAGCCTGTTCTTCTGAAGCAGCTTGAATTTGACGAACAATGTCGGTATTTATTCCGTGGGGAAACAACTCTTGGACGATGGAATCCAATTCTTCAGTTTCTTCGAACAACTTGATAATCGGCCGTAGCAGTTTGTGGTACTCTTCGATGCCCTCGGACACTTCATCCAAAATTCTTTTGGATTGGTCTACTTCAACCACTGTAGAGAAAAGTCCGCAGAGTCCACAAAGTGAAGCTACATTGAAAGCATGTTTTGCCCATCCCGATTCTGATCCAAACATGAGTCCACCAACCGTTCCTGATACCTCAATCGAGGACGCAACTAATCGAATGATTGTTGAAAGTTTGAAATTTCGATCTAGCTGGTTACTTTTCAAGGTCAGGTTTTCGATTAATGCTTCTCTGTTGGTTTTCCATTCACTGACGTGTCGCTGCAACGTTTTGTATTTTTCAACGTATTTCGGATATAGCTGGTCTAGAAAATCTTTAGTTCTACTACTGTAGGATGATTGATTCTTCAGATTCTCTTCGAATTCGTCAGATTCTCTTCGTAAATAACCACTTAATTCTTCGTACTTTTGCTCTATTTTTGAGTCACTTTCGTATACATTGAGAGAGCTTCGAAATTCATCATCAAATATATTTTTGAGTGCACCAGATTTTTTTCTCCTTTGATTAACGGGATCACTCCATTTAATCTAAAATTAATAAAATACTACTAAACACCATTGAACATGCAAAACAAAAATTTCACGATAAGTGTATTTTTAGAAATATAAATCAAAATGAAGGTACAGGATAATTTATTTAAAAAAATAACTAATTCTTTTAATGTTAATTTTTTAAGTCTTTAAGCAATGTATAAAATCTATACTATATTTAAAGAATTTATAAAATTAATTTACTAACATTAATTGGCATATTTATTGTTAAAAGTGAAATAATTATTTTAAATTAATTCATTTCAATGAGAGTATTAGCTATTTGTAAAAAATTTTAATTTTTCTCACTGTAAAATATCGAAATAGATTTAAGATGAATTTTAAAATGTAGAACAAGAATAAAATATGTTTGTTTGTTTTTATCCTACATGGTAGACATCAACATTTAGACCGAGGTGGTCAACCCAAATGATCTTGTTATTTACCTTTTGTTCTTTATCTATTGTTATTTACCTTTTTAATAAATTAAAATGTTAAATTAATCTTTGTTAAAATTATTTTTTAAATATTTGTAAAATTACGTTAGTAATTAAGTGCTATTTTGACTGATGTATTAATTTGATCTATTTTTAAATTGAAAATATAATTCACTTAATAAAAGTTTAATGCAGGGGTAGCCAACCCAAATGTTCTTGCCATTTTGAAAATGCATCATAACTCCGCGGGCCGCATATAAAATTATATATCCCCATATTAAATTTAGACCCACTATAGTCATTTTTTGGAGTGAAAAATTGAAACATAATAAGTTATTATAATTGTGTTTACTTTTATTCTTACATATAAACATAGATAATATAATAATAATGATACTGAATCCACACTGTAAAGAAATATATAACACTAAAAATGAAACATAAAAAACATAAAAATATAAATGAAATAAAAAAATAAAATCATTAAAAAATATTTATTTTACTAGTGCAATATTTGTTTCTCCAGTCATCATGAGTTCGTAGAATATAATTTAATTATTCTACGAATTCATAACTGTAAACTCATAAATAAAATAGACAATATCTGTCATATTATTGCTTTATATTATAAATATCCGGCCATATCTGTCACATTATGTCTCATATTATAAATATCTGGCAATATCTGTCACATTATGTCTCATATTATAAATATCTGGCAATATCTGTCATATCTGGCAATATCTTTCATATTATGTCATATTATATTATAAATATCTGGCAATATCTGTCATATTATGTCTTATATTATAAATATCTGGAAATATCAGTCATATTATGTCTTATATTAGAAATATCTGGCAATATCTTTCATATTATGTCATATTATATTATAAATATCTGGCAATATCTGTCACATTATGTCTTATATTATAAATATCTAGCAATATCTGTCATATTATGTCATATTATATTATAAATATCTATTTACATTTTATTAATTTTATTGTTTATATTTTATTAATTTTATTATTTATATTTTATTAATTTTATTATTTTATGATTTTTTTTTAATTTGTTCGCTTTATACGTAAAAGTTTCAAATTTTTCTTTCCTAAAAATTTCAAATTTCTTAAAAAATGCCACACAAATTTTACCACGTATTAAAAAATTATTAAAAATTAATAATTTATAATTCATGATATTAATGATTAATTTTTAATTCGCTAAATTAATAATTATTTATAAGACACTAATCTTCAAATTCTCGTGAATTTATTTTTTGATTAAAGTATTGTTATGATGTCCATGATATCTTGCATAGTTTCTTAAATAAGTATTTTTTATATACAGTAGGTCAAACATTAATTTTATTATAGTCAAGTCGCGTACTGTATCATGAATATTTACAACCAGAAGCATAGATATCGCCAGAAACATAGACACCGCCATAAACACGCATCTTTGAAGCATAGACATTAATGTATTTTTCATGAGTATGAAGATGAAAAAAGAAAAGAAAATAATAACACTTTTACTTACTGTTGAGGCTGCTCCATCATTTTCCTGTATTGTTGGTGAGTCGTTTCCATAAAGCATATTGCTGCTTACAAATCCATAAAGCATATTGCTGCTTATCTGAGACAAAATGAAACTACATTTGATTAAACGAAAATATCAAGAAAGTATCCTCAAACGGGAAACGAAACATTTGATAATATTTTATATCAACCTTATCAGAAACTGCAGGAAGAGTCTTTTTTTTTTTTTAAGTTAGAACTAAAGTCAGCTCGATATAAAAAACACTATATCGACTGGTATAATTTTAACAGATAATAGGTATAGTTTGAAACTGCAAACTATTTTTACTGTGTATTTTTCATGAGTATGAATATGAAAAAAAGAAAAGAAAATAATAATAACACTTTTACTTACTGTTGAGGCTGCTCCATCATTTTCCTGTATTGTTGGTGAGTCGTTTCCATAAAGCATGTTGCTGCTTACTTCAAACGGAGACAAAATGAAACTGCATTTGATGAAAAGAAAGTAGATTCCAAAAGGGAAACGAACCATTTGATAATATTTTATAACAACCTTATCAGAAACTGCAGGAAAACTCTTTTTTTTTTTTTAAATAAGATCTGAACTCAGCGCCATATAAAAAAAACTATAACAACTGGTATAATCTTAACAGATAATATGTATAGTTTGAAACTGCAAACTATAGAAGGTAAAACACTATTATAATCAAGTTGCGTACTGAATCCTGAGTATGGGCCATAAGAAGCATAGATATTACCGTAGATATATAGACACCACCAGAAGCATATATCTTTGAAGCATAGTGTATTTTTCATCAGTATGAAGAGGAAAAAAAATTATTTTTCTTTTAACTTTTACTTTTACTTAGTGTTGATGCTGCTCCATCATTTTCTAGGATTTTTGGGGAGCCTTTTCAATAATACATGTTGCTGTTTATTTAAATCTGAGACAAAATAAAACTGTGTTTGATAAAAAGAAAGTATCAAATAGACACCAAAAGGTAAACGAAACATAGACATCATATATATTTATATAATTGATATAAATCATTAATATAATATTTTGATAATATTTTTGATGGTAATATTTTATATCAACCTGATCAGAAACCGCAGGAAAAGTCTTTTTTTTTTTTCTAAATTTAGATCTGAACTCAGCTTGATATGAAAAAAACTATAGCGACTGGTATAATCTTAACAGAAAAAGGTATACTCTGTAACAGCAAACTATAGAAGAAAAAACACTCTTTTATTATAATCAAGTAGCGTACAGAATCATGAATATTTACAGCCAGAAGCTTAGATATCGCCAGAAACATAGACACCGCCATAAACATGCATCTTTGAAGAAGTTAGATCTGAACTCAGCTCGATACAAAAAAAACTATAACAACTGGTATAATCTTAACAGATAATATGTATAGTTTGAAACTGCAAACTATAGAAGGTAAAACACTATTATAATCAAGTTGCGTACTGAATCCTGAGTATGGGCCATAAGAAGCATAGATATTACCGTAGATATATAGACACCACCAGAAGCATACATGTTTGAAGCATAGTGTATTTTTTATGAGTATGATGAGGAAAAAATAAAATTTTTTTTTTAAAAAACCACTTTTACTTAGTGTTGATGCTGCTCCATCATTTTCTAGGATTTTTGGGGAGCCTTTTCAATAATACATGTTGCTGTTTATTTAAATCTGAGACAAAATAAAACTGTGTTTGATAAAAAGAAAGTATCAAATAGACACCAAAAGGTAAACGAAACATAGACATCATATATATTTATATAATTGATATAAATCATTAATATAATATTTTGATAATATTTTTGATGGTAATATTTTATATCAACCTGATCAGAAACCGCAGGAAAAGTCTTTTTTTTTTTCTAAATTTAGATCTGAACTCAGCTTGATATGAAAAAAACTATAGCGACTGGTATAATCTTAACAGAAAAAGGTATACTCTGAAACAGCAAACTATAGAAGAAAAAACACTCTTTTATTATAATCAAGTAGCGTACAGAATCATGAATATTTACAGCCAGAAGCTTAGATATCGCCAGAAACATAGACACCGCCATAAACATGCATCTTTGAAGAAGTTAGATCTGAACTCAGCTCGATACAAAAAAAACTATAACAACTGGTATAATCTTAACAGATAATAGGTATAGTTTGAAACTAGCAAACTATAAAAGGTAAAACACTATTTTATTATAATTAAGTCGTGCACTCAATCCTGAGTAGTGACCATCAGAAGCATAGATATCACCAGAGATATATAGACACCACCAGAAGCATATATCTTTGAAGCATAGTGTATTTTTCATGAGTATGAAGATGGAAAAAGAAAAGTAACTAATAACACTTTTACTTACTGTTGATTTTGCTCCATCATTTTCTAGGATTTTTGGGGAGTCGTTTCAATAATACATGGTGCTGTTTATTTAAATCTGTGACAAAATGAAACTGTGTTTGATAAAAAGAAAGTATCAAATAGAAACCAAAAGGGAAACGAAACATAGACATCATATATATTTATATAATCGATATAAATCGATAATATAATATTTTTGATGGTAATATTTTATTTTGATAATATTTTATATCAACCTTATCAGAAATTGCAGGAAAAGTCTTTTTTTTTTTTTTTTTAAAGTTAGATCTCAACTCAGTTCGATATAAAAAAAAAAAAAAAAACTATAGCGACTGGTATAATCTTAACAGAAAATGGTATAGTTTGAAACAGCAAACTATAGAAGGTAAAAAAATATTTTATTATAATTAAGTAGCATATTGTATCATGAATATTTACAACCAGAAGCATATATATCACCAGATACATAGACACCGCCATAAACATGCATCTTTGAAGCATAGACACCAGTGTATTTTTCATGAGTATGAAGATGAAAAAAAGAAAAGAAAATAATAACACTTTTACTTACTGTTGAGGCTGCTCCATCATTTTCCTGTATTGTTGGGGAGTCGTTTCCATAAAGCATGTTGCTGCTTACTGCATTTGATGAAAAGAAAGTATCAAGTACACTCCAACAGGAAAACGAAACATTTGATAATTTTATATCAACCTTATCAGAAACGCTTTTTTTTTAAAGTTAGAACTGAAGTCAGCTCGATATATAAAAAAAATAAAGCAACTGATATAATCTTAACAGATAATAGGTATAGTTTGAAAAGACTATTATTGCTAATCTGCAAAAATTTTTTTTTCTAAACTGCATTTATTTCAGACGATATTTACGACTTATAATTCAGTTTAAAATTTGATTTTTAAATTGTATATTAAGGAGATTAATTCAATTAAAATGAAATAAAATTGTAAATAATAATAATAATACATAAAAATAAATATATAATTAAAATAAAATATAATAATAAAAAAATTTTAAAAATAGTGAAATTAAAAAAATTTGTAAAAGTTAAATGGAAAATAAATAACTAAAAATAAAAATAATTGCTTAAAGTTAATAAATAAAAAATAAAAAATAATTAATAATAAAAAAAATTGTAAAATTTAAATGGGAAAATTTTTAAGAGAGGAAAAAAAAAATTCCAACAATTGAAAAGTTGCCTGACTCGCCGGCCAAATTAACCCGGCAGAGAGTAAAAGTTAGTATGAACTGACGGAGCATGTTGCAGTCACTATTTTCCGTAAAGAGAAGATTCATTACCTGACTCATGGCTCAGTGATAACGTGCGCCGTTGGTGAGCATTAGGGCGGGAGTTCAATCCGCTGGTGGCTTTGTTGTAGATACTGTTTCAAAAAACGAGTAGAATCGATGCCGTTTGGAATGTGCAGTATCGAGCTTCCTTAGTCAGACTATCTGGTAGGATTTTCCGAGTTTGCTCCCATATGATCAGCAAATCTGGGGTAATTCCCCCTAAATGTCTTTCTTCTTCATTATTGCGGAGCCAAGTCAGACTTCTACCTACTACGAGTGCTGAACCTGCAAAAGCTAGCCTTCCTTCCATGAGACCACACGGGTTTCTTGGATTTGGTTTAGATGTTGCTTTCTGCTAAGTGATAGGAAGCAACAACAGAAGTTTCAATGGCAATTTTTCTGGCTTAATTATTTTTTGGAGGATTTTAGTGTAATAAAAATAAGCAATTATGTTCTTTGTTTATATTTATTGGTGCTTTTTCTTATCCCACTTAGTAGACAACAACATTTAAACCAAGTCTAAAAACCCAAGTAGTTTCATGGAAGGAGGGAAAGGGGGGGCAGCTTCTGTAGTGATGAAGCACCGTAGGTAGAAGTCTGACTTGGCTCCGTGACAATGGCATTTTAAGGTGATAATTATAAAACTTATCAGAATATATATATATATAAAAGAGACATACATATATATATATAGAGAGAGTGAAACCTATATACTTATATACATTTTTTTTTTCTAATGCAGCTGACAATATAGACCGTGATCTTTTATGCCATAAGGGCTGCACGACGTTACTCACTTTGCACAACCCATGGGGCGCGTGTAACTTGAAGATAAGCCACGGACGCGGAGTAACAATGCCCCCTCAACGCTATACGATCCTATTAGGACCAGGACCTACGGTTTAAAGTGGATTCCGAACCACTACAACCATCTATGGCACCGCCGGGATTCGAACCCGGTACCTGTAGTGTCGAGCGTCAGAGCGCTAGCCACTCGGCCCCCAACTTGAATACATATAAACTCCTGTTTGTGAAAATTGCAACTCCATGAAGGAATCCTAATAATTAAATGAAATTTAATACACAGTTGAGTGGTAGTGGTACAAATAAATGATTAAATGTTCAAAGCAAACAAACAATAACAAGAGATCGGAATCTGTATTTTGTGTAGCCATCACGCGCCGCAATAAGTGCTGCTACACGACGTGGCATGGAGTCAAACAAATTTTGAATGTCTGCCTGAGGAAGAGCATTCCATATTGTTTGTATGCGCACCCAAAGTTCGTCTGCAGAAGCAGCAGGACGAGGATCACGAGCGAGACGCCGACCAACGAAATCCCACACATGTTCAATCGCCGACATATCCGGGGAATACGCAGGCCAAGGAAGAAGCTGTACCTGCCGCGTTGCAAAGAAGGATTGAACAGTCCTAGCGATATGAGGGCGGGTATTGTCCTGTTGAAATACAGTGCCTGGCAAGCTTTGAAGGAAGGGAACAGCTTGGAGCTGTAGAACTTCACTGATGTACCGGTTGCTGTTCAGATTGCCCACAATTCTTAGCAATTGAGATCGTCCATGATATGCTATGGGGCCCCAGACCATAACTCCGGATGTTCGTCCACTGTGGCGTTCGATAATGCACTCCGGAAGGTGGCGTTCACCGGCATAGCGTCTGACACGAATGCGGCCATCATGGTACCACAAATTAAAGCGGGATTCGTCAGAAAACGTGGCATGCTGCCAATCAGCACGCGAGTTCCTATGCTGAGCGGCCCATTGTAGCCGCAGGCGGCGATGGTTTAGCGTGAGAGGGATCCTGTATAAAGGAGTCCTTGCGCGCAGTCCACGCTGCAGCAGACGTCTACGAATTGATGAAACACACAATGAAACACCTGTAGCTATTGACCACCGTGCTGCCAATTGTCTACAGGAAGCTGCACGGTCCGTCAGCGCCATACGGACCAGGTGTCTATCATCGCGAGCTGACGTCACATTTCGGGGTCCATTCCCGGATTTCCGAGTTGTCCGACACTCGTCCGTCCACTGCTTCCAAAGACGCATCACTGTGCTGCTGTTACGCTGCACACGAGTGGCTACTGCACGATAAGACAATTCAGTTTCACGAAGGCCGATGATTCTCCCCCGTTCAAACTCTGTAAGTTGTTCAAATCTCACTCTCTTTCGTCGAAGAGGCATAAGTAACGATTGAACTAACATTTACCACTAGCAGATAACCACCGATAACCATACACGCCTCGCTACAGCCGTCTAATTATTCGGATCCATCCGCCGTTCAGAGGGCGCTGCTCAGCATACGCATGCGCTACGGATTTGAAATTCTAATCATTTGCATATCATGCGCTAATTTGCATTTCCTGAAAATTTCAGCTCACTCGCGTAAGTCCTTCATGGTGTTGCAAATTTCACAAACATGAGTATATATATAGATAGATAGATAGACGTATGTATCTATACATATATATATATAGATAGACGTATATATATATATATATACACAGTCCAGTCACATTAACGTACCACCTGTCAAAAGCCAGAATATACACTCTTGTATATTCTGGCTTCAAGTGGAGTATGGAATGTGGTATTAAGTGGAATTCTTTATATATACTTCACTGCAATGTGCTGCCACCTGCCTTTTGTGATTGGTTATTTCACGTTGACGTCGAAAGTAGGTGGTGGCCGCATTAATGTGATGGACTGCGTATATATCTATATATGTATATAGTGTTTTTTTAGGCTTTTAAATTTCTTGAAAGAGCATAGTTGACTTTAAGTATGTCTTTTATTGTCTAAGGCCGCACTGGAAAATAGCAAGATTGATCTGTATAACTACGTGCTTGTATAATTTCTTCTTTATGCTGCGAAATTACTTAAGAAGCAAGTTAGAATTTGCGAAGTCATGGCCACAGTAAAAAATTAAGATCGTAAACTCTCGTAACTCTTATGTCCTAGACAAAAAGTGTATAAACTTCATTAGAGATTCTCAAGTTCGCCTAAAACACAAGCAAAGATTTAAAAAAATATTGAAATTTTCAATAACAAAATTAAAGCATGTTTCTTCATATACTTCATATTTTATTATTTAAGACTCTTTATACAACATATAATATTTTTAAATTGATTAAAAAATATAACTTTTAAAATCTCGCATATGTTTTAAATGGATCAAGTACTTTTGACAACATAAGGGCTTCCTTTTTATTTGCTTTTAAAAATCTATCCATTTAATGCTTCTTATCTGTATTCATATCCTTTTCGATGTTTAACATCATTTCAATGTAAAAACAAATTATCACAGCCAGCAAAAAATTATCAGTTATGAGAAAAAGTTCAATGTCAATTTTCCATAAGTTTTTTTTAAAAAAGTAAAGTCGTCTAAGGTACATGTGGCTTCACCATTTTGATTGTGTCTTCAATCAATTGGAGTTCTGTCATATTTTTCAATTGCTTCCTCAGCTTGTCTGAATGAACAGATTTGGCACCTTTTTTGAGATCTATCAAGGAATCGTAGAAAGTCATGAGATTCAGCATGATTCTTCCAGCGACTGGTAACGAAGTCAGCTTCTGTTGTTCTAATGGTAATGTAGGAATACACTGAAAAAAGATGGACTGCATTTGCCCAAATTCAATCTGCAATGCCATTCAGCCTAAATCTAGATTTATGAGATGTTTCCTATAGACCATTCTGGTGGAAAAATAATGCTAGTTAAAGATTTATTCAGAACAAATCTAACACCAAAATATATTAATAGATAAATGCGTTAATGGTTAATTATATTTTAATTGTCATGAAAATTGTTTAATTTAATAAACGTCTGAATGTATTTCAACTCAGTGAGGCAAACATAATAAGTAAAAATAAATAAAACAAAACAAAGTTCATCTTTTTGAGTGCTGGCTTCCTAAATGGAAAATCAAATTAAATGTTAATAAGACCGAAGCAATCTTTTTTTCACACAAACGCATTCCTTCTCAAACTATCTCTGTCTACGGAGAGAATGTTATCTGCTTAAAACAAGCTAAATATTTCGGTGTTATTCTCGATAAAAATCTCACCTATCTTCCACACATTACACACATCCGCGACAAGTTCAATAAACTCATGCGTATCCTCTGTCCTTTAATTTGCCGTAATTCTCCAACCACCATAGACATTAAACTTCTGCTTTATAAAACTTACATGAGGCCTACAATAACATACGCTATCCCGGTTTGGGGATCCGCTGCTAAGACCAATATTGATATTATTTGTCGCCTGCAAAATAAAATTCTTCGAATGATCATTAATGCCTCCTGGTTTTTCAGTAATAGTGATATCCACCATTCTCTCAAATTGCTAACAATCCCTCAATTTATTCAAAAGCTTGCTCATAACCTTTACTCAAATCTTCAAAATATTCAAAAGCCTCCCAGATTATGACATCCAAAACCCCCAAAATGCTAAACGTCCTCGAATCTCTCTCATAATTAATTCCACTTCCCACTCCTGACTTGCTCCCGCCTTATTTTACCCAATGCGTTTTCGCAATCATTTCTCCTTAAGTTGTACTTCTCTTTATTTTTTAGATTAATTCTATCTGTTTACTTGTATTTATCTCGAACCTTTTTCTTCAACTCTGCTTATTAATTATTTTTATATTTTTATATATTAAATATGAATGAAAGAATAAAAAATGAATCAGTAAAAACCTTCCTCGATTTGTTTAGATTAATTCAAAACTTTATGAGTCTCTTTCTTTTAATTCTTTATATATATGTATATATATATATCCGGGCAAGTCTCCTATTAGTCTTTACCTGCTTTGTTTTTCAATGTATTATCTTATAACTTCAAAGGACTTCAATTCAAGATAGAAGCTAGCGGCAGCTTCGCAGCCAAGCTGCTTCGCACCAATACAGATCACAAAACAAAACAAATAAAATTTTTATTTGTTTTTACAAATATATAATTTCAATGTTTCATACCTATATTCCTATCCTTTTCAACCTTTAACATCATTTTAATGTAAAAACAATTTGGCACAGTTAGCAGAAGTTTATCAGTTATGAGAAAAAGTTCAATGGCAATTTCCGATGATTAAAAAATATAATTAAGCAATTAATATCAGTTCATTTAATGTTCATGAGGCTCCACCATGTTGGCAGTGTCTTCAATCAATTGGAGTTCTTCTGGCATATTTCTCAATTGCTTCCTTAACTTGTCTGAATGAACAGATTTGGCACCTTTTCTGAGATCTATCAAGGAATCGTAGAATGTCATGAGATTCAGCATGATTCTTCCAGCGACTGGTAGCGAAGTCAGCCTCTGTTGTTCTAATGGTAATGCAGGGTACACTGAAAAACTATGGACTGCATTCGCCCAAATTCTATCTGCAATGCCCTTCTGCCTAAATCTAGATTTATGGGATGTTTCCTATAGACGATTCTGGAGGAAAAATAATGCTACTTAAAAATTTATTCAGAATGAATCTAACTCAAAATATATCAAAATATATTAATGGATAAATATTTTGATGGACAGTTATGCTTTAATTGTCATAAAAATTATTTAATCTAACAAATATTTGAAAACTCTGTGAGGCAAAAATATTAAGTAAAAATAAAAAATAAATCAAATAAAAATTTTATTTGTTTTTACAAATATATCCTTTCAATATGTCATATCTATATTCCTATCCTTTTCAACCTTTAACATCATTTCAATGTAAAAACAAATTATCACAGTTAGCAAAGTTTTATCAGTTATGAGAAAAAGTTCAATGACAATTTTCGATAAGATTTAAAAAAATAATTAAACAATTAATATCAGTTCATTTAAAGTTCATGTGGCTTCACCATCTTGGTTGTGTCTTCAATCAATTGGAGTTGTTCTGACATATTTCTCAATTGCTTCCTCAGCTTGTCTGAATGAGCAGATTTGGCACCTTTTCTCAGATCTACCAAGGAATCGTAGAATGTCATGAGATTCAGCATGATTCTTCCAGCGACTGGTAGCGAAGTCAGCCTCTGTTGTTCTAATGGTAATGAAGGAATAGACTGAAAAACTATGGACTGCATTTGCCCGAATTCCATCTGCAATGCCATTCTCCCTAAATCTAGAATTGATGGGATGTTTCCTATAAATGATCCTGAAGGAAAAATGAAAATTTATTCAGAATAAATCCAGTTGAAAATATGTAAATGGAAAAATATGTTAATGAATAATTTTGTTTTAATGGTCATAAAAATTGTTTCATTAAATAAATATTTGAATTACAACCCAGTGAAATAAAAATATCAAGTAAAAAGGATATACTCGTGAAAATCTCTATTTGTAGAAAATATTAGAGGTCTTAAAATTCTTTGCTAACTTTTAAATTAGGTGAATCAAATGTTATTAAATAATCAGTTCTGTTAGTAACAATCTGTTCCTTTTTTTATTTTTTTTTTTTTTTTAAAATATTTTATTAATAGTATTTTTAAAAATACATTAATTTTCTAGAATTAGGGAGTTTCAATCCTTGTTCTTATTCATTCCAATCCTCTTGCATTTACTGAGTAGGGTATGTTTTACTTATTCACCATTTACACAACGTCAGATATTTATCGAATTTCATTTTTTCACATAATGATAAAAAAAATAAAGTAATCTAAATTACAGAAATAAGCAAATGGGTTATATTTGTTCTTGTTTCTTATCCCACTTAATAGACAGCAACATCTGGACCAACTCCAAGAACCGATGTGGTCTCATGGATGGAGGAAAGGGGGCATCTTCTATAGTGATAGAGCACCCGTAGGTAGAAGTGTGACTTGGCTCCGTGGCTCTGACTTTTTTAGGAGTTAGGGTTGTTATTACTGTAACATTGCATATTAACAATTGCAATTTGTATTTTACTGACTGATACTATTTAAATTGTTTGCAGAGCTAGCGGAGTAGGGGCTAAAAATTATCATTGATAAAGATTTTTAATAAAGAGATTTCCAGAATGAAATCACAAAAACTACATTTAATAGAGCAAAAATATTTATATCGCCTTCTTAGTTCATCATCACTATCCTTCGCACTAGAACCTGTGGTGGAGCAAAGTCACCTTGACAGCACTGCCCCAAACTATTCTACTCTTATCTCTCCTTTCATAATGTCACATTTTCATTAGCATGTTATCTTTTACCCTTTTAGTCGAAAGATTAATATATTCTTAATAAATGTATGTAGGTGTTTCCCTTTTTAACTTTTTATCAGTAGAAAAACTGAAATCAATCCGAAAACGATAACAAAAGCCGATAATTTTTCTATCTTTTATATTCGATTTAGCAGTATCTATATGTCAAATATGGGAAGTCCTCCTTTTTTTTTAAAAACATTTTTTGACATCCGTTTGAAATTATTACGTTTTACATCATTGTTCATTGCTCGACATAATATTACATAGTTGCTTACATCATCATAAGCGCGACAGCCCCATGGTGGGCCAAGGCCTCCCGTCTACTGACAGATTTCAAAACATGAGATTTTTTTGTTTCCTTTTACGGGCTAGAGTTTGCCAGCCCATTATTCCCAACGCACAGCAGTCATGTTAGATCTGGACCTACGGTTTAAAGTGGATTACGAACAACTGCAAACATCCATGGTAACGCCGGGACTAGAATCCGAAATCTGCGGCACCGAGTGCCAGAGCGGTAGTCTCCTAGTAGCTTACAATTAAGACATACAAAAAATTAATTTTTTTTTCAACTATTCTTTTTTCATCGAAAAAATTATTAGTTTAATTTAATAAGAATAATGTAATGACCTGTTCCACCACAAGGAGGCTAAACTGCTCCTTGCAAACAATTGAAGACTGTGCAAAAAGTCTTTGTCTTCATACAGCTGTGGGTTTTCCTGGCATTGGACATGAGACCTGCTTTGAAGATCTTCAAGTAATCAGCCTGTTCTTCTGAAGCAGCTTGAATTTGACGAACAATGCCGGTATTTATTCCGTGGGGAAACAACTCTTGGACGACGGAATCCAATTCTTCAGTTTCTTCGAACAACTTTATAATCGGGCGCAGCAGTTCGTGGTCCTCTTGGATGCCCTCGGACACTTCATCCAAAATTCTTTTGGATTGGTCTACTTCAACCACTGTGGAGAAAAGTCCGCAGAGTCCACAAAATGAAGCTGCAGTCAACGCATATTTTGCCCATCCCGATTCTGATTCAAACATGAGTCCACCAACCGTTCCTGATACCTCAATCGAGGACGCAATTAATCGAATGATTGTTGAAAGTTTGAAATTTCGATCTAGCTGGTTACTCTTCAAAGTCAGCCTTTCGATTATTGCTTCTCTTTTGGTTTTCCATTCACTGACAAGTCGCTGCAACTTTTTGTATTTTTCAATGTATTTCGGATTTAGATAATCAAGAATATCTTTGGTTTTACCACTGTAGGATGTAGCCCTTGAGAATGTTTGCCTTTTGTCGAACTCATCAGATTCTCTTCGCAAATAACCACTTAATTCTTTATATTTTTCCTCTATGTTTGAGTCACTTTCGTATGCATTAAGAGAGCTTCGAAATTCGTCATCAAATATCTGTTTGAGTGCAGCAGATGTACGTCTGGTAGAATCATCCCACTTAATCTAAAATAATCAAAATATAATAGACAATCATTAAACTGTTTGCATTTTCCACAGTAAATCTTTTGAATTAGTAAATTGAAATGAAAATTTGGGCAAAAATTAAAAAAATTTAAACTCATTTCTGTTCAAGCCAAGTCTTAATGCAAAGTATAAAACAAGTAATAACAAACAACAAGTCAATTCCTACTTTTTTTTCACTCTATTGTAGAAAGTCATCTACAAATAGTTTATGTTTATCAGGCGCCATCTGTTGATAGATATATGCAACTTAAATCTAAAACTAACTAAAAATAATTAATTAAATTTAATTACTGAATTAATATTTGAAAAAACTGTATTAATATCAAGTGTCATCCACTACAAGTTCAAGAAAATGTATTTGAACTTGAGTGGATGAATATAAAGTATTTTATTAACGATTGAAAATTTGAACAAGATATATATATAGGGAGAGTGTGAGCTAATAGAAAGAATTGAATAAAACTAAACTTTTGCGCAGGAATTTATAAAATTAGTTCATTAATATCAATTAGTACACTAATTGTAGAAAATTATTTTAAATTAATTCTTGTTTTACGAAGAATATTGATGTTTGTTAAAAGTGTAAATTTTACTCAGTGATTGAAACTTTAGATTCAAAAAGAACCATAAAATTTAAAATAAGAAAAAAATTAAATGAAACAAAAAAATGTAAAAGCAATAAAATTAATTTTAAATTATAAGTTGTTTTGAATAAGATATAATTGATGTCAGTCACTACATTTTCTAATCTTAAATATTATGAGAACGAAAAACTAACGATCAATTAATTTTAAAAATAAAATTAATAATTAGAAAGGAAAAGAACCTAATTTTGATTTTTTTGGGGGGGGAGGGGGCTTTTAAATTTTTCACCTCATTTATTATGTTTTCAAATTTTTTTAATTCATTTTTAAAATTTTTTTTCAAATTTTTTTAATTCATTTTTAAAATTTTTCGAATAATTTATATGTTTTAAAAATTTTTTTAATACGTTTTTAATAATAATGAATACGTTAATTTTTTAATATTTTTTTTTAGTACGTTTTAAATTTTTCTTCTAATTTATTATATTTTCAAATTATTTTAATTCATTTAGTAAATTTTTATCTTAATTTTTATGTTTTCCAATTTTTTAATTCATTTAAATCTTTCTCCTAATTTATTATGTTTTCAAATTTTTTTAATTCAATTTTTAAATTTTTATCTTAATTTATTACGTTTTCTAATTTTTTTAATTCATTTAAATTTTTCGCCTAATTTATTATATTTCCAAATTATTTTAATTCATTTTAAAATTCTTCTCTTAATTTATTATGTAATCTTAATTCATTGATCTTTTTTTAATTTTTTCAACAATTGTTTTGACTTGTAAAAATCAGCAATAATTTTGACTTGATTTCATGTTTTAAAATTGTAATACACGTTTTATTTCGAATTTTAAAAAAACAAAGCTACTAAATTAACTTATTTTTATATACCTTTCATTATTCCTCAAAATTTATAACTTTATACTTAAAACTGAGGATCATTCTGGGACCTAATCTCTAATCCTCCAATTCTTGTGTATACGTATATTTAATCTGATTAAAAATTAGTGACACTCTTATTATTTTCATTTGACAAGTAACATCAATTTCTCTTGTATAACTAAGACTATTATCTGTTAAGAATACACCTGCTATAGTTTTTCACTTTAGATGTAGAATTGAGTATGCATTATAAAAAAAATAATTACGCAATAAATTTGAAATATCTCGAAATGTACGTTTTAAAAATGTTTAAACTAATTAAAAATTAGTGACACTCTTATTATTATCTCTTATTAACATCAAAATATTATAGACTATTATCTGTTAAGAATACACTGTTATAGTTTTTCATTTAGATGTAGGATTAATGGATTATAAAAAAAATAATTATGCAATAAATTTGTGAAATGTACGTTTTAAAAATGTTTAAAACTGATTAAAAATTAGTGACACTCTTATTATTTTCATTTGAAAAGTAACATCAATTTCTTTTGTATAACTAAGACTATTATCTGTTAAGATTACACCTGTTATAGATTTTCACTTTAGATGTAGAATTGAATATGCATTAAAAAAAAATAATTACGCAATAAATTTGAAAAATCTCGAAATGTACGTTTTAAAAATGTTTAAACTGATTAAAAATTAGTGACACTCTTATTATTTTCATCTCTTATTAACATCAATTTCTTTTGTATGACTAAGACTATTATCTGTTAAGAATACACCTGTTATAGTTTTTCACTTTAGATGAAGAATTGAGTATGCATTTAAAAAAAAAAAAAATAATTACGCAATAAATTTGAAAAATCTCGAAATGTACGTTTTAAAAATGTTTAATCTGATTAAAAATTAGTGACACTCTTATTATTTTCATTTGAAAAGTAACATCAATTTCTTTTGTATAACTAAGACTATTATCTGTTAAGAATACACCTGTTATAGTTTTCACTTTAGATGTAGAATTGAGTATGCATTATAAAAAAAAAAAATAATTATGCAATAAATTTGAAAAATCTCGAAATGTACGTTTTAAAAATGTTTAAGCTGATTAAAAATTAGTGACACTCTTATTATTTTCATCTCTTATTAACATCAATTTCTTTTGTATGACTAAGACTATTTCTGTTAAGATTACACCTGTTATAGTTTTCACTTTCAATGTAGAATTGAATATGCATTGAAAAAAAAATAATTACGCAATAAATTTGAAATGAGTATGCATTGTAAAAAAAAAAAGATAGAATTATGCTATAAATTTGAAAAATCTCAAAATGTACGTTTTAAAGCTGATTAAAAATTAGTGACACTTTTATTATTTTTTTATTAACATCAATTTCTTTTTGTGACTAAGAAAAAATTAGTAATTGTAAGATTTACACCTGTTAAATTATATGAAGAAAAATAAAAAAAAAATTACGCTATATAATTGAAAAATCTCGAAATGTATCTTTTTAAAAATGTTTAAGCTGATTAAGAATTAGTGACAAAAAAAATTTTTATCTGACAAATAAAAATTTTACTTAACAGAAGTGCAAAATACTATTTTATAAGAATCAAGTCGCTAACTCTATAGTTGTTCATTTTTAATTCATAAACAAGATTAATTTTTCATGTGTATGACGGAAAAAAAAAAAAAAAAATTATTACAAATTTTACTTACTGTTGATGCAGATCCATCATTTTCTTGCATTTTTGGGAGTTGTTTTCGCAATGGATGCTGACATGTGTTTAATCATGCGACAAAATGAAACAATGCTTGATAAAACAGAAGTACCGAGTGAACTATGGCTGGGAAAGGAAATGCTTTAAAAATAAATTTATATCTGCCTTATCAGAAATTGCATAAAGAGGAAGCCGTCTTTTAATTTGTATCTGCCCTCAATTCTACATCGAAAGTGAAAAACTATAACAGGTGTAATCTTAACAGATAATAGTTTTAGTCATAAACAAAAAAATGATGTAACTTTTCAAATGAAAATAATGTAACAGTTAAATATAGAGTGCCACTAATTTTAAATCAGATTCAAGATCATTAAAACGTAAATTTCGAAATTTTCAAATTTATAACGTAATTTTTTTTTTTGTACAATGCATACACAATTCTACATCTAAAGTGAAAAACTATAACAGGTGTAATCTTAACACATAATAATTTTAGCTGTAAACAAAAAAATGATGTAAATTTTCGAATGAAAATAATAAGAGTGTGACTAATTTTTAATCAGATTAAATATTTTTAAAACGTACATTTCGAAATTTTTCAACTTTTTAGCGTAATTCTTTTTTACAATGCATACTCAATTCTACATCGAAAGTGAAAAACTGTAACGGGTGTAATCATTCTATTATCTGTTAATAGTCTTAGTCATACGAAAAAAAAATAACGTAACTTTTCAAATGAAAATAATAAGTGTGTTACTAATTTTTAATCAGCTTAAACATTTTTAAAACGTAAATTTATAATGGTTTTTTTTTTTTTTTTTTTTTTTACAATTTTCTAATTTATTTAATTTAATTTTTTCTAATTTTATTAATCAGTTTAAATATTTTTTAAACCTAAATTGCGAGGTATTTAAATTTATAGCGGTATTCTTATAATCTTAATATATACAGGTTCGGCAATCCACATTCACCTTTTTGTAAACTAAATTAATCTTTTTGCAAATCAATTAATCTTTTTGCAAATCATATTAACCTTTTGGCAAATTAAATTAATCTTTATGCAAATCAACTAATATTTTTGCAAATCAAATTAACCTTTTCACAAACTAAATTCATCTTTATGCAAACCAAATTAATCTTTGTTCAAACCAAATTAATCATTTTGCAAACCAAATTAGTCTTTAAGCAAATCAAATTAATTTTTTTTTCAAACCAAATTAACTTTCTTGCAAAGAAAATTAAAACTTCTCAAAATTAGAGTTTTATTTATATGTTAATACTTTTGCATATCTTTATAAAGACACATATTCATATGTATGTCTAAATAAGAATTTCTCAAATAATGATGTACTGGTACGGATAAAAATACATACTTAAATATACATGCGTTGATCTATATTTTTTTCAGCAATCATGATTATGTATGCGTTTTTAGCAATAAGTGCATATTTACTTACGTATGTATGCAAATGCATTTGTATGCGTGTATGTGTGTGTGTGTCTATATGTGTGTAGATATATGCGAATGATCGTTTATATGGGTATGTTTGTGCATATGTATGTATGCGTAAGTAAATATGTGCACGTTTACGCATTAGGGGTTATGTTTGTATGGATCATTGCGTATATATATATATATGCATATGTATATTTATTTGTGAATATGTTAAATAAGTTTGTTGTGAATAAGTTTGTGCTTAAATATGTGTGTATATATGTGTGCATGGGTCTTTGTATTTGTGTTTATGTATGTATGTATGTATTCGGTAAATGTGTGCATTTGTATGTAGCTATGTATATTTGTATGTTTGTGGGCATATATGTATGTTTATGCACGTGTATGTTCGTGCGTATGTAAGTATGTTTATGCACGTGTATGTTTTGCGTTTGTAAGTATGTCTATGAACACATATGTGTGAGTATGTGCGTGTATATTTATGTATATGCATTTAAATGTATACTCACATGTATATGTAGGTATGTGTATATATATGCACGATTATATATATTTGCATGTATACGTACGTACATGTTCAGATATATGTGAGTATGTCTGCATACGTGGGCTTATAGGTGTGTGTTTTTATGTGTGCAAGAACACTTAACCCTCATTTGCATATATTCACACACTGATAAACGCGCCCTTTTATAAGCGTATAGAAATGCATTTGCATACATGTGTAAGTAAATTTTTTTTTATTGATAGGGCACACGTAATCATGCTGAGAAAAATACAGATTAACACATTCATATTTATACACGAAGACATGCATTCCTATTTATACATTAACGCATTCATATTTATAGATATTTATACATACAGATTATGCATTCATATTTATAGATATTTATGCATACAGATTATGCATTCATATTTAAACACATGTTTAAATATGAATGCATAATCTGTACTCATGCATAATCTTTCAGAATTCACCACTCGTAAAGAAATACATATTTAAAAGTACATGTGCATATATCTCTATATAAGCGTACATATAAATGAAATCCCAGTTTTGTGAAGGACTAATTTGCTTTGCAAAAGAGTTAATTTGGTTTGCGAAATAGTTGAATTCGGCTGCCAAAATTGTACAGGGGGATTCAATAAACACGGGGCAAACTTTAAGCAGTTGTACTTCTCGTAACAGTCTGCTTAATGCCCCAAATGATACCAGTCATGTGACGACTTTGAAGTCCTGTAGCTGGCAATCCGCTGGGCACACTGCTATATTCTTTTTCTCTGTTTGCAACTGCAGATTCACTTGAGGACCTGGTTGCTCGACTATACATTTCGGTTGCAATCGCTTGTAAAATGTCTGGCATCGTTGAAACTGTTGGCCAGTCACTCCTTCCACGCTGCCAAACATGTAACGCAGTTGGTGGTCACAATTTTGAACATCTAGTGCAGGGGTCTCCAAACTACGGCCCGCGACAGCGAATAGCTTATTGTTGCTGTAATAACTCGGTTTTATTTACTTGTTAGTTAAAGCTTAATGGCAAGCATAATACGCAGAAAATTTAACTTAAGCATAACAACTAACAAATAGTTGAAATGAATCCTACCAACATTATAAACTAGTGAACATCCCGCGGTTGCCCTCGGTTTATGTTGGGGTAAAGAGTATCACATATGTATGTATGTCGATATTTGGAATGTATATATCCTGAATCAAACATATGATTTTTATCCAGATAATCCCTCAGGAACGGAAAAGCTAAATTAACGCGAATGAAACCGCGGGGTATCCACTTGTAAAAAAAAATACTATTATGAGATTTGTGTAATTGTGATATTTCACTGACAATAGTTGATCAATTTTACTTGTACTAATTATTAAAAGAGATTTAAGATGCTCATCGGTTAACTTAGACGTGTAAACATACTTTGTGCACTTCATTTTGGAGAATGCAGCGAATTTAGCAAGCGTACTCGGCGACTAGTCTAGAAATTATAGATTATGGCAGAAAAATTAAACCCCTTTTCGGCCTTGGTACTTACTGGAGTAAACAGTATGGCCCTAAGGCTGGAAAGTTTGGAGACCCCTAAGCTAGGATAAACACAGATTTCGTAAAAAAAAAGAAAAATTTTGCATGCGTCAATTTTTGTGTTCGTGTCTCAACGCGTCACTTTCTATGCAAAAATGTATGATTTAGCATATATATATATATATATATATATATATATATATATATATTTATATATATATACATATATATATATAAATTCATACAATTATTTTCAATAGTAAAAATTAATGTATTTATTTTAATTTCACATGATTATCTAAAAGCAACCAATTATCTTAATCTTAGCGGCAAGTCAGTTATTTTCATATATTTAATGACATATTTGTGCCTAGTTAAAATTAGTTTCAATAGTAAAAATTCATGTAATGATTTTCAACAGTAGAAATTAGTATAATTATTTTCAATTTCACCTGATTATCAAAAAGCTACCAATTATCTTAATTTTATCGCCGAAGTCAATTATATTAAAAAAGCATTATTGAATGCACCAACTTCATTTACTACTGTGCGCAAAAAGTAAGACCAATTATTTTTTTTCAAAAACTCTATTTATTCTTCCAAATTTATTTCATCGCCTTCAAAGTAATCTCCTCCGGACGCAATGCACTTATGCCAACGTTTTTTCCGATCCTCAATGCATGATAAAAAGGCATCAGCAGGGATGGCCTTCAAAGCGCGCGCCGATTCACATTGAATCCCTTCAATCGACCTAAAACGGTGCCCCCGGAGTGGGTCTTTTGAGTTTCAGGAATAGGCAGAAGTCGGATGGTGTGAATACGGTGGTTGTGGAATGATATAGGTTTTGTTTTTGCTGTGAAAAGTCTGAAAAAGTCACGAATCAATGCAGTGGGAGCTGGCGGATTCAGTTTTTTGGTACCAATCGAGATTTGACGCGTTTGACGCCCAAAATGGAATTAACCGATCCTTTTGAAATTCACACATCATCAACAAGGTCTCTAATTGTAAATCGACGGTTTGTAAGTACCAAATCTTTAATTTTTTTGACGTGAGCTTCGTCGGTTGTTGTTGATGGTCGACCAGAGGGTTCTTCGTCTTCAATGCGCTCTCTGACTTCTAAGAACTTTCCGATATACGAATGCTCACCTAATGCCTTCTGCAACATTCTATACGCTTCCGCAAACAAAATTCAATGCAAGTTCTTTGCTCAATTAATTCAGACATTTCAAAAATTGCTGGAATCAGTTTTAGCGTCTCACAAAGTCAAGCCTAACTCAAACACTAATGAATATTTTGACGCCAAATTTCACACAACAAGACAGTGCCAACAACCTAAAAAAGAAAAAGAAATTGAAATTCCATAAATCCCGGGAATTTTAAATTGAAAATTGGTCTTACTTTTTGGACACAGTAGTATATGGACAAAGTACTGTATTATACTTCAAAAAAATAACGATACATAAAATAGAGTTTATGCAAATATTCTTATAAATACTAAGGGAAAAAACAAGACTAAATCATTTTGCAATCAAAGTATTTATTGTGCCATGTTCTAGAATATATAACACTTATAAATAATATAATATCTATGTGGATAATATTCATTAACAATAGTATATGTCTTAATATGCAACAAATATCATTCATTTCTAGTTTTACTTTTTAAGCTACTGCTAAAAAAATAATTAACAAATAATAAAAATTAAGTATTGTAAATATAAGTATAAATATAAATAAAAGTATTGTAACAAAATTTATCATACATGTCATAGATAAATAAAGCATACACAATAATGATCTGTAACGAGTAATAATTTATCATTTGGATTTATCACTTGGAAATGAATGCCTTGCACTTTCCATATCAAATCTCAGCATTAACGTTCAACCATTAGCAGAATCCATACCAATGTATACGAAAAAGGATTCGAAGATAAGACATACGAAATTACGTTTACGAATAGTGAAAAAGAAAATCAAAAACTGGAAAGAAAATTTAAATAATAATCCAGAAAAAAAATTCGAAACTTTTTTAATATCTACTATTAATATAAATATTAAGGACGAATTGGATTAAAGACGGATTGTATACTAAGGACGAAGTGTTGCCCAACTTTAGCTTAATTTTACAGAAAATTGACTAAATTGCAATTTGGCAAAAAGTTGAAGATTTACCTATTTTTTTTTTAAATATGTATTTTTTCGCGACATTTCCAAAGTCATATCTTTTTTAAATCCCAATTGCATTTATTGAGCACATAAGTGTTATACTTTCATTAAATAATATAAAGACGTAAACATAAAATAACATAATAACAATATGTGGCCTATTCTTTTTTAATTTTTTTTCTTTTTAAATTTTAATAAAAAAATAAAGAATAAAAATGTTAAGAATCAAATAAATATACATAAATAATAAGTCATGCATTTTTAAATAGCAAATAATAATAATAATCAGTTTCGAATCAATCAGTACAACTGTTCGAATCACGTTCATTTTTTCCGATTCATCCATTCGTCACTCTACAGCACGAACTAATCGTTCTCTGTGAAATTAAGAAATCTTTGTTCGTAATATATATATTTTTTAATTTAATATGCTTTTGTTTCTTCCGTCAAATTAGTTTAATTTAATGTAAATTTTATTAATCAGAAAAAAAAAATGCTGATAATTGTATTCGGGAAATTACTTTCTGGATTCAAAATATAATAAAATATTTGTTTCCGCCGATTATCGAGGGTTTTACTGATTGATTCCGTTTCGAATCAATCAGTACAACCGTCGATTCACGTTCATTTTCGGATTCATTCATTCATCATTGTACGGCACGAACTAATCGTTCTCTGTGAAATTAAGAAATGTTTTTTCGTAATATATATTTTTTCAAATTTAATATGTTTCTGTTGTTTTTGTCAAATTAGTTTAATTTGATATAAATTGTATTAATCAGAAAAAAAGATAGCGGATAATTGTATTTGTGAAATTTCTTTCTGGATTCAAAATATCATATTACGAAAGTTTTCGTTTTCGCCGGTTATCGACGATTGTACTGATTGATTCCATTTCGAATCAATCAGTACAACAGTCGATTCCCGTTCATTTTCTGATTCAGTCATTCGTCACTATACAGCATGAACTAATCGTTCTCTGTGAAATTTTTTTTTCGTAATATAAATTTATATATTTTTGTATTTATATATATTTTTTTTTAATTTAATATGTTTCTGTTGCTTTTGTCAAATTAGTTAAATTTAAATGTAAATTTTATTAATCAGAAAAAAAGATTGCGGATAATTGTATTCGTGAAATTTCTTTCTGGATTTAAAATATCATATTACGAAAGTTTTCGTTTCCGACGATTATCCTGATCGATTCCGTTTCGAATCAATCGGTACAACGTCGATTCACATTCATTTTCAGATTCATTCATTCGTCACTGTACGGCACTAACTGTTCATAAACTTCGGTCACTCTCTTGTATTCTGTTTCAAGCGTCCTTTTCATTTCTTTCAACAGGTCAGACTCGCGAGATTTGCCGCTTTGCAACAAATCGCAGTAGGCGTCAAAAACCACCAATCCGTTCAGTACAACAGCTCCGATTGCAGGGAACCCGTTCAAGTGAACCGCTGGAGATGAGAGTAACGGAAAAGTACGAATCGGCAAGGACTCTAATCTTGAAAAAGAATTCAAGTGGGTAAAAATCCTGCTTTTATTCGAAATAGGTAGCAATCCTTGGTGTTTCATTCTAAAGGGAGAAAAAAAAAATCAAAACAACATTAAAAAAAACACAACTTTTTTGGTTTTTAAATCTCTTTAATAAGAAATTTGATTAATTATAAAGTCTTTAATTACAGATTCATAATAAAAATTTGTTATCAGAAATTGAAGCGTCAGAAATAAGTTGTCAGATAATTAAAGTAGATTTAGAAACAAACCACCATGATTCGTAAATAGACTGCATATGTAGGAAAAATTATTAAATCGTAAAAATCAAAACAATATATATATATATATATACATATGTGTGTGTATATGTATATATATATATATATATATATCGTATATATATATCTGGATCTCGGTGCTTAACTAACAATTTTATAACTTCAAAATTACAGAAAAATATTTATCTCATCGGCGATCGGGATCACAGGTTTCGGGTTCGAGTGCCGGTGGTGCCACGGTTGTTTGTAGTAGTTCGTAATCCACTTTAAACCATAGGTCCCGGTTTAATACGACTGCAGAGAGTTAGGCGTGGGCTGCAAACTCTACCCCGTAAAAAGAAAACCCCATCCCAAAGTCTTCCAGTAGACAGAGAGCCTTGGCCCACCATGGGACTGGTGCGCCATTGAAGAAGATAGAAAATAGTAGGCTAGCATAGAAAAATTCTTTTTTTTTTTATAGAATTTGATTTTATTATTCAATATAGTTGCCTTCGAGGGCGATACAACGATTATAGCGGTCATACAATTTTTCGATGCCATTTTTATAGTACGATTTGTCTTTAGCCTCAAAATAGGCTTCAGTTTCGGCGATTACCTCTTCAACGGAGCGAAATTTCTGTCCAGCGAGCATCCTCTTGAGGTCTGAGAACAGGAAAAAGTCGCTGGGTGCCAGATCTGGAGAATACAGGTGATGCGGAAGCAATTCGAAGCCCAATTCATGCAATTTTGCCATCGTTTTCATTGATTCGTGACACGGTGCATTGTCTTTATGAAACAGCACTTTCTTCTTCTTCAAATGAGGCCGTTTTTCCGCGATTTCGTCTTTCAAATCACCTTCACCTGTTATGTATTAATGAATGGATATGGATATATGTGTATATATATTCTATTTCTTGGTATATAATAAAAAATATATATAATGATGTAATAAACAACTAGTAAGTAAACTTGAAAACGGATAATGCATTAATTTCATCAGTTTTTAATATTTGATTTTTTTTTTTTTAGTACCAAGAGCAAAAGTAATCAGTCTAATCGTTTTTATTCATAGGTGTTTCATTATATTTATACCTAAAAACGTGTATTCACAAATATGTGTTGATCCAAATAGGCTTGCGAAATTAAACGCATTACTTAGTAACTTCCTTACGACTACATCTATTTTGTTTAGAGTAATTTTAAAATGGAAAACGTTTTATGCAATAAATATCGCAAATACTAAAAAGACATGGAATATGATTCTTGTTTTAATCTTTCATCAAAGTGAAAATCCTTAAAAAAATATATATTGATACAATTTTGTAATTAAATTAGGCACAATGCTCTTCTTTTGAAACTTGCTTTAAGTTACTCAAATATGTCAATTATTTTATTAGAAACATATATCCGTTTAAAATTAAATGATCAACTGCTGAGAAATAAGTAATTTTTAATAAGTAATGGAATTTTTAAATTAAAATTATTATTTAGAAAAAAAACCACCATCAAAAGTTACTTAAAACACCATATAAAAAAAACGTTACTCAAAACACCAAATAAGGATTTTAAAAATAGGTAAAATCGCAGAATAGAGGCCGTTGGGATTTGGCTTCAAAAACTCTTTTCGCCAAAGTATGCCACGTAACGGGTTGCGATGGTAAGTGAAGTGAATTGCAAACAGTACAAGAAACCAGTTACCAGAGTTTGGCGAGTTATCTCCGAATTGGCGTCATAAAAAAGTTACCAGATCTCAATTGCCCTTATTTTGCGATTTGACCAAAATATATATGTATATAGTTTAATTAATTAAATAAAATTTCATAATTATTCCTACCTTATCCACCATTTTTCAGCTGCGGAACTCATCGAAAAAGATTTAATTTTTTCCAACACAGCTTCATCTTTTATCAACGTAGAATCGACTCTTGTGTTCGAAAGCAAAATGGCCATGAATATTTGGGCGCTTATATTTGTCGACGCCAAGTTTCCCACGACATTTTGATAGATGTCGCCCTTAGTATATCGAGCAGTATGCGGCTCTTGAATAAGTCTCACAATTCTGCCGTCTATACCGTGGGGAAATAAGCTCTGTACTGTTTTGTCGAAATCGTACATTTTCTGTAAGAATCTTTGAATTTCCATCAGATTTTCCGCATCTTTCCGAAATTCCTTC
This sequence comes from Caerostris darwini, assembly GCA_021605075.1. NCBI lineage: Eukaryota > Metazoa > Arthropoda > Arachnida > Araneae > Araneidae > Caerostris > Caerostris darwini. Next base: position 576,076 of record BPLQ01004692.1, read on the forward strand.
AGTATGTCCTCCATCATATATGAAGTTTTCGTTATATCAACCAGGCTGCAAACGAAACTCACACATCCGCATGCAGCTCCCAAATAGAGCAATGTGGACGTTTGACTGTACTGGAAGTGGTTTAATACTGCAGAACCGATGGTTCCCAGTACATCCATGGAAGAAAACCCGATTTTTGCTTTGCAGAGTAATAATTTATCTCGATCCAGGGCATCGGCCATTTTTTTGATTTTTTTAATAAGTTGTCTCCTCTCAGAAGCCCATTTCTCGAAACGTACAGCTACTGAACGAAACTGATAGCTGTACAGACTATTTAAGTCTTCGATCTCTTTATTTTGTTTCATGAGCTTTGGATAATCCGCATAAATTTCGTTATTCAGTTCTTCAAAAGACTTGGAAAATTCCTTCACAGTTTTCAACGAGGCAAGTACGTTTTCGATATCAAAAGTTGGATCGTCAAAAGTTCGATTTCCTTCAAAGGAGAACTTTTCTTTTTTCTCGAATGAACGGTCCATTTTATTTTCCTGAAAAGTATAATAAGTTGTTAAATATTATATAAAAGAGAAAAAATCACCAAAGCTAAATTGATATACTAAAGTGTCCAAAAAGTAAAACTTCACGATTTTCAATTTAAAATTCCTGGGGCTTATGGAATTTCAATTTTTTTTTTCTTTTTTAGGTTGCTGGCACTGTCCTTGACATCTGTGTGAAATTTGACGTCAAAATATTCATTAGTGTTTGAGTTACGCTGGGCTTTGTGAGACGCTAAAACTGATTCCGGCGATTTTTGAAATGTCTGAATTCATTGAGCAAAGAACTTGCATTAAATTTTGTTTGCGGAAACGTACAGAATGTTGCAGAAGGCATTCGGTGAGCATTTCTATATCGGAAAGAAATGTTTAAAAGTGGTATAAACAGTTCAAAGAGGGCAGAGAACGCGTTGAAGAGGAAGAGTCCTCTAGTCGACCATCAACTTCAGCCGCCGAAGCTGACGTCCAAAAAATTTAAGATTTGAAGCTTGCAAACTGTCGATTTACAATTAAAGACTTTGCTGATGATGTTGGAACTTCAAAAGGGTCGGTCAATTCCAGTTTGGGCCACAAAAGCATCAAATCTCGATTGGTACCGAAAACACTGAATGCGCCAGCTCCCACTGCATTGATTCTTCGTGACTTTTTCACCAAAAATGAAATCCATATCGTACTGCAACCACCGTATTCACACCGTGCGACTTCTGACTATTCCCTAAACTCAAAAGACCACTCCGGGGACACCGTTTTGAGACGATTGTAGAGATTCAACGTGAATCGGCGCCCGCTTTGAAAGCCATCCCTGCCGACGACTCTTTAGCATGAATGGAGGATTGGACAAAGCATTGGCATAAGTGCATTGTGTCCGGAGGGGATTACTTTGAAGGCGATCAAATAAATTTGGAAGAATATATAAAGAGTTTCTGAAAAAAATAATTGGTCTTATTTTTTGGGCACAGTAATAAGTGAAGTTGGTGCATTCAATAATACTTTTCAACATAATTGACTTGGCGATAAAATTAAGATAATTGGTTGCTTTTTGATAATCAGTTGAAATTAAAAATAATTACATTAATTTTTACTGTTTAAAATAATTACATGATTTTTTACGGTTGAAAATAATTACATGATTTTTTACTGTTAAAATAATTTTAATTAATAGGTAGAAATATATCATTAAATATATCAAAATAACTGACTTGGCGATAAAATTAAGATAATTGGTTGCTTTTAGATAATCAGATGAAATTGAAAATAAATATATTAATTTTTACGCTTAAAAATAATTGCGTGTATTTCTGCGGTTGAAAACAATTACATAAATTTTTACTGTTGAAAATAATTACATGAATTTTTACTATTGAAAATAATTGCATGAATTTTTACTATTGAAAATAATTACATGAATTTTTACTGTTCAAAATAATTACATAAATTTTTACTGTTAAAATAATTTTAACTAATAGGCACAAATATATCATTAAATGTATCAAACTAACTGATTTCACTGATAAAATTACGATAGTTTAGATAATCAGGAGAAATTGAAAATAATTATACTAATTTTTACTGTTGTAAATAATTACATACATTTTTACTATTGAAAATAGTTGCATGAATTTCTATTGGAAATAATTGCATGAATTGTTACTATTGAAAATAATTGCAGGAATTTTTACTGTTGAAAATATTTGTATGAAGTGTTACTGTTGAAAATAATTACATAACTTTTTACTGTTAAAATAAAATTATTAATTAAATATTTTTAATTAATAGGCATAGATATATCAAAACAACTGACTTGGCGATAAAATTAAGATAATTGGCTGCTTTTTGATAATCAGCTGAAATTAAAAATAATAACATACATTTTTATTGTTGAAAATATTTGTATGAAGTGCTACTGTTGAAAATAATTACATAAATTTTTACTGTTGAAAATAATTGCATGAATTTTTACTGTTGAAATTAATTACATGAATTTTTACTGTTGAAAATAATTTTAATTAATAGGCACAAATATATCATTAAGCAAGCATCAATGTGTTTTATTTAATAAATAGTTTTCCTTTCTTTAAATATGTTTTTTTTTTCGTAAAATTTAAATAAAATTTATTTTAAAAATCTCTTGCATCAAAAAATAAATTAAAAGAAACTTACTTCTTAACACAGTTTTTCAATATATTCAATTCCGTCAAATTTAACCAACAGGGGGAATCAATTTTACTATATGTACTGTTATCCTGCATAAAGAGCTCTTTTGTCAATTACTTGTCTTTCAGTATTTTTTGAGTTTATATGATTGCAATATCTAAAGTTTTTTTTATAATAAATCTGATATCAAATAAATATCAAACAATATGTCGCAATGATCAGAAATAGTATTGTATTTTTAGAATATCTTTTTTGTCAGTGAAAAAACATAAAAGTACGAAATCATCGAGATAAAATCTTTTGGATCCATTACGTTACTTGCTATTTTTCATATTATTTTTAACAGTAGTTACGAATTAACAGTAAAATTTTCATCACTATTTTTTAATTACATCTAACTTCCATTTCATAGATCAGAAAGTACATAAATTTCAACTTTTTTCTTATCTCAATTTATCTTTTATAAGTATTGCATAAACTGCGTAATCTAGAAGTATTGCGTAAATTGTATAATCTAGAAGTAATAAGTCTTATAATAAGAATAAGAATATCTTATTATAATAATAATAATAAGTCTTATAATAAGAATAAGAATATCTTATAATAATAATAATAAGTCTTATAATAAGAATAAGAATATCTTATAATAATAATAATAAGTCTTATAATAAGAATAAGAATATCTTATAATAATAATAATAAGTCTTATAATAAGAATCTACCTTTTAGAACTATTGCATAAATTGCATAATCTAGAAATATTGCATAATAAGAATCTATCTTTTAGAAGTATTGCATAATAAGAATCTACCTTTTAGAAGTATTGCATTATAAGAATCTATCTTTTAGAAGCATTGCATAATTAGAATCTATCTTTTAGAAGTATTGCATAAATTGCATAATCTAACCCTACCGGTAAAAAGAAATATTGATAACCCTACCCAGTAAAAAGAAAACGTCTCCTGTCTTGAAATCTGCCAGCAGGCAGACTACCTTGACCCACCATGGGACTGTTAGCCAACTAAGAAATGAATGCAAAAAATTTTTTTGAAAAATTAAAAAAATTCAACTACGTGCATCACTGTAAATTAATTTAACAATTATTTTAACATTTAATTTTGTTTTTGTTCTATTCATGCGAAAAGTGATTTTAATAATTTATTATTCAAGTTTTATTATTTTGGTTTTATTTATTTATTTCAGGTGGTTTTTTTTTTTTATTTTTTTTATTTAGTTAAAATACATTGTCAAAGTCATTCATATTCGTTCACATCGTTAATAACTTCTAAATTTTCCGATAGATGGCAGTATCAACTATACCTATTTGTAAAAATTTTACTATTTGCTATATTCTCCGTTTCTGGGGAAGTCTACGATGTTTGATGATTCTATTTTTATTATTATTATTAATATTATTTGGCGATTTGGGCTATTTTTACGGCTTTCGCCAAAATACGACAATAATTAGAATAACGAGGGGGCAAATTAGCCCTTGGTGATGACTAATTTGGCGCAAAAATTAGTGACATCAAACATCGGAGAATCCCCTATTTCTGAATAAAAATCGATTCGTGAATAAGCCGAGAGCACTTTTTTTTCTTCACAAAATTTACCCTGAGATGAGAACACAAATTTTGGTACTTACGTATTAACGATACCTTGGCGACAGTTGCGGCAATAAAGAGCACACGCGCCAACCGCAGCTACAGATTTGGCAGTTTTTATTATTCAGTTTTATATTAGGCTGTTAGATTGGCAACACTTAAAAACCGCCAAGGTATCGTTAATACGTAAGTACCCAAATTCTGAGTATGGAAATCATTGAAAGTGATGATGATATGCCTACAGAGATTCTAGGTGAAAATAAATTTGACGAACTACTCAGATTCTAACACAAATTCTAAAGGATATATATATATATATATATAATTTTTTTTATTTTTTTATTTTTATTTTTATTTTTATTATTTATTTATTTATTTATTTTTGCTCAAAAGTTGCATTCAAAACACCCAAAAAGTAAGTTAAAAGATTTAAGTAATTTTTCTTTTCCAATCTTTTTCTTTTTATGTTTTTTTACGGTATTCTATCATTATTTCTGGTGTATGTTTTGCCACTTTTCAGTTAGACCAGAGATGGGCAAACTATGGCCCGCGGGCCAACGTCGGCCCGTCGGAAGGTTGCCGGTCGAAGGCAAATTAAAAGAAATATATATATTTATATATTATATATCCATCTACTTTGATTAAATATTATTTTTGTTCTTCCTTTTTTTTCAAAGGACTGATGATCTTTTTACTTTCTCTATTTGGATATTTGAGAGCTTTTGCATACTGTATTCTTGGACGTCCGTTAGCTTTTTCTCCCTATCGCGCATGCTCATAGAAAATTGCGCATGCGTACCTGTAATAATGTTTCTATGAGCATGCGCGCTAGGGAGAAAAAATTAACGGACGTCCAAAATACGGTATGCAAAAACTCTCTATTTTTTCCATGCCTTTCAACGCAAATTGTGAAACAGTGAGGTAAGATTTGCAGGTTGAATAAATTGAGTTGCAATCTAACAATCATTTCAAGCAGTTGTTTCTAAATATGCCAAAGCTAGAATTTTACAAATCATTATCGAAAGTAAGCTTCCCAAATTTATCTCACGCCCAGAAAATCAGTGCTACGTTTGCTTCATCTTATATATGTGAACAAGTGTTTTCAACTATGAACCTTAGAAAGAATTATTTCAGAAATAGGCTGACAGATGGGCATTTAGCCTCGTTCCTTAGAATTAGTACATCTCACTTCGAACCCCTATATAATATAATTTTTAAAATTGAAATCGCAACGTCATTAAGATATTTAAATTGTAATACTTGTATAATGTTTTTAAAATTTTAGAAAAATTTATCTTGGCCCTCCAAACTTTTTTTTTTTTTTTTTTTTTTTTTTTTTTTTTTTTCGGTTTTTGGCCCGCGACGAAAAACGTTTGCCCATCCCTAAGTTAGAGGAAAGCAAATTTTATCATCAGATTTTTCGTTTTAACGACGACGCAACAAACCAGCAATATAAGCAATTTCAAAAATAAACAACTCATTTTCCTAAAACACAATTTTAAATGAATTTTTTTTTGTAAGAAACTTAAAATAAATAAACTAAAGAAATAAAAACGTGCTATATTTTAGCGATGTTTGGCGATTTATCACTTATGCCCCTCTAACGGAAAAGTATTAAAGGTTTTTTCCAGGTAAGCAAATAAGATAATCCCTGTAGTTTAAATTTAGAAAAAATTCCGAAAACTGTCGGCTTATATGCTGTATTTTGTACGTATATTATATACTGTAATTTGTACGTAGTATTTAGCTGTTTTAATTAATCACTTTTTATAACAATCTCGACATTTAATTAAATTATTTTCAACATATTTAGATTGATATATAAATTTATAAATAAGTGTTGTTGTAACCAAATGGAAAATATTTAGATTTATTTTAGCCAGATAATTAGATATTAGATTTATAAAACCAGATATTTAGATATTAGACTTATAAAACCAGATAGTTAGATATTAGATTTACAAAGTCAGATAATTAGATATTCGATTTATAAAACCGGATAATTAGATATTAGATTTACAAAATCAGATAAGTAGATGATTTATAAAACTAGATAATTAGATATTAGATTTATAAAACCAGATAATTACATAATTAAATATTAGATATATAAAACCAGATAATTAGATATTAGATTTATAAAACCAGAAAATTAGATAATTAAATATTAGATTTATAAAATCAGATAAATTAGATAATTAAACATTAGATTTATAAAACCAGATAATTAGATAATTAAATATTAGATTTATAAATCCAGATAAATAGATATTAGATTTATAAATCCAGATAATTAGATATTAGATTTATAAATCCAGATAATTAGATATTAGATTTATAAAATAAATAGATAATTAGATATTAGATTTATAAAACCAGATTTATTTCATTTATCGATTTTTCGAAATTCATGCCTAAAAATATTTATTCACTAATATGGGTTTATCTAAATAGGCTTGTGCATTAACTTATCCAGCAAAATTCACAACAACTTTGTTTAGAGCCGTTTTAAAATGGAATATACTTTTTACTGTAAATATCGAAGAAATTTTTTAAATAGGTATATAGGGTCCTTATATCAAGGCTGGTACAGACTTAAAAAAGTTGTTCTAGGCTGCAATAAATTAGAAAGCATTGATTAAAATATTTTTCTACAACTTAAATGTCGGCTTTTAAAACCTAAATCAGTTCCATGTTTTAACACTGTGTCCAAAAAGTAAGACCAATTTTCAATATAAAATTCCCGGGGTTTATGGAATTTCAATTTTTGTTTTTCTACTTTTTTAGATTGCTGGCACTATACTTGACAGCTGTGTGAAATTTGACGTCAAAATATTCATTAGTGCTTGAGTTACGCTTGGCTTTGTGAGACGCTAAAACTGACTCCGGCGATTTTTGAAATGTCTGAATTAATTGAGCAAAGAACTTGCCTAAAATTTTGTTATCGGAAATGTATGGAATGCTGCAGAAGGCATTCGATGAGCATTCCTATATCGGAAAGAAATGTTTAGAAGTGGTAAAAACAATTCAAATACAGTAGACAACGCGTTGAAGACGAAGAACCCTCTGGTCGACCATCAACCTCAACCGACGAAGCTCACGTCCAAAAAATTAAACATTTGGTGCTTGCAAACCGTCGATTTACAATTAGAGACCTTGCTGATGATGTTGGCATTTCAAAAAGATCGGTCAATTCAATTGTAAAAGATGTTTTGGGCCTCAATCGCGTCAAATGTCGATTGGTACAAAAAACACTGAACGGGCCAGCACACACTACATTGATTCTTCGTGACTTTTTCGCCAAAAATGAAACCCATGTCGTTCCACAACCACCATATTCACACCGTGCGACTCCTGGCTATTCCCTAAACTCAAAAGACCACTTCTGAGACAGCTTTTTGAGTCAATTAAAGAGATTCAACGTGAATCGCAGCGCGCTTTGAAGGCCATCCCTTCCGATGACTTTTTAGCATGTATTGAGGATTGGAAAAAACTTTGGAGTGCATTGTGTCCGGAGGGAATTACTTTGAAGGCGATGAAATAAATTTGGAAGAATAAATAAAGAGTTTTTGGAGAAAAAAAAAATAATAATTGATCTTACTTTTGGGGCACTGTAGTAAAACTTTGAATAAATATCTGAAAATGTTTCAAAAAATCTCTTTCACTCAGGCAGAGTATCCTGGCTTACATAGGCTTATTATTAACTGCACTAAAGAAGCCAGTTTCGCTTTCAAACTCCAAAAGATAAACAAATTACATGTACAACGAAAGCTAAAAGCCACGTGTTTATCTGTCCTTTCTTTCCTGTATCGCTGACTAATGATTGGTTGACGTTTATCGGTCACGTGATTCAAATTCTTATCTACTTCCGCTTCCCAAAAGGGAATAATGTCCTGTTAGCAACATGAGTATTCAGTTGCAAATCATTTTGCAACGGTTTTTTTTTTTTTTTTTTTTTTTTTTTTCCAATTTCATGAAATCTAGAACATTTTTTACAAACGTTATATTTATTTAGTTAGCATATAATATAAGCTTAAGTAATCGTTGAAAATTAGTTCAAGTTACGAAAAAAAAAAATTATTATTTTGTTACATTCATACAAAAAGTTAATAAAATATTACAAAATTCTGCTCATTTTAGAAAATTTATAATCGATATTAAAAATTTTTATGGCCTTTAAAAAAAAAAGAAAAAACATTGATGCAGCAAAATAATTTTTGAAGCAAATTGCATACATCTAAAAAAAAAATATAAAATAAATTCAATATTTGTGTTATCTATAATAAATACTATAATAACTATAGATAATAATAAATGAAACTACTGATATAATAATAATAGATTAAACTGATACAGATATAGATGTAAATAGATATAGATAATAATAATAAATTAAAATATAGATAATATGGGGCCTGAATGGCCGAGTGGATAGCGCTCGGTACTACAGGTTTCGGTTCGAGTCCTGGCGGTGCCATGGTTGTTTGTAGTGGTTCGGAATCCACTTTAAAAAGTAGGTCCCGGTCCTAATAGGATCGTAGAGCGTTGCGGAGGCATTGTTACTCCGCGTCCGTGGCTTATCTTCAAGTTACACGCGCCCCCTGGGTAATGCAAAGTGAATACGTCTATGCAGCACTTGCCTTAAGGTATCCAAAGACCAAGCTGTCTGTGTTTGTCAGCTGCATTAGAAAGAAAAAAAAAACTATAGATAATATTAGACCTAATTATTCTTTGGCAATTTTCAGAACTTTTGAAGAATATAGCAGATACATTAAAAATAAAAGCTTATTATTTATTTTTATTTGCAGTCTAAAATCTAACTAACGTCACAGCATTATTTAATAGACGTTAAACATTTTTTTTTTAAATGGAATTGTTTTGCAGCTACAATTGTTTATTATAATTGTTATTTGTATAAGTATAAACTACTATAATTATAATACTGTAATAATATTACTAACTTACTTAATTACTATTTATTGTAATTGTATATTACAATTTTTTTTTTATTTAAACCAAAAATCTCTAAAGAAAAAACAAATAATAATACAGAAATATAAACTAGACAAATAGCTTCTAAAAATAATATACAAGAGAGCTTTAAAAATTTGAAAAGTAAAAATGTAAGTCAAATAAAATTTGATTAATATTTGTTTTAAAATGTATATATCTATATATTTCTTATGTATATATATGTGTGTTTTTTTATTTCTTCTAATAATTCTTGTTTTTAAAATATATTTTAAATATTGATATTATTACATACACAAAAAGCTTGAATAAATATTTGAAAATCCAAATTTATTATCTTCCTTATCTACATTTCACTTAAAATTTTAAAAATATTACTGACAATAAATATCAAATTAGTTCAACTAAAAACTAGATATTTTCTATTAGCAGGATTAAAACTTTGCTCTATTTGAAAGATTAAATTATTATAAGGTTTTTTTTATTATTATTATTTAGTCAACCTTTTGGTATTATCAGTTTTCAGTTATATCAACAGATAAAAAAAACTGACAATGCAATAGAATAAAATGTTAACAAATAATAAGGATAAAAACTGATAATGCAATAAAATAAAATGATAACAAATAACAAGGATAAAAACTGATAATTACTTCTTATTACCAGTTACCAATACTATCTATACTTTTAATGCCTAAAAAATATAATGTATATTTTAAAGTTAAGCTGTAAATATACGAAATTTTTATCTTAATGTCATGCAAATACAAAATACAAGTATTGATAAAATTTTATTACTTATTTAAAATAGTATTTACATTATTATTATTAAATATAAATTAAAATATATATATTAAAAAATAGTATTTGCATTATTATTATTATTATTATTATATTATTATTATAACTAAATTAATTTAAGGCACTATTGAAAAATTTTATAGTTTATTTATTTTGGCGAAAAAAAAAATTTTTTTTTGTTTAATATTTCCATGCAATAATGAATTTTTTTTTTTTTTTTTTTTATCACTAAAAAACAAAAATTTTAAATTAGAGATATTACGCAGTATTTATATTATTATATATTTACATTATTTCATAATTATTATATATTTTTATAGTAATTTTTACTTCTATATATATTTTTTTATAATTATAATATATTTATATTATTTCTTTTATTAGAGTATTCATATTATTATTATTATTAAAAATAAATTAGTTTAAGAAACTACGCTAATGAAAAATTATTTTTTGTAATATAAAAAATTTAAATAATTAAAAAAAAAAACGCCTTTGAAAAGTGAAAAATAAACATTCACCATTATTGATTATCTTAAATTCTATTATTAAGTTCTTTTATTAGAGTATTCATATTATTATTTTTATTATCAAAAATAAATTAGTTTAAGATACTACGTTAATGAAAAATTCTATTTTATAACATGAAAAATTAAAATAATTAAAACTAAAAAAAAAAAAACGCCTTTAAAAAGTGAAAATAAACATTCACCCTTATTGATTTTTCTTAAATTCTATTGGCTGCAGTCTGTTTTACACAATCAAAAGAACACGTTTAGAATACACAATAACCAAATGAAAATATTCTATCTAGAAAAACAACTCATGATCTGTTGCGCAAGCGTATTACAAACAACCAACCCAGTTTCCTGCTGAAATAGCGATTTCGCCTTCTATCACAAAGCCAATTTTTCCCACCCACCTATTAGACGGACATAAACTAATCGTTACACCTGTGTTTAGATACTAAGATGTAAATAATTCCCTATAAATATATTTAAAAAAGAGCGCACTCACCTTCACATGTAACGAATTCTGTCTTTCATATTCAGCTAAAAATGATTAGCTGAGCGTTGAGTAGAATTTCCAGAACTGGCAAGATAAAAGCGTTATCAATTTTCGTTTCCAGCTAAAGTTCACTGCGTCGTAGTTTAACCATTATGCGGTTTGAATTTTTCTTTTATTTCTAACTTTCTTTTTTTCTTTTTTTTTTTTTTTAGGACTTAAAAGGAGGAGGACTTAAAAATTTCAAAAATGATATTGAATGCTGCAATTTTTTTTATCTCTGAGCAATGAATTCGTTGCACGATATAAAGGAACGGTAATTTTTTTTTATCTCTGAGCAATGAATTCGTTGCAGGATATAAAGGAACGGCAATTTTTTTATCTCTGAGCAATGAATTCGTTGCAGGATATAAAGGAACTGTAATTTTTTTTTATCTCTAAGCAATGAATTCGTTGCAGGATATAAAGGAACTGTAATTTTTTTATCTCTGAGCAATGAATTCGTTGCAGGATATAAAGGAACTGTAATTTTTTATCTCTGAGCAATGAATTCGTTGCAGGATATAAAGGAACGGCATTTTTTATCTCTGAGCAATGAATTCGTTGCAGGATATAAAGGAACAGCAATTTTTTCATCTCTGAGCAATGAATTCGTTGCAGGATACAAAGGAACGAATTTTTTTATCTCTGAGCAACGAATTCGTTGCAGGATATAAAAGAACGGCAATTTTTATATCTCTGAGCAATGAATTCGTTGCAGGATATAAAGGAACGGCAATTTTTTTATCTCTGAGCAATGAATTCGTTGCAGGATGTAAAGGAACTGTAATTTTTTTTTTATCTCTGAGCAATGAATTCGTTGCAGGATATAAAGGAACTGTAATTTTTTTTATCTCTGAGCAATGAATTCGTTGCAGGATATAAAGGAACGGCATTTTTTTTATCTCTGAGCAATGAATTCGTTGCAGGATATAAAGGAACAGCAATTTTTTCATCTCTGAGCAATGAATTCGTTGCAGGATACAAAGGAACGGCAATTTTTATATCTCTGAGCAATGAATTCGTTGCAGGATATAAAGGAACGGCAATTTTTATATCTCTGAGCAATGAATTCGTTGCAAGATACAAAGGAACGGCAATTTTTATATCTCTGAGCCATGAATTCTTTGCAGGATACAAAGGCACGGCAATTTTTATATCTCTGAGCAATGAATTCGTTGCAGGATATAAAGGAACGGCAATTTTTATATCTCTGAGCAATGAATTCGTTGCAGGATATAAAGGAACAGCAATTTTTTCATCTCTGAGCAATGAATTCATTGGAGGATATAAGGGAACGGCAATTTTTAGATATTATTGTCATTGCTTCTGATATTGCTATTGCTATTGGCTATTGATCAGGGGTGGCCAACTCAAATGATCGTGCGGGCCACTTTGGAAATGCATCTAATTCAACGGGCCGCATATAAAATAATATATGCAGAGATTGTATATGCTATTAGATTTAGACCCACTATAGATATTTTTTGGAGTGAAAAATTGAAACATAAGGAGTTATTATTATTGTGTTAACTATTATTCTTACTTTGTAAAGAAATATACAACACTAAAAAGGAAATATAAAAAATATATAAACATAAATGAAATTATTAAAAAATATTTATTTTACTAGTGCGATATTTGTTTCTCCACTCTTTCACTTAGTTTTTGCAAATCGATCTCAATTTGGATATTTGCACAACGTAACTGGTGTTGCAGGTCAGCGTTCGTTATGTTTGAACGTCTTTTGTGTTTGAAAATTCAAAAATTCAGAAAATGATTACTTTTCAATTCCTACTATTAGTTCACACTCTCCCTATATATATCCTGTTCAAACTTTCAATCGTTAATAAAATACTTTTTATTCATCTACTGAAGTGCATTTTTTTACATTTTTCATTACATTACATTCAAATACATTTTTTTGAACTTGTAGTGGATGACATTTGATGTTAATACAGTTTTTTTCAAATATTAATTCATTAATTAAATTTAATTAATTAATTTTAATCTTTTTTAGATTTAAGTTGCATGTATCTAATAATAGATGGCGCCAGATGTAAGAGGAAAATTTCAACTTTATTTGTAAAGGACTTTTCTGCAATATAGTGAAAATAAAGCAGGAAATGACCTTTAAAAAAAAACAAAATTTATATTATTTGTTTTTAGGACGAAAGAATGGACACAATATTTTTAACACAAACAAACAAAAGTAATAACTCAAATGCTGAACAGAATATTTTATTTGATACTTTTTTCATTCGTTGAAAATTAAAGCATATGGTTCAAGTTTAGTAAATAACAATAATAATATAATTTTTCTTATCAAAAAAAAAAAAAAAAAAAATTGCCGTACTAAAAAGCTGAAAAATCAAATTATAAATAATGTTATTTTTATGTATTTAAGCAATCATTCATAACTCCAAAAATTCAACCCAATATCCTTTTAATAAATTTGACTCGAAATTCAAAGATAACGTTAGCATTTAAAATGTAGGAGAAACTTTAGTTCGAATCCGCTGGCAGCATGCTTTGCAGTTATTGCTTTCAGAAACGAGGAGACTCGATGGCAAATATATGGTAATTTCGATAAGTGTTTCACATAGTTAGGCAGGCTACGTTATTGGATTTTTCATAATTTTTTTTTTTTTTATTTATGTGTGATAATAATAAGAAACATATATATGGAGCCCTAAAAGTAACTTATGTAAGTATGGTCCCCTAAAGTAATTTATATAAATATATACATATTTATTTATTTAAATAAGACTTTTGATTTACACAATCAAGTACACTCAAGAAATTTTCTTAAAATAATAAACTTTTCAAAAAAAAAGGCGTAGCAGCATGAAGAAAGCTTAAGCTTACTTGTTTTTGTATGTTTTATGAGCATGTGTGTGTGTGTGTGTGTGTTTTTTTTATGCTTTAGTTTAAAAGTTGTGTTATTTGTGGAGTTTTTTTCATTTATATACAACCCATTGTCAAACGTGAAGAGGGAACATTGCCTTCTGAAAAGACTTTCACATATAACTAACTTCCTTAATCTTGTTAAAAACGTGTACTAGAAAACCTGGAAAACTCTCGCTAGACAACCTGAGTGTCGATGCAACACCCTTACAAACACTGTCACAATCGCCATAGTCTCTTCTTGCCTGAAAACAGTGTGGTGTCTGTTATGAAACATGTGAAATTGATCGTAGCTTTTATTTTGAGCTCACATTTAATTTTGCACACGAAAAAACACTATATTTACAAAAAAAAATTAAAAAATAGACAGAAACACAAGACAAATTACAGCTACATTTTCCATCTCAACATCTCTCGTGGAACACATAAACACATAACTGGAAGATATTTTGGAATTCAATTTATACGGGGAAACATATAAGTGAAAGGGTCATGACGTCAGACTTCAGGTCTTGATGTCAGCTGTTTCTTGGCAACAAAAGCACGCTCTAAACTTCTGTGGTCCACTCTGCAACAACTCAATTCTTCATTCTCAATTCTTTTTTTTTATTTAACTTTTTTAACGATATTATGTATTATAAACGGATATGTCATGACGCTTACCGCCTACAGTAATTATATCATAGTACATTTATCTCTAATAAGTTTGGTTAAAAGGAGACATTAATAAAGATTGAAAATCAGTCTTCAGTCTAGGCGAAATCAAAAGTTCTATTGTATTTGCCGAGGAAGAAGTTTGATAAATTTGTAGTCTTCTTTTGTTGGGTTCGTGAAAAGAAAGGCAGATAAGTTGCAAGACCCGTCAGATGCTGCACTTGTTAACGTTCCAGATTGCTATTTCAAAATGTGGGTCAATGTATCATGATGCATCTGCTTATCTCTATCATGATGCATCTGCTTATCTCTATCATGATGCATCTGCTTATCTCTATCATGATGCATCTGCTTATCTCTATCATGATGCATCTGCTTATCTCTATCATGATGCATCTGCTATCTCTATCATGATGCATCTGCCTATCTCTATCATGATGCATCTGCTTATCTCTATCATGATGCATCTGCTTATCTCTATCTATCATCTGATGCATCTGCCTATCTCTATCATGATGCATGCATCATGATGCATCTGCCTATCTCTATCATGATGCATCTGCTTATCTCTATCATGATGCATCTGCCTATCTCTATCATGATGCATCTGCCTATCTCTATCATGATGCATCTGCTTATCTCTATCATGATGCATCTGCATCTGCTTATCTCTATCATGATGCATCTGCCTATCTCTATCATGATGCATCTGCCTATCTCTATCATGATGCATCTGCTTATCTCTATCATGATGCATCTGCCTATCTCTATCATGATGCATCTGCCTATCTCTATCATGATGCATCTGCTTATCTCTATCATGATGCATCTGCCTATCTCTATCATGATGCATCTGCCTATCTCTATCATGATGCATCTGCCTATCTCTATCATGATGCATCTGCCTATCTCTATCATGATGCATCTGCATCATGATGCATCTGCCTATCTCTATCATGATGCATCTGCCTATCTCTATCATGATGCATCTGCCTATCTCTATCATGATCATGATGCATCTGCCTATCTCTATCATGATGCATCTGCCTATCTCTATCATGATGCATCTGCTATCTCTATCTGCATCATGATGCATCTGCTTATCTCTATCATGATGCATCTGCTATCTCTATCATGATGCATCTGCTTATCTCTATCATGATGCATCTGCCTATCTCTATCATGATGCATCTGCTTATCTCTATCATGATGCATCTGCTATCTCATGATGCATCTGCTTATCTCTATCATGATGCATCTGCCTATCTCTATCATGATGCATCTGCCTATCTCTATCATGATGCATCTGCCTATCTCTATCATGATGCATCTGCCTTATCTCTATCATGATGCATCTGCATCTGCTCTATCATGATGCATCTGCTTATCTCTATCATGATGCATCTGCTTATCTCTATCTATCATGATGCATCTGCTTATCTCTATCATGATGCATCTGCTTATCTCTATCATGATGCATCTGCCTATCTCTATCATGATGCATCTGCTTATCTCTATCATGATGCATCTGCCTATCTCTATCATGATGCATCTGCCTATCTCTATCATGATGCATCTGCCTATCTCTATCATGATGCATCTGCTTATCTCTATCATGATGCATCTGCCTATCTCTATCTGCATCTTATCATGATGCATCTGCTTATCTCTATCATGATGCATCTGCCTATCTCTATCATGATGCATCTGCTTATCTCTATCATGATGCATCTGCCTATCTCTATCATCATGATGCATCTGCTTATCTCTATCATGATGCATCTGCTATCATGATGCATCTGCTTATCTCTATCATGATGCATCTGCCTATCTCTATCATGATGCATCTGCCTATCTCTATCATGATGCATCTGCCTATCTCTATCATGATGCATCTGCCTATCTCTATCATGATGCATCTGCTATCATGATGCATCTGCTTATCTATCATGATGCATCTGCCTATCTATCATGATGCATCTGCTTATGCATCTGCATCTGCTTATCTCTATCATGATGCATCTGCTTATCTCTATCATGATGCATCTCATGATGCATCTGCCTATCTATCATGATGCATCTGCCTATCTCTATCATGATGCATCTGCTTATCTCTATCATGATGCATCTGCTTATCTATCATGATGCATCTGCTTATCTCTATCATGATGCATCTGCTTATCTATCATGATGCATCTGCTTATCTCTATCATGATGCATCATGATGCATCTGCCTATCTCTATCATGATGCATCTGCTTATCTCTGATGCATCTGATGCATCATGATGCATCTGCTTATCTCTATCATGATGCATCTATCTCTATCATGATGCATCTGCTTATCTATCATGATGCATCTGCCTATCTCTATCATGATGCATCTGCCTATCTCTATCATGATGCATCTGCCTATCTCTATCATGATGCATCTGCTTATCTCTATCATGATGCATCTGCTTATCTCTATCATGATGCATCTGCCTATCTCTATCATGATGCATCTGCTTATCTCTATCATGATGCATCTGCCTATCTCTATCATGATGCATCTGCTTATCTCTATCATGATGCATCTGCCTATCTCTATCATGATGCATCTGCCTATCTCTATCATGATGCATCTGCCTATCTCTATCATGATGCATCTGCTATCATGATATCTCTATCATGATGCATCTGCCTATCTCTATCATGATGCATCTGCTATCATGATGCATCTGCCTATCTCTATCATGATGCATCTATCTCTATCATGATGCATCTGCCTATCTCTATCATGATGCATCTGCTTATCTCTATCATGATGCATCTGCTTATCCTATCATGATGCATCTCTCTATCATGATGCATCTGCCTATCTCTATCATGATGCATATCATGATGCATCTGCCTATCTCTATCATGATGCATCTGCCTATCTCTATCATGATGCATCTGCCTATCTCTATCATGATGCATCTGCCTATCTCTATCATGATGCATCTGCCTATCTCTATCATGATGCATCTGCCTATCTCTATCATGATGCATCTGCCTATCTCTATCATGATGCATCTGCTTATCTCTATCATGATGCATCTGCTTATCTCTATCATGATGCATCTGCTGCTATCATGATATCTATCTCTATCATGATGCATCTGCTTATCTCTATCATGATGCATCTGCCTATCTCTATCATGATGCATCTGCCTATCTCTATCATGATGCATCTGCCTATCTCTATCATGATGCATCTGCTATCATGATGCATCTGCCTATCTCTATCATGATGCATCTGCCTATCTCTATCATGATGCATCTGCCTATCTCTATCTTATCTCTATCATGATGCATCTGCCTATCTCTATCATGATGCATCTGCCTATCTCTATCATGATGCATCTGCCTTATCTCTATCATGATGCATCTGCATGATATCTCTATCATGATGCATCTGCCTATCTCTATCATGATGCATCTGCCTATCTCTATCATGATGCATCTGCTTATCTCTATCATGATGCATCTGCATGATATCTCTATCATGATGCATCTGCTTATCTTATCATGATGCATCTGCCTATCTCTATCATGATGCATCTATCATGATGCATCTGCCTATCTCTATCATGATGCATCTGCTTATCTCTATCATGATGCATCTGCCTGCATCTCTATCTATCATGATGCATCTGCTTATCTCTATCATGATATCTCTATCTATCATGATGATGCATCTGCTTATCTCTATCATGATGCATCTGCCTATCTTCTATCATGATGCATCTGCTTATCTATCATGATGCATCTATCATGATGCATCTGCCTATCTCTATCATGATGCATCTGCTTATCTCTATCATGATGCATCTGCCTATCTCTATCATGATGCATCTGCTTATCTCTATCATGATGCATCTGCTTATCTCTATCATGATGCATCTGCTTATCTCTATCATGATGCATCTGCCTATCTCTATCATGATGCATCTGCTTATCTCTATCATGATGCATCTGCTTATCTCTATCATGATCTGCTTATCTCTATCATGATGCATCTGCCTATCTCTATCATGATGCATCTGCTTATCTCTATCATGATGCATCTGCCTATCTCTATCATGATGCATCTGCATCTGCCTATCTCTATCATGATGCATCTGCTTATCTCTATCATGATGCATCTGCTTATCTCTATCATGATATCTCTATCATGATGCATCTGCCTATCTCTATCATGATGCATCTGCTTATCTCTATCATGATGCATCTGCCTATCTCTATCATGATATCTCTATCATGATGCATCTGCCTATCTCTATCATGATGCATCTGCTTATCTCTATCATGATGCATCTGCATCCTTATCTCATGATATCTTATCTCTATCATGATGCATCTGCTATCTCTATCATGATGCATCTGCTTATCTCTATCATGATGCATCTGCTTATCTCTATCATGATGCATCTGCTTATCTCTATCATGATGCATCTGCTTATCTCTATCATGATGCATCTGCCTATCTCTATCATGATGATGCATCATGATGCATCTATCTCTATCATGATGCATCTGCCTATCTCTATCATGATGCATCTGCCTATCTCTATCATGATGCATCTGCCTATCTCTATCATGATGCATCTGCCTATCTCTATCATGATGCATCTGCTTATCTCTATCATGATGCATCTGCCTATCTCTATCATGATGCATCTGCCTATCTCTATCATGCATGATGCATCTGCATCCTATCTCTATCATGATGCATCTGCCTATCTCTATCATGATGCATCTGCCTATCTCTATCTCTATCATGATGCATCTGCCTATCTCTATCATGATGCATCTGCCTATCTCTATCATGATGCATCATCTCTATCATGATGCATCTGCCTATCTCTATCATGATGCATCTGCCTATCTCTATCATGATGCATCTGCTTATCTCTATCATGATGCATCTGCTTATCTCTATCATGATGCATCTGCTTATCTCTATCATGATGCATCTGCTTATCTCTATCATGATGCATCTGCCTATCTCTATCAGGTCCATCATGCATTTGTTTATCTGTATCAGGTCCATAACGGTGCATCCTGATTAGTCACTCGGCCAGCCCCAAAGTATTTTTATTTAACGAAATTTTTTCTAAATATTAGCGAAGATTTGATTGAAATTAGTTATTAGTTAGAAAGTTTGGCGCCGGTTGGTTGAAATAAGTAATACGAACTAGACTTATCTAGATATTTAAAAGAAATATAAACGATCAGACTGTTAAAAATAGATTGCAGTATCAAATATCAACTGCCCTTGCATATTTATGTACAAGATGAATCAAAAGGCAGTAATCTTACGAAAAATTTATAAATAAAAAAGAATTTAACGCATGAAGGATAAGAATAACATTTGCATCGAAATCCATATCATAAATTTAGATTTTTTTTTTTTTTATCTGTGTGGTATGAAAAACTAATTAATTTCAAATTCGACAAGTGTCAGTTCAACACATCGAAATTCATATCGTAAATTTTTTTTTTTTTCCCCTCTGTGGTAT
The DNA here is from genome assembly GCA_021605075.1 of Caerostris darwini. Taxonomy (NCBI): domain Eukaryota; kingdom Metazoa; phylum Arthropoda; class Arachnida; order Araneae; family Araneidae; genus Caerostris; species Caerostris darwini. The sequence goes on from BPLQ01004692.1 coordinate 596,285, forward strand.
GGAAAAAAAATCGTTTTTTAATTCATTAACATGAGGCAAAGGGCCTGATGGCCTAGAGCTAGTCACTCGGTATCGGGTACCACAGGTATCGGGTTTGAGTCACGGCTAGAGCCTGATTGCCCTATAGGCTAACTAGGCTTCAGCCTAGGGCCTCAAGATCAAGAGGGGCCTACATTCAAATTGTTAGCAAAATTAAAATTACACTATTCTAAAAACAGTGAACACTAAAACATTGAATCGAAAATAAGGAGAAATTTTACATATACGACTAATAAACAAACATAAAAATGTGTTCGTTAAAATCAACGCGTTCGGCTCATTGGGTCCGTTCGTTTGTATATACTAGATTGCACCAAAGTATATTTCATACGCTCAGTTATTTGATAGAAAATATGATTTTTTTTTTGCATATTTTATTTTCGTGGGCAAAGATTTTTATTATTGAATTTTGCTTCTTTGCAAATGTTGTGTGTTATGTTTGATTAGTTATTGAAACAAGTACTATATATAGTGCTGAGAATAAATGTCCAAATAAGTATTCTCGACTTTTTTTTTTTTTATTATTATCCGTGTCACATTTTTTATAAAGATTAGTGCCAATCACAACATGTTCGATTTAACATCTTGTGATGTACTTTATTATCTCTCATGTAATTTACAAACTTAAAAATGGGAGGTGAAAAGGGCCTCATAAGTGGAATAGCCTAGGGTCTCTTTTCATCTAAATCCGGCCCTTGTCACGACAGTGTCATGGATGTTTATAGTGGTTCGAAATCCACTTTAAGCCGAAGGTCCAGATCTAACATGACTAGAGCATAGGGCTGACAACCCTACCCCTTAAAATGTCAGTGGCACGGAGCGAAGTCAGACTTCTACCTACGGGTGCTCCATCACAATAGAAGATGCCTCCCTCCTTCCATGAGACCACATTGGCTCTTGGACTTGGTCTAGAAACACAATAGATAAAACACAACAACACAGGTGGCAGTTCTTTGCTATCTTACTTTTATGATAAGGAGAAAAAATAGATGACATTTAATGTAAAAAAAAAAAAATTACATCTTACACTGGGGTGGAAAATCTAAAAATTATTTTTGTAGCAGTGCAAATTGCATTTTAATGACAGATTTCAGTGGTTACGTAGCAGGACAATTTACATTTTTGTTGTAGCATTCTCTCTCTCTCTCTCAATGCTTTCGTTGCAGTACATTTTTATATTAAAAGTTCTTCTTCAGATTTCAAAGCATATATTAATTCATTTTACATTATTTATCAATCTTATGATTGATATGAAATAAAATCGCATGATTTGTATCGCAATTGAATTAAACTCGATCATTTTGTATGATATTCGAAATTCAATACGAAACTAATTTATTGATGTATTTATAAGAAGAAAATTAGAATTAGAATGGAATGTTAAAAATTATATTTTATTTAATGCATTGATAATAAAATAATTTTTTATTTAATGTATATTAATAAATGCATCCATTATTGAATTGGACACATTACAGTAATGGATGTATTTATTAATATTTTTTGAATTTTTTTAGCGGCTAACAATTTTTCTTTATCCTTCTAGCAACTTCGAATATTTTAGAATTAGTATCAATGAATATTTTTAATGGAAATATTGTACCAATTTTTAATGGATTTCATATAAAAATTATTATTAAATTATTTAATAGAGGAAAATTATTACATTTTTCTCTAAACTATGTTTTGGCATGCTATTTTTACATTAAATATGTTATTTAATTCAAATACGAATTATTTAAAATAAATGGTAGTAAGAAATAAAAGATTCATTTAAAATTTAAAAGCATCAAATGATATACATGTTTTGATTGAGTAAGAAAAAAATGCTAACATATTTGCAATAAGTTATTTCTATTTGTATAATCAAAGTGGTGTTTTTTAGTTTCAAAATCAAATCTAAAGTTATATGCATCGAATTTTAGAAAAAATACAAAATGTAGCACAAAAAAAAATATTCATTGCTAAGAATTTTAAAATATTCCAAGTTTCAAGAAGGATAAAGAAAAATTGTTAGCCGTTAAAAAATACAAAAAATATCAAATCCAATACATCATGCATAAGGAGAATGAACAATAATTACATATGGATAAATGTTATAAATATGTTTTTAAATATTATTTAACAAATCTTATTTTTGGAAATTTTAATATTTCTAGATATAACAAAGTTGTAGATTTCTGTAGAAAAAAAATGTGCTTAAGAAATTCAGTTCAAGTAATAAATGGGAAATAAAGAATTGCTGTAATCTTTCAAATGACAGATTACAGCTAATGTTGAAATTATTATTCAAATTAAAATTATTTTAAAATTTGGATATTATTTAACAAGATAATAAATAAAAAAAGGGACAAATAAAGCATTAGTTGTAGAGAAAAAATTCAAAAATTTTTAGAAATTAAAAAAAATTATAACAATTATTATGTGAATAATTTACAAATGTAAAATATTAATAAAATTTGGAATTAATTTAAATTTAATACATTTATTTGAAATAGTTATTATAGAAACATTTAGTAATATATGTTCACAAGCAAATTATTTATCCTATTTGTTCCTATAAAGAACAATAGATGGCGCCAGGATATCGAATCAAATCATTTAAAAAGAATTTTCGCCTTGTGATAAATGTTGTTGACATAACTAATAAATTCTACCTCCAGCAAAACGTCATAAAAACAGAACTCTTATAGCATTGGTTAATTCTTACACCCACTAATAAAGATTTTAGGAGATAAGCTCATTCATATTAGGCTATTTTACTAAATCAAAATAAAGGAAATATCACATCTTTGGCGCAGTTTGGCGAAGACATGCGAAATTTGCCGTTTTTTGTAGCAGAATGTAACAAGGCATGAACTTTGGAGCAGTTTGGCGCAGATTTTCCAACCCTGTAATTGACTGGGCCGATTTTGATGAAATTTTGTGGGCAACGTTCGTACCTGTTACGGAGTTCCTAGGTGGTTTTATGAAACACTATACCTCCACATCTTAAATTAGTTAGAAAATAAGCATTTAATGAAGTTGCTTCAATTTTAGCATATTAATAAATAAAAGAAAAACAATTTAAAAGTTAGGAAAAACATTTCTTGCTTGAGAACAATTAAAGCAAGAGATCGAAAAAGCTAAAGCTAAGGTACAATTAGGAGTCCGTTGACGATGCCCAAAAAAAAAAAATTAAGATACAAGTTAAAAATAAAAATTTAAAGCTAAGAAAAATAAAATAAATGAACAAAAAAGTACAAAAAACATATTGCAAACAAACAATCTTTCATTGACTGGCTCGCCGACAGATGGCGCCATCAGTCCAGTAAACAAGGTAAAAACCCAACAGAAGTTGGGGAAGTGAAATTTTGTGTGTGTTTGAACGGGTCCATGGATGGTTTAGATTCACAATTCGACCAGGTAGATGACGCTGCAATTGATATAATTTTTTTGTATGTGTGTTTGTGACTGAACTCCTACACGATTGGGTCGATTTTGATGAAATTTTTTGTATGTATTTGAGTGGGTCTCTGAATGGTTTAGATCCACAAGTGGACCAGGTAGGTGGCGCTGCAATCGATATAATTCTGTACGTGTGTTTGTCACTGAACTCCTCCTGAACGGCAGGATTGATTTTGATGAAATTTTTTGTGTGTGTTTGAAATGGGCCCCTGGATGGTTTAGATCAGGGGTCTAAAAACTACGGCCCGCGACAGCGAATAGCTTATTGTTGCTGTAATAAGTTGGATAAAAAAAACACAAAATGACAATAACTCGGTTTTATTTACTTGCTATGTAAAGCTTAATGGCAAGCATAATATGCAGAAAATTTAACCGCGGTTACCCTCGGTAGTTAAACCTACCTATTTCCGCTTTTAACCAATAGATGTCGTCAAGTGTCACGGTCGTATCGATAAACACAATAGTAATTGTAGTAATTAAACTAGTGAATTTAGCAAGCGTATGCTCGCTCAGAGCGCGTACTCGGCGACTAGTCTAGAAATTATAGATGATGGCAGAAAAATTAAAATTGTTTTGGCCCTTGGTATTTGTTACGTCGAAACCCAGGTCCCCCTGCTTAGGGGAGGTCAACGCCCTATGCCCAGAAAAACACCCTGTCTGTGGGGGTGTCTGGAGAGAAAGAAGGAATGTAAGTAAAAGGAGTTGAAACTCAGCGACCAAAGAGAATGGTTGTGTGGCAGTCGATCCTCGAGCGCGATGGCTGCATAAACAAATGAGTTCAATAAGTGTAACCCCAGAGAGAGGTTGTGTGGTCAGTTCATCTCCGAGTTTGATGGCTGCCATAATTAAAGGTGTTTTATTTACATACAGTCCACTGCGTCGAGTATTTATTGGAGTTTGTTTCTTGTGTGAGCTATCGAACATTTTGGTCCAGTCTCCCGGAGACGGATTAGTTGTGAAATAGAGTGATCCATTGGATTTCCACGAATCGTTGGCTGCATTCTACCATGAGTTCGGTAGGTGAAGTTTAATAATTCTAATGTGTTGGACATTTAGCTTGATTTAGTATATAGTATAGTGTGTCTATTGCTAAAGTATAGTGTCTTTATTGTGGATATTGCCTAACTAGCATGGTCGATTGTTTAGTTTGAGTTTTTATGTGTTAGTTGCCTTTGTTTGTTGTGTTAATTTAGGTTAATTAAGGTGTTGAATTAGAGTTTTTAGTTTGACAGGTTTTGTTAAGTTCTGCAGTGCATTGTTTTAGTGAATTTAAGTGAATAAACAATGTCTGTTACGTTAAATCTTGAAAGATGAGCTGATTGAGGTTGCGGAAGAGATGGGCTTAACCATTCCAGTCAAGGCTAGAAAAATAGACTTGATTGACTTGATCAAATCCAGTCATGTCTATAGAAGCAGGATTGAAATAGTGCGCAATCTTGTGGATGGTGTTTTAGAAGAAAGGAGGGAAAAGAAAGAAAAATTCGAGAGGGACAAACGAGAAAGTGAAATAAAATTAGAGATAGAGAAAATTCATTTAGCCAAACTTGAAAAAGAGTTGGAACTTGCAAAATGGAAAAGGGATTCAGCTAAAACTTCCCAATTTAGCTATTATAAAGGAGTGAGTGATGACTCTTTGTCTTCCTCAACTGAAGATGAGTCATGGCCCAATAGTTTAGATTCTTCAACTTCTAATAAGAAAAATGTTACTCCATTATCAGTTGTGAAGCCAACATCAAACGTGTGTAATCTTACTCCCCGACCATTTTTCAATGTTTATAATTATTTTGCGTCAAATAATTCTGCACAGCAAAACAGTGCAAAAACTGACAATGTTCCAGAAAAAGGTGTTTCTAACAAAGTCAGTACAAAAGAGAATTTGAACGAATCCAAGAAATCAAGTGATTCAAACAGCAACACTTCTCTCCACCAAACTCGAACCTCTCATATTCCCTCAACAACATCATCTATGTTAGAAGCAAGTAAAGAGAAACCTAAATCTATTGAGTCTCGCAGTGTAAAACCTGTAGTTCCTTCTAAGCCTACATAACCTGTAAAGCCTATGATTTCTAATCGACCACGTACTTCTGTGAAAGAAAATGATATTGAGGAGAGAGAAATAGAAAATTCAAATCTTATTCTTCAGAATACTGTGTTTGGCTTTGGTGTCTGGGTGCAGCACCACAGGAAATGTAAATAGAGAGCATTGTGGACTATCCACAGATATAGTTGATTTTCCATTGAGAAAAATTTTGCCTGTAGAAGGGTTTGAGAAATTGGAATTAACAAGTGATAGTGAAAATTCTATATGCGAGAAAATAATTGAGGAAAATGTACCAGATGCTACTTATTCAACTCATCATGGCGTTTACCGGCCTGAGAAATTACGAGTATTTAATTGTTCCTCAAAGACCTTGAATGGAGCTACTATCAACGGATCAGAGATAAGAGTGGACCCATCCCGAGCTGGTGGAGTTAAACGAGAAGACCGTGGTGATGGAGACATCCGTGGCAGTAAAGATGGTGGCTATTCCAGTGGAGATAAACGAGGAGACTGTGGAGGAGGAGAATACCGTGGAGTCAGAGGAGATGCTTTCCGTTATGGAGGAGATAGAGGAAGCAGATATGGTAAACCATCATATGGATGCGGCGGAGTCTATAAGAGTTCAAGCTACAGGAGCCGTTCAACTATGGGACCGTCGAAGAAACAAAGGTGGCTGGTAAGGGAATATGCCCTGAACGGCAAATGCCATTGCCGAACCTCAACTGTTCGTGTGAGAGTATAACATCTGTTACAGTTGGTGTTTAATATGCTTCAATGGTCTTCAACATTTAATTTTGAGAATTCATCAACTACCTTTGTGAGAGTGCCTTGAAGCTTAAGACATCTAAGTAGTTTATTGCAGTGATTCGAAATCAAGTGATTAAAAGACTTTCGTGCTCATCAGAGTTGCTACAATTCATCGATTGTCATCTGATTTCCAGTGATACCACATTAGGTGAGACCAGAGTTCCTGGCTGGAGAAAAGTATGCTGATCAACCGATCCAGATCCTTGAAAAACAGGACGAGAACTTTTCTGAACTGAGTGATCCAGTGTTGGTGAGAACAAATTGTTTATGAAACAAGTGACTGAAATTTCATGAACTATTTATTGAGTTTAAGTAATAATTATATAAAAGTTTAAGTATCTAAGTTACATATTTAGATTTATTAAAAATACTAAGTGTTTGTCATTTAAACTAAATTATTCAATTGATAATTTATTTATATTGATAATTTATATATTATTATTTTTTTTGTTATTCATGCATGATAGAAATTAATATTGCTGAGATATTTCTGGTAAAATCTATTCAACAAGAAAAGTTTTCAAAAGTCTATTGAAAGATAAGAAAGTTATGTCGAAGAGTAAATTAAAATCTTTAAATTCCTTTTAGATTTAGATGGAATCTTAAGAGTAGGTGGACGTTTGAGTACGGTATGTAGTTGTGATAAAATACACCGTATAATTTTGCCTAAAAATCATGCATTTACTGAGATGTTAATTTCTTATTACCATATAAAATATTTTCATGTAGGATTATCTGCTCTTTTGTGTCATGTACGTGAGAAATTCTAGCCTATAGGTGGAAAATCTATTTGCAGAAAAATAGTGCATAAATGTGTTATGTTTTAAAGTAAACCCTATAGTGTCAACACAATTAATGGGTAGATTACCAAGAGATAGAGTTACCTTGAATTATCCATTTAGTGTTTCAGGGGTAGATGTCTGTGGACCATTTTTAGTTAAAATTAGTAAACAAAGAAAGAGTATTGTGTGTAAAATGTATGTATGTTTATTTGTTTGTTTGTATTTAAGGCAGTACATATTGAGATTGTTTCTGATTTATCATCCGAATCCTTTATAGCTGCTTTAAAAAGATTTATTGCACGTAGAGGCAAATGTGCTAAATTATACTCTGATAATGCAAAGAATTTTGTAGATGCGAACAGAGAAATTCAAAAGTTTCATGAGTTAGTTATTAATCCTGATATTAAGTTATCTTCATATTTATGTGAAGAAGGTATTGAATGGAAATTTATTCCCCCCCTCGAGCCCCAAATTTTGGTGGTCTCTGGGAAGCGGCCATTAAATCATTTAAGTTTCATTTTAGAAGAGTAGTTAAAGGTGCTAGTTTAAATTATGAAGAGTTTTAACTGTATGTATACAAATAAGAATATATACAAATTCTTTGTATATATAAGAATATATTCTTTGTAGGAATACAAAGAAGTAATTTAAATTCTAGACCATTGAGTCCAATTTCTACTGATAGTGATAACTTCGAAGTTTAACTCCAGCCCATTTTTTGATTAATCGATCAATGAACGCTATTTTAGAGCCTAATTTAATTGATTTAAAAGATAATAATCTTAATAAGTGGCAAAGGGTAACTAAAATAGCCCAATTAGTGTGGAGAAAATGACACCGTAGCTATTTAAGTGAATTGCAACAAAGAAATAAATGGGTCTTTGAAAAAGACAATGTAAACATTGGTGATTTAGTGCTATTGGTTGATGATAATTTACCTACTTACAAATGGTCTTTAGGCAGAATAATTGATATTTATTATGGTGTTGATAATAAAATCAGAGTACTTAATATAAAAACCCAGAGTGGAATTTTTAAGAGACCAGTATCAAAAGTGTGTGTTTTGCCTATGCCAGAGTAATTTCCTAGAGTACTTTATTTATATTCATGGTATTATGTTTGTAATTTGTTTAAATTTAGTACAATGTATACATATATATATATATTCATTTTTTCAATGACTTATTATATGTTTAGAATTGTTAATTTGTATGTTAGAATGATTTATTGTATATTATTGAATGTTTAGTAAACATATCAATGGGTGGCGGTATGTTACGTCGAAACCCAGGTCCCCTGCTTAGGGGAGGTCAACGCCCTATGCCCAGAAAAACACCCTGTCTGTGGGGGTGTTTGGTGGGCCAGGGAGAGAAAGAAGGAATGTAAGTAAGAGGAGTTGAGCAACTGCGACCAAAGAGAGAGGTCGTGTAGCAGTGCATCTTCGAGCATGATGGCTGCATAAATAAAAGAGTTGAACTTCTGTAACCAACGAGAAAGGTTGCGTGTGGCAGTCCATCTTCGAAATTGATGGCTGCCTAAATAAAGGAGATTAATTATTTACAGTCCATTATTATTATTATCCACTGTGTCGAATATTATTGGAGTTTATTTTATGTGTGAGCTATCGAACACATTTGTTTATCTGTATCAGGTCCATCATGGTGCATCCTGATTAGCATTGAATCAGCTATATATCCGTCATTCAAGTGAGGAATAGCCTCGTGTCAAAGTGCCCGGAATTTTAAAACAGTGTTATAATTTTTTAATTAATGAGAAATAAAAATTAACTTTGTGCATTAGATAATTTTATGTGTGCGTGTATATGTGTATGTGTGGAAAACCCAAGCGTAGGCAACCTTGTGCATTAGATAATTTTATGTGTATGTGTATATGTGTTTGTGTGTAAAAACCCTAGAGTAGCCAACCTTATGCATTAGATAATTTTATATATGTGTATGTGTGGAAAACCCAAGGGTAGCGAACCTGTCGATTCCAAATGCTTGCATACACAATCACAATCACTATTAAAAGCAGTGATTGCAAAGTACCCTGCTGGGGTATCCAAATATAATCCCTCCTACTCAATACCTGCATTGCAGCTGTTACCACAGTACTACATTAGTAAACAAAAATCGTTTCTACGAATAAAAAAAAAGACATTAATGTTAAATTGAAAGAAAAAATTTAATTTTTTTAACTGATTCAGTGTCGTAAAATTAGGGATATTTTAATGAAGATTAATTATTTTGATTTTTTTATAAGATAAAATACGATATTACTACGCAATGAAAAATGTCAACATCACAATCCATTATACCTAAGTTATGTTTGCAATTCAGTAGATTTCCTCAATAAACACGTCAAATGTTGTAATCAGTTCCGTTCTAGTTTCGTTTTGATTCATTGTGTTTCAATTTCTAACGATAGCTTATTAACGTTAATGTTAAGCAACATTCGAATAGTCTATTAACAGTAAGCAATATTCGAAAAAAAATTTGTTAACAAAAAAATTAAACTTTTGTCATTTATTACTTTTTAAAAAAAATGCCTTTTTTTAATGTTTATTAATATAGCACTCATGGAAAATTGTATTCATTTGAAAAAATTGTTAACAATAAACGTTTACTTTTACAACCTTTACAACAATTAAAATATTTTTCATCATCATCATCATCAGTGGCTCAGCAGTCCCATGGTGGGCCAAGGCCGTCTGCCAAGTGGCAAATTTCGAGACGGAAATGTTTTTCTTTCTACGGGGAAAGGTTGTCAGCCCTACCTCTACAATCATATTTACAACGCGTGACAATCATACCTACAGTTTAAAGTGGATTCCAAACCACTACAAACATCCATGGCACTGGCGGGATTCGAACCCGAAACCTGTGGCACCGAGCGTCAGAGCGCTAGTCACTCGGCCAGCCCCAAAATATTTTTATTTAACAAAATTTTTTCTAAATATCAGCGAAGATTTGATTGAAATTAGTTATTAGTTAGAAAGTTTGTCGCCGATTGGTTAAAATAAGCAATACGAACTTTTATCTAGATAATTAAAAGATCAGACTGTTAAAAATAGATTGCAGTATCATATATAAACTACCCTTGCATATTTATATACGAGATCAACAAAAAGTCAGTAATCTTCCGAAAAATTTATAAAAAAAAGGGAGCTAATACATGAAAGATAAGAATGACATATGCATCGAAATCCATATCATAAATTTAGATTTTTTTTTTTTTTTTTTTATCTGTGTGGTATGAAAAACGAATTCATTTCAAATTTGACAGGTGTTGGTTCAACACATCGAAATTCATATCGTAAATTCGTTTTTTTTTCTCTGTGGTATGAAAAAGAAATTGTTTCTTAATTCATCAACATGTGGCAAAGGGCGAGATGGCAGAGTGATTAGCGCTCTGGCGCTGTGTGCCACAAGTTTCGGATTCGAGTCGCGGCAGTACCAAGGACGTTTGTTGTGGTTTGGAATTCACTTTAAACCGTATATCCCTGTCTAATATGACTGTAGAGCGTAGGGCTGATAATCCTACCCTGTAAAAAGTCAGCATCATGAAACCAAGTCAGACTTCTACCTACGGGTGCTCCATCCCAATAATAGAACATTCCTCCCTCTTTCTATAAGACCACATGGGCTCTTGGACTTGGTCTAGATGTTACAAGTGGGATAAAACACAGGTGGCAGTTCTTTGCTATCTTATTTTTATGATAAGGGGAAAAAATAGATATTTAACTTAAAAAAAAAAAATTACATCTTACACAGGGGTGGAAAATCAAAAAATGATTTTTGTATCAGGGCAAAATGCATTTTTATGACAGATTTCAGTTGTTACGTAGCAGGGCAATTTACATTTTTGTAGTAGCTTTCTCTCTCACTCAGTGGTTTCGTAGCAATATATTTTTACATTAACAGTTCTTCTTCAAATTTCAAAGAATATATTAATTAATTTTATATTATTTAGCAAACGTATGATTGATATGAAATAAAAACGCACGATTTGTATCGCAATTGAATTAAATTCGATCATTTTGTATGATATTCGAAATTCAATACGAAACTAATTTATTGATGTATTTATAAGAAGAAAATTAGAATTAGAATGGAATGTTAAAAATTATATTTTATTTAATGCATTGATAATAAAATATTTTTTTATTTAATGTATATTAATAAATGCATCCATTATTGAAGTGGACACATTACAGTTATGGATGTATTTATTAATATTTTTTTAATTTTTTAGCGGCTAACAATTTTTCTTTATCCTTCTAGCAACTTCGAATATTTTGGAACTCGTAGCTATGAATATTTTTAATGGAAATATTATACCAATTTTTAATGGATTTCATATAAAAATTATTAGTAAATTATTTAATAGAAAAAAATTATTACCTTTTTCTCTAAATTTTGTTTTGACACGCTATTTTTACGTTAATTATGTTATTTAATTCAAATACGAGTTATTTAAAATAAATGGTAATAAGGAACAAACGATTCATTTAAAATTTAAAAGTATCAAATGATATATGAGTTTTGATTGAGTAAGAAAAAAACTCTTTATATATTTACAATAAGTTATTTCTATTTGTATAAGCAAAGTGGTGTTTTTTAGTTTCAAAATCAAATCTAAAGTTATATGTATCGAATTTTAGAAAAAATACAAAATGTAGCACAAAAAAAAATATTCATTGCTAAGAATTCTAAAATATTCCAAGTTTCAAGAAGGATAAAGAAAAATTGTTAGCCGTTAAAAAATACAAAAAATATCAAATCCAATATATCATGCAAAAGGAGAATGAACAATAATAACATATGAATAAATGTTATAAATATGTTTTTAAATATTATTTAACAAATCTTATTTTTGGAAATTTTAATATTTCTGGATATTGCATAGTTGTAGATTTTCTGCAGAAAAAAAAAAACGTGCTTAAGAAATTCAGTTAAAGTAATAAATGGGAAATAAAGAATTGCTGTAATCCTTCAAATGACAGATTACAGCTAATGATTAAATTATTATTCAAATTAAAATTATTTTAAAATTTGGATATTATTTAACAAGATAATAAATAAAAAAAGGAACAAATAAAGCATTAGTTGTAGAGAAAAAATTAAAAAATTTTTAGAAATTAAAAAAAATTATAACAATTATTATGTGAATAATTTACAAATGTAAAATATTAATAAAATTTGGAATTAATTTAAATTTAATACATTTATTTGAAATAGTTATTATAGAAACATTTAGTAATATATGTTCACAAGCAAATTATTTATCCTATTTGTTCCTATAAAGAACAATAGATGGCGCCACGATATCGAATCAAATCATTTAAAAAGAATTTTCGCTTTGTGATAAATGTTGTTGACATAACTAATAAATTCTACCTCCAGAAAAACGTCATAAAAACAAAACTCTTATAGAATTGGTTAATTCTTACACCCACTAATAAAGATTTTAGGAGATAAGCTTCATATTAGGCTATTTTCCCTTGGTTACTAAATAAAAATAAAGGAAATACCACATTTTTGGCGAAGACATGCGAAATTTGCCGTTTTTGTAGCAGAATGTAGCAAGGCATGAACTTTGGAGCAGTTTGGCGCAGATTTTCCTCCCCTGTAAATGTCTGGGCCGATTTTGATGAAATTTTGTGTGTGTTTGAACGGGTCCATGGATGGTTTAGATTCACAATTGGACCAGGTAGATGGCGCTGCAATTGATATAATTTTTTGTATGTGTGTTTGTCACTGAACTCCTACACGATTGGGCCGATTTTGATGAAACTTTTTGTATGTGATGAAACTTTTGATGAAACTTTTTGTATCTTTTTGAGTGGGTCCCTGAATGGTTTAAATCCACAAGTGGACAAGGTAGGTGGCGCTTCAATCGATATAATTCTGTACGTGTGTTTGTCACTGAACTCCTCCTGAACGGCAGGATCGATTTTGATGAAATTTTTTGTGTGTGTTTGAAGTGGGGCCATGGATGGTTTAGATCAGGGGTCTCCAAACTACGGCCCGCGGATCAAATCCGGCCCGCGACAGCGAATAGCTTATTGTTGTTGTAATAAGTTGGATAAAAAAATACACAGAATGACAATAACTCGGTTTTATTTACTTGCTATGTAAAGCTTAATGGCAAGCATGATATGCAGAACATTTAACCGCGGTAATTATGCCTACCTATTTCAGCTTTTAACCAATAGTTGTCGTCAAGTGTCACGGTCGTATCGATAAACACAATAGTAATTGTAGTAATTGAACTGGCAAATTTAGCAAGCGTATGCTCGCTCAGAGCGCGTACTCGGCGACTAGTCTAGAAATTATAGATAATGGCAGAAAAATTGAAAAGGTTTTGGCCCTTGGTACTTACTGGAGTAAACAGTATGGTCCTAAGGCTGGAAAGTTTGGAGACCCCTGGTTTAGATACACAATTGAACCCGATAGGTGGCACTGCAATCGATATAATTATTCTGTACTTGTGTGTATCACTGAATTCCTCCTAAACGGCTGGGCCGATTTTGAGGCAATTTTGTGCGTGTGTTTGAGTGGATCCCTGGATAGAATGAATTTACCATTGGACCCTGTATGTGGCGCTGCGATCAGATTCCAGTATTGTTTTTTTATTTTCAGGTTCAGGACAACGTCTACCGGGCCGTCTAGTATAGTATATAGAGAGAGACGCCATTCTAAATCGAATTGTTTGGTCGATTTGTAGTTAATTCCTTGATCTTAATAGACAATAAAGCTAGACCACCAAGAGTTCGCCTGGTGGTCAATTACCTTTGTGAGGAGACTATAGGGTGTATACGTTGCCCAGAATGTTGTCTGAATTACAACGATTGAGCATGTTTTGCGTATTCTAGAGGCCACCCCCAACAGCATCTTCAAACTACCTTGATATAAGAATGGAATTTATTGGCAAATGTATTAATGCAGGCAATTTCAGTAATAAGCATACCTGCTGCTGTTCAACTGTTAGACGTAATCATATTCTATATTGAAATTAATCACACATTGAATAGATATTATGTTTCTATTTTATTTTCAAGATGGAAGGTAAGCGTCGAGTTTTTCTTTTGTGCTTAATTTGCAAAGGAATGTTTAATTAATGCTTTTGGCCACATTAAAATGAGTAGAAATTTCCCAATCAATTTTTGGAAGCCAATATTTTTATATATTCTCTAAAAAAAAGTGAAGCAGCAATAAAAGAACACCAGGAAACTAGAGAATCAACTGTGAATGGCAGCAATGAGAAAACATCCAAAATATAAGTGATATTTCTTCAGATTTCTTGAAAGCATTCAAGAACGATGAATTAAACCTGAGCATTTCATTGTCAATCATTAATTCAATTTTGTGGATGTGTGACAGATATCACACTAATGGTTGGACGCTTACGGGTCAGTGCGCAATGACATTATGAACAGTAGTGTATCAGTGTTCATCAGTTTAAATTCGTATTTAAGGGTTTATGTGCTACCATTTATGCTCAAAATCCGAAATATTTATTTTTTCATATTAGAATGTTTAGATTTATGTTTTCATATTATTTACGTAATGTTGTAATTTAATATTGATTTGGCATTCATTTTTTTTTTTTTTTTTTTTACTATTTCATTTATACTATTGTAAGATTTTTCTGTGTTGCTGTATCGGGCTGTTTATCAAATATTTGTTTTATCATTTCTATTGCTTTTTTATTAATTGATCTATAGAATTAACTTGACACAAATAATCAGTTGTATTACTTGCATTTAAACTTAAAACATTTTAAGTAAATATAATAAAATTGCTACTTTGAATAAATTCAGAATAATAAAATACAGCAATTTCAAAATACATCAGTTATAAAAGGCCCTTTATTAGAATGAATATATAATAAAGACACACTCTACAGACATTTTCACTTGGTGAATACAATGCTTTCCATGGGAGAAAAAAAAGAGGGGAAAGTACACAATCTCTTCCAGACAACTGGAACATTGAAAAAAAAAAAAAAAAAAAAAGATTTAAACAAAATCTAGTCACATGCAATACAAAACACGATACATAAATAATTAAATTTTATAGAAAAATTCTTTTAATTACAAATGCAACAAATTATAACATTATCTCACTTTTCCAAGCATTAAAACTGTAAGATTTTTAAATTTAATTCTTCTCAATTTTTCTTTTAGCAAAATTATTTCTCGTTATTTATCAATCTGAACATGAAAAATTAAATTTAGTTCAAATTGGAAAAAAATTTACATACATCACTAAAACATTTAAAAAATTCTTTGTGCATAATAAATGGCACTTTTATTATTATTTTTTAAACATGTTTGAAGAAAATAATTTCATTGAATAAAAATATCATTTTGCAAATGCAATGTTACTAAAAATATTGCTAATTACAAACATGAAAGAATCTACATAAATAGTAGTAAATTCATTCATTCATGTGTGCCTTTTATTCAATAACCTTTTACCTTTATATTGAAAGAAAAATATTTATATAATATTTAGAAAATTGTATTATAAATTTATTTATATCTTTTAAAACATTAGAAACATATCAGTAATTTTACATTCACTATTTTACAATATAGCATTTATGTGCATTATTTTTGAAATACGATATAGTTATTATAAATAATCAAAAAAATTAAAAAGCATAATTTGTGTAGCTGGCAATAACAGTAAATAAATGCCTTCAGACTAATTTATCTCTTTATAGTTAGAATTGCACAATAATTAAAACAAAGTTAAGGAATTAAAAATACTATTTTCCTTGTTTTCAAGAAATGTAACTGCATACCAAACTTTACAAATTATAAGCAAGTAATTTAAATTAGGAATGAACTTTATACTTATTATAATAAAGGCATTTGCTATTTATTACATAAATATAATTTCATAAACATTATGAAAAATATAATATAGCATTATTAAAGATAATTATTATTAAAGATAATCATTTAAATTTAAGTCATCAACATTTTTTTTTTTTTTCTATTTAAAAAAAAATAATGTAATAATTTTACAGTTTAAAACTAAACATTAGAAGAAAGTTCGAGTATGAGTTGCATGAACGTATAATAAAACTACACAAATAATAAATAGTATATTTTAATATCCTTAACATTTCAAAATAATTCAATAAATATAATTTGAATACATGGAACACTTAATGAATTAATTTAATTCTACGAGAAATGTATTTTTTTTAAAGTTGTAGGAATAAAAAAATTTATTAAATAGCAAAGAACAAAAAGAAATATTATTTTCTTCATAAAAATAAGCTTCAAATGCATCTAAATATTAGAATAAAATATTAATTTTAATTAATTTGTCTTTTATTTACAAATTATTATTACAAACAAAAATTTAGCTTCCTCATACATTAATTAAAGGTTTATTCAAAGTTATATGATTTAGGAACTGTCTCAATAAAGGGATTAATTAACACTATTAAGCATGCAACAAGTATGATATTTGCTTGTTTTTCTAAACTGATTTAAAATTCTTATTTTTAGTTATTCTGTATTTTAATTAATTTTATCAAAATGAAACAAATTCATTTAATTCATTATAGTATTTATATTTAGTTATACATTTTAAATATTTGTAAATTTCATAGTAGAGAAACCGTTGCAGTTTAATAGCTCATTCATAATTAAAAAGTAATGTATAAAAAAAATTAACTTTTATATGTTTGATTTTATTGGGAGAATATAGAATTTAAAAAAAAAAAAATTTTTTTTTTCTTTCTTTTAGAAATAAATATTTGTATAATATTAAACAAATTGATAAAAATAAAAGCATTAGACATAAAATTCTGAAACTACACAGTTCACACAATGATTTTTTCTTTTTATATCAATATTTTAATATTGCTTCAAAATTGTTTTTAGTTAAATTTTGCTTAAAATACAATAACCTCTCTTTATTGACCATAAATATACTTTTACGGACTCTGGATAATTTAAAAGAATAAAACATGTACATTTAATTACATATATATTAAACACATTAAATATGTACATGTTTAATAATGAAAATGCAAGCAGCATTGTTGATCTTGACCACTAGATGGCAAAGCAAACAGCCAAAACTAGAAGATAAATATGAAAGCAAAGCCTTGATTGGTGCCAGATTATAGAATGTGCTGAATTATCAAATGTCAGATTAAAGAGAGGTTACTATAATTTGTTTTCTTTAGTTATTATAACACATTAAAATAGATGGTGATATAAAAGTAACAGAAACAATGCTATTAACTCATTTAATTGCATAATAATAATTTTAAAAAACTGCTTAAACACATGTCAGCACACATAGCAATGTCATTTCTTTTGAGAACTTTATAATAGTACAAAAATAGGATAATCCTATTTTGCTATTAAATAAGCCGACTAGACCTGCTAAAGAAAAACAACTGCTTACTTAACATAATTGTACATATCACAGATGGTCTAAGGCAATTTACAATGGCACATTCATTACAAAACACTGTGTACAAAAATAGTGATACAAAAAGCACATTTTTTTTTTAATAAATATACATAATATATGTGCATGAAGAATGGATTGGATGAAGGTGAACGATCATTTAGAAAAGGGCATTCAGTTGACACAGAAATGCTTTCCTCAATATTTCTCACTTGAAGTCATAAAAAAAAAATAATAAACTATAGGAAACGTTATCAAGTTATGACAAATGTAACTTGTAAAAGTCGTCATTTGATAAATATTTAAAAACAGCACAACCTTTTTCAAATATTTTTTTATCACTTAACTGATAAGACATTTTGATTAGCTCACAATTTGAAAAACATAATTATCACTTAACTACAGCATAGAGTGAGAATTGCAAAAACTAAGAAGTTCCCCATATTTAATCTTTTGGCCAACTGCTATATTAAAATTAATATCTTTAGGAGCTTCAAATATGAGAACAATAGTTGAGCCTAAATTAAATTCACCAAAAGGTTGTCCCTTTTCTGTCACATTAACAGGTGGATTGAAATGCATTTCTTCACATGTTCCTTTCTTGCACTTTTTTCTGTTGGTTTCTAGAGTCTAAAAATGAAATTATATTAATATTTTTATCACATTTATTTATATCAAGCTATTTAAGGAACAATACTTCTTTCATTTTAGTATGCAAATAACTATTTTTCCAATAACTTTAATAAAACCAAATTTTTTCAAAAATCTTCAACAGAAAGAATGCTCAGTGAAAAATTTGTACCAAAACAGAATGTTGCATGCTATTTAAAAATAGTATTCACATATATATTATTAAATTATATTAATTTGTATTAAGAGTTTTAAAGTAATATAAAACTTTTCCAAGAAAACATTCTTGCATTAACACAAGTTTTTAAAATCAAATCATACATAAAACTGGTACTAATAGTCAGTATTAAAAGGTATAGCTAAATATATTATACTACTGAATTACTAATATCTATGAATAATTAATTTTGAACAATACAGTAATAAAAAATAAAGCAATAAATTCCTGTTTTATACAATTAAGATAAAACATTAAAAATTTAATTTTTCAACTAATTAAAATATGATCTTTTTTAAAAAAATCAACATTAAAATGATCAGATAAAAATTAATTTATAATTTTAAGCAAACAATAATAACATGTTTGAAAATTCAATAATAATTTCTTAAAATAAAAATATTTAAACAAAATATAAAGAAAAACACATAAAAATAGTGTGGACAAAGAACTTATTTTAAAAGCATAATTATTAATTTGTGAAACAAAGGTAATAAAACATTCATATGTCTTTAAGTTAGTCTCATTAAAGTAGATAGCAAAAAAAAGAAAAATTTTATGATGCTTTTATCGAGTAATCTAAAAATTTTATAACTTAAATTATATACAGTTATATTAAAAATATATCTTACCTCATCAAAATAAACTCTGATTGATCCAACATTGGTTGCTCCAACAGCTGTTAATGAAAAGAAACCATGCTGCCATTCACCAGAGTACACAACCCTTTCATTCAAATTGAAAAGACCAGCTATCCAATTAACAATACCGGGACATACACTCAATAGTTCTCCTACAAAAAGAATTACTTATAAGAATATATGCAGAAACACCAAAAATACCATTTTGACTATCCAGTCATTAAAGTTTTGGTATTGTTTTCTAAGCAATATTACAAAATTCATCATACAACTTATAAAAGAATGATTAGAAAAAAAATATTAAAATAGGGAAAACAAATATGGTAACTGTATAAAGTAAAATATTTTCTATTTTAGATATTTGTATTCTTACAAATATAATTTGGTAATCTTCTTTTTCAACAAAAACATTACTTATTGCTCAAACATTGAAAATTACGTATTAAATTTAAAAAATATCTTAGCAAAAATTTTGCCATAGACAATATAAGTCCACAGTATATTTAAAAAATAAACCTGAAATAATATAATTAGGATTAAAAATTACTTTTAAATTAATACAATAGTAACAATTCATGATAAATTACCATAATGAAAATATATATATCTACTCTTATAAATAATTAAGAAAGTATAACATATATATTAAGGTGGTTCTAAAAAACAACTTTTGAAATTTTGATAAAGCACTCACCCATTTTGTTTTATCATGTAAAAAAAGGCTTTCACAGAAATTTCAGATTTTAATAAAACTGTTAGGAATGGCTACCAAGCTTTAAAATTTTTTAAAATTTCACATCAAATTGGAAAACACAAATAACAATACATAACAACTACTGAATTTTATAAGAGTGCATTTTCTTTTGTTTTCATTTCCTTCCTTCTCCATTAGTTCAACTAAAAGTCAATTTTTATGTTGAGTCATAACACTTTTTGCTAATCGCATCAAATAGTAAATCATACAGCTCAACAAGGGAAACCACAAATATTTGGCTTGTTGATCAAATATCTACATCAATGAGCCAAACAAAGTTGCCATTTAAAAGAGAAGTTCTGAGCATTCTATTATAAAAATTAAATAAACCTAAATAATCAAGATTCCAACTAGATTAAAAAAGTACATTGTATATAAGACTGAGGAACATTTTAAAAAATAGCACAAGCTTAAAAAGAGCAAGGAATATAAAACCAATTGCTCGGAAATCTTAAAGCAGAAAGATAATGGAGAATAACTCTACAAAACATCTGATATTGCTTAATATTGATGTCCTTAATATAATCAAAATCTGAGAAAATAAAGAATTTTTTATTTCCTCAAAGACAAAAGGACAGCCAGTTAAAGC
Organism: Caerostris darwini; assembly: GCA_021605075.1. Lineage (NCBI taxonomy): Eukaryota > Metazoa > Arthropoda > Arachnida > Araneae > Araneidae > Caerostris > Caerostris darwini. The sequence continues at coordinate 616,680 of BPLQ01004692.1, forward strand.
GAGAAACGAAGTTTAAAAGATATTTTTTAAATAGGCAAGAAGGCTATTGAAAATAGGGTTACTTTTGAAAAAATAAGAACTTAAAGAAAATAAAAGATTGCTATTTGATCAAATACAAATTCTTTCAAATAGATATGAAGATAAAAATATAATAATGTGTTTTTAGTGATAGATACAAAAAAAAAGTGAAATTCTATCACTTAGTAGCGATAGATGTTCTTTGAACGAAGAACAGTTAAGTTAGTCTGATGACCACAATGCAGAAAGAGAGGCAAAAAGAATATTCTAGACAATAATTTTGTTCCAAGTCTCAATGTAGCAAATTCATATGATAAAAAAGCAGCTATTGGTTTGAACAACAGCACTTAAAAGTGTAGACTGTGATCCATCTGAGCATAATATAAATAAATCCACTACTCAACATCTGAGAATGAAATAAGAAAATAAAGTTAAATTAGAGATTTCAAAAATAAATTCTCAAGTGATTTTCCTTTTACTGTTTCTTGTGATAAAATTTTAAAGGACATTGTTAGTATTCAAATGTTGATTGATTATCAATCATTGTTTCAAAGAAAGGCACTGATCAATAATTTTCAATGCCACAAGTTCCATTAGAAAACAATATCAACAGTACCACTAGTCATGAAACAGAATCTTGAAGAATTATTGATTAAATAAAATATTTGTGTGCTTTGATACAACTTTCCATAACACAATGTTATGTGTTCTTAACTGCGCATGTGTTCTTCTGAACAAAAAAAAAAACATGACATGTGTTCTTAACAGAAAAAAAAAAAAAAATGCTCTAGGTGGCTTGCTGTTCTTACAGTCATGTTAAAGGCAGTTGTCATTAAGTCAATTGTTGTTTCAACAGTATTTCACATACTGATGTTGAAACAATTTTAAAATTAGTGGAACTCAATCTATTATAGTGATTATCAGATAACCATAGCTAATGTTTCAGTTCATGAAAAAGTCATCAATTGTTGCATCAGACTATACTGAGTTTGAAAAAAATCAACTTGAGGAGTCCCAGGTTTGGAAGAACTACAAGGAATTTTTAGAGTTCATTATCGTATTTCTTGGAGGAGTTCACAAAAGAAAAATATGCTTTGGAGCACCAGGATTGTTACATTGTGCTCAATGGATAAGAAAGGCAATTTATTCACTTATAATATATTATTCAGTGATCAATTTAAACTATTTAACATAAAGTTTACTATAAAATGAATGATATAACAATTTAGAGAGAAGACTGGACTTGTATTAAACTATATGAGTATCAATACTGGTCAAGAATAATTACACAGAATTTTCAAGTTTTTTTCATTTATTATCCTTGTTCGAATATTTGATATATTGTATTTGCTTGTCGAAATATTCTGAACTGGCATGTTCAAGCAATTCATGAACTAACTATAATTGTTTTAAAATTTAAGATTTGATTAATTTGTATGTTATCCAGTAGCATCTAGAAGCAAAATTCATCATTTTTTTACTTAATTTATTACTTCTTTCCATATCCATAAAATCTTCAATGTTTTATCTCAAATCATGTAATTATTTTAACATTTTTTACCTTTATTCAACATCTCACTTACCAATAAATACTCCTTAAGATAGTGATTATCAATTCTAAATGGCTAACAAAATTAATACTGGCTATTACAATTTCTATAGCATTCCTAATTTATGAAATTTAACACATAGATTTTGTTAGTGGATAAAAGGCTGATACAAACAAGTAGAAGAATTGATATGGATATATGTAGATACAAACAACTACAGGGATTGATATGACTCTTTAGAGCCCAAATGTATTTTAAATTAACAATACATTTTTAGATATTAAGAATGTTTGTAGATAGTGAGAATTTAAGATAGTATTTTTTTATTTTATGAATTGACACACATCATTGCATAATTTACATCTCATCTTGCCTTCTTTCAATAAAATAAGATTATCTTCCATCATTCTAAATTACTCACTTATTATTTCCACATAATAAAGTTCCATTTATTATCTTTGGGGAAAAAAGTATTTTTGGGCTAAATTTTGTTATAATAACTTTCAATTAAAACTTTGATATGCACATACAAAAAAAAAAATAAATAAATAAAACATCGACAGTACATTTTAACAGCCTATAATCAGCACTGCAGACTAAATAAAATAAAGAATAATAAAATGTATCGAAAAATTGTCGTCCCAATTTAGGAATATGTTGGTACATCTCAAGCAATTTAAGAAATAACTGGTAAGTTCAATAACATATGACATATTTTAATCTGGCATTTTTAACATTTTCATTTGACATAACAAATTTAACATTTTTAACCTGATATAACATATTTTAATATCAGGTTGCGACACTCAATAAAATACAAAACATACATACCATGAAAATGTCTTCGATGATGCACTGTCCACTCTGCAGGTGAATGAAATTTATGATAATCTCCAGGTGCTAAATATATCACACAATGATACAAAACATTGTCCTTATTCTGAAGGAGTGATTTTTCATATACTTCATCAGTTATCTGCAGAAAAACAAATTAAATAATTAATGCTTTCTATAATATATGCATTCTTTATATTCAGACATGATAATAATCATATAAATTACCAATTGGTTTTCCTCGAAGTTTGCAAGTTTTAGTGCTAAAAATGACTTTAAAGAGTATGTAATACCCTTTACTTGCTCAATAAGTCCATTTTCAATCCTTCCAAAATGTAAAATTGTACCATCAGATGGACTAACCTACAAAAAAAAAACAAAAAAAAAAGTTATTAATTTAGATAAAAAAAAACATAATAAGCACTTTAAAAAATATATATTGCTTAAAGAATACAGTTACATCAAATCTTAGAATAAAAAATAATTAAACAGGAGAAGTGAAATTCTTATGAATAAATTACTATAGAAAATAAAGTCTTAAAAGATACAGAAATATCTTGCAAAAAAATAAAATAACTATGAGTAACAATGAGACCTATAGAATATCTATTTATCATCAATTCATTATTGGAAATACAATAACAAAAGAATACAATTAAGTATTAAATTTATATGTGGATTTTCTCAAATTGCCTATCAATACATTAATGTAAGCAAAAAATATATTACAGAAAATTAAGAAATAAGTCGGGGAAAAATTAATAAAAATTCAAAATTTAGTTTTAGTGAAAGTCTATGAATTTATAATTTAATATAATGTTATAAAATGGATCACTGCAAATAATATGTTAACCCACTTTTTAAAAAATATCCCATATTTTTAAAAAATAATGAAAAAAGTTTTCTTTGTCAATCTTGCATTTTGTGGAAGATCTCCAAAATTTGGCAAAAGAGCCCATAAGAACTTCAGATTTTTCTTCTCATACCCTGATAATCTATTTTACACTTTCCCTAATATAATCATTCATTAAATTCACTTTGGGTCAAAGCTTTATTATTTATTTTTATTGTTTAATACATATTTCATCAAAAGAATAAACAGAAAATTTTTAGAAAGAAGTAAGCATGAGAAAAAATAAAAATATTATTCTACTAACAATTATAAAATATTCAATATTTAATAGAATAAAATGAACAATTAAAATTACCAAACATTTGCCAGGATGAATAGGTCTTGCTTCTTTTTTTAACTGCCGACTAAAAAAATCCCCAAGACTTTTATAGTGATTGACATCATCAATAATAGCTTCCTCAAGCTTACAATTATATTTTGAAATAAACAAATTAAGCAGAGGTGTGCGAATAGGTTGAGGCAACTCCAGTGTAAACATCCATCCCCAAGCTCTAGATGCAGCTCGAAGAGGTAGCATAGTGTACATATTAACCTGGAAATTTTAAAAAAAATTTTAAATTGAGAACTGCGAATTAGATAAAAATAAATTTTAAAATATATCTGCACTTTTGGAAAATATGTTCTTTAAAAACAAAAAGTAATTTTTTTAAAAATTAAGAAATATTTTTAATGAGTTTTTTTTTATTTTTTAATAACATCAAGTATAATATTAAGCAAATTTTAACATCAATAAATAAGAAATTCCTCATAGAAATGTGTTCTTACTGAAAAATCAGATGCCAATAAATCAGTAGGGCTTTTTGAAGATGCTAATTTTGCAGCTTCTCTTTTTGTAACATGTCTGAATTGCTGATATGCAATAATAGCAAATCCCAATCCTATTGGTATAGGAGTCCATTTCAAAGAACGGAAATATTTCAGGATTGGGTTTGTTCTTGCTTTATGCCAAGTTTCTTCTGAAAAACTAGATTCTGAAAAAGGAAATAAAGAAAATTACTTCAAATGCAATAATAAATTGAAAACTTAAATGAAATATTGATTTTAAAATAAGATATTTCAAAATCAAAAACATTACATAATATTTATAAAAAAATTTTTACACAACATGAAAATAAAAATTATAATAATGCAATGCAATATCAAAATATATATGTCATACATTTTGGAGATTACATTAAAACAGGGATGGCCAACCAGTGGCTCACCTTGAATATTTTTCTGGCCCTGATATTTAACACACTTTTATGATGTAATGTAATGTAATATATGTAATTTCACTCATATGTAATTTTTATAACACTAAAAATTTCACTCATATTCAGTATTACTTCGCAGATAATAAAAAAAAAATTCTATTTCAACAATGCAATTTATGTTATGGAGACTCATCAACAGTTTTTCAATTGAACTATTGCAGCCTACAAGCTTTAAAATTTGAAATTAACAACTTATATAATTAATAAAAGGCCCATAAATTTTGGTATGTTTAATATTATTCGTTTACATATTCAATATAATGTTGTTTGAGAAAAGCAGAAAAATAAATGGATAAACAGCTCTAATTTTTTTTTTTTTTTTTTACTATAAGAAGAAGTAGTATTGTATCTTTAATTTATTATAAAAAAAAAAATTAAGAAGGAATGTTTACTTACTGTGTGCATAATTTTGATAATGACAAGTAACTGATGAATCTGTAAGCAAATGTTTAGTGATCTCAGAATATGGCGATACTATACAGTTTGTACTCAGTTTCCCAGAATACATTGCAAGGTTTTGTAAACTTGGAGAGGAGAAAATTGTAAACATGATGTTATGATAATTGATCCTAGAGAAAACCAATAAAAAAATTAATTCACAGATTACTTAAAGATCTAAACTTTATAAAGCATCACTACTATAGTGATGATTACTAATTCGTTACTGATTATTATATTGTTCACTATAATAATAAATGAAAACATTCTAAAGTTATCTTTTTAATCTCTGCATAAAATATAAACATCTTAAAAATTTAATTAAAAAAATTTTTTGACATCTATTTTAAATGAATCGCTGTATATATAATAATTGAAAATATCTAAAAAATTATTGTTTGCTACTTAAATTTTTCAATAGCATCAATATTTACACATAAAGTTTAACACCAATATCTATATTTTTATGGATATTTGTTTAGAATGCTCATCATAATTTGAAAATAAATATAACTTCAATGTATAATATATTACAATAATGCATGTAATTATTTCCCAATTACAATCTAAGTACAATAAATATAAATTCATTTCAGTAAATTTTTATATAAAACCTTTCTATATTTTCACTGAATGTAGTATCATACAATTAAATATTCATAAACATATCAATATGCATTTAATACTATCAGATCAGAAATGCGTTTCAGTCAAACTAAATTTTTAAATTATCCTAGATTCAACAATTGCATACATTTTTGATAATTTTATATACACCACTTTTAATGAAGGGAATAAAAATAATTTAAAGAGTAGCACAAACGTGATAATTTCTCAAAGCAAGTATTACAAAAAACAGTAATGAAATATTTCAACGTATATTAAATATTTCTCTAATTTTGTATGTATACAAACGGTATAATTAACTAATGTTCGTAAAATTAACGAAACAATATATATATATATTATATAAAGTGCATCTATATACATCATTCCCTCAAAAAGGAAAGAAAAAAAAAAAACGTTAAATCATATAAAATACTTATTTATAAAATAAAGATATGCTACAGAAGAACGATTTACGTATTAAAAATACATATAGTAAAGAATGCGAAACAATTTCAAATTATAAAATATTTAAAAACATCCTTTATTAAAAAACAAGAAAAAGCACGTTTCCAAAATACCTTTTAGAAAGCGATAGACACACCTGATTAAAACGCAACGCCTGTTGTTAATAAACAAACCACAAGGTCGAAGTAGAAGTACTTGTTATCTGAAAGTCAAAACTTTTTGATTCGAGGACGAGCTGATAAGTAATTGATGCCAAATGTAAAAATTATTTTTCGTCGTTATTTTAAAGTAAAAGAAAAATTTATTCCTATTTTATTAACTTTAATTTGAATTATTTTAATAAAAATATTATACAAATAGTAGAGCATCAAAAAAATTTTGATAAAAATATTAATATTAATGCAAGTTAATTTTTATATAATTATCATTTATAATTAAATAAATCTTTAAAAGTAAATTTCTATACGAAATTTTAAAATTTGACAATAATTTAACTCCTTCAAGTTAGGTTTTACCGCTTTTCTGCGCATGCTCTGAAAAGAACGGAAATTCTTTGGTCTCATTCGCTGGTTACTTTTTGTACAATCATTATATGGTATAAAAAGAAAGATAAAAATAAATGTAGTTTTTATAAATATTTATTTTTACAGTAAATGAAAATTACATTGAGGACAATATATTTTTAAACATACAGCGCCTCAATAAAAGTTTTCGTATAAAAGTGCCATCTTATATTTGTTAGATAAAAAGTTCAATCGATGAAAATTATGAAAATTTATTGGTTTGAAATAATTTACCAAAAACATGTTTGTCATTTTTCAATTCCTTCTATTAGCTCACACTCTCTCTATATATATCTTGTTAAAATTTTCAATCGTTAATAAAATACCTTTTATCCATCCACTCAAGTTCAAATACATTTTTTTGAAACTTGTAGTGAATGACACTTGATGTTAATACGGTTTTTTCAAATATTAATTCATTAAGTAAATTTAATTAATTAATTTTAGTTTTTTTTAGATTTATGTTGCATGTATCTAACAATAGATGGTGCCAGATGTAAGAGGAGAATTTCAACTTTATTTATAAAGGACTTTTCTGCAATATAGTGGAAAAAAGTCGGAATTGAGTTTTAAAAAAAATTTGTTACTTGTTTAAAAATTATTTTGAATAAATTCATCTTTAAACCAATAATACACCATTAAAAATGAATGATACACACAAAAAATTTCAGATAAGAACAAATAAGTATAACAAAAGAATTTTAACTGTTTATTAAATTTTTTTTTAATATTTTAATATATTCCCACGATTTTTAAGAACACTTTTAATCATTTTGGTATAGAATCGAACAAAATTTTCAATTAATAAAAAACAATTTTTTTTCTTATCATAAATTTTAGCTGCTGCTTTGAAGAAATGCTGTTTTCGAATTTTATTTTCAATTGATAAGGAAATACATTCTATTGGATTCAAATCTGGAAACTGAGAAATTATTTCAACGATTTATTTATAATTGTAAAGCACACCCAATCGAACATTTAAAACAGTATGCTCAGGATAATTTTTCTAAAGGAACTTGAAAGCATTCTGTAGACCAAGATTTTCGGCTAAGGAATTTAAAATTAAGTGTAAGATGTAAATATACTAATTCTTAGTCATAAATAAATTCGAACATATCAATATTATAATGCATTCATCGCTATGTTTACTGAATGGAAGTAACTAAACTCTTATGCAACTTTTAGCATTGGATATATTAAATTTGCTTTCATCAGAAAATATAACTGTAAAAAACGTTTTTTCCTATTTCCAACAAATGAAATTGGAAGTCTATTTTTTTACACCCATGAACACCTGCTTTCTTTTTTGCTACTCATCCTTGTTACTACATGGCTGATAAAATTAATCTTCGAACTGTATTTTACAATGAATTTTGAAAACGAGAATCTTGGAATTGGATTTACATTTCGAATGATAATTTGTTTCATTCCATCGGGCAACTTTGTTAGCTTCCCGAATTTTGATTTATTACTTAATCTGAAATGCTTTTTAATAATAGTGTCTTATAATAGTAAAAATAGAATCGTTTAAACTGTTTACTAAAGTCTAATACAAGTAATAAAGATATAATAGTAGTACAACCTTTTGGCGATAACAAATAAATAATTAATTTGAGAATTTCTAAAGAAGTATTCTTGGATAAACTTAAGTCATGAAGTTATTTTAATTATATAAATAAATACTAGATTAAAAAAAAATTGAATATCGTATATATTTGGACATTGTTTTTTACATTAAAAAAAAAACATTTGAATAAAATCGTTTGTTTAGACTATTCAAATGTTTTTTATTTAGTATTTATTTATCTAATTTAATTAAACAAACGATTTTATTTAATACAACAAACTGTGTATTAAAAAATATTTCTAAATTATTTACGAAAATTAATGAAAAGCAGAAAAATTTGATGTTACACTAAATCATGCACGAAAAGTTTTGTGAGACTTAATTAGGCTAAAATATATTCTTTTACAATTTTTCAAAGAAAGAAAACTATTATATTTAATACATCATATTTTATTATTTAGATTAAACTAACTTTCCTTTCGCATTTCAGTGATTTTAAATTTGTAATTATTTTTCTTCTTTTCTTAGAAATATTAACAAGATTCCCATATGTACGAAGATTTTTGTGAATCACTATATCTATAAAGAAGAAAAATATCAAATGTTTTTATTAAACCCAAGTTTCATTTGTATTCGCATGCTATTTAGGTTACCAAGTTAACATACGTATCCCCCCCCCCATACTCTACACGCTCTATCTTAATAGTGAAGGATATCGAATGACAGAAAATCGAAGCATTTATTTTGTTCGCAAAACATTCGTTAATAATTTATAAATAAAATATTATCATTTATAATGTCGATATATTCCTTTTTAGAATGTTTTAATCAATGAGTAAGTTTTTACTGTCACAAGACACACTACAAATTTGAGATATTCTTGACAATTCTCAATATTTTACTTTGCAATTTTTTGAAAAAAACAAAACAACAACATTAGTTTAAGAAAGTTGTAGGATAATCAAAAGGAATGAACAGTATTACCTTGAATAAATATGATCTTAGTGATTTTCAATAAAATTAATTTGTTTTGATAAATTATTTATTGTTCGCTATGAGTTCCTTGAAAATAAGGAAGCTATTGTTGTAATTCTTAAAAACGAAATTTAATGGCTTGACAAATAGAAAACCTTTGACAACAGTAATTATTTGTGAAAAAAAAGGAAGTATATTAATAATTATAATATGTATATTAATGTAAAACTTATTAATATACTTCCTTCTAAAAAAGTTTCTTAAACTTTTTTTACATTAATTAACTGCGAGATAGTTAAATTCAAATATTTTTAGTATAATTTTAATTAATTAAAGTTTAAAATGCGTATGAATGTGCGATGAACCAAATACAATTACGGATACAGATTTTTTTAGTTTTAAAATAACGTTTCAATTTTAAAATAAATATTTTTTTGTTGCTACGAAATAAAAAAAATCATGCATAATTACATATTATGACATATAATACATATATTCATGCGCATTTTAAAGTTAAAATGTTGAACTAAAATTATTATTATAAATAATAAAATTATTATTTTTTAGTTATAATTTTAATTTACTTTATTATCATAACAAATTTATATTAAGAATGAAAATAAAATAAATAATTTTCACGTATTTCTAATAGATTTTCTTATAAGGAAAAAAAAAAAAAAAAAAAATTATAAATAAACAAATACAGTGAGTAAGAAGACTAAATAACCAATGCAGTTACAGTGAAGATAATCCATCGCCTTAAATCTGTATATTTGGCGTGATCGGTTAAATAAGCACATTCACATTAGTAGAGAAGATTTAAGTATTATTAGTTTCGCTGTATGAGTATGCAAAATCTCTCCAATCTCACAATTAGTTCGTTAAGTTTTTACATCTTGACTCACAATGTAAATTGTTCATAATTTGTGAAAATGAAATAATTCATCCCATAAAAATAAAGGCGCAAAAAAAAAAAAAAAAAAAAAAAAAAAAAAAACATTGACATCAATGAATCACAAAATGCATTTCTATTCAATTCTTTCTAACAAAAGAAATACTGGGAAAAGAGAAATCCTTGAAAGGACTAAATGAACCTTCCAAGATTTAAATCAATGTCAAGGACAATAGTGACGTCAGACGTCCCATTGTAGCCTAGGACATATGCAGTAGAAATGACAGTCCCACACGTCAATAAGATTAAATCCCGGTATTATGGAACAAATTCTTTGGATCAACTCCATTTCTTTTTTTTTTCTTTTTAACTGGTATCAAGTATCACAACATAAACTGTAAGCAAATATGTTTAGATTTATTTTAATTTAATAAAAATAATGAATATTTGACATATAATCAAGAATACTATAAATTTGCTACAGATAAATTAGTATATTTATGAGGTAGCCACCATATAGCACGATATTCCTGTAATATCGCTCAAATATGGTCCAGAATTCTGGAAAATTCTTTTACAACACAACATTGTTTCAACAAGTGTGAAAATTAATTATTATTAAAAATCACTTTTTCATACTAAATTGTGATTAGCAGCGAAAACTCAGTAAGCTTATAATAGTATCATGCAATAATTGTCATACAATAATTGTTTCAATAAACATAGTTATTTCGGATAGAAGATCACAATAGGATTTGTTTTTTTTTTAATCTTTGAAGCCTAAATTTATTTTTATACCATTACTTAATTCAATATAACACGAGTTAGCATAAAGTGGTATTTTCGGAACCTAACGGCCATGTTTAGTTACATAATAAGCCTTTTATTTCGGCCTAGTTAATAAGCATAAATAACAACTACAAGTGTATTTTTTTTAATAATACATCATAAAATATCGTCTGGTTATGTATGAATAAATGGGATAAAAAAAGTATCTTTATTTTTGTTACTTTTTCAGAACTTTGGTTTTAAATCCTTTTAACTAATGATGTTCAATGATGAAAAAAATGAGTTCTAATTTATCCACTCTAAACTAGATAATATATAATATTAAACAATATATTTTAATTAATTACAAGCGTGCAAATAAAACTAAAATCGAAATTAAAATTAAATCTCAAACGCATTAAAATAAATAATTATTTATAATGAATCATAAAATATCGTCTGGTTACGTATGAATAAATAGAATAAAAAAAGTATCATTGTTTTTGTTACTATTTCATATATTTTTGTTACTATTTAAATCCTTTTTAACTGATGATGTTCAATGATGAAAAATATGAGCCCTAATTAATCCATTCTAAACTATATAATGTAGTATTTTAAGAAAAATATTTTAAATTAATTACAAGCATACAAATAAAATTAAAATCGAAATTAAATTTAAATCTCAAAAGCATTAAAATAAATAATTATTAATAATGCATCATAAAATATCGTCTGATTACTTATAAATAAATGGGATAAAAAAAGATATCATTATTTTTGTTACTTTTTCAAAACTTTGGTTTTAAATCCTTTTTAACTAATGATGTACAATGATAAAAAGAATGAGCCTTAATTAATAACTAGATAATATATTTAAACTAGATAATATTTAAACTAGAACAGAATATTTAAACTATTTTAAACTAGATAATATATATAATTTTAAGAAAAATATTTTTAATTAATTGCAAGCATAGAAATAAAACTAAAATCGAAATTAAAATTAAATCTAAAACGCATTAAAATAAATAATTATAATAAACTATAACAGGAATTAAAAAGTATACGATTTTTATTATAATAAATATTACCTCTCAATGCAGATTACGGTACTGCTATTGCATTGGTTCGTTTCATAAAACATTTGTATAATGCTGAAGAAAATAGACATTATCAAAATACAGAACGAATATCTTAATTTGGAAAATTGCTAAGCAGAAAATTTATCAAATAAATATAATAAAGTGAATTGAACAAAATAACTTGTTTGCTATACTCCAAAGCTCAAATAATAATAAAAAAATACTATGATGAATTATTAAGACTGGCAAAATAAAACGTTTTATCATTCACTAATACATTCAAGTAGTTAATAAAGTTTCGAAAACAGCATACTTCCTAGCTAAAAACAATTTAAGTGATCAAATACTATTTTCACTCAGAGTATTAAAAATTGCATTATCTCTCTCTAAATAAATAGATTCTTAATGAAAATGTAAATATTATGATAAGAGGAATTTAACATTTATAACAATAAAAAAATGTAAAAAAATGTAAAAAGTAAAATGCAAAAATAAATGAGATTAAATTTCAATTAAGAACATATAAATTTGAATCATTCTAACAAATAAATAAATTTATTTATTTATTTGCGGATATCAAAAACGACTTATGCATTATTAAAAGTATTTATTTCGTGAAAAATATTCCATGAATGAAAATAATTTTTTTTTTATTTCTCTTAAGATTTATAAGAAAAGAAAAAATAAATAAAGATATATCAGCTGTGTTGCTTCGTTCTGTTACAAATACGTACTGAAATTCGTATATCCGGTTCAAATGCTAAAAATAGAAAAAGGATCTTCCAAAAAGTGATGAAATGATAGGCATGGAAAAAGAAAACAAATCTATGTCGACAGTCCAAGACTGTATTTTCAAGAAAAAGCAATGTTTATTTTGCCAACTTCACATTTATTGCAATCATGAGACAATAGTGTAAAACAATTTATTTGCAAGTCAATTGTTTTTCTCTGCGTTTGGAAAGTAGGCATTTATTTAGAAATGTAGAGTAAACAATAAAAAAATATTCGCGCAAGATGTATATATACTAAAAATAGAAATAAATGAAAAAAAAAATGAGTTTTAGTACTTTTTTTTCCAAGTAAAATTACTAAATCTGTTATTGAAGCGAATAACTATGAAAAACACAAACAGTACATTTCTTAAAATATGTAACTACAACAATGGTTTAAAAGTTTTTAAACAGCATTTTAAATTTAATTTGGAAAATTGCAATTATATATTTAATTCATATAATTATATATAATCATATTTATATATTTAATGTCATTAATATAGGACAGATATTGCCTGTTTTATTTATCACATATGAGTTCGTAGAATAATTCAAATATATTCTGCGAAATAAAATTGACCAAAAACAAAACAGGCTCAAAAGCGATGTGAAAGAGTAGAGAAACAAATATCGCAGTAGTAAAATAAATATTTTTTAATGATTTCATTTTTTTTTATTCATTTATATTTATATATTTTTTATATTTCATTTTTAGTGTTATATATTTCTTTACACTGTGCGTTTAGTAGTAGTAGTAGTATATTATCTATGTTTATATGTAAGAATAATAGTAAATATAAAAATAATAACTCATTATTCAATTTTTCACTCCAAAAAATGTCTATAGTGGGACTAAATCTAATATGGGGAGATACACTACTGTGTCCAAAAAGTAAGACCAATTTTCAATTTACAATTTCAATTTTTCTTTATTAGGTTGCTGGCATTGTCCTTGACATCTGTGTGAAATTTGACGTCAAAATATTCATTAGTGTTTGAGTTACGCTTGGCTCTGTGAGACGCTAAAAATAATTTCGGCGATTTTTGAAATGTCTGAATTAATTGAGCAAAGAACTTGCATTCAATTTTGTTTGCGGAAACGTATAGAATGTTGCAGAAATCATTCGTTGAGCATTTCTATATCGGAAAGAAATGTTTAGAGGTGGTATAAACAGTTCAAAGAAGACAGAGAAAGCGTTGAAGACGAAGAGCCCTCTAGTCGACCATCGACCTCAACCGACGAATCGCACGTCCAAAAAATTAAATATGTGGTGCTTACAAACCGTCGATTTACAATTAGAGACCTTGGTGATGATGTTGGAATTTCAAAAGGATCGTTCAGTTCCCTTTTGGGCCTCAAACGTGTCAAATTTCGATTGGTATGGAAAACACTGAATTTACCAGCTCACACTGCATTGATTCTTCGTGACTTTTTTCGCCAAAAATGAAACCCATATCATTCCACAACACCACTTCTGGCTATTCCCTAAACTCAAAAGACCACTCCGGGGACACCGTTTTGAGCCGACTATCAAGAGATTCAACGTGAATCGTGGCGCGCTTTGAAGGCCATCCCTGCCGATGGTTTTTAGCATGCATTGAGGATTGGAAAAAAAGGTTGGCATAAGTGCATTGTATCCGGAAGGGATTATTTTGAAGGCGATGAAATAAATTGGGAAGAATAAATAAAGAGTTTTTGAAAAAAAAAACATTTGTCTGACTTTTGGGCAAAGTAGTAATTTTATATGCGGCCCGCGGAGTTATGATGCATTTCCGAAGTGTCCCGCAAGATCATTTGTGTTGTCCACCCCTGATTTACAATGATCCTCCATTGATTTTTGACCACATTATCTCATATTGAACATTTATTAAATATTTAAGAAAAAATCAGTAAAAAGTCTTTTGTTCAAACCCGCAGTGCAATTCATTCCTTTCCTTGAAAATGACTCCGAATTTCTGCTAGCATAGACTGACGCAGTAATTTTTTTTTTCATTCATAAAACATGAGTTCATTTGGAAAGTCGCAATTTCTGGGAAAGTTACCAAAAATAAGAACACGAAATTTATGGCGAAAAAGGAATCGACTGAATACTTGGTGTATAACTCTTGTAAAGCTCGGTTGCCATGACAACGCCAGTGTCTCAGAAAGAAAAGCCGAGTAACATTTATGATGGCATCAGTTTTTTTCCTTGCTTCTTGCTAAACAATCAGTAAAAACTCTTACTCATATTAGTGTCAGATTCATTTATACCTCTAATTGCCTTTTTCATGAGTGATTGTGCATGGGTAATTTTTCTACTCGATTTATGTCGTGCTTGGCTGTTAGAAGTTATCTATTTGTTCTCTAATGATTTTTATCGCTGTAAATAGTGTTAATGAATTTTTATAAATCTTTCTAATGTGAGGTGACATTTAGCGTGACTGTTAAATTAATGTATCTGATCGGTAACAGATATTCTTACGATACTAAAATTAATAATTAATTAAATTTATGGTTCTACGTTTTTTTTTGTTGGATGTTTAAATGAAATTATATTCGAAAATATATTTATATAATAATATTTATATAATAATATAATATCATTAAAATATATAATAACAAATTTAAATCATCCCTCATCTATAAAAAAATAAATGCAAAATTATTTTCGATTATTTTTAACAATATTTCTAAAAATACATTCATTATTACAAGTTGGGAAAAAAAACACAACATTGTTTATTATTTTATTTTGCTATTTTGTATTCATTAAGTTGAAAATATTACTGAATAAATTTTAATTTATATTTTTTAAATGTTTTGTTTTATATCTTTCCAATTCTGAAGTTAAAATATTAACAAAATAAATTTGATATACTGGTGCATTTGTAAGCCACTTAATAAAGTATACATTAGTATTAGATTATTCAAAATGTCTATATTCTTTATTTACAAAAATTGACATTTTTATGAGCTATTTTTAATACCCCGTTAACCCCTGGATAAAAAAAAAAATAAAAATAAATATCTTACTTAGTTGTTAATATATCGATATAGAATATGTTTTATTGATGGCATTTATGATGATTCTATGTTCTATTGATCTACGATGGATTTTATTGATTGCAAGCACTACATAAAAGGCAAGATACGATTTAATCAGGTGACCGCTGTTAATGTTTGTGTTAAAGGTGTTTAAAACCCTTCGGAGCAAGTCGGGGCCAGCAAAATTATTCATAGTGATTTATCCCTCTGGCCCCGGACTAGTGAGCTTCAAGAAAACTAACCATATTCCTACTACTGGTCACACGGAATGGTAAACATCCGGTTTAAAGGAGGATATGGACGTATCAATTACTTGTTAGGAGTATTAATCAGATATACGCTGCGAAAAGCTGCTTTGAAAAAAAAAAAGTATAATAGTCAGTGTGGAATTCTTTTTCATCAATTTTTCCTTTTAATATCGTATTTAAAATTTTAAATATTAAAAATTAATTAAAATTAATTTTTTTCTATTAAAATTCCCCCCCCAAATGGCATTTCCATCCCTATGACGCCGCTCTTTTTGAATCCGCCTGAACTTGATCGCTTGGCAATTTTTCACGCGATCGGTAATCAGACTATATCTATAATGTTTTTGTAGTTCGGATATTTGATTGACAGCGGCAGACACCCTAACTGTCGTTTGAGACAGCGTCTCATATCGACAGTCAGGGTGCCTGTAAGGAAGTTGTAGAGTTTTTCTTCTATTCGTGCTATTCAATGTCTTCTCAGAAGACAATGTAATTTATCCCTATATCACTCGTCGATGGACGCTATTCGTGATACATAAAAGTGCAATACGTGACCCACAAATGTACAGAAAAAAAAATTGTTTGATATTGAATAATTTTATAAGGTAGACAATATTTAATTTTTTAAACCTTCCTTCAAACAAGAAAAAAAGACAAAAGACAGACTTTAAAAAAAACACACACACAGGAGATTGTTAATTTCAATAAATGTCTAAATGTTAACAAAAACGAAACTTACAATTATAGTAGATTTCACGGATGATTTTCTCAAATGTTAGTCAAATCATAGTCAATAATTCATTGAGAATCCATTTTATTCATTATTATGACATAAAAAAAGCAATAAATAAAATCCGGTTTTTTTCATATTTGATACACTAATAACAAACTATAAAATATAATAAATTTAAATTAAATAAAATTATTTAGCATTCCAAATTTAACTGCATTAAAAGATTTTGTTCATCTGTATATCATACAGCACAAAAAAAAAGAAACATACAAATTTTTTGGAACAATTCTCCGGCAGCACGTACTGGGAATACAGAAGCTATTCGCTTCACAAAGAAATTTCCAGAAGTGAGTAGAAACTAATATGTTTCCGTGCTTTAATCGATTTAACGTAGGTTGTCCTCGTTCTTATTGCACCTTTACACCACTCAAGTCCTGTCGCTACATAATGTATGCGACACACTTCAATTCATCCCTTTGGAAAGAGTGGGGGAAAATGATTCATTTGGAATGTTCTGAGCTGGTAACTCTTTCTGTAGCATGAAGTCTTTTGTAATTATAGAATATCGCAGCTGAAGAAAGTAAAGATTTTTTATGTTGCATATGCAGAAGAAACTGAATCACTAAGTGAAACTTTTGAAATTCTATAAGCAGCCATCTTTTATAATACATGGATTTTCATCCTTAATGTAAAAAACTTTTAATACTAATCCAACCATTGAGATGACTGGATGACTCTTTTTTGGATAAATAGAATTTTAATTTTAAAAAAAAAATCATGAATTCCATGAATCAAAATATGAAAAAAAAGTGTTGTTATTGTTTGAAATAATGAAAAAAATTAAAAAATTACTGTTAAATATAACGACCAAATCAAGATCATTCGACTCTAGAAAAAACTAAAAGCTTCAGAGATGTATATTAATACAATAATAGATGTATATTATACCTTTGCACTGCAACAAATAATTTATTGTCTGAACAGATGAAAGTTGCTCTGCTTCAAAATTAGTCTTTAAAATATTTTCTAAAGTTATACAATGGATTAAATTTTGATAGAAAGATATGAGTTAAATTTGCTTTAAAAACTGATTGCCCAAATTAAAAAAAAAATGGTATTTGTTGTCTGCCATAGTACTGATAAGAAATATTATTATTATATTATGCTAAGTGATAATCATCATGCGTATTAGACTTTATCAGGCCCTACTCGTGGCTCAGTGGCAACGTGCGCCGCTGGTGAGCATTAGGACGGAGGTTGGATACTGCTTCAAGAAACGATTAGACTCGATTGTGATCTTCAACATCTTGCCTTATGAGTCGGACTCCCTGGTCGGAGTTTACCGGATTTTCTCCCATACGATACATAAATGAGGGGTAGTTGTTCCCTCTAAAAGTCCTCCCGGAAGGCACTGCCCTTCTTTTTCAGCGTACTCGTAGCCAAGTCGGACTTCTACCTACATGTGCTCCATCACAACAGAAGCCTTCCCCTTCCTTTTTCTTCTTCCATGAGACCACACGGATTCTTGGACTTTGTCCATATGTTGCTGCCTGCCAAGTGGGATAAGAAGAAACAACAACAGAGCTTATCAATATTTATGAATGTTTTTCTATCCCCTCCCATCCCCGGTTTTTTTTGTTTTTTTTGCAATTAATAAAAGAAGTTATTAATTTATTTATTGTTTGGTACCATTTGGTAATTAATAAAAAAATTAATTCTGAAATTAGTCACTTTATTTGTAACCAGGCTCTTCAAAATCTTTTCAAGCATTTTAATATGGTTGTCATTAGGCGATATTTCATGGTTCTCAAACTTCTTATCTTTGCACCATCCTAAATGAAGGAAAATTCTCTTATATTCTCAGAGATATTCTCTCTCTCTCTCTCTCTCTCTATATATATATATATATATATATATATTCAGAGGACGTCTAAAAATCTAACGTCTTTAAGCTTCTTAATCCTTTCTTTCTCATTCAAAAAGAAAAATCTATAGTAAAAATTTGCGTTATTTTATGTGTCTATATATCTACCTAGGTTTTAAAACATAACAAATAAAGATGTTGTAAATAAGACGCACTGAAATTACAAAATATTTATTAAAATCAACCATAATAAAATTCTTATTTCGCACAGAAAATTAATATAATGACGGATAATATGAAAATAAAAATGACGAATAACATTAAAAACGATGCTAACCAGAAAGATAAACTTGAGACACTGTTATCAGGATATCAGCCTCTATTTTTTGACAGTATTATCCGTAAATGCTGTCGGTATGCAGTCGCGTTTCTTTTGCTTTGTTAACAACTGCGTTAAGCAATTATATCTAGCAAGACAAAAGCATAAAAAAACTAACATAATCAGGGGATAAAAAGTTAAATTATCCAACAAACTATGTCAACAAAACCTTGGGTATCACCAGCGTATGTCTGATTCATCAGTTATCGATGTTAAGCAAAGAAATTTCGCCACAGTTGGTAACAATTTCTCGAGTTTTAACTGAACTTGATCGGAAATGACGAAACTCATTTTTATGTAAGCAGCCCATCTGTATAGTTGTGTAAATATTAAAAAATATCTTTGAATGCACTCAAGATAACGCAGAAACTATGTGTAGTATATCTTTACACATATAATTCTTCTGTACATGTGTTTGTCACTGAATTCCTCCTAAACGGCAGGACCAATTTTGATGATTTTGTTTTTTTTTTTTTTTTGTTTAAGTGGGCCTCTGGATGACTTAGAATCCCAGTTGGACCCAGTAGGTCCAACCCGCTGCAATTGATATAATTCTTCTGAACGTGTGTTTGTCAATGAAACCCTCCTAAACGGCTGGACAAAATTTGATGAAATTTTTTGTGTGTTTGAGTGGGTGCCTGGATGGTTTAGATTCATGAATGGACCCAGTAGGTGGCGCTGCAATCGCTATAATTCGTCTGTACATGTATTTATTATTGAACTCCTCCTAAACGGCTTGACCGATTTTGATAAAAAAAATTGTGTGTGTGTTTGACAAAACTTGAAGAATGTTTTTATGTTATTCCTCTTTGTTATAAGTCGCCATCAGATGGTGCTGCAGTATATCAACGTCTATACCGTTCAACCAGTCACTATTAAAACTGGTAATAATATATATTCCAGTATGGAAAATATGTTCGCGCTATCCATTTTATTATTACTTGCCACCAAATGGTGCTGCAGCATTTCAACTTAAATACCGTTCAAATGATATCCATGAAAATTAGTATGCACATATATATTGGAACATGGAGAATATATTCGCGATATTTAATTTTCTACGATGCATTTTCTGGCAGGACAATGTATGCCGAGTTCTGCTAGTGTATATATATAAAACTTTGCGTTTGTCATTATAATTTGTTATATATATATATTCCGTATGGAATTATTGCATGAAGTTTGAAGGAAGTTTTTTTTTCCTAGTTCAAAAACTTAAAGACTAAATTAATTTAATTTATAATTATTAATTATTATTTAAAATTATTAGTTAAATATTTATCTTTAATCAATTGCATGTGTTTTTACCTTTTTATTTCTATAAATTATTGCCGGCTGTGGTCGGTTGAGCGTCGAATTTTCAAACTAAAGGAACTTTGTTTTTTAATAACTAGAAGAGCAGTTAATAACTTTCGAATGAGCGCATGCGCAGTTATGTCATACGTCTGATGCGGAAAAGTGAAAGCGTGAATTTCCGTTATGCAAACTCTGTTTAATCTATGTCTGTAAGGATAAAGGATATAAGAGTTATGCATATTATTATATTTTATAACTTAAAAAAATGAGAAACATTTTTAAAAAATTAAAGTATATAATGAACTAAATGAATTAATTAAAAAAAATTTTAATTTCTTCCTTCAACAAGCACTAAATTTTTATAAGGAATAAAATTATAAATTGCAAAACAATTAAGTTATATTTCAATTGAATAAAAATTGCGATTTTTTGTAATAAAATCAGTGCTTTAAAAATATTAATGTTTTATAAACAATACTTTTACTTATATAGTTAAGAGTTTTTAATAGATTTAACAATTTTTTTTTTTCTGTATCTGTTTTCCGTTGATGCTTTATTAATATAATTGCCATCTTACAAAATCATTATGACAATTAATAAACAAAAGTATTAGGTTCGGTTTCAAAATATCTGAAGAACACATCAAGATCAATTTTCATCAATTTTCATCAATTGATTCAAATCAAATTGGTAATAATATTACATCACTTATGCACAATTAAAAAAAATTCTTTACAAAATGTTTTATTTGTTTCTAAAAACAATGAAAACAAAAACTTCACGATTTTCGAAATTCACAATAGAATGGCGATTATTATTATCGTAATTCCTAATTGGAAAGAATTCCGACAGAAAAATAATTGACTTACTAATGGAAAAATAATTGCACCCAAACTAATTGATTGGATAGGTGACACTATGTTGAAGTTTCGTTATAATTACTTTTTCATCAATGTGCAGTATATCAAATAGTATGGAAAAGCATGAATGAAATAATCATTCATAATTAAAGCAATTACAATCGTGAGGATAGACAACAAACCTCAATAATATGTTACGCAATGTTTCTGAAAGAATCCTTTCTCAGCTGTCTGTACCCCTTCACATTGCGCAACCTTGAACCTCTTTCGCGGTTTGTTACTTAAATAGAAAACTTCACTTGTTACGGAAAATAGAATCTCAAGAATTCCAGGAATCCATTTTCCGTAGGTGTATGAACGGAACGGAGTGTATATGAGATAATCGTTGTATTATTATTCTAAAGTTGAAGTCAGTTCCAGAATCTGCGAGTTCCTTGAGACAGCTAAATAAACTTTGTCCTATATTATTTCTTATCCCTTTTAGAAATGAAAAGTAAACCCGAAATGCTTTCTTTAAAATGTCGGGTTTCGAAATTTAAAATTGCACAAATATTTTAATACATTTTTATTTAATAATTTTTATTTTAATAATATATCAAAAATAAAATAATAATATATTTTATTAATAATTAATATACAGTATTTATTTATATTATATATAAATATTAATGTATAATATGACATATTAATACATATATTAATATTACATAATTAATATATGGTATAAATATATATAGAGAGAGAGAGAGAGATTATTTACTAGCAGAATCCGGCATATGTTGTCCTGCCAAAAAATGCATTGTAGAAAATTACATATCAAGAATATATTCTCCATGTTCCAATATATGTGCATACTAATTTTCATGGATTTCCTTTGAACAGTATTTACGATGAAATGCTACAAGTACCATCTGGTGGCAAGAAACAATAAAGTGGATAGCGCGAACCTATTTTCCATACTAGAATACATATTATTACCAATTTTCATAGCGATTTTTTTAAAAGGTATAGAAGTTGATATACTGCAGCACTATCTAGTGGCGACTTACAACAAAGGGGAAATCATAAAAACATTCTCCACATTTTGTCAAACACACACAAAAAATTTCATCAAAATCGGTCAAGCCATTTAGATGGAGTACAGAGAAAAACACATGTACAGTAGAATTATATATATATATTATTTATATATAAGAGTATTATTATTAAATAATAATATATTATAAATAAAATATTTTTAGTAGACAGTTGTTAAATATTTTATTATTTATGATTCTTAAACCACTTTACAGAAATTTTGATTACGAAAATATCAAATTTTGAGGTTTATAAGATTTTATGATAGTCAGATTATATTTATTCATAGGATTCTTTTTAATTTCGGACACAGAGACTCAAAATGTTAATTGCTTTTAATACTCGATGAAATCAGCAACAACTGTATTAGTTGCAATGTAAATTTAACGTCTTAAAATAATAAGTGACTTGTTGTAGTCAGTTATGATCATGAATGTTTAAATGTTTCTTTTAAAAAAAGCAAAGTATAAAGACATTCAAAATTAGCAATAACTGCATTAGTTGCAATGTAAATTTAACGTCCTAAATTAATAAGTGATTTATTGTAGTCTGTTATGACCATGAATGTTTAAATATTTCTTTTAAAAAAGCAAAGCAAAAAGACATTCAAAATTAGCAACAACTATACAGTTGTTGCTAATTATTATTACCGTTATTACCATTGTCTGTTATGACCATGAATATTTAAATATTTCTTTTTAAAAAACAAAGTAAAATGACATTCAAAATTAGTAATTGAAAAAGTATGCGATGAATGTAGCCTTCAAAATGACTTTGAATAATCGATGCTAAACACGCTAGCATGATGTTATCTCCGTTTTTACTTCCTGCAATATAAAGACTATTAAATTGGCCATGCATTTAAAAAAAAAAAAGATATTACTTTAAAGCAAATATTTATTTTTATTTACGTGATTTATTAGAAATTTTCTAAACAACAAAAATATTTTTATAAAAGGAAAAAACCGTTTCGAAAAATAAATAAATATTTAAAAGTATAAATTTTAATAATAAGTAAATCTGAACTTATACATCACTACTGTATTCTCTTTCGTTTATTTTTTAATGAGGAATTCATTTTTAATCAATTAATACTTTATTGAACTAAAAAAAAAATTATAATGATGTGGAAACACAGAAAACATTTTTTTTCAATTTCATACAATGTAAAAAAAAAAAAAAAAATTCAAATAAAGGTGTAAATATGTGTGTATTATATATATATTTTTATATTATTTAACGTTTTAAGAGTCAAAACTAATTTAATTTAGTAAATTGATTTTTGATAGTTCATAATTATTAGCAAAGTTAGCAAACAAAGTTTTTGACTTGTAATATAATTGATTAATTTTTTTTCCTTTCTTTAAGCATATCATCAGTAAAAATACTTGATTTATTTAAATTCCGTACTTCACAAATCATATTAATTCAAGGAATAATTGAAAACTAAATTATTTAATGCAAAATTAAGAATTTGTCTATAAGAAGCACAAAATTTAAGTACAGTTAATAGTTTCTATTTGATGAAAAATAGTTTTATAACTTTAGCGCCATTTAATTATGAATTTTAAGCATATATATTTAGATCTTTAATTTTACTCAAGAAACAAATAATATTGCTCAATTTGAATAGGACAGAATTTAAAAAGACAAGCCTTTTTTTAAAGCTAAATTTAATACTGGAATTTTTTACAAAATATATAAACCCTTCAAATTATCATTTGACAAGCTGTATAATAGGCAAAGGCTTTTGAACCTTCAAGGAAAACACCAATGGATGGCCAAACACCAAGGTGATCTTAATGCTTAAAAGAAAACGACATTTTGAGAAACAGGAATTAACAGGATTTAAGAAACATCCAATGTAATACAGAATGTAAAAAATCCTACAAATAACTTAAACCGTTTATTATAAACCAATAACTAAAAACTTATAAGAAATTAAATGAAAAGAAATAGCACCGAATTTTAAAAACAAATAAAGCATAAAAAGCAGTTAACACCGATTATCCATAAATAGAAACGGACCGTTCTCTCGATCGAGACAGAATATTAAATAAGACAGTTCGAAATTTCAAGAATCATTTGAACAATGAAAATATAATTTGCATGTCTAGCATACGAACAAAATACACAAGTTTATCAATCTTTCTATAAAAGATTTATATTTTATAGACACATATAATAATAATAAAAATACATAGCGATGAATTAAACTTTGCAAGTAGGGGTTTTTATATTAATATGATTTGCCCTATATCGAGTTTCAAAGAAAGATTAATTAATATTTAAATTATATAAACTAATATGTAATAAATGTCAGTTACAATTAAATTATTAACAACTTAGAACTTCGTTTTGTTTTACAATATCGGTTAGCTTCATATGCCATTTATGTATCCCTCAAACAGTCCACCGACAAATGATGATGATGGAAGGACTTTTTAGGTGTAACAGAACCTCATTTGCGTGTCGTATTGGAGGAAACTCCCACCAGGCAGCCTGACTACCGATGCGAGACGCGTTTTATACTTATTGTCACAATCGCCATCGAGTTCCCTCGTTTCTGAAAGCAACGGCTGCGTCAACGCCAGCAGCGAATTTGACCTAGGATTCCTGCAAGCCAGCTTAGGCCTGCCTGCACGAATCAGGCAATCGTGTATCATAAACAATTACATTTTATTTTACCCTCAATAATTTTAAGGCAAAAAAATGTCTAATATTTATAAAATACATCATCATCATCATTATAATTGGCACAACAGCCTCATGGCGGGACAAGGCAGTCTGTCTATTGGCAGATTTCTTTTTTACAGATGTTTCTTTTTTACGGGTAGGGATGTCAACTCTACGCCCAACGCTCCACAATTATGTTTGACCGGGACATACGGTTTAAAATGGATTCCGAATCACTACAAATATTCATGACACTACCGGGAATCGAACCCGAAACCTGTGGTACCGAGCTCCAGAGCGCTAGTCACTCGGCCCTCAGGACCCTTATAAAACAAATACCACACTAAAAAAGATAGTACATACGATTTTGTTTGTTTGTTTTTTATTTAATTTAATTTCAATGATTTTTTTTTTTTTTATATCTCTTAAAATTTAATTCAAATTAAGAAAGGATAATAATACCAATTACAGTTAAGAGTTACAAATTAAACAAATACATCTTTTAAATTGATTAAAAATAGGCGAATTTTTAAACATAAAAATTAAATTTACTATAAACTGTTTTCTATATCTTTTAAAAACAACAATTCAGAACAATAATAACAATAATAATAATAAATTAGTACTTGTCAATCGATTGGCTAAACAGCACCACTGCTCAAGAAAAAGAAAAAAAAAGTAAGAAAGGGGGAAAAAAAAAAAGGCAATATCTTTCAGACACCATGGCAGCCATCTAAACATTTCCTCCACTTTCACTGGCCTTGAAATCCACATTTTTTTTTTTTTTTTCCTCCTTCTACTTTTTCTTTTCGACCAAGCATTGTAGTATATCTACAGACGTGTTGTGGTTGCAAGAACGACCAGTTAGGTGAGCTGCTATTAAGAGTCTCTGTTCTGGGATAGTGGGAGAGATGAATCATGAAACCTCGCTCGGTGTAAAGGTAGAAGAAACTATCATCGCTCGAATTAGAGAACTTCCTGCTGAATGACATCTCTTCCTGGCCACTTGTTTCATACAGGTTTTGGCGATGGAGGTAAACATACATCTGATTGGTTTTGGTTTGGCACGTGACATTTCTCATTGGCCATTTTTATTCTGATTTTCTAAACAACTTGATGCGAGGGGAAATAAATAGGGAAAGGTTAATAAACTGGGATAAGTGGGAATATAAATGATATTTCAGGATTTTTAATATCACGATTTCATTCCAAAAGCTTAAAAGAAAGAAAAAAAAATAACCGCTATTGAAATATCCGATGAAAGATTTAGGTGTTAATTATTATGGTGTTTAACAAGCTGTAAAAAGGATAAGATTAAGCAAATTGATGTTTAAATTTTATATTTGAAAACTGAAACATGTTTTGTTAGCTTTCGGAAATTTTGAAAAGACTATTTAAAGAAAATGAAATTAAACAATTTGTTTATAGAATTGCACAAAAACTTTATAACTCCATTCCAAATGTTAATAATTCTGTTTTGAATTATCTAAGCAACTATGATTACGACATTTCTGATTTCAAAAATCGCAAAAAGGCCTCGCGCTGTTTTGAATATTATTCATTAACATTATTCATTATCATTCGATATCCTCCTTTCCGAATTACCATGCAGTTTCTCCGCTGAGTCACATATTATTTATAGTAATAATATAAAAAAATTACATATGCATGAATTATGTTTTATCAATTAATGAAAATATAACTAATTATTAAGTTAATTTTTTTAAATAAATGAATAATTTATATATATATTACTCTTTTCTATTTAATCAATGGGCTGAAGCTTCTCTCGTTCACAAAGCAGGAGATAGAAGTTTCTAAGCGGTTCTCCGTCAATCTGACAAATCGTAAGCGTAAGAAAATGAAATTGAATTAAAATTGAAAATTAAAACGTAATCATAATCAACGATAATTTTTTTCGTCGATCATCGATCTATTTCTTTTTCTTTTATGCGTAACCACTATTAAAGCATTTATTTTATTATAAAATAACAAAATCAATCACAATTCGTATATGTCCTCTTTTTTTTTTTTAGCCAGAAGCAATTTGATAACTTACGTATTGTAAACATAGTGCTACATAATTTTTTAAAATTCATTTCAATTTGTTTCACGTTAATTTGCCAATTTTAAAATAAACACACTAAAAAAATTGTATTTCTTATAAACAATTTTTTCAAAACAAGTTAAATTAAAAGATTTACTAATCTGAACTAATTTTATTTAAAATATTAAATATTAAAATTTGCTTTAGCAGAAAAAAAAATCAGTTATCAAACTTTAAAGAAAAAAAAAATCTCACTTGTTTTGCATAAATATTACAAAACGTTATTTATTGTTCTTTATTCGTACAAACAGCCAATTTGAATGGATTCAATGTATATTACTATTATGGAAAATAATTTTCTATTTTTAATAATAAGTATTCATCGTTTTGTAATAAAATTGATTAAAATTTCAAGACGTCACAAGAGTAAGTCAACAGAGTTACACAGATTTATAACTAATTTAGGACAAAAAATTATCTGAAAGACAGACACCATATCTTTTATCAAATGTGACGATTTAAAAAACTACACGTTTGTTGAGTGAAATTCATTCTTAATTATTATTAAAAAGAACATTATAGTGAGTTCTGTAAATTTATGTACGATTTCCTCAGAGTAATCACAGACAAATTCAAGGTAGTACAAAATAAATATGTAGGTTTCAATGGGATATTGTTTTTATACGTGATATATAAAGAAACATTATCACTGTTGGAAAATATAATGTAACAGATTACAATTAATTCAAAATATTTTGACTCTTTTTCACCAAATTTTATTGAGATGCATTTCAGTTAAGATGATTCCCAAGATTTATTAAAACATCGAAAATTCATTTATTTATTTATTTAAAGATTTATTGATTTTCAAAATAATAATAATAAATATGTATATAGATATATTCCAAATTCTCTAAGTATACTTGCAGCATTACAATCAATTGCATTTTAGCTTTTAAAATTCATGATTGTTAAAATGAAGTACAATCATAAAAATAGACAAAAAAAAAATGTTTTATGTTTAAAAAAATATTTAGAACTCAGAAACAACTATTAAATACTAAATAAGAAATAAGAAATTTTACATCATTTATTGCAGTAAAATTTCGACAGAGTAAATAGTTTCCCCTGCTATATTATATATACAATCGTATATATAATATAGCAGGGGAAACGAAAGACTTAATACATACTTACTACCTAGTTCTTATATTATTTTCCTGATCTAGTATTTGAATAATATTCATATCAATATCGATTATCTTTAACAATTTATATACATATTACCTGGTAATGTATAAAATAATTTTCATTCATGATTTAATAAAAAAAAACTTATTTTTTCTGAAAAATCCATCTGTTTAATGTAAATATTTTTTTTCTTAATATCATAAGTCAAGATGTAAAATGCTACAGTTGAACAAATTAAAATTAAACATTTTACAATCAATTTTTCTACAATCAAAATTTTAATTTTGTTAATTGCTTTTTAAACCTTACATTCTTCTTTGATAGGCTTTTTTATACAGTAAATTTTAACGAATTAAGCATAAAAATTCGTTAAAAACTCGATAAAAAATATACGTTAAAAAGCTTAATTTTATTTCATTTCACGTAGATAAAAATCGTAGTTTATGAATCATACATCTATTTTACCTGAAGTTTACACTATTTATTTTTGCAAAAATGATCACTAAGTAATTTAGTGGTCAGAGCACTGGACTTTTATAAAGACCAACAAATCTTGTTGGTCTTTATAAAAGTGATTAGATTTCTGAGATTAAAAAACAAACGCTTCTGTGTTTACACCAAGAATAAATACAATAAAAAATTTGTAGCCACAAAAATTTGGTTTTATGCAATTAATATTTAATAAAAAAATGGTTCTTACTACAATTTAGTATAAGTAATCGTATGATTACAGAGGCCTGATGGCCGAGTGGCTAGCGCTCGGTACCATAGGTTTCGGATTCAAGTCATGGCGGTGCTATGGATATTTGTAATGGTTCAGAATCCACTTTAAACCGTAGGTTCCAGTCTAACATGATCGTATACTGTCTCGGGGGTATTGTTACACCGCGCCCGTAGCTGATCTTCAAGCTACGCGCACCTCCTGGGCAGTACTAAGTGAGACTAATAAAAGACAAGTGTTCAAGTATTTGCCAGCTGTATTAGAAAATAAAATTCTTATGGTTACATATAATTAAATCATTTATAAAATACAGAAAAATTCTCATGTTTTTTTTTTATTTGGAGTATATGTATTAAAATTTTTTTTAATTAAATTTCTTTACAAGGTACCACCCAAAACGGTTAACGCTCTTTTTTCCGACCTTCCAGTAAGTTATTCATCGATCTGGTATTCCCTCATCACTTTAATCACCGGTAATGAGCCCGGGAAGTGGCCATGTGACCCAACGATGATGTCATAGGAAAACACGGAAACGGGGCCAATAGAGTTGCGTGTACACAATAACTGGAAGTAACGACAGGTCTAGACTGCGCCGCGAAGTGAATGCGTTGTCAATCCTTTTCGCACATTAAAAACACGGTGGGGGAAAAAAATAATAATAATAATTTTCTAGAAAATTGCTCGTAGTTTAGAATTAGTTTCTTGACCTACAAAAAGTGAAACTACAATCGGTATGCCCTTTTTTCTCTACTATTTACCTTTTAGGTCGTAAACACTTTTTTTTTTTTTTTTTTTTTTTGTGAAATTATTTATCGTTTGGCGTTCACGCAGATTTTATCGAATAGCGTTGGGTGCACTTAAATCGTAAATCGGATCATAAATCAGTTTACAGATCGTTTATTGAATATAAAAAAAAATTTTTTTTTTTTTTTTTTTTTTTTTTTCTTGTTTTGGATGATATGGTTTTCTTCATCTATAGTCAACTGAAATATGATCTCTTAAAAGCAGTTGTAAATTAGAGTCAACAGTAAAAATTTATAACACTTTTTTTCCCCCCAACAGCCTAAGTGGTTGACGAAAAAAAATCACATAAAACTCTATTAGAAATTTAATGGAGAAGTTTAAAAGTTGCTTTAAAAAATATTGATTTTACTTTTTAATTACATATTTATTTGTTGTTAGTTACATTATTCTTTTATTCAATTTTTTAAATATTTTGAAAATAAAGGGAGGAAAATATACATACATATATATATATATATAACGCTGTCAGAAAAAACGAGGAGTCTTGATGGCGTTTGTGATGTTCAGTATCTTGCCTCGTTAGTCAGACTACCTGGTGGGAGTTTTCCGTGTTTTCTCCCATATGATACGCAAATGCGAGTAGTTCCCCCTAAAAGACCTCCCGGAAGGCACTGCCCCCTTTCCCTCCATCCATGAGTAGACCCCTATTGGAATGTCCGTTCAGCGCTGTCGAACACTGGGGATTAGTCACAAAATTTATCAATAATGTGAATTTTTAAAATAATTAATAATTAATTATTAAAATTTATCAATTAGTCACAAAATTTATCAATTATGTGACTATTTTTTTTTTAACGATTTATCAATCACAATTGATCAAAACTTTTCAGAAATATTAGATTCAAGTAATATTTTTGCTTATTCAAGTATTTCTTATTAGTTTTCTTGGTACTTACGTATTAACGATACCTTGGGGACAGACTTGGCGGTTTTTAAGTGTCGCCAATCTAACAGCCTAATATAAAACTGAATTATAAATACCGCCAAATCTGTAGCTGTGGTTGGCGCGTGTGCTCTTTATTGCCGCAACTATCGCCAAGGTATCGTTAATACGTAAGTACCGTTTTCTTTATTTCAAGTGTATATTTAAAATTCAAAAATAAAATTTTCAATCGTGATAGTTAGTATCTAAATGACAAGATAAATTATATTTAAAATCCCAATTTAGACTTAAGATGGTATTTGTTTCATTAAAAAAAGTCTTGTGATATTGCAGACATACGAATCAAATTTAATTCAACTTTAGATATATAGCTAAAACCATTACTATTACATGTAATCTCTAGATATTGAGATATTAGGATCAAATAAAGAAAAATGCAATTGAGTAAATGAATATTAGACCGTGACATAGTTTATTACTTTGGGGAAAAAAGAAGGAACTACGAAGTAAAACTGTATAAAAAAAGAGAAGGAAAGAGAAAAGATTTCAAGGTCATATTTTCATTCTTCTAGACGTGTCACGTGATAGATCGTCTCTTTCCATGCAATGCAAGAAGTACAGCACGTGAAGCATAATTTGTATCACCCAATTTATCACTTAGAAAGTGAAAATGTCACCTAGAAAAACGAATTTCAACTCTTGCATAACTTTTACATGATGCACCACCGTACTCATATACATTTCTCGCTAACAACGTACATAAAAATAATCTGATTTATGAATTACCTCAGAAAGCAATCAATTGTTTTTAAATATTCATTAATAAGAAGGCTGTTTTTATTCAGATTTCAATCTTAGAAGTGTTCATCATCATTATTTATAGTAACAAACGTGATATAAAAAATATTCCGTTATATAAGTTCGTTATAATTATCCTTCGTTGAATTTTTTTTATCTGATGCATTATAACGGCGATAAATTTTCACACTAACAAATACATAAAAATAAACTGATTTATGAATTACCTCAGAAAGTAATCAATTGTTTTTAAATATCCATTAAAAAGAGCACTGTTTTCATTTAGACTTCAAGCTCAGAGGTATTCATCATTATTTGTAGTAACAAACGTAATACAAAAAATATTCCGCTATATACTAAGTTTGTTAAAATTATCTTTGCATTTTTTTTTTTTTTTACATGTTAATAAAATTTCACACTAACAAATACATAAAAAGAAACTAATTTATAAATTTCGTGTAAAAACAAATTACTGTATTCAAATATTCATTAAAAATAATACTATTTTAAATACATTTCGATGCACAATGTGTAAGGTATTATAATTTTCAATATCGAACAAAATACAGAAATAGTCCATTTATACGAGTTAATTGCCTGTAACAGTGTCAGTACTTGTACTTTACCCAAAAGGTCAATAACCGTTTGGCATTTGGCCATTTTGCTCATGCGAGAAGATTTGGTCAGATTTTTAAATACACAGAAACCTACATGAAAAACATTTCTCAGCTAAAACGAGTCTGACAAAAAGGCTTGCGCGAAAGTATAATATTTCAGTGGAGCACAATACGAAACGTTATGGTACACTAGGCATGAATAAGTAAGATAGAAGGTACTGTAAGTGATGCCTCGTAATGCATAATTTTTTTTATCTCTCTCTCTCTCTCTTTATAATGTTTTGATAACAAAATCGTACGCCCTTGAAATGTTTCCGGTATTAAACACAAAGAGCGTTGCGATGCATTTTCAACTAAGCTTGAAGTCTTGCCATCCGAGAAAAATGAGAGTAATATGCAATTGAATTGAAAGGTAAATAGAAAGAAGGTCTTAGATTTGTATTTACATACTGTACGAGCTCCTTAAAAACTCGATTAGACTAAACAAAATTTTTTATTAAAATCAAATTTTAATTCAAGTCTAAATTTAATTAATTTTTTTTCCTAACTCGAAAAAACATTTCAATCAAAGAATTTCTTATGCTACTTTAAAATAATTTTTATTTTCAGAAATATTTAATTAATTTCAAAAATATTTAATTAATTAAAAAATATATTTAATTAATTTTTATTTTCAGAAATATTTAATTAATAGAAATATTTAAATAATTTTTATTTTCAGAAATATTTAATTAATTAAAAAATAGTTAGTTAATTTTTATTTTCTCAAATATTTAATTAATTTCAAAAAGATTTAATTCATTTTAATTTTCAGAAATTAATATGTAATAATAATATTTTATAACCAAACATGCTTAACGAATAATAATAAAAAAGAAACTAGAAATAAAACGATAAAAAAAATTATTACAACAAATCCCATAAATAATTAATGATGATGAGAGGAGATGATCAGGAATTGAAAACAAAATTTTATCAATTGATTTTAAAACTAGAGATTAATATATTGAAAGAAATAAGGCAAAGTTAAATAAATTCGAACTTCAATAATCAATAAAAAAATATTTAAAAATAGCAAAAAAGCACGATTAAATTTATTATGCAACAGAATATCCAATAAAATACAAATTACCATTTGAAAATATAAGCAAGATAAAAAATATCGAATATAGTAAATATTATCTTAAAATTGATTTTTAACACCAATACAAACAGTCATCAAATGATACATACATCTTTCTATGACTATCATCAGATAAACTACAGTTATCCGTTAAGTCTAAATTATTTATCAAAAAATAATCATGTAGTGAAAATAAAAATAGAAAAAACTTCAATGGAAAATCATTATTCAAATATCAGATAATTTTCCTACTAAAGTAGGAAAACTTTCTTTAAAATTCAGTATACAACAGTATCTAATATATTTAATAGCAAATATTCTACCATACAAAATACGACGCATAAAATTTCGATATCACGATATCAAGCATTTAGATGTCATTCTGTATATTTATTTGAATTTTCAAAGAAAATTTTTTATTTAGAATTTTTTATTTATTTTGCAGCTTATAGGATGTGTCGTAGGTAATATCTTCCATTGTTCAATTGTTTAGGTATTATTTATTCCCGAAAAGATTTCTTTCCAAAAACTAAGGAAACCTACCTCTTAAACTTCCGCATTCCTCTTTATATTAGCATTTCTTATTATATTAGCTCATCTTATAGCTTATTCCTAGCAAGATCAACACAAATATTCATAAACTTGTAAATTAACAATTTCATTGCTAATTAAATTGTTAATTTACAGTATAATAGTGATTTTATTAGATTTAAAGTAATTTTTTTAAATTAAAAAAATAATTAAATCAGGGTATATTGTCATTTTTGAATGCCGGATACTTTGACCAAATCATTTGTCACTAAAACATCAGAGAAGTAACAGATTCAGCGTTACTCAAGGTGCACGATATTGGGCCTTCTACAGTGCAAACATATCTTGCCAACGCAATTTTAAACGAAAGATTCACTGTAGGGTGTTCACAGAATCTCTTTTTTTTTTTTTTTTTTTTCCAGTTTAGCAAAACAACATTCCCATCTATAGATTTATCATGCTCATGCCAGGCAGAGACAAAGAGTTTCAGTTTCCGATATTTTCGGTTCAGTATTGCTGCTGGTTACTGAGTTTCGAACAAGTTTGCAACTCCAATACCTTAGTTTGTATACACCATACTATATAACATTCTATACACATCATACTGTATTCATACCATATGCTATATACATTATATACACCATATACTATATACATCCAATATGCTATTAGTACAGCGGCTACAGCCATTAACTCAGAATATAAGATTTTAAAATTTAAATCTCTTCACGGATGTACTAAATAGTTGATAAAATATATTACAAAATTGACGGGAAAATATATTAAAAAAATTATTAGATGGCATATGATTACACATTTACCGAAAACAAAGCTGTTAAGTTAAAAAAGTAGTTTGCGGATTTGTCATTATGTGGTTCAATATTTAATAATATTGTTTCTAATGCAGTCAAAATTGTTTTGAATATATGATTAGAATATTTATATGCCATGTGTACACATATACATGCTGCATTACGCATATACATGCTAAATTAATCTATAAATCATGATATACATGCTGCATAGCATTACGTTAAATTAATCTTAAATCGAAACAATAGTCAAATAAATGAAACCATAAGTTAAACTGCTTTTAATTGAAAAATTTAATACAGAAATTCTCATATTTTTTTTAATATTCCATTTATTTTAGAACATATAAGTCATTTCAATTTTTCTGAAACAATTTTATTATTGTCATCTATGAGATTTAAGGAAAAATATAAAATCCTCAGAAAACAGATTTGAAACTTCAGTTAACAAAGACAATTGAAAATTGCTCGCGAAAGATTAAAAACTGTTAACTGATTTATCAGGTTTAAATTCATTATTGCTATTAAAAAATATAAAAATACATATATTTATACAAAATAAAACAAAAATAATATTTATATAAAATATTGGCAGTAATATTTTAAAAGTATTAAAAATACGATTTCATAAATAATGTACATTTCTCAAAAATTATATTTAATTATTTTTGATGCAATGGTGTGATTTACAATTAGATTTATTTTATTCATAATACTGATAAAGAAATTAAGGACAGAACTATTTATATTTATTACATTACAGGCAAATAATATTTATCAGAAAAAGAATATGATGCAAGATGAAAGATTTTCATGAAAACATAATGTTTAAAATACTTTTTTTAGAAAAAAATGAAAATTTCGAAATTACATTTGTTTTCCTCGAATTGTAAATATGAGAATTACAATCTTTTATAACTAATTAACAGAAATTAGACATATTTTTAAACATAATTAATATTAACTATATTTTATCATACACTCACGTAAGTAATGTAAATTGTTTTATAATTATTATACAATTTAATAATAATAATTTGTTAATTTAAAAAAAAATTAATCATTTAATAAAATTAATTTTTAAAAAATAATCATAATCATCAATTTTAATAAACCTTTTAAACAAATTCTCACTCAGGTAAATACTATGTCTTACAAATTCCACAAATAATCTCAGATACAAGTAATATAAAAAAAAAAAAAAATTTAAAGTCAATTCCTACTTTTTTTTCACTATATTGTAGAAAGTCCTTTATAAATAATTTGCATTCATTTTTTTAATTTATCTGGCGCCATCTATTTTTAGATACAGGCAACTTAAATCTAAAAAAAACTAAAATTAATTAATTTAATTTAATGAATGAATTAATATTTGAAAAAACTGTATTAACATCCAGCGTCATCCACTACAAGTTCCAAAAAAATGTATTTGAACTTGAGTGGATGAATAAAAAGTATTTTATTAATGATTGAAAATTTGAACAAGATATATATAGGGAGAGTGTGAGCTAATAGAAGGATTTGAAGAAAAAAAGTATCATTATTTTTCTTACTTTTTCCTGCAATTAATTGAATAAATATATAAATATAATAGAAGGAATTGAATAAATATAAAGCATTCTTTTTTTTTTTAAATTAATATTTAGGCAGTATTACGTTAATATGATGTCACAGATTACATAGATAATATTATCAGGAAAATATTTTTAAGAGAGAGAGATATTAAAAAACGATTTTTCCATTATCAGATCACAAAAATATTTTAATAAAAAATATCACGCTCACGTCACGTATAACTTTTTTTCGATTAAATTTGCATAAATTTAGCTCATTGCGTCAATAGCGGTGGTTGTTTTGAATCGTCTTACAGCGAATAAAGTCAATGCAGTGGTATTTAAGAGGAAATTAAAGAAGCTAAGGAAATTTTTCAAAAATCTCTGTCCATTAAAAAATTAAATAAAAAATAAGATAATGATATGACGATTTGATTTTCCACAGAATAATTTGATACAGAAAAGGTTTTGAAATGTAAATTGTAATTATGACTAAAGACGTAACTGCCTAAAGTTATACTTAAAGATTTTACTCTAAATGTACTCTTTTTATTTATAGAAATGCTCAACAAAATTTTAAATGTAAAGAATAATGTTTATCTATTTAAACATTATTATTAAAAATATTAAATTATTAAAATGAATGCATGATGTGATTTACAGTTAGATTTATTTTATTCATAATATTGATGAATAAATTAAGAACAGAATTATTTATATTTATTATATTATAGACAAATAATATATATCAGGAAAAAAAAAATCTGATGCAAGATTTTTATGTAAACATCATGTTTAGAAAAAAAAAAATTGTGGGGGGGGAAACGGCATAATTGCGAATTGTACTACTACATTATTTTTTATTAAACATGACAAGAGATACCTTAAGGAACGAGTAAATATTATTCAACTTTATTATTAGAAAAAATATACTATTCGTATTTGTTAAAAATTTAACTTACTTTATTTTTGTAAAATCTATTAACAAATATTCATTAAAAATTAAATAGTTTCTTATTAACTTATATATTGCTATTATTAAAAAAATTGGTACTTACGTATTAACGGTACCTTGGCGACAGTTGCGCCAATAAAGTGCACAAGCGGCGGTTTTTAAGTGGCACCAATCTATTCTATTGGTTTGGTAACCTTAGTAGCTGTTAGATTGGCGACACTTAAAAACCGCCAAGTCGTAATACGTACTTAATAATTAAAAATTGAATAATTTATCACTAAATAAAATTTAATTTACTGAATGAGTGGTAAAAATATGTATTGGGGTTTATAAAAAATATAGTTAACGATTTAGACACAAAAATGCACTCTGCATAAAAAAAATTTTGAAAGAAAATATTAATTCCTATTTTTAAAGAAATGTAAAATTTTAAATTTGGTTTTAATTCACTCTCAGAAAACGATACAAGACAATTATTTTATTAAGAATATGATAAGAACAAAATTTTCATTTCTTAACTTAGCAATAATAAGAACATTTTTGCAACATATATCAAAAATATTAAAAGAAAAATTTAATTAATCAAGACAGTAATTTCTAAAAGAGTTCTTATCAAAACAATAAAATGACATTTCAAAAACTGGTGCAAGATGCTTTGTCACTGCAATTGAAACGTTTTCGTGTGACGTAAAGGAGATAAAAAGATTTGTAAACACTCTTACACATTTTTCTATGAATAATATAATAATTCATAGATGGCGAAATTATTTACATTTCATAAAATAATTGTATACCTGACTACAGCAAAAATACTATAGTAATTGGCATTCTAAATTTAAAATCAATTACATTTAAAAGAAAAATAAATCATAATTAATCGTTTTCTATAAATAATATAATAATTCATAGAAAACGAATTTATTTGCATTTCATAAAATAATTATATAACAGACTACAGCAAAAATTCTACAAGAATTGACATTCTAAAATTAAAATTAATACATTTAAAAGAAAAATAAATCATAATTTTATTAATAAAAATGAAAAAAAAAATCAAAAACAAACGATTAATATTGTGTAAAAAATGGCATTTAAGAAGCGCGTGATGATATTATAAAATTAATGTTTGTTTGTTTTCAATATTTCATTTTATTCATTCCAACATATTCAATATTTGAAGAGTGTTCCAAGTATAATAATTAATAGAAAATGAAATTATTTACATTTTATAAAATATAATAATTCAGTAAAAGAAAATAAAAAATTACATTTAAAAGAAAAATAAATCATAATTATATAGTAAGTAAAAATTAAAAAAATAACAAAAACAAACAATAAAATGCTAAGAAACACGTGATGATATTATAAAAGTAATGGTTTTTTTTTTCAGTATTTCATTTTATTCATTCAAACATATTCAATAATTGAAGTAAGAGACAAGTGTTCCAAATTTCCGACAAGTATTCCAAGTGTTCCAAATGCAATAATTCATAGAAAACGAAATTATTTAAAAAAAAATATAATTGATACAGTAAACTAAAAATAATAAAAAAAAAAAAAAAATAAATAAAAATGAAACAAAAAAAAACCTAAAAAACAAACGATTAATATTGTGTAAAAAATGGCATTTAAGAAACACGTGACGATATTATAAAAAGTAAAGTTTGTTTATTTTCAATATTTCATTTTATTCATTCAAACATATTCAATAGAAGTAAGAGACACGTGTTCCAAATTTCCTTTAAGACAAACTAAACACATTCCACGAAATACAATACATTCATTCAATGATATTGAATATCACATTATCATAGAACTTGAGTGGAATTTTATTTTTAGCAGGAAGGTTGTTTTGGTTATTTACTATTCTGAACTTCATCCTCATTTCGATTAGCTTCAAATAGAATGAAATCACATTCAATACTTCTAATGCTGAAACAGCGCCTTGGTGTCTAGTCAGCAAGTCGAAACTGAATCTCTGGATAAAAGTGATCCGTTTTACTTGGAAAATAAAGTTAGTTGGTTTCTAAGAAATTGGAATCTGTACTGGAAAATCTTTTCTCTGTTTTATTATTATTATAAAGAATACTAGGTTAATTATGGTGTGTAAAGTAATAAAATTTGTCACGTATTAGTTAACGTATATTATTTAATTTATAAAAAAAAGTCTAAATTGAAAGCTTTGATTCAAAGATATAAAAGGAATCTGATTAAAAGAAGATATCTAATTTAAATTTATTCAAAAATTCATTCATTCATTTAAATTTCTTCGTTGTGCTTAAAGATATTATAAACTAGGAAAACTGTCCTCATTTTTTTTAAACTTCTAATTGAATAATATAATTAATTTACAATATTTAGAATAGAATATAATTAAACTTCAACAAAGGCCTAATTTAGTTAAGTAAGAATTTTTGTTTACCCATAAGGTTACGGTATTGTTTTGGGAACAACGGTTTTTCGCGTCCCCGACAACTTTAAGTTTTGTTTTGTTTTTAATTTTTTTCACGACTTAATAATTATATAATAAAATTGTCCTAAAAGATCGCCTGATGAAAGCAAAGACGATTTTATTTCAAATTGAAAACGAGATTTTTCAAAAAAAAAAAAAAAAAAAAAAAAAAAATTCGTTTGTAATTCTATAGTGTTTATTTATTTATTTTTTTAAGGTTGTTGTTATGCGTTTTGTTCTTACATTAAATTCTAAATTTTATGGAAAACATATACGTCGTCCTAGACAATTATATTTTCTTTTATATTTATCTATTTTTTCCCTATCTTTCCACAAGGTTAGGTTTTTGTTTTCTTTATTTTTTGAAACTCACAAATTTATCTGAAAAGCTTTTTGAGATGCTTGAAATTTTCAAATTTTCTTTCCTCCCATTTTGTTAATTATTTAAAAAACAAGATCCAATTTAAGATAGAACAAATATATATGTATAAAGATCAAATACTTCATTAGAAAAAAATCATGATACAGAAAAAATCGAAAATTCTAATAAATATATATTTTTTTTTAAAATTGATTTATTGTTTTAATGCAAACTGAAAAATACGAACATCTGTCAGTAATGCGCTAGTCAGAATGCAG
Organism: Caerostris darwini; assembly: GCA_021605075.1. NCBI lineage: Eukaryota > Metazoa > Arthropoda > Arachnida > Araneae > Araneidae > Caerostris > Caerostris darwini. The sequence continues at coordinate 656,670 of BPLQ01004692.1, forward strand.
AATTGCGTTCTACGTTAAGATGTCACCCATTGGCGAATATCCATTTTAAGAATTCATTACGTAATTTGTGGGTTTGCTATAAATATATGCCATTTTAAAATTGTGCCCAACAAAATATTTGTGGTCTTTGTTAGATAGTTCATTAAACCACGCAAAGCTATTTTGATCCGCAATTTTGAACATTTGTGAACATTTTCAGTCAAAAATATTATCAAAATAAAAATAAAAGAAATTAATTGACTAATTAATTAAATTTACGCTCACTACAAAAAGCCAAATACTAAGACACTTACTAAATCAATATAAAGTCAAGCATCAAATTTTATAATATACTGTATACTATACTATATACTATTCTCTCTCTCTATATATAATATATATATATATATATATAATGTTAATATTTCATGTGAGTATTGGCCTATCAGATTTATTTTTAAAATGCATTTTAAGAAAATATACTTTACATTTAAGTTCAATTGTTTGATTTGTCGCTCTACGGTCATTTTTTTGTACACTAGGCCTAAGTAGACTGGGACCTACAGTTTAAAATGGATTCCAAACCACTAAAAAACTTCCATGCCACCGCTAGGAAGCCCAGAGCGCTAGTGACTTGGCCATAAGGCTGCTATTTACGCTCAATGGAGCCCGCGCATTTTATTCCATCTTTATCATAATATAATTTTTGTAAGGGAGATGCTAAGTTAGCCCAAGTCCTTGTATCAAATAAAATTTTGTATCCAGAATGAATAAAAGGAAACGTTAAGATCTCGGAAGTAAATACAAATAGTCTGACCCGAAAATATTTCAAAAGTCACAAAAGGGCAAAAGAAACATCAAAATAACAGAAAGAAATCCCTTTTCATTCTAAACCGGACAGACCAGGGGGGTCCCAGTAGAAGGGAGACTTACCCCCTCATTCTTTGAGGGTCAAGAAGAATGCGGAGACAGATGGACTCGGACATGGGAATATTCGGCGACGGCTTTCTTTATCAGGAAATAAAGTGTTTTTCTTTTCTTTATATATAAATCGTTTGGGATTTACAGCTACTGCCAAAAAATAAAAAAAAATAAGACAGATGCTATTAATATTTTTTTTTTGACATGTCAAAACAACATAAATTTTGAAAAGACAAAAATAAATACTTGGTGATTCTTCCTTATTTAAATTGAACTTATTTTTGATAATTTTCATTCATTTTAAGCTTTTTATATCGTAATCTATTAAAATGTAATGAATTATGATCAAACAATCATCATTGATTAAATTGTTTTTATAATTGAAATAATAATTTACTATATTATATTATGTGAACTATGATTTTTTTTTTTCTATATTCATCATCATCAATGGCGCAACAGCCCCATGGTGGGCCAAGGCCGTCTGCCTACTGGTAGATTTTGGACAGGAGATGTTTTGCTTTTACGGAGTAAGGTTGTCAGCCTTACGCCCAACGCTCTGTTGTCATGTTAGACCTTGACCTAAGGTTTAAAGTGGATTTCGAATCACTACAAACATCCATGGCATCGCTGGGATATTATATACATTTTTCTATATTATTTATACATTATATAGAACTACTTTACTTCATAATTGAAATATTGGATATAGTAAAATTATAGGATTAAAAAGTCTTGGAACTATTCAAAAGTACTCTCTCTCTCTCTATATATATATATATAGAGAGAGAGAGAGAGTACTTTAATCCTATAATTTTACTATATATATACTATATATTACAATTTATATAATACATCATGTAAATAATATTTTATTCACTTAAATATATCTTTCAAAAACGCGCATAAACTCGAAAGAGCCCACACTCCTATGTAAAATGTACATATATTTTAAGCTTTTATAATTTTTATTCAAATGTTTAGCGTGAAAACAATATACAAGAAATAAAAAAATAAATAGAAATATTTTACTCATAATTAATAATTTACCAATAGTATAAGTAAATAAGCTATATTACAGATAAATTTACTTATTACGCATTACACATTACCCATTAGCTTTCAGAGCTACGAAAAGCTTGGTTCGAAGTAATACCGAACAGAAAGCTTTTGTGTTTAGGGACTTGAGCACAATTAAGGATGAAAAATCCTTCTATTCCAGAAAGTGAAGAAGAGGGTGCAAATTAACAGGAAAAATAAGATGATCCTAAGTGTCCTGAAGTGCCATTGAGAAGTTCGTTTAAAATTGTGGTGACAAAATATTTTTGTAGAGTTGATACACCATGCATCATGGGTAATCCTAAATTTGCAATTTATCTGCCATTGTAATGGAAATGACTTCGTCAAAAGATTCATCATTCGAGTATTATGATAACGATCATCTCTTCAGAATTTGTTTCAATCCACAAATCCCAAAAGAACAAGGATTTATTGGTACATTATTTTGTAATCTTTAATATACAGCAGAACCGGGAATCATTGTTCTCACATTATTCTAGTTCCTATAACGGTAGCAATATAACTATTATTTTAACAATTAAATAAAACCTACTCACATTCCCCCCCCCCCCAATACGTTTCCTCGCAACAATCGCACAGGACAGGTAAGACAATAAATAAAAAGAGAATAAGTAAATAAATAAAAAATGTTGTAAATTTGTTTGTTTGGTATTAATAAAACCAGAAATGACCAAAAACAAAAATTAACCTTAGATTTTTAAATAAATAATGTCATCTTGGGTTTAATTTAATCAGTATTTAAAAGGTCTAGGTGAGTAAAAATATTTCTACGCATTACATTTTTTTTCTGTATGTATGTATTTACAGCAGCATCAATGTTGTAAATAGGATATTTTTCTCACCCTTTCAAAACAAGTGATCTATGCTGAACATACTCATCTATGCCATCTAGCATAGATGAGTATGTTCAGCATAGTACAACTCATCTACATACATCATCTATGAACATCAACTCATCATACTCATCTACATCAACATACACATCTATGAACATACTCATCATCCATCATCTAGCCCTGAATACTATTGATAGGTGATGAGAAGAGGACATCGTATTCCGGGAGGAATTTTAAGAGAAACTGTTCTGCGTTAGAATGCCATATGGATTTGGTTTGGTTTGTGGCTCTACGGTCATTTTGTGCACACTTTGGGCTAATTAGACCGAGACCTACTGTTTAATGTGGATTTTGAACCACTCACAAACATCCATACCCCCGCCAGGATTCGAATCTGACGCCTATGGTACCAAAGACCAGAATGCTAGCCAATTGACCATCAGGCCGCTGTTTTATGGAAGAACACCAGTAAAACTGCCACTAGACAGAATGACTTTCGATGCGAGACGCTTTACACCCATTGTCTCAATGACCATTGGGTCTTCTCATTTCAGAAAGTAGAGACTGCAACGACGACACCAACCAACTAAACACAAATCTTAATCAGCATTAATAAGATTTTCATATCTTTAGGAAATAGGAAAATTACAAATCATAATTCAAGTTTTCACCAAGTGTTTTTAAGTGCACATCTTTCTTCTGGATTCTATTAATTTAAATATTTTAGCTCTTTTTAAAAATGTTTTATCAGATTTCTGTTACGCGTATAAAAACAGAACTTGGTCGATCAAAGAACAGACGCAAATTTTGCAAAATTGCAGCATTTTCCGGGCCGAAAATTACACAATGAGGATTATATACCCTACGGTTTAAAGGCATACGGTATTTAAAATTGCAGAATTTCATAAGATATCATTAAACTGGCATGACAACATAGTACAGGTGTTTCAGAAATTCATGCATATGTAAACTTAATCTTATGTTTCAGCTGGCACAATATATTTTACGCAGCTCATCAATATTATAATCATTATGTGACATTTTCTTTAAAATGCTTTTGCATTATCATTCTTTTCCATTAATAAAAATCTCATTTTAAAGTGTAATTCTTTTAATCATCATTTGTATTGAACTAGAAGTAAAACTGTTATAAAAGAATAGAATTTAATTTAAAAGAAAGTCATCGTGAAAAGGAAGATGCTTTTTTAAATGTTCGTCATGGAAATAAATGATATTGCCTCAATCTAACGTAATGCATTTCTTTCCAATAATTAAAAATTTGTAAGCAAAAGAACTAGTAATAAATTTTTAGTAATAAAAGAAATAGTAATAAATTTAGTAAGTTAATGTCTACAAAAACAAAATATTTTTAGAAAAGAAGTAAAAAAGAAAAGAAAAAGAAACAAATTAGTATATAAGAAAATATAAGAAAATATTAGTCACAATAATAAACCATAATTGAAAATCAAGAATTTGATCAAATGATAATCTTAAAAAATTTCTTTTTCAAAAAAAATGACATTTAATAATTTAAATTTTTAATATTAATAATTATTCTTGAATTGTCATTACATTCTATTTTAAAATAAACAATATTTTTTACAGGGGAAAAAACCAATGTTGATATTTTTATTAATTTATAACGGTATATTTGGTTTTACAGAATAATGATTTATTGCACAAATTTAAAGAAAATTTTATTGTTAATTTGCAATAAATAATCGATAGATGAGTCGTAAATTTTCAATAAATTATTTTCCTAGAAATGCCGGAAAAAGTTTCAAGTGTGTAAGACAGATATGAGCCAGTAAATCTTGGTCTTCTATAACTATATCTTATCTTTTAAATGTTACTAAAGACTTCGAAAAATTTCACTTCCGACAGACAACATTTTTGCCGGTGTTACAGAATTTGTATCGCTTTTAAATCCTTTTTGTGTCAAATAATTCAAAAATAAAAATTAAAAATCAAAACAACTACAGAGAAAATTTCGTAATTTAATTCGTATTGGAAAACAATTCTGGTAAATAAGAACAACTTTTGCAAAAACATAATACATTAGAAAGCGTTTCTGAAAAATTTGAAAAATAAAATTGTTCTTAACTTTGAAAGATACATCACTTCAAACTTAATACAAGTTTTTTAAATATTAAAATAGATAATTTTTATATCTATTTTTTAATAATCATAATATACTACTACAATGTTAGGTATTATATCTAAAATATTTAGAATAACATCGAGAATGTGATTCACATGAATGAATAAACAAAAAAAAATAATATAATAAAATAAAATAATTAAAAGGAGAAAAAAATAAAAAGAGGAAACAAATAATATCTTTTTAATATTATACTAAATACTTTTCTGACTATTTTCTAATCCAATTAATAAGCATTTTAATTATTTACTTATTCCATTTTAAATGAAAACTGATTCTGCAAAGAATATTTGATCACATACACAATTAAAGAATATTATTGATGTAAATACACAATTAAAAAATGCTATTGATAAATAAATATTATTGATAAATAAATTAAAGAATATTATTGATAAATAAATTAAAGAATATTATTGATGATAATCCTTCGTATTTGAAACTCTGTAACCTCCTAAAATAAGTGATTACAACAAGAAATATGTAAACAAATGTAATTTTTTGAGCAGTTTGATATTGGTTGTCAAACTGTTCAAAAAGTTGAATAAAATTTTTCGGATATTTTCAAATTAATAATCTTAAATGCATATAGTTTCTTTTTTTTTCACTTTGATTTTCATAGTATACACTTCTATTTGATATGATATTTTAATGCTGTTGTGATAGTGATGCGATGTGAGTTTATGAATATATCGAATTGTTAATAATTGATACATAATTTTTTTTTAAATCACACAATTGTAAGATTTAAAGGGAGAGTACATTTAAATACACAATTTCTCTTTTAAGTATAAATCAATATTTTTTTATCATGTATAAGTACTTTTTTTGCTGTATAACTAAATTCTTTTCAATATAACACGAATCACACATCACATATGAAGTCGTTCACACATAAACGTGACAATTCTATAAATAAGGAAGTAATTTTAATAAGCATTTAAGGAAAATGTACCTAATAATTTCTTTGGAAATTTTATTACGTACTATCTCAAACGTTTTGCTTTTATATTTTCCAAATATAATGTGCGAATATATTAATCAAATATTGTGTTCCATGTATTTAATAAGTTGTGTTACATTTAATTTATAATTGTTGCTTTTCTAAGATAATTTCAAAATTTTCGAATTAAAATAATCCGTTATCATTCGATCTGGATCAAACATTAACTAAATGTTAAAAGAGATATTTAGAACATTTAAAAACTCAGAGCATTAAAACATTTAACATTAAGAGGAAATGTGGAGTAGCTTAAAAAATAAAAGAAGAAATTCAAACAATTCTATATTTCCATCTAATAATAACAACACAAGGCATAGAGTAAAAATATCTGTGGAATATTCTAAAAGTGTGTCATGAAACTTAACAACCTGTTAATTAAACCTAAAAATCAAAAAGAGAGAATGACAATTCAGTTACTCACTGTGAACTTAGAGACTTATGAACAAGCTGCACATTGCAAGCTACAATTACAGCTAACATCCAGGATTTCATGCTTCGTGTTTCTCAGCTGGTCTACCACGAATAAAAATCATGAAGGAATCTGTCACGAATTAAATACAACAGGATGACTAGATCGCCGGTAAAATCGCTCGGTAGGATCGTAAACACGTTGATAGCACGTGCACCATACGGATGCTAGCTGCTAGTAGGAATGATTCTAATTTGACAGTTCTTTTTGCTGCAGAGTGAAACGTTTGGCAGCCATCGAAAGGGGAAAATAAATCTTCCTTTATTTGGCGATAATTCCTTCTTTTGGCGTGTTTGTGGAATTCTAAATTTAGATTCTCAATTATTCATTCCGAGTTCGACCGTTATTTAATAAAAGTTAAAAATTGTACCAGTCCGCTGGAAAGGTATACTTAAACAGTTATACAACTAGTACGTTCTAATTTTATTTATTAAATTTAGTGAATTTGAATCGTTTTAAAATATTAAAATTGCCAAATTAAGATTAAGAATTCCGATACATATTTCTAAGCGTATTTATTTAAATACAACTTAATTAATTTTTATGTAGAAATAATTTTAAATAAATATGATAATTATTATTTATTAGAAATATTTTTGATTTTATTTAATAATTTAATCTTTCTGGTTTTTAATTTAAAAAATATCAGGAGTGCATTTAGAAGAGGTAGGAGGTTAATTAAAAGGTAATTGCGCTTAATTTAATCAATGGCAGCAATATTTATATAAATTTAAATTAAAAATTTTATTAAATGTTGTATTCTTACTTGCATATTTTTTTAAACAAGCAATAATATAAAAAAATATTTATGAACGGAAATAATTCTAAATGATAGTTAATATTTCAAACGATTTTTTATTTCGTGTATTAATTTAATATTGGCAATATTTGAAATAACAAAAATGGCAACAATAATTTTCTTCGAGATATTTTAACATGGTGCATGTTATTGTTGATATCAACACCACGAAATGCATAATGAAATATTGATCGCCACATTCGCTAAATGGTTGGTATGATAATAATTAGAATTTATTTATTAAATGTTTGGTTTTTATCGTTTGTAAATGTTTTATTTTTCGAATTTAAGGTGTTTTTACAATTTTAACAAATTTTAGATAATTTATTAAGTTTCTTGCTGATATTATTGTACTAGTTAAATAAGGACATATCGAATCCTCTTAGATTGTACAAGAAAAATTTTCTTTTGAATTTTTCCTAAGTATAATTTTGTAATTTTCATCAGTTATTTTCACATGAGAACATATACTATGCAATTAGGCATTATGCATTATACTACAAGTATAAGGTTATTTATAAAAATCTGGAAACAAAATGTTAAAACTAGTAATTTGCAATAAATGACCAGTATTTTAGCGTATATTTATTTATTTACTTCATATATTAGACAACAGAAACATGTCCCTTGTTCTAGAAATATGATTCTTTCGAATGTTTTTTCCTCGAAATGTGATTCTTTAAATTTTTTTTTATAATTTGAAATTTCTTTCTTTTCTTTTTACATTTACATATATTGTTTTTACATTAATCATGCTAGATCGAATAAATATCTACATTAAAGGGTAAAATCGTAGGATCTTTCCACCAAAAGGGTTGCAATTTTAAGTATAATGATTTGTAAACAGTACAAAAAACCCCGGGTCACCACATTTGGCCGGCTTATTGGCCATTTTGAGCCACAAAAAATTGCCGAAACCCCCAACGGCCCCTATTCTGCGATTTGGACCATTAAACTATATTGATTAATCTAAAGAGATGAATAGTTATAATTAAGAATAAAAATATTAATAAATTATAAAATTATTTAAATCTGATGAATGATTAATATCGAAAATCATACGCAGCAAGATTATGTTATTCTTGAACGGTAAATTTTAATCATGTTACGACAGCTTAATTTTTATAGTTAACTGATGTGTCATTATTTGTAAGAAACTTGAAATTAAATAGGTCATTTGTCAAATGCATGATTTAATCCGACATTGAGTCAAAAGCAATAGACTCTGAAGAAACAAAACTCTGAAAAACAGCTTTGCTAAAGAGTGTTCAGGTTATTTAAAACGTAGTACCAATTTTAGTTAAAATTAAAATTAATTTAAGTGCCAATTTTATTTAAAACGTTAATGCCATAACTTATTGTAAAAAAATAATGTAACATTGATGTTAATGCTGTATGATTCAAAATGACATACGACATATCAAATTAAATAGGATTATGTTATTGTTTCTGCTGTTTTTTAATACCGAGCAACTGACCGTTAGTCATTCGACATTGGAATGGTAGATTCAGTGTTATACAGGGTGCATCATGGGTGACCTGCTGCACATTGTACACCAGAGATGTGGGCTACTCCTACTACTACTACCCCACACCATATCACTGTGCCGAGAGCTGAGGTGCCCCTTTACAGTTGGGGAATGATGTGGGTGAGAAAGTCAGATTGGGCTGTGTGACGCTCTAAGGTCATATGAGACAGGGACCTATGGCGTAAATGGGATTCCGAACCACTACAAACATCGCAGGGCACCGCCTGGATTCGAACTCGAAACCTGAGCGCCAGAGCGCTAGCCACTCGGCCATCAGACCTCTAGCTGGCTGATGTGGGCTGAGCAACGCACCCTGAAGTAGCATCTGCGGCTTACCCCCTTCCTCTATGAACTCAACGGAGGGCCCTTTCTATATACAGGCTCTGGCCGTTGATATCACAGGCTTCAGTTTCGAATCATGGCAGTGGCATATATGCTTATTAGTGGATCGGAATCCACGTTAAACTATAGGTCCCCATCTAATTTTGCCCAAAATGTGCAAAGATGACCGTAGAGCGACCAACCAAACGTCCCATATACAGATTTGTTGTCCATCTTCTTCATAGACAAGAGCTTTGAATGCTGGAGTTCTAATTAAACCTTTCAGTTTGGAAACCCAGCATGATTTCCATGTAGGCCGTCTAAATTCTAAATTCATATAACATTTTCATTTCGTATGATAATTTAATTATTGGCAACTTTTGATGTAACAAAATGGAAACAATATTTTTTTTTTGAGATATTTTAACATGGAGCATGTTATTATTGATATCAACACCATGAAATGAGTAATGAAATAATGATAGCCACATTCTATGAATAGTTGGTATGATAATAATTACAATTTATGAATGCAACATAACTTTGTGAAATCCTTTGGAATTTTAGAAGTTTGAAAAAAAATTAAATCACTATTAGTATAAAATTGACTCGTAAAATGTATTCTGTATTCTTCTTATTGGGATTTCATGTTTAATCAATTGTATTTTCCACTCCTGCTGCTAAGTTAAAAATAATCTTCCTGTACTCTTACCAATTCCTTATATGTTATCAAACTAAATTACTCACTCATACAAAAATTTCCAATTAAATAGAATTCTCTTGGGAAACAAACAGTTCCACTGATTAGCTGATGGATAATATTCATTACTACAAGATAATTTTTACTCACACTGTACTACTGTTTGATGGATTCATATGTACTTTAGATATTACAATATCTGGAATTAAAATGATTTTGTTTTATCTTATACATACAGTACAATCGCCGATTTATTGTGGTTGACCAGCTTGACTCATGCCACCGTTATTGAATGTTTTCCTAAACAGTATGATTAAACTGTGATTGCTGCTTATTTAACAAACAATATGGTCGCAAGTTGCATTTGAAGATTATTCTGAAAATCTTAGTCTCTATTGTTTTGCTGATTTCACATTGGAAATGGCAAAACAGAAAAAAGATGAATGGGACTTCTACCCACATGTTTATTTAAATAATTACTATTTCTGACAATAGTTATTATTTCTGGCAATAGCCTTCTACTGTTTTTTCACCTAAGTGCCCGTATCAACATTTAACAAAAAAGGCAAGGCTTCAAACATGAGATTGAAAATACCAAGCTTGATATTAACAGAAACTCAATCTCGATATCTCTGTTTTGTATTTATAAAATAAAAATTAATTATTATTACTGTTGAAATTATTAAAATTAACTAAGTTTTATAAATCTTAGTTAAGAATTTTTTTTTTTTTTTTTTTTAGCTTAAAAATCTTTATTGTTGTTTCTTATCCCACTTTTCAGACAGCAACATATAGACTAAGTCCAAGAACCAGTGTGGTGTCGTGGAAGTGGGGGCAGTTTCTGTTGTGATGGAGCATCCGTAGATAGTAGGTGACTTGGCTTCGGGACGCTAACTTTCTACCGGGTAGGGTTGTCAGCCCTGCGCCCAACTCTGTACAGTCATATTAGACTAATATTTACAGTTTAAATTGAATTCAGAACCATTGCAAACATACATGGCACCGCCGGGACTCGAACTTGAAATCGGGGACACCGAAGGCCAGAGCGGTAGTCACTCGGCCATCAGGCCCTATAAAAATATTTAAAGTTCATAGACATATTTTTAACATAAGCAGAGATATTTTTTATCGTTTTTCATATGATAAAAAATAATTGACGCAATAAACTTTCCTTATTAAAGTTTATTAAATAGGAAAATGATTTCAAACAAAACAAATTTGATAATATTTCATTACATTAGAAAAATGATATACATATACTTTCAATAACAAATAATAATAAATGAAATAGCACATAAATGGATGAGAGCTTGATTTTTCTGTTGATATTGTGTGAGTTACTTTTTATAGAGCAGGGCTCGTGGCTCAGTGGCAACGCGCACCCCTGGTGAGTATTAGGATGGAGATTGAATCCGCTGGCGGCTTTGTTGTATACACTGTTTCAAAAACGAAGAGGCTCGATACGTTTATGGCAAATAAACAAGATGCATAAGATAATTTATAATAAATATTTCTTATAAATTACAAAATTATTTTATCTCTTTCTCATCCAATAGCCCAACACTCTCCTTGTAAAATAACTTTTTCGTAAGTCACCTATACTAACAAACATGCTTTTCTGTCTATAATCCGTCGATTTTATGTTAAAAAGCCATATAATTTTGAGCTGCAGATTATAGTCCACTGTGTACTACTTGCATTCACTTTTTTCCTCTGAAGCTTCATAGAAACTAGTTTTCATAAAACAGCCAAATAAAAAGGTTTCTTATTAAAAAAAAAAAAAATCATACAAATTCATACCGAAAAGAAAGCCGGACTTCAACAAAATTAAATAAAATGCAACGCATATCAAATGAACAGGCGCGAATCATTTGTGGATTATACGCCATTCAACATCTTGCCTCGTATCGAGCATCAACATCTTGCTCGTTCAACATCTTGCCTCGTTAGTCGGACTATCTGGTGGGAGTTTTCCGGGTTTTCTCCCATACGATACACAAATATGGGGTAGTTGGTATTCCTTAAAAGTGCTCCCGGAAGGCACTGCCCTGTTTCTTCAGCGTCACGGAGCCAAGTCAGACTTCTACCTACGGAAACGTCATCACAACAGAAGCTGCCCCCCTCCTTTCTTCCATGAGACCACACGGATTCTTCGACTCGAATTAGATTTTTTTTTCCGCTGTTTTTTTCTTGCTTGCTGTCTATCAAGTGGTATACGAAGCTGCACTTCTTTTAGTAATGAGGAGAATCGATAGCGATTACGACATTGTGAGTAAAATCGTATCGACTGTCTAGGGAAATTTTTCGGGGTATTTCCCAATAAAATGCAAGTTATCCCTCAAAGGTTATCAAAGGTGTTATAAAATGCAGGTTATCCCTGCCTCTCTAAAAGCATTCATCCTTTCTATCCACCAATGGAATATCTATTGCGGAACATCTTATCTCCGTCATAAAAAAAAAAAAATAATTATAAATTTTCAAATTTGAAAAAAAAAAAAAATTATATTGTTTTGAGAGATTTTATTATCGAAAATTATTTCGTATCATGCTGTAGCTAAAATAATAAAACTAATTAAATCATCAAATAAAATATTTTAAATAAAAAAAAATCAAAACTAAATAATATAATCAAAACTATCAAAGTTAATTAAAACTAAAATATTTTGAATAATCAAAACTAAAATATTTTGGTGAATCATTACTAAAATAAATAATCAAAACTAAAATACGAGTATTTTGGATCAGGTCAAAAGCCTGCGCAAAATTCCATTTGTTGCAAAACGTGATACAAGTGTTTTTGAGGAAGATATATAAAATTATTGTAATGAGTTAACGACATATTTTAGTACAATCGTCAGACCACAAAAACGTCGTTCTTCTGCTTCGTAAATAGGAATGACGTGAACAATTAGCTCTATAATCACGCTAACAAAATGACAGATAACGCTTCGTTTAAGTAAGGGAAGGGTGAATGGTATTGAAGCTTTGCAAAAATTCCAACGCCAAAAAGCTTTTAAAACAAAGGCTCTTTTTTCCTTCACACTTCAGAAGACTTTAAATCCGTTATACTGTCAATGAAGTGAAAAACTTCCGTTAATAAGATCTTTAACATTAATAACTGTTATATTGATGATTTAAATTTGGAAAGATATAATATTGGTCAATAAAAAAAAAATTCTGGCACACTTGACAACGATTAACTTTCTTTTTTTCAATTCCTTCTATTAGCTCACACTCTCCCTATATATATCTTGTTCAAATTTTCAATCGTTAATAAAATACTTTTTATTCATCCACTCAAGGTCAAATATATTTTTTTTTTAACTTGTAGTGGATGACACTGGATGTTAATACAGTTTTTTCAAATATTAATTCAGTAATTAAATTTAATTATAGACCACCATCAGCTTCATAAATTAGAAACGAAAAAAATAGAAAGCGAATAAATAGTAACAAACAAAAATAATAGTCCAACATCATATATAGAAAGGAAAATGGAAAATTGCAAGGAAATTCGCTTTTTATTTTGCCACTTAATATTGTGATTCTGTCATATGTATATATATATATTTATATTAATTGTAATTATTTAATAAAAAGTAAATAAAAATTTTCTTTGTTGACCTAATTAGGAATTGATTTTAATTTTTTTTTTTATATTACTTGCTTTTATGCATGAAATGATTGTTAACTTATCTATCCACGAGACAGTGATATCGGAAATAATAAAAATGGAAATATATGATGTGAAATATTAATGTTAAGGTTAATATTTTACATACAAATCTGTGTAGCAATAGCCAAGGTAACCTTTTGTTTTAACCTTTCTTTAATTTAAAAGCATTACTAAGCACCTTCTTTTAAATAGTATTGTACAGGAAAAGTATCTAATTTTAACTGAGTTTTTTTATATTTATTATGCAATTTTCGCTGAGAAGACATAAAACATAACATCATGATGTCAAGGCAAAAAATAACTGTATAATAATTAAACTAGATACTTGGATGCGAAAAGGACAGAAACTCATGAATCATTTTCTGGTTTAATTATTATACAGTTATTTTGCCGTATGCCGGATTCTGCTAGTATACATATATATGTATACTAACAGAACCCGGCATATATATATATATATATATATATATGTATGTATGTATGTATACTATGTATGTATGCCTGTCAAAAAAAACTCATTTTAGAAAATTACATATTGTGAATATATTCTCCATGTTCCAATATATGTGCATACTAATTTTGATGGATATCGTTTGAAAGGTATTTAAGATAAAATGCTGCAGCACCATCTAATGGCAAATAATAATAAAGTGGATAGTTCGAACATATTTTCCATACTCGAATACATATTATTACCCGTATAGAACCGTATAGAAGTTGATATATTGTAGCACCCTGTGGTGACGACTTAAATAAAGGGGATAGCATAAAAATATTCCGGATGTTTTGTCAAACACACACAAAAAAGTTCATCAAAATCGGTCAAGCCGTTTGGGAGGAGTTCAGTGATATATATATATATATAGAGAGAGAGAGAGAGAGATAGATTAGACAGATAGATAGATAGATAGATTCACAGAGATGTAATCCTAATGGAATACGGTATTAATTCTGATGAGGAGAACTTTCCAATCTACTTTTAGGATTAACAGTATTACACTGCTGTTTACTCCACATTTGAAGCATCATGTTTAACTTTCATTGCAGTTTGAAATCAGAAAACAAGCCCCGTAATATCCCCCTTGTAAGAGAACGACTACCTGTCACCTTGCAGATTGCAAATTCTTCAATTTTGGACATATAATCTATGCTTTGGTTTGGTGTGCGCAGGTCAGAACTTTCACATTCAAATCTGGACGTTGCTTTTGCATACCGTGTGATGGTAAACTCGAAAATTAATTCAGCGTGAAGCGTTCATATAAGCTGTAATTATTTTCCATTACCATAGTTTACCAATTTTAAAAATAGTGAACTGCAATGGCCGTCAATAAGTGTCTAACTCATGGAGGCATCTCTAATAAGCATCTCACTTACCAGAAAATAAGCATTATATCGTTGATAAATATCGCATGTCATGATCATTTACTGAATACCCTACGGCATTCAAATCAAATTCAAAATTAAATATTTTTTAAGGATTTTTTACCCAAATTGTTTTTTGATTTTTAAAGGAACAGTGGAAAGCTTTCCATCCTAACTTAGAAATGAAATTCTTTAGATTTCAAAATAATTTCATAAAATTTTGTGTATGAGTTGAAAATTCTTATTGCTGTCATGCGGAAGGTTTCTTACAGACCCTAATAATAATGAAGAAAGTCATATTAATGAAGGTTTAAAAAAATTTATTCCTTACTCTGAATTTTAAACGTACTTCCTGAAGTAATGTATATATGTATATATATTATTGGAAACTGTTACTGTGATAAAAAAAAATAATTACTATATGTGCACTTAAAATGCTTCCTTAAAATGTTAAACAACATTTTTACCTTTTATAAAGTAACAAATAATTATCATTTCACTATTCAAATCCACTAATAATATAAATACAGCTATAAAAGAGTAGAGTTTTCTAGAATAACTATTTAAAATGTAATCATCAATTCTCTTAATTAAAAAAAATTCTGTAGAAAATTACAGATATGAAATGAATCTGACTTTCACAACATTTATTTATGTTGTGAAAAGTATTTTATGTTCTTTAGCCTCATAGAAAAGTTCAAGTAAATTTGAAAACAAAAAATAAAAGCATATTGTTATTTTCAAATGCCGGGCACTGTGACTTGTGGTCTTTCACTGCTAGAAAAACAGAGATGTATCAGATTCAGTGCTACACAGACCTGTTAAAATACACCCATATTTTGCTACCACAATTTAAAACGAATATCCCAGCAGGTGTAGCATCTAAAGCGCTTGTAACATCCTTCCCTCCGCCTCAAGCTCAGAAGAAATTTCAGAATTAGAATTTATCGGGCCCAGAAACTTTCTGTAAAATTTATTTTCTGACAAGCGAAGTGGAATTGAAGTCCCAACTTTCAGAAATCCATGTTCTACTCCATGTTGCTCTGAAACTGTGAGAAAATAAATGTAACAGAAATTAGGAAGTATTAAAAATGCCTATTAAAGATAAACTATTTAGCTTTTGTTATGTGTTATCTTATTTCTTGGGAACTTTTGTAAAACAGTAGACCTTGACATAGACGGGTAAACTCCCTTTAAACTTTACTTCCGACAAGTGAAGTCGAATTGAAGTTCACAACTCTTAGAAATCCTACTCCATGTTGCTCTCAAATTGTGTGAAAATAATAAATGTAAAAAAAATTAGGAACATATAAAAAATGCCTGTTAAAAATAAACTATATAGCTTTTATTATATCTTGTATTGTGTTTCTTAGATAGTTTTGCAAAATAGTTGACTTTGACACAGACAGAGAAACTTTCTATTAAAACTTTACTCCCGACAAGCGAGAGTGGAATTGAAGTTCTCATTCTTCTATTGGAGAAATCCTACTCCATGTTGCTCTAAAACTGTATGAAAATAATAAATGCACACGAAATGCAAGTATCAATAAATGCCTACTAAAAATGTATCATTTAGCTTTTATTATATCTGTTACCTTATTGCTTGGAAACCTTTGTAAAATAGTTGATCTTGGCATAAACAAGGAAACTTTCTATTAAAATTTAATTCAAACAAGCGAAGTCAAACTGAAGTCCTCAACTTTTAGAAAGCATACCTATGTTGATTAGCTATGTAAGAATCATACCTCTATGAAACTGTGTGAAAATAATAAATGCAAGAAATGCAAGTAATTAAGAACGGATTAATAAATGCCTGTTAAAAATGAACTACAAAGCTTTTATTATAAATATTATCATATTTCTTGGAAACTTTTGTAAAATAGTTGATCTTGACACAGACAGGCAAACTTTCTGTTAAACTTTAATTCCGACAAGTGCAGTTGAATTGAAGTTCTCAACTTTTAGAAATTATACTCCATGTTGCTCTGAAACTGTGAGAAAATAATACATGTAACAGAAATTAGGAACATATTAAAAATGCCTATTAACGATAAACTATTTAGCTTTTATTATGTGTTATCTTATTTCTTGGAAACTTTTGTAAAACAGTTGACTTTGACCTAAAGAGGGAAACTTTCTGTTAAACTTTTCTTCTGACAAGCGAAGTGGAATTGAAGTTCTCAACTTTTAGAAATCCTACTCCATGTTGCTCTGAAACTGTGAAAATAAAAAATGCAACTAATTAAGAACGTATTAATAAACACCTGTTAAAAATGAACTGCTTAGTTTGTATTATATCTGTTATCTTATTTCTTGGAAACTTTTCTAAAATAGCTGACCCTGACATAGACAGAGAAACTTTCTGTTAAACTTTACTTCCGACAAGCAAAGTGGAATTGAAGTTCTCAACTTTTAGAAATCCTACTCCATGTTGTTCTGAAACTGTCTAAAAATAATAAATGCAAGTAATTAAGAACGTATTAATAAATACCTGTTAAAATTGAACTGCTTAGCTTTTATTATATCTGTTATCGTATTTCTTGAAAACTTTTCTAAAATAGATTCAATATCAAACACAATATAGTGAAAGCAAATATACAATGAATTAATATTCTTGAACACCTGCTGAAAGCCCACACATTAACATTTCTTGTTATAAATAACACTGAAGAAAACTATTCATAAGAGAAAAATAGACTATTACAGAAAAAACATTAGCTTGTTTAGCTTTAACCACAAGCAGGTGAGATGATATTCCCCTCGATATTTTTAAACCAAATTAAGATCCACTATTGATTTTCAAGTTTGTGAATAACTCAATAACTTAAATATTTAATATTAATTTTGATAAAAGTAAATACAGAAGTTTTTATTGGTGCTGGGAAGCAGAAACATTTATAAAACAAATATTAAGTTATTGATTTTATTGAAAAACTTTCATCACTTTTTGGAAATCCTGTCACATTAAAACTGTGATGAAAAATCTATATACATGTTTCATTAATGTTCGTGACACAGAAAATGCCATTATTCACATATTGACGAATGGCAACAGGCATGAAAGCAAACGATTTCTGAAAAAAATTAAATGGAAAATAAATTTCTAAAAAGAATATTTTGAATATTTTAATTTCCTGTTACTCCTTTTTTCCCAAAATTGTTAGGAACAAAATTATGAAGAACAATTTTATATTTAGGTGTCTCCGATATCTAAATGTTTTTTTGTTCTCAGATATTTATTATGATAGTTAAGAAGTTTTCGAGGAAATGCTTCAATTTAGTTATTGATAACCTTTAAGAATTCTAGCAAAGCAAGTAAACATAAAATCAAATTTGATCTACATTCAAAAATAATGTAACTCATTCCCATAATAGACAGTAGGATTTTACTAACTTCTTAAATAAATATGAAAATGATAAAATAGGTTGTAAATGAAATAGGAATCAAAATGGGCTGTAAATATGAAAATGAAATCAAATATTTTAATATTTTTTCATAGATTTTAAAATTCCATCAGTAGGTTGTGTACATTAGGAATGGCCTTTGCAACTAAATAACTATTATAGATTACCAGGTGCTAGTTCCCACCACAGATTTGTTTTAAATTATACCCATATTAAATTTTTATCTAGTACTTTTTATCTCACTGAACTTCTAAACGGCTGGGCCGATTTTGATGAAAATTTTTGTCTGTGTTTCAGTGAGTCCCTGGATGGCTTAGATTCACAAATGAACCCGATAGGTGGAGCTGCAATCGGGTTCATCTTTGCGTGTGTTTGTCACTATACTCCTCTGAAATTGCTTTGACCGATTTTGATGAAATTTACCGTTCAAATGATACCTATGACAATTAGTAGGCACATATATTGGAGCATGGAGAATATATTCGCGATACGTAATTTTCTACAATGGTTTTTTTTTTCTTGGTAGGGCAACGTATGCCGGATTCTACTAGTTTTATAATAAATATATACTTTTTATAGCAACAAGTATTTGTATTTTTGTAAAGGACACAGCGTTCTTCAGAATGTGGGTACTACGTAACATCCACAAGAAGGAGTTATGTCTTGAGAGAAGACTTGAAAATGTTTATTCTCCATTTATGCATCTTGTAAAATAAAACTTCACAATAATAATTATTGATGTAGAAGATTCTGCCACAATCTGCACTGAGTTTAGTTATCTTTCAAAATAGTGATTGCACTGTACTCCAGTAGCGGCAATCAAATATTCGCCCTTTTACATGCTAACTAGAATACGATATCATTAACCACCAATAAATCGGCCTATACTAGAGCTTATAACGGCTTCAAGAAGAGGGCTACTTTCAAGTTCATGGGAACACTTTATTTTTTTATTTACAAGCATTATATACATATATACAAAACTCTATTTACAAAAAAATGTAAATTAAGATAATTTGATTCACAAGTGCAGTTCACTCCAAGGACGGAGAGTTTCAGAGTTCTTGAGTTTACGACGAATCTAATGCATCTGGTCTGCGGCAGATCTTAATTATCACACGGTGTGATACACGACACTTTGTGAACAGGCTGAAAGTCCAGCCTATTCAGTCCCTTCAGAGAGAAAAAAAACGAAAACACTTCTGGTCGACTCATCGCAGAACTCTCTCCCTTCTTCACCAAAAAAAAACAACTACATTTAAGACTAATAGGCTAATAGGTCCCCGCCTCCTCCCCGCCTAATTCCGACTAGAGGAGGGAGAATCAGCTTCCCTCACTTCTCATTGGAGTAGACATTTCTTCACTCGTGGTCTATCACGAATCACGATGGAACAACTCATAATATATCATATTCAATCTGTAGTTGCCGCACAGACATTCGCTAATTTCCTCCTTATACATGATACCGAATATTTTCCATCAGATTTAAGTATCAGGTTGTTCAGATTAGTACAAATTTCTAATTGCATGTAACTACCCACAATAAAACTCATCTGCTGTTAAATTTGAGTGATGGGTTTATTATATATTTGTCAAATAACATACATTCCTCTTTCCTGGGAATGCAATGCCAAAACTCTTCTCGTGAGAAAAAAAAAACTACACCACATAAATATCTCAATACCTTATGAAGTAATACAAACTTCGATTCCGTTTGTCTTGAAAAAGATCAAATCTAACATAGTTTAAAATTGCCAATTTATATAAACGAGAAAAGATTTAAAATCTGTCCGTAAGCATTCCAGAAAATCTGCAAAATCTCAAGACAGTGTCCATTTTTTTTTTATCATTATTTAATTTAATTTATATATCGTATCCGTTGAAAAAAACGACTTAAATGTGACTGACATTGCAATAAAAGATTTCATTTAACGATTTTAAAAGCATTTTCGATTTAAAAAATCATATTAGAAAACAAAGTTTTATGTGATCGAATTTTAAAATCAGGAAACTCATCGTATTTTTACAAAATGTCGATCAGGGAAAAAAGAATTATTTATTAAAATTTGGGTGGGTTTTTTTTTTTTTTTTTTTTTTTTTTTTTTTTTAAATCCGTTCATATAGATCTATAATGAATTAATTTATATTTAATGTGTGAAATCAACTTTTGTATATTTAAAATAAATAAAATATCAATACAGATTGATATAAAAGATTTATTATTTATTGAATCATGCATTAAAGATTCGTTATTATCATTTTTGATATAGTTTTATCACAATATTAATTTGTAACAAACTCAAATGGAAAAGCGAGCTTGACAAAGGAGAATTGCCTTTTTAAAGAAGTTGATCCATATTAGAGTTACATATGGATAAATTCCGGAAAATATTCATTTGTCGAAATGATTAACAGAAGAATTCTTTTTTAAAAGGATAAACAATGATAAATCATTGATCCGAATAAGTCACTGCTTCAATCATTGCATACATCAGTTAATTGACCAATCAATATGTTGGGGTATTATGTACAAATATGCTTCTTATTAACTTAAGAAACTGTTATAGAATATAATCAAGAATTTCGCTTAAAATTATAATTTTCAGTGTTTTGATTCACTACTATGTACAGTCTAGTGATAAAATTTACATTCTAACTGATGTTTGACATCATGGCTTTTTATTTCTTACTGATTTGTTAAACATATTTTGTAAACGCGATATTTAACAAACCAAGTAGACAAGCAATGTACTATCCAGACATATCTACACAAATTCAATGAGAAAATATTCAGAATTAACACAGTTAACGTTCACATTTGCATCAGTTTTACAAAATGGATAGCCAAATCTAGTGATTAGAATCTATGGATAGTCAAATCTAGTGATTGGAATTTATTTATAGTCAAATCTAAGGATTGAAACCTATGGATGATCAAATCTAGGGATTAGAATCTATGAATAGTCAAATCTAGTGATCGAAATCTATGGATTGCCAAATCTAGTGATTGGAATCTATGGATAACCAAATATAGGGATTACCAGCTAGTCAATACAAAACTTCCTCTATACTACTTTCACGATTTATATTGGATCTATATTAGTAGTAGTACAAAAAAAGAGAAATACTATATAAAAAACAAGATTATGCATGGTTGTTAGATAATTTCGGCAATATATTTATTTTTGTAATCTATAACCTGAATTAATTGATATCTGCTAGTATTTCTGAAATAAGGGACCAGATTTCGAGACCAGGCAAGTAATACCAAATCGAAATTCTCACATCTATGCCAGGGATAGACACGAAAACTTATATTTAAAGTTGTATGGGATCATCCCGCATTGCATTCTATCGGATTGACATCCGGTGAGTTAGGCGGCCAGGGCATTAACTGGAATTCAGCATCATGTTCCTGGAACCCCTCCAACACAATTTTAGCCTTGTGACAAGGGGTGTTGTCCTGTTAGAACATTCCATTTCCAGCTGGAAAAACAGAGGCCATGTAAGGGTGTAACTTGTCCGCAATGATGTTCAGATACCCTGTAGCATTCATGGTCTGCTCTACCACAACCACGGGTCCCAGAGACGCCCAAGAGAACGTCCCCCAAAGCATAATACCGCCACCACCGGCCTGTGTATGACCTACTGTACATTGAAGTAAAGTAAAGTAAATTGTACCTCCGTGTAATTTTTAAAATCATAATTAAATTATTTACCAAAATTAAAAACTTTTAATGGAAGAATATTATTGGAGCAACTGTTCGCCTGGAAGACGACGTATCCTGACACGGCCATCGGCGTGATGAATGACAAACCATGATTCATCTGACCAGGCAACTCTCTTCCACTGATCCATGGACCAGTCACGATGTTCCCGTGCCCAGCGCAGGCGCAGTTGGCGATGACGCTTGGTCAGCAAAGGCACACGAGTTGCTGCGCAGCCCATATTCAACAGTGTCCGCTGAACAGTGTGCTCCGATACTATTCTACTTGGCTCTGCATTGTATTGGGCTGTCAGCTGAGCCACATTGTGGCTCCGGTTTTGCTTCACCAAGCGAGACAGTCTCCGACGACCTTTTTCTTTGATAGCGTGTGGACGTCCAACACCATGTCGTCTACTGCTGGTTTCATCGTCATTCATCCACTTTGCATAAGTACTAACAACTGTAAATCGCGAACAACCCACGAGTCGTGCAGTTTCGGAGCCTTCGAGCCATTACAATCTGCCCTCTATCAAAGTCGCTTAGATCCGCAGCCTTTCCCATCACACACAGAAGTAAGTGAAAGAATGATTCTTCAGATTCTCCAGCAGCAGTTAAATACCACTTCCACCTGATCACGTGCCTTCCACGTCATCCAGGCGAGTTCATTACAAAATGTAGGGGGGTCATAATGTTTTGGCTCTTGAGTGTATATATCTTGTTCAAATTTTCAATCATTTATAAAATTCCTTTTATTCATCCACTCAAGTTCAATCACTACAAGTTCAATTTTTTTTAACTTGTAGTGGATGACACTTGATGCTAATACAGTTTTTTCAAATATTAATTCATTAACTAAATTTAATTAATTTTTAATACTTTAAATAGAGTTGTACCAGTTTGTAATGAAAGTTGAAGTCAGCAGGCAGTAGCTCAATCGGTAAAATGCAAGGATTTTAGAATTTTTCACGTGAAGTTGAAGAACGCGAGTTCAATTCTTGCGAAAATCAATATTTAATAAAAAGTAACTAAAATAAAATTTACCTTTGTTGACCTAAGTAGGAATTGACTTTAATTTTTTTTTTTTATATTACTTGTTTTCAATCATTTTGCAAACATTTATGTTTCTTAAAATATGCTGTGCATTAATTAAATAATTACAAATAGTACAGTTAATCCTCATTTTGACATTTGTATGTTATTTTTATTAAAAGTTTAAACATATTATATACTTTAGAAAGCTAATGTAGAATGAAGGAAAAATAAACATTTATGTTTCTCAAATAACTCAACAGTCAGTTTTCCTGTAGACTTTATCCTGCGCACGTGATGTGGACAGAAAACAGACAGGATGTCTAACAGAAAGTTGAGTCTAGATTTAATCATGATTTGGCATCTCTTTATCATTTCGCTTTTATCCATTGTGCAATGTTGAATTTGTATGCTCCGAACTTTTTGATTTAAGGACTGCTCATAATTAAATTTCATTAATGCCATTTCATAAATTCTAGCCAGTCAAGACCTAGCATACAATGCCGTAATTTTTAAATAAAAGCAAAATAAATTCTTTTTTTTTTTTTAATTCAACGTGGGTTTTTTTAAACAACGTGCTTTGAAAGTAGAGCAAAAATTGTCTAACGTTGATATGAATTTTCTTTCCTATTATAAATAAAAACAAGATAGATATTTAAGTGAGAGTGAAAAAATGGTATAAAAATTAATTAAAAAAAAAGTTTTATGAATGAAGCAATAGTAAATGAATGAAAAAAAGTTATAAAGATTAAAAAATTAGTGAAATAATAATAATAAAAAATGTTTTAAAATATAATTTTTTAATTTAAAATTAGTATATATCTGCATTTAAATACAATAAAAAAATTAAAGAATTTTTACCTTGATAGCAAAACAGTTTTCTACTCGAAATACTAATTTATTTCCAATATTTTTTTTCTGTATATAGATATACCTAGATATAGGTATAATCCTTGCAATTACAAATTAAAATGTTGCCTTGTACCTGAAAGTGGCCCTCTTCTTGAAGCCGTTATAGATCTAGTATAAGCCGAGACGTTACAATGTGCATCAAATTTAAAGGATAAAAAAATACAGAAGTATTGTAGCAGCTTCCTCGTATGGGTAGCATCTGTGGTTCCAGCGACGAATGACTTCAAATGAAAGTGCCTCATATTTTAAAGAAATAACATTATTGTTTTGTATTATTAAAAGGATGCAATAGATGATATTCACTTTATCACAGGCAAAATTATAATACTACAGAACCAAATAAATAATTAATAATTTGAATTAAGACTCTTTTGTGAACAGAATAAAGAGAACCCCATTGAAGAAAATTTCATGGTTATTTAGTTATTAAGAGAGTGAAATATAATGAAATTAAGGTAATGTTGTTTCTATTACATTAAAATAAAAAAAGGCTATATTACAATAAATATTATTACAATAAACCAAGACTATATTACAATAAATATTATCACAATAAACCAAGATTATATTACAATAAATATTATTACAATAAAAAAGGCCAATTTACAATAACTATTATTACAATAAAAATGGCCAGATTACAATAAATATTATTACAATAAAAAAGGCTATATTACAATAAATATTACTACAATAAAAAAGATTATATTACAATAATCATTATTACAATAAAAAATTATAATATAATAAAACAATAAAACACAGCTTATATACATAAAAAATTATAATACATATACTTACAATAAAAAATTTCTATATTATTACAATAAAAAAAGACAAACACTCAAAAGGAATAGCATAATTTAATAAACGCGAAAATTTATTTACTTATTTTTTGTTCCTAAATAATATAATATTCTTGTATTGACAAACTAAAATTACAAGCACGCATTTAGAGAAGTACCAAATATTTTTTTCAGTATAAGAACGTGAAGAATCGACTAAATTATTCGCAATATATGTCTTTTAGAATAAAATAAAAACACCCATGCTATTTTATTTGATATTGAAAACGAAATGAAATTACGGTGCTTCATTTTCAGTTACCTACCTATTACTGGAGAGTTTATAGTTGGAAGTGCTCCTAAAATGTTTTTTTGGTGTGTTTCTCCTACTTCATAATTAAAAATGCCATCAAAGTAGTAATTTGAGATAGTTTAAAGTACTCATAAAAGTAATCATGAGAAGAATATTTACGATAAACACTTACGAAAACTGTATCGTTCATTTCTTATTCATTTTAAACTTTTTTTTATCCCATTCAGTTACTGAGAGAATTATTTAATTTAATCATGTCGTTTTTCATTGATGACAGAAAGGGTGCACATACTCATTAAAATTAAAAACTGGGCACCCATTAAGTTGGATGCCTTCCTACGATCCAGAGGGTTTCCAGAAGTTAACTTTCAGGGGTTTCCTTGCCTTATAACAAATAGAAAGCAACGAATTCCATGACTTTATGAATCTACAGTTACTTTCCATGCGAGGCACATCGTTACAATATGTTAAGTTTCCTTAAATTAAAGATTTTAAAAACGTTATGAACATAACACAGAAAACTCATGCAAAACATAATAAAAAAACAAGCAAAATAAAACAAGGTATACCATGAAATTGCATTTCAAGTAGTTTTTCCAACTGCAACTGACTTTTTTATTCATGTATTTAATATATTTAAAGCATGGCGTAATGATTTGTTTTTATTATATAATCATAATTTTTAAAATAATTTCTAACGAATGGTTCTTCAAGAATATTATAAATAATCTTGTGACATTTTTCCCATATAGCATTTCGTTCTCAGGAGAGAGGAATATATGTTTTTTACAAGTACTTAATAACAACCTAGCCCTCAAAATTGACAGCAGATAACCAGTATTGTGGATAATTATAGTTTAGTGTGGTTTGTACTAATTAGTGTTTTTATTAATGAGAATAACCTGTCACTCAAATCTGATAACAGATATTCAGTGTCATGGATAATGAGACCTCATAAAATTAGCGATTGTCATGTACACCTTCACAGGTCGAAACAATTACAAACGAAATACGGACTACACCATGAGTTGTTGCATCGTGATTGGTGATAGATTATGAGCTGAGAAAGTATCTGTTCCAAGAAGAAGTGAGGGAAGATGACTCCACCCCTCTTGACTTATTTTCTTAAAAGGAGGTTTTTGGAGAAAAAAGAAATGAGTCCTGCGACGAGTCGACAAAAAGTATTATTTTTCTATTTTTCTGAAAGTGACTGAACAGGCCAGAGTTTCCCGCCTGATTACAAAGTGAGCCTCTTGTGGTTTCATGAATCACACAGTGTGATAATTAAAGTCTGCTTCAGACCTAGTGAAATAGATTCGACGTAGACTTGAGAACTCTGAAAATTTCCGTCCTTGGAGTGAACTGTACTTGCGAATCAAATTTAATTCTTTATTTTTCATTTTTGTAAATAATAAATTGTAATAAACAGACTTCTGTATGTATATATATTTAATGCTTGTAAATAAAAATTAAACTGTTCCCATGAACCTGAAAGTGACCCTTTTCTTGAAGCCGCTATATGTCTAGTATAGGCCGAGACGTTACAATCTAAATATTTTAAAATCGTTATGGACATAACACAAAATAGCCATGCAAAACATAATAAAAACAAGTAAAACAAAAGGGAAATAGGTATATACCATGAATGTCATTTTAAACAGTTTTTAAAACTACAACTGACTTTTTTATTTAATATATTTTAATCATGACGTAATGATTTGTTTTTATTTTACAATCACAATTTTTTTAATAATTTGTAATGAATGGCGTTTCAATAATAATTGAATTGATGTTTACTGTTTCTTTACAGATTCTTTTTAGGAAACTTTTGAATTAAGAATAATAATTAAACATTATCAAAACTAAATTAATTTAGTTAACTACTTTCTGTTGTTTCTGAAACTTGCAGTAATTCACTTAAATAAAATAACACAACAGACGATTCTTAAAAGGCTAAAATCAACATTTTAAAATCGTTCTGTTATGCATTAATGGGATTAACGGGTCAGTGCATTCGACTAGAACAAAAGAAAAACGAAGTTCGAAATATGCATTCTAGACGAATAAAAAGAACTTTGGACGAACTTAAGTTTTTACTTAGTTCTTAAGATAAAATTTCAAGAAAGCCTTTTGTCAATTTTTCTCTTGCATATTTCCATAAAAATAGATGATGCAAACATGAATAATTCGGAAATAAATTACACTAAAACATGCACATTTTTCATTGTTGTTAAGTAATGAATGCATTACCGTGGAAGAGATTTTCTTTTGTTGCTCTTTTGCCTTTGAATATCTTTATTTGCTATTAGTGCGATATTCTGAGCATTTGTAAAACAACGTATAAAAACTGTTTAAGAAATTGCATAGAAAAAAAAACTTTTTTTTTTTATCATTTATAACTATATATTATTTAAATATGTAGAAACCACATTAACATCACTTTCTCTTTTTTTTCAGATTTATGACTTTTGATGTTGAAAATCATTAAATGGGAGTAGGAAAGGATTCATTTTTAATATGAGAAGGAAGGACAAATTTCCTGATATATTTCTAGAAAATATGTAGAAACCACTTGGATGGATTCGTTTTTTTTAGAAAACATGTAGAAACCACATGGATAGATCGTTTTTCTCTAGAAAACACGTAGAAACCACTTGGATTGGATCGTTTTTTTTTTTTCTAGAAACATGTAGAAACCTCTTGGATGTATTAACGTTTTTTCCTAGAAAACATGTCGAAACCACTTGGATGTATTAACGTTTTTCTCTAGAAAACATGTAAAAACCACTTGGATTGATTAACGGTTTTTTTTTTCTAGAAAATATGTTGAAATTACTTGGTTTTTTCTCTAGAAAACATGCAGAAACCACTTGGATGGATTAACGTTTTTTTTTTTTTTTTTTTTTTCTAGAAAACATGTAAAAACCTCTTGGATGTATCAACGTTTTTTTCCTCTAGAAAACACGTAGAAACCACTTGGATGGATTGTTTTTTTTCTAGAAAACATGTAGAAACCTCTTGGATGTATTAACGGTTTTTTTTTTCTAGTAAATATGTTGAAATTACTTGGTTTTTTCTCTAGAAAACATGCAGAAACCACTTGGATGGAATAACGTTTTTTTTTTTTTTTCCCCTGGAAAACATGTAGAAACCAATTGGATAGATCGTTTTTTTCCCCTAGAAAACACGTAGAAACCACTTGGATGGATTGTTTTTTTTTTCTAGAAAACATGTAGAAACCTCTTGGATGTATTAACGTTTTTTCCTAGAAAACATGTCGAAACCACTTGGATGTATTAACGTTTTTCTCTAGAAAACATATAAAAACCACTTGGATGAATTAACGGGTTTTTTTCTAGAAAATATGTTGAAATTACTTGGTTTTTCTCCAGAAAACATGCAGAAACCACTTGGATGGATTAACGTTTTTCTCTAGACTTCTTGGATTCTTTCTTGGATGGATTAACGTTTTTCGGTTTTTTTTTTCTTGAAAATATGTTAATTACTTGGTTTTTTCTCTAGAAATCATGTAAAAACCACTTGGATGGATTAACGCTTTTTTTCTAGAAAACATGTAGAAATCACTTAGATGGATTAACGTTTTTCTGTAGAAACTAGCGTTTTTTTCTAGAAACAAATTGTATTATTTATAACTGAAAATTGAAAACAATATTTGAATAAATATAACAAAACAAACATGACAGCAAAATTTCCCAACAATACAATCTCCGTAACAAAATTAAACATCAACTTTCTTTTAATAATAACATTCTAAATGCTATTTAGAACGTGCGTATTCAAATGATCAAAGATAAGGTTTTAGTTATCTGACTAAACATACACTCTCTAAATGCTTTTTTAGAAAAAGCTGAAGATTGTCACGGTGACATACATAAAACTGAATTTGTCCCATTGTGCTCAAATTTGAAATGCTAGATTATTTTCTGTTTGAATTTCATAAAAAATCAAACAAACAGAAAGAGATAAAATTGTTTACATACTTTGCTTTCATTCAAAATTATCTCAAGTCTAAAAGATAGCTTTCTTAGATTTTCAATACTAATATTAAACAATTATGAATATTTTTTTAAATATATTTTATGTCATATTTTTTAAAATAGAAATTAAATTTGATGAAAATATAACTAAGTAGAAATTATATATATATATATATATGGTTCGGAATCCACTTTAAACCGTAGATCCTGGTCTAATGTGACCGTTGTGCTTAGGGCTGACAGCCCTATCCCGTAAAAAGAAGAACATCTCCTGTCTCGAAATTTGCCAGTAGGCAGACGGCCATGATCCAACATTGGAACATTGGACTGTAGTGTCGGGGAGTTAGTTAGTTAGATGGTTCTATTTTTAATGTATTCATATTTGTCTTAAATCTTTTTCAGAAAATCAGTCTGTGAAGATATTTTTAAGAACAAATATAATTGTATTCGTACTCTTATTCTAATGATAATTAATGGCAACTAACAAAAGAGTACGAATTTTATTCGACTGGTGCCAGCTTTTCTATCATTGTTTTTAAATCGAGTGGAATCGATGTAAATTAAAAATTATTATCGTATAATAAATAATATATATATATGAGCTTTACACTTGTCTTTATAATTTGTTTCATTACTCCCTATACCCTATATTATTTCTAAAGTAAACATTATATTTGCTAATTTGTTAAGCTTATTTAAATATAAACATGATAAATATTGTAATATAAACACACTGAAGACCAGAATTTAAATTTAGCACACACAAAAGATTCCAAAGACTATTTTGGCCCATTTAAAAACATTTGTCTTGATTTAAATTTTTAAAGCGGCAAACACGAATTGAAAACAAACTTATACAGGATTATTCAAAATGAAGGAGCAAATTTTAAATTCTTATTTACAATGAACGGAGAAATGATGCGTGACATATTACACATCAGTAGATAGAGGATAGTTCAAAGTTATTTTTTGCAGTCGAAGTGAGCGCCATTTGGTACTTCAACCAAACGTCGAATTGGTACTTCAACCAAACGTCGAATTGGTACTTCATTTTGAAAATCCCTGTATATTATCTTAGTAAGGAAGAGCTTTGTTTATATTACTAAGTTAAGACCGTTGAGATGAGAGATGTGAGTTAGGATCGGAGATGTTCCAAATTTAAAATAGACTAAAAATAAAATTTTAAATTTTAAGAAAAGCTACAGGATTATACAAAATGAAGGAGTAGATGCACCAATTCAACGCATGTAGTATAACAAATAGTGCTCACATTGAATGCATAAAATAACATTGATCTTTCCTCTATCCATTGATGTGTAATATAGTACGCGGAGCATCATTTGCCCGTTAAATAAGAATTAAAAATCTGCTCCTTTACTCTGAATAATCCTGTAGTTAAATTCACGATATGTAAATGCAAGTATATGTATGTAAATGCAAGCATATTACTTAAAGCAAATTCAGTACTTTTATTTTTGCTAAACATTACATATCAATGGATAGAGGAAAATTCAAAGTTATTTTGATGTTTAAAGCTATTTTATGGTACATCTGATCCTTCATTTTGAAAATTCCTGTATATTATCTTAGTAAGGAAGAGCTTTGTTTATGCTAAGTTAAGACTGTTGAGATGAGAGATGTGAGTTAGGGTCAGAGATATTCCAAATTTAAAAAAGTCTATAAATAAAATTTAAAACTAAAAAAAGTCATCTTTTAAAATTAGATGAATTTTTTTAGTTTTAAATTTTAAAAATATTTATACTTATTATTGTATTATAATTTATATATTTTTAAAAATAAATACCCATATCTATGATTACAGTAACAGTTAAAAACAGCTGAAAATAAAAGTACTGAATTTTCTTTAAGTAATATGCATGCATTTACATTTTTTTAACTATAGGGTTATTCAAAATGAAGGTTTGGTATGTCGCTCTACGGTCATTTTGTGCACACTTTAGGCTAATTAGACAGGGACCCACAGTTTAACGTGATTCCGAACTACTAGCAAACATTCCTGCCACCACCAGGATTCGAAACTGAAGCTTGTGGTAAAGACCAGAACGCTAGCCAATTGGAAATCAGGCCGCTCAAAATGAAAGAGCAGATATACCAATTCGACGTTTGTAGCATAACAAATGGTGCTCACGGTGAATGCATAAAATAAATTTAAATATTAAAATAACATTAAATTGTCCTCTATCCATTGATGTATAATATGTGGCCCATCATTTCCCCCTTCATTGTAAATAAAAATTAAAAATCCGCTCCTTTCTGTTGAATAGACCTGCATTTAAAAATTTGTAAATGCAAGCATATTACTTAAAGTAAATTCAGTACTTTTACTCTTGCCAAATATTACAATGGATAGCGGAACATTTAAAGTTATTTTAATGTTTAAAGTTATTTTATGCATTCAATGTGAGCGCCATTTGTTATGCTACATGCGTCGTATTGGTACATGTGCTCCTTCGTTTTGAATAATCCTGTATAATAACTTAGTAAGGCATTCATGCTACTTTAACACCTTTGAGAGGAAAGATATCAGTTAGGACCGGAAATATTCCAAATTTTAGAACAGAGCTACAGGATTATTCAAAATGAAGGCTCGGATCTACCAATTCAACACTTGTAGCATAACAAATGGTGCTCATACTGACTGCATAAAATAACTTTAATCATTAAAATCTTCTTTTCTCTATACATTGATGTATAATATGTCACCCATCATTTTCACGCTCATTTGACATAAAAAGTAAAAATATGCTCCTTCATTTCACCCTATAGTTAAAAATATGTAAATGTACGAGCATATTATTTAAAGCAAATTCAGCACTTTTACTTTCATCTGTTTTTTTTCACTGTTATCATAATCATAGATATGGCCATTCTATTTTTAAAAGATGTGTATAATAAGATGATTTCATAGAAAAAAAATGTTTATAAAAGCTCCTTTTTGCAAAAAAAGATAGATCACGCCACCTCTGAATGGTCTCACAGATAGCAATTCAATACTGAAGATAATAACAAATCTCGCGTATTTAGGCCTGGATATTCGAGAAGTTATTTTTATCACTGGATATTGAGAAACTGTGGTAAAAATATTGCCTAGTGCAATGTAATCGAAACTATTTATAAATTGTGCATAATATGACAAAATGCATACATCCGTGTGTTCATACAACAAAAAATTGTTCAGTTTGTATACGGATGTTTTTCTTTTGGTTTTATCTATTACTAGTAGATATATGATCATCCTGTTAGACATTAAAAAAAAAAAGTGTTACGTTAAAACATTTAAAATTTTTTAAAGATTTAAAATTAAAAAAAAATTTTTTTAAATAATAATTTAATTTTTTTTAAATTAAAAAAAAAAATGAATTAAAAAAAATTATTTAATTTTTAAAATTTTTTTTTAAAAATTACATTTTAAAAATTTAAAAATCATTTATTTTTTATTTTTTAATTTTTTTTAAAATTTATTGAAAAATTTTTAATTAAAAAATAAAAAATAAAAAATTTTAAAAATTTGTACTTTTTTTTCAATTAAAAATTTTTTTTTAATTATTTATTTTTTATTTTTACATTTTTTTTTTTTAAATTTATTAAAAAAAAATTTAATTAAAAAATGAAAAAATAAAAAATTAAAAAGAAATTAATTTTTTTTTTTCAATTAAAAATTTTTTTTAATTTTTAAAAAAAATATCTGTACAGAACTAAAGCTTTGAGATTTAAAATAATTCACCTTAAATAATATAAATTATATAAATAAAGTAATCAAGCTTGCCCAAGAATTTCCAATATTTTTTTTTAAAGTTTTATCTGTAAACTTTTATTTTTGTAATACTATAATAGTCTTAATTTGGGAAATAAATTGAAAAATAATGCTACAAATTTTCTATCATTTTTTTAATAAACTAAACTAACGTTGCCAGTTTTGTTAGTTCTAACTAACGTTGACAGTTCAAGGTATCGCTAACAACTTTAATAATAAATAATTATATTACAAGTGGAAACTCATTATTTTTTCATTATTTATGCATTTTTTCATTATTTATTCATTATTACGATTTACAATTTATAAACATTAGAGAGTTTTTGCATACCGTACGTTAGTTACCGTAGGATGTCCGTTAGCTTTTTCTCCTAGTGCGCATGCTCAGTTTCCTATGAGCATGCGCGCTAGGCAGAAAAAGCTAACGGACGTCCTACGGTAACTAACGTACGGTATTCAAAAACTCTCTATTATTCAAAATTGTTTATTATTTTCTATGTCTATATATGTCTCTATTATTTTTTTTACCAAACTTTAATTTTTTTTAACGTTAAACTTCATAAACTTTAATTAATGAGGGATAATTCAAACTGATAAAATAAAGATTTAATTTAAACTAAATGAACTTTTTAAAATAAAGAACACCTCTTATGTGCTTATTAGGAACGAAGAATACCTGAAAACTCTTACCAAGTAGCTTGAGTGTCGAAGCGAGGCTATAAAGGCTCGTTTCCACCGAGGCGTGAGGTGGCGACGTGTCACGCGGCAGGGAAGACAATTTTTTCGACCCGTTAACACCGAAGCGTCAGAAATCGCTTTTCGCCTAGTGAAGTTCCAGTCACTTCTACTAGATGGCAGATTTACTATTGGCTCGATCCAAGTCACATGACGCGGCAAGCATTTGAAAGTTGAAAGGTCAACTTGAAGCGGTGGATTTCAACCGGTTTCAGGCGACGCTGTGTAACTAGTGATTGGTCAACGCTTCACGCTTCAATGCCTTAAGGCTCGTTCTCACCGAGGCGAGAAGAGTTTAAGCGACAAGAGTTGACCAAACACTAAACTCACTGCGTTCGCCTGAAACCGGTTTGAAATGCCCCGCATCGAGTTGACCAACTTTCAACTCAAAGCGGAACTTCACCAGGCGTAATGCTATTTCTGACGTTTCGCTGTGAAGGGGTCGAAAAAATTTTCTTGCCTGCCGCATGTCGCGTCGTCGCTTGTCGCCTCGGTATGAACCAGCCTATAGGCGTTGAAGCTTGAGTCGCTGACCAATCACAAGCATGGGAAGCGTTATACCCAAAACCCGCCACTTGAAGTTGCCCAACTTTCAACTCTCAAATGCTTGCCACGTCATGTGACTTGGAATGAGCCAATAGTAGATCTGCTATCTAGTTGAAGTAACTGTAACTTCACTAGACGTAAAGCGATTTCTGACGCTTCGGTGTGAACGGGGCGAAAAGATTGTCTTCCCTGCCGCGTGACGCGTCGCCGCCTCACGCCTCGGTGGGAAAGAGCCTTAAAGATTACAAATGTTACCGAGTCTTTTCGTTTCTCAAAACTGTAACTGGTAACGCCATCGGATTCGAACCTCAACCCACTTGCTTGTTAGATAATTGCGAATTTCGATTACCAATTATTCTACCAATAGTCGCAGGTACAACTAATTTTGCAAAAAAAATTATTGGACCAAATTTGCTTTCATACGAAAAATAAATTATCAAAATATAATTTTTTTGCACAAAATGTTCTCATTGAGAAACATTTTTTTCTGTTCTAATGCAGTTGGCAAACACTTAGACAATTGTCTTTGATGTCTTAAGGCAAGCACTGAACAGACGTTACTCACTTAGCATCACCCAGGATGTGCCTGTAGCTCGAAGATAAGCCACGGACGTGGAGTAACAATACCCTTGCAACGCTCTACGATCATTTAAGACCGGGACGTACGGTTTAAAATAAATTCCGAACCATTACAAACATCAGTGGTACCACCGGGACTCGAACCCGTGGTGCCGAGCGCCAGAACGCTAGCCACTCGGCCATTTAGCCCCCATTGTTGTGTGTTATGTTTGATTAGTTATTGTTACAAGTATTATATATGGTGCTTAGAATAAATGTCCAAATAAGTGTTCTCGATTTTTTTTTTTTTTTTTTTTTTTTGTGCCACATTTTTTATAAAGATTAGTACCAATCACAACTTGTTTCATTTAACATAATGATATATATCACAGTAATGAATGTATTTTATTATCTCTCATGTAATTTACAAACTTAAAAATGGGAGGTCAAAGGGTCTCATAAGTGGAATAGCATAGGGCCTCTTTTTATCTAAATCCGGCCCTGAGTACAACTAATTTTGCAAAAATATTATTGGACCAAATTTTGCTTTAATACGAAAAATAAATTATGAAAATATAATTTTTTCACACAAAATATTCTCATTGAGAAACATAAAATAATGCATTGAATTGATTATGCTCGCCAGTCCAATAAAGACAGAATTGCTAAACAAGCTTCCATTGTGAAGAAATGGGACAAGTTCAAAAGAAGTCCTTCTGAAATAAGATGCATTAAAAAGAAACAAACATGAGAATTTTTGTGGGCACAAAACGTATTCGTGTACAAAAAATGCTGAAATTGTTTTAATATACAGTTATATCGCATTTGTAAGCCATTTTCATGTAATATTTAGAATGACGCATGAATTGAACGAATCACAATGAATTGAATGTCGTCACAAATTACTTTTTACGTGGGCATCTTACTTAATCCAATGTGGATGTAGTTAAATTATTCAATTGGTTTATGACGCAATAATTTTTTTCATCTTTTAGTTGTCCACATAACAAAATTATTATTTACAGTCCATTGTTGTTTTCTATTGTCCCCTAGTCATTTTTTTGTTTTAAAACTCGACTCCGGTTTTCATTTATTGGGAGTTACAAAATTATCATCTCCGCAAGTATTTGAACATCTCTATTTATGAATAATTTCGATTAGATCCGAGTAAAAGTTAGGTATACTAATCATAATTTTTGCTTTGAGAAAAATGACAAAAAATATTTCTGACAAAGTGATTTGTAATATATATATATATATATACAGTCTGAGTAAAAACTTTAAGGCCAATAGACAATTTTGAGAAAATGGAAACATTTAAACTGAGGAATTAAAATACCATTTGATTTATAATTATTGATCTTAAATAAAAAGTAAAAAAGTAGAAAAATTAATTTGCAAATATTTTTATTATTAGAAAATATTACAGAAACACACAGATGAATATTTGAGCCTGAGTAAAAACTTTAAGGCCAACATAGAAAATAACATATAAGAAAAAAATTACAAATTCTTAGAAGGTTGTGTAGGAGCCATTACTTCGAATTACTTCAAATATTCTTGTTTTCATGGATGAAACGAGTTTTTGACAAAGGGTGGGGTCGGTTTTATACCATTCATCTTTGATAGTAGATTTCAGCTCTGTTGTTGATGTAAAATGCCTCCCATTTGCATAAACTCTTCTTGATAAGTCAGCCCAAAGGTTCTCGATTGGGTTGAGGTCAGGTGATCTAACTGGCCATTTCACAGTTTCAACATTGTTGACTTGGGACCAATTTTTTGTGCTGTTACTCGAATGGATCGGTGCATTGTCTTGCTGATATTTCCAATTTTCTCCAGCAAGACATTCAGCATTTGGCAAAAGATGATTTATTAGGACATTTTGGTATCCTTGTGAATTCATTCTATCAGAAATGAATGCAATTGAGCCCACACCATCGTAAGAAAAACAGCCCCAAGTCATGACAGACCCTCCACCTAATTGGCGCTTGGAGAATATTTCTTTTTCATTTCTTATAACGTGCCAGTAGAAATTCCAGCCATCTGGTCCATCCAAATTCCATTTTTTTTCGTCAGAAAAAATAATTTCTATCCATTGGTTGTCCCAGGTCATGACTTTCTGGCCAAAGTTCAAACGCTCTATTTTGTGTCTCTGCAGTAACTGAGGCTTAGTCAATTTTGCTGTATAAGTGTACCTTCCAGACCTTCTAATTGTGTTATAAATCGTTTTTTGACAAACTTTTAAACCTGTCGTCGGAATCATTATCCTGGTTGAGTACTTTCCAGTAGATGCCAGTTGGCAAACTCTTCTTTCATCACACGAGGACAAAGCTATAGGTCTTCCCCCAGTATTATTTTTACCGTAATTGTCTTTCAATTTTAAAAAAATTGTTGTCAGTCTTTGATCTTCCTATCTTTATCGTAATAGCACGACTACTCATTCCTGTTGAAGACAAAGCTTCGATCTGTCCTCTTTCACGATCAGTTAACTTCTTACCCTTCGCCATCTTCACAAAGATCACCAATACTTCGAAGAAACGTATGACAAATATAAAAATTGCAGCGTTGTCACAAGCTAGTAGTTGCAATGATAATTACACGATTATATTATATTTATTTTTAAAAAATGACTGGTGGCCTTAAAGTTTTTACTCAGGCAGATATACTAACTTTGTAAATAACCACATGTTTCTCATAATTATTTATTTACAAATTATGTTTATAGCATTTATTTCTTATCAATGAACTTTAATAATTAATATTATTTCAATCCCTTTTATTTCATTTTACATTTTCTCAAAAATTTTTACTGGCCTTAAAGTTTTTACTCAGACTGTATATATATATATATATATATAATGTAACGTCTTGGCCTATACTAGACCTATAACGGCTTCAAGTAGAGGGCCACTTTCAGGATCATGGGAACACTTTAATATATATATATATAAATACAAAAAATTCTTGATTATTATAATTTATTATTTACAAAAAAAGAAAATTAAAGATTTAAATTTTATTCACAAATGTTCTCAACTCTACGTCTAATCTAAAAATACGTTGTCTGCGGCAGACATTAATTATCTCACACTGTGATACACGAAACCACAAGGCGTTCACTTTGAACACATGCATCTCCGGCCTATTCAGTCACTTCAGAGAAAAAAAGAAAAACAACACTTCTGATCGTCTCATCGCAAAATTCTCTCCCTTCTTCACCAAATCTCACTCTTTTAAGACAATCCGTTAAGAGGGGGGGGTCAGATTTCTTCACTTCTCAATGGAGTAGACATTTCTCAGCTCGTGGTTGATCTCCTATCAGAATGAAACAGCTCATGATGTAGTTCATATTCAATATGTAGTTGTTTTGACTAGTGAAGGTTGCACAGACATTCGCTAATTTCCTGAGTCTCATTATACATGATACCGAATATTTGCTATCAGATTTCAGTGACAAATTGTTCTCATTAATACAAAATAATAATTGCATGTAATATAACTACCCACAGTACTACTTGTCTGTTGTCAAAGTTGAGTGATAGGTTGTATCATATGCTTGCCAAATAACATCCATTCCTTCCTCTCTCTTGGGAATGAAATGTCAAAACTCTTCCCGCGAAAAAAAATGCTGCAATACAATTAGCTTACTTTTATTGTTATTTTCATACAGTTAACTATTTACATCGCGATAAAAATAAGGCCGACTGAATAAACAAAAATATTTCTGCGAAAAAAAAATACATTTCTAGACGTTATGGCAATACCATCGCTAACACGAAATGATTCATAAAAACAATAATTAAAAAAGCAACTCAAACTGTCGTAACTTCCAAATGTTGTTATACACGTACTGATAAATGTTGTAGTGTATATATCGTAGTGAATATCGTATCTGTGCTAATACATATTATACTCTCTAAAGATAAAGTGTCATATCTGTGGAATAAATTTACTACAAGCCTTCATTTGCCTTACTACAGACTTTATACTTTACCTCCATTTAATGTGATATTTATAAGCACAAATACGACAATAAATAGAAAAATCAAAATCTGGAAATTACAACAGTTTGAGTTACCTCTTTGTTCATTATTTTTATGAATCACTTCATAAACATATATATGATAAACTAGATCTAATCAGCAAATGTATAATAACAACGTATAAATGTATATAAAGTAATTTGAGGATTACTACTATAAGTTTTCATAAATTAAAATTAAAATTTATTTGAATGCATATTTTACTTACGTCTTCTTAAATATATATTATTTTTTTAATATTATTATGAAAAACGAGATGTTTTTAGAACAAATTTACTATGGAAATAAAAAAAAATAGTTATAAAAATTTCTAGAACCATATATTTAAGTAAACAATGCAGCATAGGACATTCCTAAATCAAAATCATTTACACTATTTTTCAGTATTTACAAATGAAAACATACACATAGTTTCTATAAAGTTTTCGTTCCTAGTCTATACAAAATCAAAATTTGAAAAAATATTTACTTCTGATGCATTTATGTCTATATATCGCTTGAATAATTCTTGAATTTTTTTTTAATATTTTTGTTTTAAATATAGCTACATTTTTTATCAATTCCTTCTATTAGCTCACACTCCCTATATATAACTTGTTCAAATTTTCCATCGTTCATAAAATACTTTTTCTTCATCCACTCAAGTTCAAATACATTTTTTTTGAACTTGTAGTGGATGACACTGGATGTTAATACAGTTTTTTCAAATATTAATTCATTAATTAAATTTAATTAATTCATTTTAGTTTTTTTTATTTAAGTTGCATATATCTACCAATAGATAGCGCCAGATAAACTTAAAAAAATGAAGGAAAATTATTTATAAAGGACTTTCTGCAATATAGTGAAAAAAAAGAAGGAATTGACTCTAAATTTTTTTTTTTTTTTTTTATATTACTTGTTTTCTTTTCAATACGCTGTTGTAACTCATCTTCAATGTCTGCAGCGAGGGATGGACATCCCATGAGTAAGGAGAGGAAGAAAATTCGACCCTTTATTTCCATCCCACTCAGGGATGGAGGTAAAGGGGCAGCTTCTGTTGTGATGGAACACTCGCAGGCAGAAGTCAGACTTGGCTCAGTGTC
Source organism: Caerostris darwini (assembly GCA_021605075.1). Lineage (NCBI taxonomy): Eukaryota > Metazoa > Arthropoda > Arachnida > Araneae > Araneidae > Caerostris > Caerostris darwini. Next base: position 696,397 of record BPLQ01004692.1, read on the forward strand.
GCTGCTTTTTACGGTGTAAGATTGTCAAAACTAATCCCAACGCTCCTCAGTCATATTAGTCCGTGTGCTACGATTTAAAGCGGATTTCGAACCACTACAAACATCTATGTTACGAACCCTTATCTACGAACCCTTTGGCACCTAATGCCAGAGTGCAAGTCAATGGGCCAAATGGCCTCTCTCCTCAATATTCTTAAATTAATAACTTTTGATTACAGTTTGACTTTGGGAACAGAAAATAATCTGCTTACTTTAAATCTGGAGAATTAAGGTTTGGTTCGGTTTATCGCTCTACGGTCATTTTGTGCACACTTTCGGTTAATTATACAGGGATCTACACTTTAGCGTCAATTCTGAAACACCCTATATATCCCTACCACCGCCAGGATCCTTACCTGAAACATATGGTACCAAAAGCCAGAGAACTAGCTAATTGGCCATCAGGCCGCGATGAATTATGGAGATGGCAAAGAATAATTACACCGTCTTCTGCTAGAAGGTGTTCGATTAAAATGGAATCGTACGAAGGATCTATTATGTATTCGAATTAATGATTAGAGATGCTGATTGCATGAAAGTAAACGATTAACTGCAAATAAAAAATTTTTTGTCAAATCAGATGGTGTTTTAGAAAATTCAGGTTGAGTTGTTATAACAATAAACGATATCAAATATCGTTTGCCAAGATATTTTGGAATAAAGTAAATCAATCCTACATTTGTTGTACTATGTATGCCATAATAATATTTAATCACAAATAAAGTTTTAAAAAATGGAAAATAATGAACACTTTTATTGTTGCCACGAAATTTACACTGAACTTAAGTGATTTTCCGTGTAATAAATACAAAGCATCTTTTTTCCGTGTAATTAAAAGTCATTTATTCGAATTAAAGATGAGAGATGCTGATTGGATGAAAGCGAACGATAAACTGCAAATAAAATTTTTTTGTCTAATCAGACGGTATTTTAGAAGAAACAAGTTGAGTTGCCATAATTATAAATGATATCAAATATCGTTTGCCAAGATATTGTGGAATAAAATAAATTAGTCCTACATTTGTAGTTCTATGTATATCAAAATAATATTTAATCACAAATAAAGTTTTAAAAAATGGAAAATAATGAACACTTGTATTGTTGCTACTAAATTTACACTAAACTAAATTGATTTTCCGTGTTATACAAAGTATCTTTTTCCATGTAATTAAAAATCATGTATTCGAATTAAGGATGAGAGATACTGATTACATTAAAGCAAATGATTAACTGCAAATGAAAATCTTTTTTTGTGTCTAATCAGATGGCATTTTAGAAAATATAAGTTGAGTTGTCATGATAATAAGTGATATCAAATATCGTTTGTCAAGATATTGTGGAATAAAGTAAATTAGTCCTACATTTGTTTCTCTATGTATATCTAATCATAAATAAAGCTTAAAAATAACGAACATTTTTACTGTTGTTACCAAATTTACTCTAAAGTAAAGTGATTTTCTATGTAACACAAAGTAACTTTTTATTAAATAAACTACCTTTTTATATTAAAACAAATTAAATGAGCAGTTCATGTATGTTCGTCGATACCAATATAAAAGTTTTAAAAATCTAAGCACTTCCATTTGTATTACGTTGTTCTATCATTGACTTCATTTCTTATTATAGTATGATTAACAGAGAACATTTCAATGGAATGGAAGTATTTAAAAAAATCATATGTTCTACGACACGTCACATTTGGAAATAGAACCTCTAAGCAAACGACTCTACTTAAATATCGGAAATCGTTAATGTCCTGTGTACTTTCGCTTTTCGAAACTATCCTAAAACACGATTTAAAGCGGAATCGCAGTTTTCTTTTTTGCTCTAACTTCGGAAGTAAAGAAGAAGGAAGACGAAAAAGCGGAAGTATTGCATGCATGGGTTTTTTTAAATGATAAAATAACTTTAATTTTTCATGCAGACGTTTAACAAAGGAATAGAATGAAGAATGTTTACTATTAATGTTCGATTTCTATTCTGTTTATTCTAAGATACATTAAGGCTTTGAATTGGTCTCCTTGAACTTTTTTTCCGTTGGTAACTGTGCCCGCGGTGAAATCCGCTGTAACTAAGGGGTTTATGGCATGTCTTAGAAAGGAATTGTACCCTATATTTTCCTAGAGGTAGTTATCAAAAGTTGTACATGAATTTCAAAGAAATTTTTCGGATGTTAAGATTCTGTTGTGATAGATAACTGTTGATTAATCTCCATAAATAATTTATTTATATTATGTTATTATCAATCTCCAGGCACTTTGACCACCCCGAAATTCGTAGATACTGTAACATTTTTTTTTTCTCACTAGAAGAGTTTTGGCATTTCATTTAATAAGAGAGGAATGTATGTTATTTGAAAAATATATAATAGACCCATCATTCAAACTTGACAGCAGACGAACTTTATTGTGGGTAGTTATAGTACATGCAATTAAAGTTTTCTACAAATGAGAACAACTTGTCAGCAGATATTCGGTATGTATAATGAGGAAATTAGCGAATGTCTGTGCGACCTTCACTGGTCGAAACAACTACAGATTGAATATGAACTATACCATGAGTTGTTCCATTGGGATTGGTGATCCACCACGAGCTGAGAAAATGTCTACTCCAAAGAGAAGGGAGGGAAGCTGACCTCCTCCTTGACGGATTGCCTTAAAAGGAGATTGTTTTGGTGAAGAAGAGAGAAAGTTCTGCAATGAGTCTACAAGAAGTGTTGTTTTTCTTTTTTTTTTTCTCTGAATTGACTGAATAGGCCGGAGTTTTCTGCGTTTTCAAAGTAAGCCTCTTGTGATTTCGTGAATCACGCCGTGTGATAATTAAGGTCTGCCCCAGACCAGGTGTTTAGATTTATCGTAGACTCGAAAACTCTGAAAATCTCCGAACTTGGAGTGAATTGCACTTGTGTATCTAATTTATATCCTTAATTTTCCTTTTTTGTTGAGTTCTTTACATATATATAATGTTTGTAAATAAAATTTTAAGTGTTCCTCTTCTTGAAACAGTTATAAATCTAGTATAGGTCGAGACTTCACAATACGTAGTAGATTTCTGGTTACCCAGGGCGTAACACATCCGAGCCCACTCGATTTTGAAAGCAGTCATAGAAACATACGAAACAGACGATTAAGATTGGTGATTCTTTTGTTAGTTGTCATTAATTATTGCTAAAATATGAGTAGGAGGCATATAGTTATATTTATTTTTAAAAAATATCCTCACGGACTGATTTTCTGAAAAATATATAAGACAAATATTAAAGAATTAGAAATAGAACAATCTAACTAACAAATCGGCACTACAGTCCATGCTGGACCATGGCCGTCTGCCTACTGGCAGATTCCGAAGCAGGAGATGTCTTTATTTTTACGGGGTAGGGTTGTCAGCCCTACGCCCAATGCGCTTGGTATCGGGTTCGAATCCCGGCGGTGCCATGGATGTTTGTAGTGGTTCGAAATCCACTTTAAGCTGTAGGTCCCGGTCAATACAGTAGAGAGCCGTAGAACCCAATCAGACTTCTTCTCACCCACATCATTCCCAAACTGTAAAGGGGCAACTCAACTATAGGAACAGTGACGTAGTGTGGTGTAGTAGTAGTAGTAGCCATATTAAACCAGGACCTATGGTTTAAAGGGGATTCCGAGCCACTACAAACATCCATGGCACCGCCGGGACTCGAACCCGAAATCTGTGGCCCTAGCACTAAAATGGGAGCATGAAATATTAAAATAATATCGCCATATGATGATTGTGATTGAAATAAGATAGCCGAAATGAGATATTAAATGGATGACGAAAAGTTTTTTTATAAATGCTTTTTCTTTGATTTACAAATGTGTGTCTTAACCATTGAGATCATTTTTTATTTTCAGGATAGCGATTCTACAATGGTGTCTACCTTGCTTCGGAGTTAGATTTTCTTACTTCCGTGTTGTAACACCGGTGCTATTTTGTGCCTTCGTCATATTCCATTTTACTAAGATGCACTTGATCACTTATGGTTGGGGATTCCCCTCTTCTCCTTTGGTCGTTAAACGGACATTTTACCCTGTCTTCAATCTCACATTGTTTTAATTAATTTTATAAACGACACCAGTAATGAAGACAAAGAAAAAAAAATCCCCACACTTAGGCATTAAATATTTCGGTCTATTTTTGCCACACAAATGCGAAACCTCGTGTGTCCCATTTATTAGGATGATTGTGAATTTATACGTATAAATAACAGTTAGATAGATTACATATATATATATATATATTATGACATATTTAAAAAAAGTTTTCTATGATATTACTTTCTTCTGTTCTAAATATGATTGAAATCATGTAGTTTTTAATTCATTCGTAAAATTCATCTAATTAAATAATAAAATTATTTAATTAAGTATAAGTTTATTAGATTTATATTTTTATAATGTTTTTATTTTGCAATGTATCTAGTTAACTATTGTATCTAACTCTCTCTGTATATGTATATATATATATATATATATATATAAGTAATCTATCTATCTCTTTATATATATAAAAGTCCATAAAAAATTCCGTCATCAAATATGTTAATCATTTTTAGGTAAGAAATGTCCGACTCGTGGCAACGTGTTCCTCTGGTGAGCATTAGTGTGATTGTTCAATCCCCTGGCGGCTTTGTTGTAGACACTGTTTCAAAAAACGAAAAGACTCGATGGCTTTTATGATGTTCAGTATCTTGCCTCGTTAGTCGGACTACCTGATGGGAATTTCCCGGGTTTTCTCTCGTACGACACACAAATGCCATGTAGTTCCCCTTTAATAGTGCTCCCGAAGACACTGCCCTTCTTCTTCAGCGTCACGAAGCCAAGTCAGACTTCTACCCGCTCCCCTTTCCCTCTTTCCATGAGACTACATGGGGTCTTGGACTTAGTCTGGATGTTGCTGTCCACCAAATGGGATGAAAAAAAAAAAAAAAAAAAAAAACAAGAAATGATTCGTTAACTTATCGACTTATAAAAATTCAGTGATAATAGGAACGAAATAAATGATTTAAAATCACAAAATTTGGTCACGTATGCCAGGTCTCCTGAGAAGCAATGAACTGCGTAAATATTTTTGTATAACAATTTATAGTGTGATATTTTAAGCAGTAATCATTATACTACTTTTTGTATGTTTATTTACTATTAACTTTTGCTATTTTTATTTAAATGTGAAAACATTATTAAACAAAATGCATAAATATCGATGTTTATAACTTCAATTATAATGTATAATTTTAAATACCATCCAATGTTAAATAAATATCATTTTCATTTTTATTATTATAAATCCAAGAGAGCTCAAAAAGATACACATTTTTTTTTTCCTCTTGTAAGCAAGTTTATAAGTCGTTTTTCGCCTGAAAAGGACTGGATAAGGCACAAAACAAGTTTTCAAGAATATTTAATGGAAGAAGTAACGTCATCAAAAAACAACTGAGAACAAAAAACTATTTCACTAATGGGAATTCTTATCGCCATAGAGTTGTGGTTATCATCAACTCATTAATACATCTCTTGACCCAGTATAGCTCAGTTCCTTCTGTTTCATTTCACTTCACTTCACTTCACACCTCATACTTCCTCCTTTACTCCAGTGGAGTAAAAATCTATTATTGGCACTCCTGAAAATAAAAATAATAAATAAATAAATACAAAAAATTGACGTCCTATTTCCAAAAATATAACTTCGTGTATCTTACGAAGACGGTTAATGTTCTACTGAAGCTCACTTTCGATAACAGTTATGAAAACAGGCAAATTCAAGAATATTAACAATAAATACTGAAAAATTCTACTGTTGTCGTTTACATAAAAATAGTTAACTTATCCAGTGGGTTTTCATTTTGTTAATAATTTTTTTTTTTTTTTTCTTTTTAGCAGAAGCCATAAACAGATTTAGAAATCCTGGCACAAGTGCATTACTACTGTGTCCGAAAAGTAAGGCCATTTTTCAATTTAAAATTCCCGGGGCTTTTGGAATTTCAATTTTTTTCTTCTTTTTTAAGTTGCTGGCACTGTCCTTGACATCTGTGGGAAATTTGACGTCAAAACATTCATTAGTGTTTGAGTTACGCTTTTCTTTGTGAGACGCTAAAACTGATTACGGCGATTTTTGAAATGTCTGAGTTAATTGAGCAAAGAACTTGCATTCAATTTTGTTTGCGGCAACGTATAGAATGTTACAGAAGACATTCGGTGAGCATTCCTATGTCGGAAAGAAAGGTTTAGAAGTGGTATAAACAGTTCAAAGAAGGCAGAGAACGTGTTGAAGACGAAGAGCCCTCTGGTCGACCATCAACATTAACCGACGAAGCTCACGTCCAAAAAAATTAAAGATTTGCTGCTAAAACCATCGATTTACAATTAGAGACATTGCTGATGTTGGAATTTCAAAAGGATCGGTCAATTCCGTTTTGGGCCTCAAACAAATCTCGATTGGTACCGAAAACACTGAATACGTCAGCTCACACTGCATTGATTCTTCGCGACTTTTTCGCCAAAAATTAAACCCATATTGTTCCACAACCACCGTATTCACACCATGCGAGTTCTGGCTATTCCCAAAACTCAAAAGACCTCTCCGGGGACACCGTTTCGAGTCGATTGAAGAGATTCAACGTGAATCGGCGCCCGCTTTGAAGGCCATCCCTGCCGATGACTTTTTAGCATGCATTGAGGACTGGAAAAAAAAATTGGCATAAGTGCATTGTGTCCGGAGGGGATTATTTTGAAGGCGATGAAATAAATTTGGAAGAATAAATAGTTTTTGAAAAAAAAAAATTGGTCTTATATTTTGGCACAGTTATTCGGGCTCAATTATTTTAGTAGAGCCAGAGATAGATAATATAACTGATAGTGAAGAGATGCAATTAATATTCTTATTAAGGGCGTCTTGCTTAGGATGAATAGCTTCTTGAGAGAATGACTTCTGAAAGATGACTGTAGTTCGCAGATTTGAATCGAGTACCTTGGTCGCTCATCGATCATAACCTCCAACATGGCGAAATGTAGTAAAGTAGCTTTTGGTCTATGCCCATTGCAAATTAAAGAAATTTAAAAATATAAGAAATGTAGAATTTTAATTAAATAAAAAAAAGAAGAAAAAATTAATACTCTAAGATCATTAACTAAAAATTTAGGCATTAAAAGAAAAAAGCATATAAAAAAGAAAAAAAATGTTGTTTTTTTGTTCTAGTAAAAGTTTTAAAATTTAATAAAAATAAAAAGAGAAAAATTGAAATTAAGTCATTAACTTTAAAGATTATTTAAAAATGAAAAAAAAAAAATGGAAGAAAAATAATAATATAAAATTGGGCATCACCGTAATTAACCAATTCAAAACATCAAATCGCTGAAAGTGTAGTTCGCGTATCCTTCTACGAACTTCTTATATATTATTTAATTCATTGCCAGTTAAACTAACTAAAAATCCCATTTTCGAATAAAGAAAAAGCAAACAGACGATTTTCGAATAAAGAAAGACAAAATAATAATAAGCAGACGATTTTCGAATAAAGAAAGACAAAAATAATAATAAGCAGACGATTTTCGAATAAAGAAAGACAAAAAATAATAATAAGCAGACGATTTTCGAATAAAGAAAGAAAAAATAATAATAACCAGACGATTTTCGAATAAAGAAAGACAAAATAATAATAAGCAGACGATTTTCGAATAAAGAAAGACAAAAAATAATAATAAGCAGACGATTTTCGAATAAAGAAAGACAAAATAATAATAAGCAGACGATTTTCGAATAAAGAAAGACAAAATAATAATAAGCAGACGATTTTCGAATAAAGAAAGACAAATAATAATAAGCAGACGATTTTCGAATAAAGAAAAAAAAATAAGCAGATTATTTTCGAAAAAACTTTTATGTGTAGCATTTAAAAAGAATAGCTTTTAAAGTGAATAAACTATTTTTTTATAAGGTAAATATTTTTTTGCTACTTTGCAATCCTGTAATTTAAATGAAATTTATATTTGTGATTTACTCACATTGTTTTTTTATTTGCTTTAAAGAATCCTGTTTTTGACTTATTATCGAGATTTTTCAATAACAATATTTTATACTTGAAATTTTTCAATAACAATATTTTATACTTGAAATTTTTCAATACAAATATTCTTTGAAAAGAGCAGAACTGAGTTCTAAATTTTTAGCAATGTTAAAAATGTACTCACATTCAATATTGCTATGAAATATAACTAATCTCTCTAAGGACGAATTTTTATTAAAAATTGATTAATTTTTTTTATTTTCTTACATTTTATTTATTTTTTTCATTAATCAACAGAATTTCTGAGAGTTGGAAAAAAAATCGTAAATATTAAATATTTAAAAAAGAATAATTTCAACATAAATGATCATTAAGCATAAATAGTAAATGAGAGCATAAAAATATTTCATATAATCAAGATATGGCATTAAGAATGTGACCTAATCGTAAAATTCATTACTTTTTTAATATTAGCATCATTCAAAAAGTAATGATTCTAATATTGTCGTTATTTAATTTAAATGTGAGTTTACAATTCCTATTTTACATCATTCACAAACGTAGTGAGATCTTACGTATATATTTGAATAATGATTTAGAATGCTTGACAAGAATAATTTTTTTAAGATTTTAGAGTTACTAAGTGAAAAAATTATTTCTTCGTGGAAACATAAACATAATTAAAAAAACAATATTCTAAAAAAATAATAAATAAAAAAATTCTGATAAAAAAATATAATTATTTTCAAAACTTGATTCTTTATTTTTCTTGATTCTTTATGCTAATCTTCTGTTCTTCTTGTATCATAAAAAAAAGAATTTATTTTCGAATAGTTAGGAAAGATATTTGAAAACATATTCTAAATGATTACATAGTTCTTAACATTAAAAAAAAATTTCAAATGTTAACTATATTAACATGACTAGTTGAATTATTAATGTAAAAAAATTCATCAATAAAAATATCTAGTCTGTTAAATTTGTTTCTAAAAATAATATACACAATTTAATTAGTTGTGTTGAAAATAGATTATTATTTATTTTTTTTTAAGTTCTAATATATCAAGCTATCGAACTAGCGAAAAAAAATGATTCAGCAGAAATTACTGCTAATTAAAAAAACAAGTCATCAAATTCTGTTTACTACAATTTTTATTAAAACTCCTGAAAAAAAAAAGATAATTTAGCAATTTATCTTCATTAATGTGATTTATTACTGTTTCTTGCATGCTTTATATCACAATT